>CM038214.1:262356097-262956097 GCA_021442155.1 Cymbidium sinense | reverse complement strand
TATCCTTGTTTCTCATGATTCCAATGTTATCTTTGTTGGTTGTAGGACTTATATCCACAAGTTGTTTTGACTTTGCTACGATTATTTTAGTCATTGTGGCAGCTAATCCATGTTTCTATGCTCTATCTACTTGGTTACTAACTATTTCAATTTATTCTCTGATTGAGAGGATCTATGGCCATCTTGTCATCCCTTGCTGTCTTGGCTGTGGCTGTCTTGGCTGCTACTGTATTGGCTATTTTTTGTCTTGGTTTTCTACTGTCTTTTTTTTTCTGGATTCTAATGAGGACCCTAATTTGAATCCCCATTTTGATTTATCCTTTGGTGGGTTCCAATGTTGCACTAACTATTTTGTTGTTGGGTTTGACTTTCTAATTTCCCTTGTTGTTGTATTTGGGCTGCTGTTCATTTCCTGATAGCTGCGATCTACATTAATTGCTATTATTTCTATTCCCATCCAGGTTTGTGTTGCTATCTCCTTGGAATGTCTATTCTAATGGGTGGTAACCTACCATTTGTGCCTAGTCTATTTGATCTGATTATCCGATTTTTATCCTCGCTATCAGTCGTAGAATATCTTTATTTGGTGTTGTTTTTGGTTTTGGGTCGCCTTCCTTTACAAATGCTTTTGCCAACTACTGATATGGATATTAGTAAGGGGTTTGTTCACATCTACATTCATTATTATGATTGGGCTCATTTTCTAGACTTTACTTCTAGGCTGTACTCTTGGCCTGAAAGATTCATATATATATATATATATATATCATATGTTTAGGATGGTTTTACTAATAGGTTTATCGACTTGCTTAGTAGGATTTCAGCAGGCTACCTCTTCTATTATTTTCTTGTGGATGGTTTTTATTCTTGCCTATTTCATATGTATAAGTATCCTCATATCAGGGTGACTATATTGATGATAATTTTCCGGCATGGGAACCCTTATCTTTCTGCCCTTTACAATTTTCTATTATATATAGTTTGTTGGGTTTAATAAAGCCCATAAGACTTTCAACAACTAGTTGTTATCTTCTCATAAGTTTAAATATGAGGGATGATTTCACCCCTTTGGTTTGGTAGTAGCTCTTGTGATGTAATCCTTGCTAAAGTTTGATGTGCATATTTGCATCTACCCCAACTTGGTGTGAAGCAAATTCTATCATAATTCTTTACTATTATTCTATTATGCTATTTTCAATTATCATTATGTCAGATAAACCGCTACTTTCGCATTTACTATGTGCTTCTCTTGTCCTGCTTTCCATAGTGTGCATTCTCACATCCTCAGAGCATAATCTTCCTTTGGCTATTTAAAATTGTATCTTTGAGCTAATGCCTTCTTTTGGATGTAGATAGATTTACTCTTAGGTGATTTCTAATGGTTCTAGAGTTTATCCCCTTTAAAGACCTTGTAACCCTCTTTTTGTGGCAATAAAATACCCCCTAATGGGGTTTCCCAAAAAAATCACTAAACCCTTAAAAACCATAAACCTTAAGCCCTAAACCCCTAAACTTTAAACCTTAAACCCTAACACCTAAACCCTAATCCCTAAACTAACCCTAAACCCTAAATCAAGCTAAACCCAAAACATTAAAAATCAAACTAAATTAAAACTAAACTTAAACTAAAACCCAAACTAAACTAAACTAAATCTAAACCTATATAAACACCCTAAAACCTAAAATCAAATTAAACCTACAACCTAAACTCTAAACCTAAACCCTAAACCTAAACCTAAACTAAATATTAAACTAAACCTAAACCTAAATCTAAATTTAAACCTAAACTATAAATAACAAACCTTTAAGCCTAAACCTAAACAAACAAACTAAACTAAACCTAAACTAAACCTAAACTCCTAAAACTAATCCTAAACCCTAAGCTAACCCAAGACCCTAAACCCTTAATCCTAAACACTAAACCTTAAACCTTAAACCCTAAACCCTAAACCCTAACTCTAAACTATAAACCCTAAAAGCCTGAATCCTGAAATAGAAAACCTTAAACCCTAAACCCTAATCCTTAAACCTTAACTCGAAACCCTAGACCCTAAACCTAAACCTAAATTAACTAAATAAATAAAAAATAAACCTAAAACTTAAAAGCTAATAAACCTAAATTGAAACCTAAACAGTGAGAATAGGAAGAACCTTGATGGTGGGAACATCACTATCAACCAAGCTCAGTCTAGATCTTACATTGGAGGCAAATGGCAAATTATTGGGTGGTGGGGATCTGAGGTGTGATGGTGGTGGAGGTCATGGAGGTGAGAGGAGCGACGAAGGTTACAACCATGGTGGAGGTGGAGGTAGAGAACAGGGATATTATGGCATATCCCGTTACTCAAGAGGCGAGGGTGGTTCTGATGGGAATTGGAGAAACTGAAGAATGGACAATCCGATCTGATGCTTATGGAATTGTGTATTTACAGTAGATACCATTCTGATTATCTAAAGTTTTTTATTTACTCTATGCGTTCTCATTTTTTATCTATGTCATCACTTGTGTCTTAGAAAACTTAATGTGCTACTTGGTTGATGAAATCAAAAAGAAGAAATATTAAATTAGAATTTATTCTCTGTTAAAAAAAACCATGAATCCTAAACCCTAAAATCTAAAAACCTAAACCCAAAACTTTAAACAAAAATAAATAAATAAATAAAAACCCTAAACCCTAAACCCTATAGCCTAAACCCTGATTTCTAAAACCATAAACCCTAAACCTTAAACCCTAAATCCTAAAACCTACAACCCTAAACCCTAAACCCCAAATCGTAAACCCTAAACCCTAAACCCTAACCCTAAACTAACCCTAAACCCTAAACCATAAAAACCTAAAAACCTAAACCAAAACTAAACAAAACCTAAAAATAAAATAAATAAAAAAGCTTAAACCTAAATAAAATAAATAAAATAAAATAAAATAAAAACTTAAACTAAAACTAAAACCTAAACCTAAACTTATACTTAAAAATAAAATAAAATAAAAAATAAAAATAAACTAAAATAAAATAAATAAATACCTAAACTAAATTAAAAAATAAAATAAACCTAAGAAATAAAAACCCAAAATAAAATAAAAACTAAACCTAAAATGAAAATAAAATAAACTTAAAAAATATAATAAAAACCCAAACCAAAATCTAAAAATAAAAATAAAAATATAAAAAATAAATTAATAATAAAACTAAAATAAAAATAAACCTAAACCTAAACCTAAGTCTAAAAAATAAATTAAAGTAAAAAAACCTAAACAAAATAAATAAACCTAAAATAATTAAACTAAACTAAATTAAAATAGAAATAAACCTAAATAAAAATAAAAAAACTAAACTAAAATAAATAAAAAATAAACAAAATAAACCTTAACCTATTAATTTACTTAATATAAAAAATAAAAGAATAAAATAAGGAAAAACCTTGAACCCTAAACTCTAAACCCTATACACTAAACTGTAAAAACTCTAAGCCCTAAATCCTAAATCCTAATCTATAAACCCTCAACTAAGTCATAAACCTACAACCCTAAACCCCAAACTGAAAACCTACAACCCTGAACCATAAACCCTAAAATCTTAACCTTAAAACTTTAAACCCTAAACCCTAAACTTTAAACCCTAAACCCAAAACCTAACCCTAAATTATAAATCCTAAACCCTAAACCTTAAGATCTAAATAATAAACACTAAACTGTAAAACCCTAAACCTTAAATCCTAAACCCTAAACTAACCCTAAACTTTAAACTAACCCTAAACCCAAAACCCTAAAAACCCAAAACCCTGAAGAAACCCTAAACACTAAGCCCTAATCCCTAACCATAAACCTTAAACCCTAACCATAATCCCTAAACCCTAAACCCTAATTCCCAATCATTCTAGTTTGGATTTCTCTCTAATATGCAAATTTATTTCATTAATCATGAATTCATTTTTGCTGTGGATGCTTTATTTGGTCGGTCATTATAATTTGATCAGGCAACTACTATAAAATCTCATCCTTTAATGGCTAGAATCCTTGTTGAATTGGACATTAGCAAGAAGCACCCCAAGGAAATGTAGTTGGGATCTAAAATTACCGTTACATGCAAAGAATTGAATTTGAAAATTTCCCTATCTTTTGTTCTCACAACAAAATCCACATGCATGATAATTCTAAATGTTTCATTCTTCATCCTCATCTGAAAAAGAAAATCCCTATTAAGGAAACTTCTATTCCTAACCTTAGGCCGACCACTGTTAAATATCAAAAAATTACTTTTGAAAAAAAGGATTCTTTTAATGTTCTTAATGAGGATGATTTTACTTTCACTTCTTTTGAGTAATTGAAGGCATCTAATGTGAATAATAGCTTTTCTAAACTTTTGAGTGAGGATTTTGTTTCCTCGATTTGATCCTTGCATCCTTGTTGGCTTTGATAAATAAAATGAAGCTTTATCTGTTAAGGAAACTTACATTCTAACCCTAGGATATTGTTAAATATCAAAAAATTACTTTTGAAAAAAAGGATTCTTTTAATGTTCTTAATGAGGATGATTTTACTTTCACTTCTTTTGAGTAATTGAAGGCATCTAATGTGAATAATAATAGCTTTTCTAAACTTTTGAGTGAGGATTTTGTTTCCTCCGATTTGATCCTTGCATCCTTGTTGGCTTTGATAAATAAAAATGAAGCTTTAATAGAGAACATAAATGAGGAATTTAATATTATGCAACATTCTAATTCAATGGAGAATATGGTTTTAATGCCTCATGAAAATCAGGTTGATAAACATGATTCCATATTCCAAATTCAGGATGATTTACCTTCTCAAAAAGATTTGCTTTCTTTTATCTAATAATTTGGCTAATAATGAGGAAGGGTTTTGTATTCCCACTTGCCTTCTTAATAAATCAATTTCTGCTCCCTCTCATGCTATTCCCGAAGCTCATTTGTCTTTAATAAATTCTAGTGTCTTGGAAGAAGGAGAATTCACTTCTCATCAGGAGATTTCTCCTAAATCTGTGACTAATGTTGCTAAATCCTTTTCAAATGTTGATTAAAAGGGAAAAGAAATTTGCTTCCAAACTATCTATTCAAAAAAGAAAAAAAATGTTAAAAATTTTCCTCCCAATTTGCTAAGAAACACTACAGCTACAGCAGCCTCCCTCCCTTCTCTCAATTAACTTTAGTCCCCCCACTCCCTTTCTTTTCTTTCTATTTAATTTTTTTTAGTTTGGAATGTTAGAGGGTGTTGGTACTCTATTCAAATGTATTATTAAATATTTATCATATCCATAATATTTCCTTGGTTATTATTCTTGATCCACTTATTCATGCTAATATAATTAACCATGTTGGTAGAATGATGAATTTCAATAAATTTTTATCTAATTTTAGTAATAAGAATTGGTTTTTTTTAAATAACTTTGTAGACATTTTTATTCTTGATGATTTTCATCAAGTTGTCAATGTTTAAATCTCTTATGGTGATTATTGTGTTTTCGGCTCTTTTGTTTATGCAGCTTGTGATAGATCTGGTAGAAATCTTCTTTGGGATAACATGTCTAATTTTTCCACCTCTATCAACAAACCTTGGTTTGTTGGTGGTGATTTCAACACTATTTTGTTCTCTTCTGAATGAAGTGGTGGTTTCTCTCCTAATATTCATTCCATGAAAGAATTTTCCTATATGATCCTTACTTATAATTTGAATAATACTGGTTTTAATGGTTCTAATTATACTTGGGAAAACTCTAGACTTTGACAAAGGTTGGACCGATTCTTTTTAATACTCATTGGATTACTCAATGGCCTATTACTTCTATAGATCATTTAAGCATAACCTTGTCCGATCGTGCTCCTCTTCTGGTTTCTATTTAAAATAATTCTAATAAATTAAAGAATTTCTCTCTTTTTAGATTTTAAAACATGTGGGATTAATGTTGTTTCTCACTTTTGGAGTTGGTTGTCAACCTCCTCTTCTTAGACCTAGGGATCTTCTAGACACTAAGACTTCTTTAGTCATAAGACACTTCTAGTTATTAGGTGAACACTTAACCTAAACCTAGAGACTTAAAAAATTAATCATAGGATTAGAGATGCCTACTCTATAGCCTAAATTTTACCAGTGTTCACGTTCTCAAACCAAACCTCAAATTTAATTTAAATATAAAAATCCAAATTCAAATCCAATTCAAATGATTGAAGCCCATGATCAAATCCAAAATTGAAAGCCTTCTTAAGCCCTATGATTTATCTTATGGACTAGCCTTAGCCAAATCCAAATCAATCCAAATTCAATTGATTTTCTCAAAGATAAATTCAACCCTTCAATCAATTTATCAAATTCAAACTCAAACTTAACTTCAAATCATGATCCAAACCTAAATCGAAATCAAATCAAATCCAAATCCAAACCCTTAAGCCAATTTCAAGGACTTAGTCAAGTTCTAACAAAATCCAATCAATCCTTCAATCATCATTCCAAGTTCTACCTAAAATCATTATCAAAACCATCAAGTAAATCATTCATATTAGAATTAAAAATCAAATGCAATTTTAGTCAAGTTTAAGCCTAAATTAATCAAATCATGATTTGAATGTTAAGTCACTAATATATCTAAAATGAAAATGATAATAACAAAAAATAAATTTTAATTTAACATACAAAATCCATTTGAAATCTAAAATGAACTACAAAGAGAGAGAGAGAGAGAGAGAGAGAGAGAGAAAGATTAAACCAATTCTAATTCTAAACATCAAACAAAATTTATTCAGAATTAAATCAAAATAAAAACTAAAAATAAATGTTATATATATATATATAATATTAATCATTAAATTGAAAGAATTAATTTATCAAATTATGAATCCATATTATCAACAATTATTAATCATAATTAAAATTATCTTATTTTATACAGATAACTTATAAATTTTTATTCAATTATTTACTAAAGTTATTAAAATTATGTAAAACTTTTAAAATCATATTTTTAAAAAAATTTAGGTTTCACTAAATTTAAAAAAAAAATGTGAAAAAGACAACTATTAAATGACCTACTCCTTGCTAATTTATTTAATCATGACAACACATAAAAGAATGCAAAAAAAGATAGAAATAAAAAGAGGGAATGTGGGAGAAGTTGAGGCATGTAGGACAAAGTTGGCATCTCTCTCTCTCTCTCTCTCTCTCTCTCTCTCTCTCTCTCTCTCAACCAGCAGAAAACACGACATACTAAAAAAAAATTGAGCCCTGTCTTTTTTATCATCTCCCTTCAGGCAAGAGAGGTCGAAGCCCTGTCATTCCTAGTTCACTTGAGAGTGGCTCTTCCATCCCAGCCGGCCCTAAAAAAATAAAAAATAAAAAATTTCTCTGAGCAGCTCTCCTCTGCTTGATGTAAAGTTGAAAGTGGACTCTCTCTCACGTCCATCTCTTCCTCTCAACCAAGCGAAGCCTAGCCGACCCAACCACCATCCATGCTTCCTTCTTCCTCCAGTAGGTGACCTCTCTTCCCTCACTTTCTCCAAAACTGAGACACATGGTAGCATGCAGCAGGTAGCTGATTGAGACATCCTTGATTCCACCTAGCCCCCATAAATCTGGCTACCTCAGAAAGCATGTGGGACATCCCATGAATTTTTTATTGATCGGTCGAACCATGCCACTCAAATAGCCTAGCCACCAACAAACTCTCCCTCTATGCCTCCATTCTCTTTCATAAGGACCACGACTTTCTAGCCCCAAGTGTCGGTCCCATGCTTCATCACTTCTCACATTGGATCGTTGGTGGTAGAAGAACCCCTTTGAAGGTCTTCGATGGATGGTTCTCTGGATTTAGCATGAAGAAAGAATCCCTACCTGAAATTGTCAAGGCCGGTGATCCGATTTAGCATGAGCTAGTCATTGAGGTCTCCTTGGAGGAGATCTAATCAAAGAAGATCTAGAAGATCATAGATGACATGATTGTGGTCATGCAAAAGTCCCCTAGCGTCAGCCTCGCTACTCCATAGATTGGTATTCCTTTGAGGGAAATGAGCTGAGTGGAAAGGGAATAGGTGCAAGTATTGATGTAAAATAGTATGCCAGAGATTTAATTTCCCGAAAGCCATCCTCAATGATCTACAAAATTCCAAATCAAAGGCACTCGGTAGTGCTTGGAGGTTCTTTAATGATTCATAATGGTATGCTCAGCTTCTAAAGGCTTTTGAACCTATTGTTCTCAATGCTCTAACACATCATATATATAATCTAAGTGGAGATTATTATTCTTGAAGACACAAAGGAACACATTAGCTATGCTCTTAAGAGTGAAACTGATGCATAAGACCATCGACCTTTTGATCTGCTGGTAATAATTAATCCAAAGCTTCAAAAGAAGGGAAGAAAAATAGCTTTGTTCTTTGAAATATGTTTGAGCATTGATGAATTTAGAGCTATGGTAGGGTGGCATCTATAGGTGGAGGTCACATGTCATGATCTTTTTGGTCAACCTATCAAATTGTTGCTTCTGGATGGATGGCTCGCATATTATAGCATGAGTTTGGTCATCTGAATGGGACTATATATGTGGATAAGATTATTTTGAGAACATTCAAAAAAGTCAAGAATTTGGATTTTCCTCTTCCAATAGAATGCCCAAAGCCAGTGTCTATGAGTAAAGAAAAAGATTGCTAGCTGAAGTATTTATTGGACCCAACAAGAACCTCAATAGGGCTTTATTTCTTTCAAATGAAGCCACCTCTTGGTCAGAATCCACTAGACATTAGCTCTGGTGAGGTATAATTCTTAAATTATTAGAAAGCCTTAGTGATCTCATGTTTGATGTGTTGAATGTGAGCATCATTATGATCCAACCTTTAGAGCCCACGAACTTTACTTTTTAATCCTTTTGATGAGAGTTTAGAGACAAAAGTAAGACAATTCATTTTATGTGTTTGAAGTGAATAGCTTTGATTAGGCTAAATGGTGTAGTGATTTAACTCTAACTATCAAATGATCATGATTGATCCAATATTTAATTTATTATTAAATTTAATCGGATTTAAAAAAAAGGAGTTAATCAATCTTTAGAATAAAAAAAAGAAAAAAAATAACATGTGATCAAATATAATTTAAGTAAAACTTTGTAAAAAAAATTAACTAAACGAATGACATTATAAATATTATAATCAAATATAAAAAGTTGTTTGAACAAAATTTATGAAAATCAATTATGAAACTCAATTCAATCCTTAATTGTTATATGTTGATCTTAAAAGTCAAAAACAAAAATTTAGTTATGAGACATATCCTTAATTATAATTAATTTAACTATTAAATACAATTGACTAAGCTTTATTTGATTAGTTATTCATATAAAATATTGGAGGAAAATGATTAGGACTTTTTTCCTAATTGTTTCTTCTAATTTATTTCATTAAAAGAGGGGATTTATGGAATAGGATTAGGACCTCTTTCCCAACCTATTCCTTCAATCCATTTCATTTGGAGGATAATTAATCAATTTGACAAATTAAGTAAGAAAAATTGATTAATTAATTAATGATTTCATTAATAAAATTAAAATTATAATCATATCTGATCTTCATTACTTAATTCATAAGTAGATCTTTAGGTATTTAGTAGCATAAAGAAAGTTAATGAAATTATGATTTATTCGTATGTGTTGGAGAATCATAGAAGTAATTAATTAAGTTCTTTAATCTAATTAATCAATAATTATGAGCTAATTGCATTAGGCCCTTTCATTTCATAGGATCATTGCAAGTTATTTTCCATGCATATCATGTTGGCTTATAATTAATTAATTAATTAATTTAAGGTAACATAGGTAAGGGTTAATTAGTGGATTTAATGCATATTACAACCTAATTAATCAATAAAATCCACTTAATTAAATTTTATTAAACCAATTCAATTCACAAACATGGGAATGGTTTAGGATAAGCAAACTATTCATTCATTTCATTAAATCAAATTGAAACATAAAGCTAAAAGTGACATAAGAAACTTTGGTTTGCTTGAAATGTTTTTATTTGATATGATTGTCCTTAAGAATTAATTTAATCGAACAAAATCATGCATTTATGTTTAGTTATTCTTGTCCAATCATATTAAATATTGTATGTAATTTGATTCATGCATTCATCTTTTGCAAAATTAACTAAATCAAATGCTTCCCTTTATGTCAAGCTTGCATGTGTTGATTTAATTTAATATAAGTGTGGCTATTATCACTATTAAATCAAAGTTATTTTCAAAAGTTTTTAAGCCAACTATAACATTTGGAGTGATAATAGTTATAAATATTTATAAGCTCGCATGTGTCTATAGCTTAGAACATGTGATATGGAGTTCTCTTTCTTTAGTTTACATGGATTTACATAAAGTTTGAATGTTAACAAGTGTATAGTCCATTTGAAAAGGACACAACATTTGTTTGAATTCATTCCAATGTATTTCTAAGTTAGAATTTAGATAGAACTTTAGCTCACATATATAAATAATTCAATTGAAAGAAATATAACTTTTTCATGATTTTCTATTCTTGTAGTCACTTGTACATTCACGTGTATTCATGAATAGTGGGTATATCTAGTCCAAACATTTCGTGGATGCAAGGCTTTAAGTAGCCCCAAGGAGGTCTTTACCACACTCCCCTGGTTTAACAATGGCGAAGTATCCGCTTAAAACTTTTATACACTTGTATGTGCATTTAGCTAATGAATGAAAATCTCCTTTTCAAATTTAGCTCACATGTATAAATAATTCAATTGAAAGAAATACAACTTTTGCATGATTTTCCATTCTTGTAGTCACTTGTACATTCATGTGTATTCAAGAATAGTGGGTATATCTAGTCTGGATATTCCAGGGATGCAAGGCTTTAAGTAGCCCTAAGGAAGTCTTTACATCTCTTCTTTGGTTTAACAATGGTAAAATATCCAATTAAAATTGTTATACACTTGTATGTGCATTCAGCCAATGAATGAAAATCTCCTTTTCAACTTTAGCTCAAATGTATAAATATTTTAATTGAAAGAAATACAACTTTTGCATGATTTTCCATTCCTGTAGTTGTTTGTACATTCATGTGTATTCAAGAATAGTGGGTATATATAATATGGACATTCCAGGGATGTGAGGCTTTAAGTAGCCCCAAGAAGGTCTTTACCTCATTCCTTCAGTTTAACAATGGCAAAGTATCCGCTTAAAACTTTGATACACTTGTATGTGCATTTAGTAATTAAAATCTCCTTTTTTTGCAAATATACACATCTACATTGATCATCTAAGTGTGCTAAAACATATTGTATTTGTAGGTATATTTAACATTAATATCATATGCATGTTACATGTGATGGAAAGGAATGATTGAGCATATTAAGTTAAAATTTGTAATAAGCCATTCACTAAAGAGAACTAAATCAAATTTACATGCTTTAGAAAGTGGCTTAAGGTTGTGATGAAAGAGGGAAATTCTCTTTTCTCCTCTTTGTAACACTTAGTTGCTAAGAGTAATCAAATGAAATAAAAGAAAACACAAATTAAAATTCTTAAATCAATTAAATAACTTCAAGTGAAACCAACCCTTCATGTTAAATTATATCATTCTAAATATAGAGAACTACAACTCTAATGCCTAGCAAGACATACCACACAAGCCTTAACACACACATTAGAATTAAGTCACTTCTTCTAGATTTATGTTAGGGTGGTGCTTAGTATGATGTATATTTTGGTTTGTGATGTATTATTATAGACTGGATGTTAGGGTGTATGCCTCATAGAATGGATGGTAGGCCATGATTTTCCTCCTCCATGCATGGTTTGCATGCAACTGCTCCCACATAAGATTCTCAACCATTCCCTCTTAGCAGAAACTACTCCTACTCTCCCATCAAATTTATCTCTTAACTGTAAGAAACTATTCCCTCTTCGCCCTCGGGTTCGTCTCCCTCAACCGTAAGGATTAAACTGCATGAATGAAGAAACTTACTTAACTCCCCCCAACTCCCTCTCTACTACTCGTTTACGTCTATGCCCATGAACATCGTCCACCGTAGGAGTCTCCTTGCCACTAACACCAGCTTATCTATCCACGCTAGACCCATCGCAATCTCATTCTCCATGTGGTCTGATTTCTTCGCTGCCTAGAAACTCACAGAATGAGCACCATAATAATAGCACTTACAATGGATACAATGTGAATCTGACCCAACAATCAAGTAACCCATCGAGCAATAGTAGTACATTTTATGGTGCATCAACTACAATACTTCATTTATTGGATACAGTGTCAATTCAGCCCATACATCCAATAACCATTGGAGCAACAACAATATTTTGTTTGGAGGGACTGCTGTGAGTTCATCTTAGCCACATGATTCATATCACAAATATCCTTCAAATTCAAACCAATCTTCAAGTTACTTGTGGAATAACAACAGCACTTCTTGTCCTGGAGCCTCTATAAATTCCCTTCAGTTATCGAGTAGTACATGGAACAACAACAAAGAAAGTTGATTTTTCCTCAGGGCAAACAATGGTTCCCAGTCAAACTGAGAATCTTTGGTGTGAACAATAATCGTAAAAGCTTGGAAGAATCTTGTGTGACAGAGCTTGACCCATTAGACATGTTCGAAGAAGCGAAGGATGAGAAATGGTTTCATCGAGTTGCTCAAATCAAGGATATTTTAGAACTTAGCCAGATACCTGATGAAGATTTCTCTCAAATTATGCCAATGAGGAAGGGAGTTAATAGGTTTGTTGTCAGTAAGAGGAAGACTCCTCTTGAGAAGAGACTGGCTTCACATCAATATAAGGGAAGCTTGTCTGTTGTTAGCTCTGAACCTAAGAAAGAAATAACATTTGAAGAAAAGGATATTTAATCATTTTCCAGATTAACGGTTGTAAGTTAGTTTGAAGACCTCGTCGTGCTCAGCAGGATGCGGCGAGATAAAAATTGGCTGTGGTGTTGTAAGACACCACTCGCTACTCAGAACCATCTTATAAAATACCCGATGCACCTCCCTATATGGGGATGGCCAATCGAAATTTGTCTAATTTTTAGACTTAGAAAAAAAAAGGGGGATGATTATATATTGCATTGTATGTATTCTTTACAGGTTTGAAGGCCTTGTTGTGCTCAGCAAGGCATGGTGAGATAAAAAAGACTGGCTATAGTGTCATAAGACACCACTCGCTATGCTCATCAGGGCATACCGAGCAAGCCAAAACACCCCGATGGAGCCCCCTACACGGGGATGACACTGGGAGGCTGCTGAAATTTTGTCAAATCTTTTGACTTAGAAAAATGAGAGAATGAAATGGGCTAATTTAGAAGCGCTAAGTAACAAAACCTGCTGCTAATTTTAAACTAAAAGCAGAAAGCAAGCAAAAGGGGGGGGGGGCCTTTAAAGAATATTTTGGAAATAATGGAATATTCATTAAAAATCTAAGTTAAATTTGGGGAAGGCTAATATTAAACTCACAAACTTAGGGGAGACTAATATTAAACTCACAAGCTTTAATTACAATTCCTTATGGCTTAAATTGAAGAGGTAAAGTGAGTTCTCTTTTATTATAAATTCCTTAAAATTAAGCAAGCTTTAATTGGAATTGAGGGGGGACTAGTGCTAAACGCATAACGAATTTGCAATAAACACAAAATCTAAGGATAAATCCAAATTGAGTATAATAACTCATATATGAATGTGGAGGTGATTACTATGCTAGCTAATAAACATAAGTGGGGCCAAAGCAATAAATATTGAAATAAGCATAACTTATCAAAATTGATGTAAATTGAGCATAATCAAGTTAGAAAAATTATAAAAACTCAACAAGTAAACTAAGTGTCAACAGTGTGTTAAACTGCAATCTAAACTAAAATACTTTCTTCGCCATCGGATCTTCAACCCTTTGTACAAGTAGACAGAAGTCTACTAAATCAAAATCTAGAAAAATCATAAGGCCTCCTTTAATAAAAAATTAATGAATTTTATCCTAATTTTGATTTTCAAGAGTGATTATTTCACTAATTAGATGAAATTAGCTAAGCTATAAATCCCTACATGTGTTCAGACATAAATATTTCAAGTGTAAATTTTAATGTCTAAAAAGGCTGTGCAGGCTAAAATTGGAATTAAATGAAAATAAAAAATCAATTTTATAATTCAAAAAAATAAAAACTACATAAATTCTTAAATACACCTACATATGCACCTTGTCTTTGAATGCCTAAATTCAAATGAGATCTGCGAAGTTACTGGTTTAGTCTTACTGGTCGACAACAAAATCTAAAAACCTATATTAAGAGTTTTGAATTAGTGAAATATCTAAAAATTGATTACTCGAGATCAAATCTATTAGCGTTAGCGAGTTGTGATCTAAAGCTCTTAAACATATTCAAATTAATCAAAATTTCAAATCAAATTAAGTTGCTTCCCGGTTTAGTCATAGGACTGGGTCCGGGTTAACAAAACCTAATAACCTATAATAAGAGTTTAAATTAGTGAAATGTCTAAGAAACGATTCTGATGACGAGATCTAATCGTTAGTAGCTAACAGTTGACGATCTAAAGCTCTTAAACATATTCAAATTAATCAAATTAAGTTACATCCCGATTTAGTCATAGGACTGGGTCTGAGTTAATAAAACTTAATAACTTATAATAAGAGTTTCAAATCAGTGAAATATCTGAAAAAAATTGTATTCTATCAGGTGACAGTAGATCTAATCCTCTGTTAGCAGCTAAACATAGTTGACAGGATCTAAAGCTCTCAAACATATCCAAATTATGATATAATTGCTTGAGATTGTATGTATTTTTAACTAGCCTTTATTTTACAGGTGTAGTTAGATTAACTTTTTTAATTCTTAATGTAATTTTGTAATAAAGAATTGGGATTAGTGCTATGGGAGATAAGGATGAGCATTGGATAAAAGGCTTTGTCTTGGGAGGCCATGTGATGCCTTTGAAGTGGAGCAAATTAAATCAAAGGAAAGAAACAAAGACATGAAGAATGAAGACCCCCTAAAACATTCATTCATTATAAATTATAATTATTATTTTGTAATTCTAGGTTGTATAAGGGTAGAGCTCAGCTACCCATCTTTTCTTTTTGGGTTGTAAGGTGGTACCCAACCACATTGACCTTTTATTCTTTCATGATAGTTACAGAAATTGGTTGATGATTTCTTTAGGATGTGTACTAAAAATGCAATGCTTTTCTTAGTTTCTTAAATGATTGATGTTTGCATGTGTGGCGTAGATGCAATTAGGCTCTTAGGGAAAAATAAATCTTTTTTCCAACTACAACTCATAACTAAAGTTTTAAATAATTCATAACCTCACATAAAGCCTAGACATTAAATCTAGATAATTAAAAGAGTTAGCAACCCCTTAGTTGAATGTTGTATGTCTCACATCATGCATGCATATTGCTTCACTCTTGCAAAGAGAGGGCTTCCATCCTTGCACGATAGGGGAAGGCTTAACTTTTAAAGCCTCCTCTATGGTGGAAAACACCTCTTTCATATTGATTTAGCCAATAATCGAACTTCATCATGCATATATGCATACAAAATCCCAAAACCTTTGTCAAAATGAAGTGTCCAAAATCAAATAAAATTTGAAAAGATTTGCATTTGTAGATTGAGTCATTACTCATACCACTCATGCTCTAGTCTCTTAGAGAGTGGGTTTAAGGACTTTTGTCTCTTTATAAATTAATAGCTGCCCAACTATCTTGCAAATGCATAAGACTTACCTACATGGTTTTAAATTCATAGGAGGAGTTAGCTGGTGGCCACTCTAGGTGGTTATAAGCCTAGCAATTGGCTGGTTTATTCTCTCTTGTGGAGATAAACCTTATGCCCATTTTTTCTTAAACATAGTTTATGCTTTGGTTTATGCCAAAGATCCCTAGATATAGGGTCCAAGGGTGCAATGTCCTTCAAGCTACTAGTATAAATCCATAACTCCTAGGCATTTCGACAACCTTGTGTTATTGGATTATAAATCCTAGTTGTAATACACAATAAAATTAGTCTCTTCAACTTCAAACATATAAAGCTCAACCATAGGATGGTAGAAATTCTTATTAGGCTTCCTAGTATCATGAGCATTTCTTACTCATTCCCTTTGGCTTCAATAATAAGTCTTCTCCTTGAACAATCCCATTTAATTTTCCAATACAAATAATCCTTTGATAGTCAAACCTTGAAATCATTAGAGATCTTAATTTTTAATTTAATTGAGAGTGTTCCTAAGGAATTCACATTCCTTAAAATGTAATTAACTATGGGGGCTTGCATCCATAGGAAACTTAATGAACCTGGCATAAAATGAATCCTAATTTACTTTTCCTTATAAAGTAGGGGAAAGATCTTTCATATATTCAATGACCCATCATGCCTTAGGAGTCCTTATTTGGTGATTAGGTCTATTATTGGGTGATTATTTCTATTTTTCGAGATAGTGCATCATTCTTTAATGTCATACCTAATCACTTCAATAAGTAACTCCTAAGATCTACATGGTGTCCCACATCTCAAAAATAAACACCATAATTATTATTTTTTTTAATGTTGTGGGTAATAATTGGAAAGCTCCTTTGCATCTTAATAATTTGACTATGGGGATGAATAGACTCTGGTTTAAACTGAAATGACTTAAACAAAATCTGGTTTGGTGGAACAAGCATTATTTTAAAAATCTTTTTGGTAATATGAAGGATATGGAAAGTTTGGTTTGTGATATTTAAGTTTCTATTATAATGGAACCTTCCAAGATTATGGACTTGAATGAGGCGAAGGATAAACTTGTTAATTTTCAAAATATGAAAGAAACTTATTATTTTGAAAAAGTTATTAGTAAACATATTGCAGATGGTGACAGGAATACTAGGTATTTACATGCTTTAATTAATAAAAAAAGAACTTTAAATAATATTCAAAAAATTAAAAATGATAACGGGGAATGGATCACAAAGAATAATGATATTAAGGATTCAGTTATTAATTATTTTAAAAATATGCTTAATAAAAGTTTCTCTTATGAAGCTATTTCTAAATAGCACTTGATTCCTTCTATTATTACTAATGATGACAATGCTTTGCTTACTATTTTTCCTAAGGAAGATGAAAATTTTAAAGTTCTTATAGCATGAACATATATTCTTTTACTGGATTGGAGGGTTTCACTACTCAATTTTTTCAAAAATGTTGGTTTATTATTGAAAATGATTTATTGATGTTGTGGTTGATTTCTTTAATGGAAATTCTATTCCTAGATATTTTTCTAGCACTTCTATTATTCTCATACCTTAGAAAGATAATCCAGACTATTGGAGTGGTTTAGACCTATTAGTCTTTGCACCTTCTTCAATAAGCTAATTTCCAAAATTATTGCCAACAGGCTTAGTCCTCCTCTTCATATATCTCTCTCAACCAAACTAGTTTTGCTAGAGGTAAATCTTTTTCTTATAATATTTTACTTTCCCAAGAATTAATTCATGATTTAGATGCTAAGACTAGAGGTGGAAACATTCTTTTCAAATTAGATATTACCAAAGCTTTTGATAATATCTCTTAGGATTTATTTTTTTATATTTTAAATTTATTTAGGTTTTCTGATAAATTTATTTTTCCTATTAAAAGTTGTATTAATAATGCCTAGTTTTCTATTTTTCTTAGTGTGGAAGCTTTAAGTTTCTTTCCTTTTTCCCATGGCTTAAGACAAAGGGATCCATTATCTTCTACTTTATTTATCATTGTTGCTGAATACTTATTTAGGAGCAATAATGATTTATTCTTAAATAATCCTAGTATGTATTACAGAACTCTTGGTGGTTTTCCTATTTTACATTTAAGCTGTGTGGATGATTTCATTATTTTTTGCAATGCTTTTATTCATCATATCAAGAATCTTAAAAATCTTTTAAATACATTTCGTAGAGAAAGGGATCTTATTATCAATGATAAAAAAAGCTATTTTATTACTTCTTCCAGTATCTCCAATAATAAAATCAATCACATCCTGCATATCACTAATTTTAAACATCAACATTTACCTCTTAAGTACTTGGGTGCTGCTCTTTTCGAAGGTCCAAAATAATCTCATCTTTTTGATGAGTTAATACAAAAAATTTTAAATAAAATTTCTATTTTGGAATCTCATTTGCTCTCTTTTGGTGGAAGGATCACTATTCTTAAAATCACTATCAATTCAATGCCTCTATATTTGATTCAAACTATTATTCCTACTACTTCTACTCTTAGCAGAATTGATCGCTTGCTTAATAAATTTTTTTGGGGATTCAATAATTCCATTAAAAGAATGCATTGGACATCCTGGCATAAATGTTGTGGTTCTTTGGGTGAAGGTGGTCCTAGTTGCTAACCTATTCATGAAGCTATTATTGCCTTCTCTCATAAGCTCTAGTGGTATTTTAGAAAGAATGATAGCCTTTAGGATAATTTTATGATGGAAAAATACTGCCAATGTAAACACCCTCTGATATGTGCTTATAAAGTTGGCGACTCTCCAGTTTGGAAATAGCTTTGCTCCATTAAATGGGTTGTTGAATCCTTAATATCTTGTGGTATTCATTTGGGTTATTGAATCCTTCTTTTGGCAAGACAATAAGATTGGCAATGGATATATTGACTCCCTTTTATCTACACCTTTTACTGCTATTATCAAAGTTAACACTTTTTGGCTTAATAACAATTGGAATGAAAACAAACTTGAAACTATATCTCTATTTCTCTTTTTGATAACTTTAGAAACATCCCTATTTTTTCTAACAAACATGATCAAATTCTTTTTAAGCTCTCATACAATGGTGAATTCGTTCTTAAAGAGGTTTAGAATTTTATTAGAGATAAGCAGAACTTCTCTAATGTTTTCAATAAACTTTCGAACAATATCAATCCCATTTTTATTCGGTTTAGCTTGGAGGATTTTGAATAGCTTTATTCTTGTAGATTTCTTACTCTAAAATAAAGGGTTTTACTTACCTTCTAAGTGCTATTGTTGCTTTCATATTGAAAATGTTAATCATGTTTTTCTCAATGGTGCCATTGCTTCCAAATTATGGATATGGTATGATGATTTATTTAACATTAACTATTTTCATGGTTTCCTTTCTTTATATCAACTTCTTGAAGGTTATTTCCAAAAAAATTTGAAAGGTCATATCAAAATATTAATTGCCATTACCTTTATTTGGTTCATTTGGATGGATGTAAATGATGTTAAATATCATGGTATTCCTATGAATCCTAAAAAGATTTTCTCTAGAAGTAAAGAAAAAAATTAATGCTTTGTTCAATGCTAATTTAATTAGCAACATCCATTTTTGAGGTTACAAATTTGTGGTTAAAAAATTAGGTCTCATTCTGGATAATGTTTATTTCAATAAGGCTATTAGGATTATCCATTGGACCAAACCTAATGAGAACTTTATTAAAATCAATACTGATGGCTCAGTTTCACTTAATAAATATGGTTGTGGTGGTATTATTAGGGATTCCAAAGGTACTGCCATTTATGCTTTTTCTTATCCCCTCAAAGCATGTTCTATTATTTATGCTGAGCTTATGGTTATTAATAAACTATTGATATTTTTTTGAATAAAGGGCTCTTTAAATATTTGGATTGAAGTTAACACTCTTCTTTTACTTGATATGCTCACTTATAATAAAATGGAGAATGTTGACTTATTTTATCTTCTTAATCATACTAAAACCCTCCTCTCTTAAGTTTGCAACAAAATTTGTCATACTCTTCATGCAGGTAATGCTTGTGCGAATTTCCTAGCCAATTTGGGTGCTGAATTAAATGAGCTCACTATATTAGATAATCAAAACTTACATAAGCTGCTGAGAGGCTTGGTTAATCTGCATAACTCTGGACTGCCATACTTCAAACATTAACTTGTGGCTTTTTTGTTGGTCTTTGGCTATGGTGTTTTCTTTGAGCCTTTTTATTGATTGCTATTTTTATGTTTTCCCATATTAGGATTGCTCCTTGTTGTTCTTCTTTAGGGTCTTGGCTAACCTCATTTTCTATGAGTGCTACCTTGTTTGGTGGATGCTGCTATTTATTTCTGCCCTTTGCCTGGTTGTCTTGGCTGTCATTTATTTAAAGGTTGTTGTTAGTCTTTTCATTTCTTTCTTAGTGTTGAGCCTTTTGGTGGTTGCTACTTTCCTTTCCAATTTTGGCTCAGTGGCTATTGATTATTGGTTGTTCCCTCTGACTTGTGGTTTGAAGCTAGATGTTTTGTGGTTGTTTCCTTCCTATTTTCTCTTTGGTGTTGGCTGTTTATTCTCTAGGGTCTAGAAGGTACCTTATTTTGCTCGGGTCAGGTTCCATTCCTCTCTGCTTTGCTGTTAGTGGGCTGGTGGTCCTCCTTGGCTTTCCTTTCCTTAGTAATTTA
Source organism: Cymbidium sinense (assembly GCA_021442155.1). NCBI lineage: Eukaryota > Viridiplantae > Streptophyta > Magnoliopsida > Asparagales > Orchidaceae > Cymbidium > Cymbidium sinense. Next base: position 262,935,665 of record CM038214.1, on the reverse strand, counting down.
CTTGGTTGTTTTTGGTGGCCTCCTATTGGGCTGTTGTTATGCCTGCTATCGATCTTTTCCTCTGAATGAGGTTTGCCTCATATCTGGGCTGGTTGCTTCCTTATCTGAGTTGAATCTTCTACTGTTGTGGTGGTTGGTTGGGTGGCCTTGTTGGTTGGCTGGGTTGATTGGCTGTGTTGGTTAGCTGGGTTGGTTAACTGGGTGGCTGTGTTGGCTAGTTTTACCTCCTCTGTTGGTGGCAGATTTGGCGGGTTGTTGGTGGTTTATCTTTGGTTTGGATTTGGCCTAGTGGAGGCTGTTTGCTGGCAATTATTATTTTTTATTTTGTTGATTAGGGCTAGGTGATCAATTTTGCTAGTTTTGGTTTGGTTCTTTTGGTTATGTTTTCAACCTCCTCCTATAATGGTCTTCCTCTCTTGGCTGCAACTGGTTATCTTTTACTCTTTTCTATTTGTTGTGGCGGAGCTATTTTTTGTAAATGTTGTTTGTTGGTGGGCTGGGTGGCTTTATTGGTTATTTGCTTCTATTTTATTACTGGTGAGCTCTTGTGGTTTTTTTTTTGTCTTGGTTTTTAGTTTGTTGTCATTTTGGATTAGTTGGTTTTTGGGTTTTGTTTTACACTATTTTGGTGGTATTGGTATTACTTCTTTCTGTATTTTGCTCATTTTGTTTACTCTATCTTGGTGAGGGTGTTGCTATTCCCCTTTTATCTCTTTGGGTAGAGGTTATCCCTCTACTACTTTGATCCTATACTTGTTATTGGTAGCTGTCCCCTCTATTTGGGTATTAGTTTGTTGTTGCTTTCGGGACAATCTTGGGATGGTTCTTTGTCTTTGAGCCTATCTTTTCTAGATTGTATTGTTATCCCTGTTAATGATGCTTGCTCTTTTTGGTATCTCTCCTCTCTTTTGGTGTTGGATTTGGTTATTTTCCTGTTGTATTGTTGTTGTCCTTGATGGATGGCTATTGGTCTGCCTTATTGGGCTTGAATGTTTTGGTGGCTTTGTGCTTAGATGATCTATTTGCTGGTTGGAAGACTTTGCAGCATTGTTAGATGATGATCTTTGGATGATTGCTTACATGAGGTATTCTGGCAATGAGGCCTAGATGTTTCCCTCTATTTCTTATTTTGGCTGGTAGCATTATATGTAATTGCAACCCTTCTTCTGAAGTTTGGTTGCTTATATAGTGTTGCTCCATGAGATGGTTGAAGCTTGAGCCTTTTCTTTACTTTGCTCTTTCTCATTTCTCTTTATCTTCATGCCTGCTTAATTGTACTCATCCTTTCCTTAGAATGTTGTAGATTTCTTTTAAAGGTCCGTAGTCTAGCTGGTCGATTTTGCTGTTATCAAAGAAATCAAGTGAATTTTTCTATTGCTCATATGGATTTTTTGCTATTAGAGATTTTGTTTTTTTTTTTTTTGCTTCTCTTTATTAAATATTGTAATAGTTTGGGGATTCATCTCTTTCGATTTTATTATAGCTCTTTGAGCATTAGTTTAGAGATTTATCCAATCTAAGGACTTTGTACTCCATAAACTACCCTACAACCCTAAACCTAAAATCCAAAACCCTAAACCCTAAAACCCACTTAAACTCTCCAAACCCTAAACCCTAAACTCTCCACCCCAAACCATAAATCTAAACCCTAAACCTAAATCCTAAACCCTAAATCCCAAACCCTCTCCACTAACCCTAAACCCTAACTAAACCCTAAACTAACCCTAAACCCTAATCCCTAAAAACCTAAAAACCTAAACCTAAATTAAATAAAACTTGAAAATAAAATAAATAAAAAACCCTAAACCTAAATAAAATAAAAAATAAAATAAAATAAATAAACCTAACCTAAAAATAAACCTATAAAATAAAAATAAAATAAATAAAACTAAATTAAAATAAAATAAATGAAACTTAAACTAAACTAAAAAAAAATAAACTAAAAAACCTAAATAAAATCAAACTAAACTTAAAATAAAATAAACTAAAGAGATAAAATTAAAAAACTAAAAAAAACCTAAACCTAAAAATAAAATAAAATAAAATCTAAACTAAAAATAACCTAAGCTAAACTTAAAATAAACTAAAATAAAAAGCTAAAATAAATAATCTAAAATAAATAAAGTAAACTAAATAAAATAAAATCTCAAATAATATAATAAACTAAATAAACCTAAACCTGCCCTTGTTTGAAAACTAATCTTAAACCTAAAACCACCCTAAATCCTAAACCTTACAACTGACCTAAACCCTAAATCCTACCTCTAACCTAACCAAACCTAAACCATAAACCTAACCATAAACCCTAAATGCCAAACCCCTAACCCTAAGACCCTAACTAACCACAACCCTAAACTAAACCCTAAAACCAAACAAACCCTAAACCCTAAACCCTAAATCCTAAATGCTAAACACTAAACTCTAACCCTAAACCTAAACCTTAAAACCCTAAACCCTAAAACCCTGAACACTAAACCCTAAACCCCTAACCCTAAAACCTAAACCCTAAACCCTATACCGTATGCCCTAAACCTAAACCTAACGTAACTAAATAAATAAAAAAATAAACATAAACCATAAAAATGGGTAGAACCTTAACTGTAGGAACATCACCTTAAACTAGGCTTACTGTAGACCTGGCGATGGAGGTGAAGATGGAGGCTGTTGTTATCGCAGTCGCAGTGGGGAATTTAGAGGTGCTAGTAGATATAGAGGTGGTGGTCTGAGCAGTGGTGGTTATGGATGAGAGAAGAATGACAGAGGTTACAACCATGGTGGTGGCGGAGGGAGAGATCTTAAATATGTTGGCAGATCCCACTACTCGAGGGGTGGGTGTGGTTCTGATGGGAACTGAAAATACTAAAGAATGGTCGATCTGATCTACTGCTTATAGAACTGTGTTATTATAATAGAGATGTTTCTAGTTATCTAGGGATTATGATTTGCTCTATGCATGCTCATTTTTTATCAACGTTGTCACTTGTGTCTTAGAAAACTTGGTGTGTTGCTTGGTTGATGAAATCAAAAACAAGAAATATTGAATCTGAATTTGTTCTCTCTTAAAAAAAAAAGAATCCATAAACCTTAAACCTTAAACCCTAAACCCTAAACCCTAAACCCTAAACCCTAAACTAAAACCTAAACCATAAACCATAAACGCTAAACACTAAACCCTACACCCTAAACCTTAAACCCTAAACCATAAAACCCTAAACTATTAACTCTAAATCGTAAACCGTCAAACCTAAACCTAAAAAAAAAATCAAAGAAAATAAAATAAAAACTTAAACAAAACATAAACCCTAAAACTTAAACACTAAAACCCACCCACCCAAACCCTAAAACCCACCCCAAACCCTAAACCCTCATTAACTCCTAAAGCTAAAACTAAACCCTAAACTAAATAAGACTAAAAAAAATAAGAAAATCGAAACCTAAATAAAATAAAATAAATAAATAAAATAATAACATAAAACTAAAACTATAAATAACTAAAATAAAATAAAATAAATAAAAACCTAAACTAAAAAAAATAAACCTAAAAATAAAAAAACCTAAATAAAATAAAAACTAAACCTAAATAAAAAGAAAATGAACTGAAAAAATAAAATAAAAACCAAAAGTTAAACCTAAAAATAAAATATAAAATCCAAACCCAAAAGAAATTAAAATAAAACTAAACTAAAAAATAAACTTGAACCTAAACCAAAAAAAATAAACTAAAATAAAAAAACATAAACTAAAATGAATAAACCTAAAATAAATGAAGTAAAATAAATAAAAATAAAAATAAACCTAAATACAAATAATAAATAAAACAAACTCCAATAAATAAAAAATAAACTAAATAAACCTAAATCTACTGGTTCACTTAATTTAAAAAAAATTAAACCCTAAACCCTAAATCCTAAACCCTATACCCTAAACCCTAAACCTACAACCTTAAATCCTAAACCTACAACCTACAACCCTAAACTCTAAACCCTAAAACCCTAAACCCTAAACTCTACAAAATCATAAACCCTAAATCCTAAACTCCAAACCCTAAACCCCAAACCCTAAACTAACCCTAAACCTGAAACCCTAAAATCCTAAAAATTTAAACCTAAACTAAATAAAACTTGAAAATAAAATAAATAAAAAACCTTGAACCTAAATAAAATAAAAACAAAATAAAATAAAAGCCTAAACTACAACCTAAACCTAAACCCAAACCTATAAATAAAATATAATAAAATATATAATAAAAACTAAATTAAAATAAATAAATGAAAACCTAAACTAAACTAAAAAAATAAAATAAACTTAATAATAAGAAACCTAAATAAAATAAAAACTAAACCTAAAATAAAAATAAACTGAACCTAAAAAATAAAATAAAAACTAAAACTAAAAAAAACCTTAACCTAAAAAATATTATAAAATATAAAATATAAAATAAAATAAAATAAAACTAAAAAATAAATCTATGCCTAAACTTAAACCTAAAAATAAACTAAATAAAAAACCTAAACTAAAATAAATAATCCTAAAATAAATAAACTAAATTAAATAAAAAATAAAATAAACTCAGACAAATAAACAATAAACTAAATAAACCTATACACATTGCTTTGTTTGAAAAAAAAAACCTAAAGCCTTAAAACCTTAAACCCTAAATCCTAAACCACTAAATGAAACAAACCCTCAAACCCTAAAACCTAAACTTTAAACCCTAAAACCTAAAACCTAAAAACCTAAAACTAAAACCATAAACCCAACTACTCTAAAACCCTAAACAACCCTAACCTAAACCCTAAAAACCTAAAACCCTAAACCCCAAACCCAAACCCTAAACCTAAAGCATAACACTAAACCTAAACTAAAACAAACTTAAACCCTAAACCAAAACCAAACCAAAACCCTAAACACTAAAACCCTAATCCTAAAACCTAAAATACAAAAACACCAAAGAAACCTAAATAACTAAATAAATAAAAAAATAAACCTAAACCCTAAAAATGGGTATAACCTTGATGGCGGAAAATCATCATAAACTATGCTCGCCTAGATGGAGGTGATGGTGGAGGCAGTTGTTATCGCAGTCGTGGTGGGAGATTTAGAGGTGCTAGTGGATATAGAGGTGGTGGTCTGAGTAGTGGTGGTTATGGAGGTGGGAAGAGCGACAGAGGTTACAACCGTGGTGGTGGCGGAGGGAGAGATCATAAATATGTTGGCAGATCCTGCTACTCGAGAGGAGGGAGTGGTTCTGATAAAAATAATGAAAAGAACTCGATCTGATCTACTATAAACTATTACAGAGATGTTTCTAGTTATCTAGGGATTATGATTTGCTCTATGCATGCCCATTTTTTATCAACATTGTCACTTGTGTCTTAGAATTCTTTTTGGGTTACTTGGTTCATGAAATCGAAAAGAAGAAATGTTGAATCTGAATTTGTTCTCTTAAAAATAAAAAAAACTTAAACCTTAAACATTAAACCCTAAACCCTAAACCCTAAACTAAAACCTAAACCATAAACCTTAAATGTTAAACATTAAACCCTGCAACCTAAACCTTAAACCTAAACTATAAAACCCTAAACTATTAACCTTAAACCCTAAACCCTCAAACCTAAACCTAAAAAAAAATTAAAGAAAATAAAATAACTTAAACCATAAACCTAAAAAACCTAAACCTAAACCCACCTAAAACCCAAACCCTAAACCCTATACCATAAACTCCAAACCCTAAACCTGAAACCGTAAACCCTAATTTAACATTAAACCCTAAATGCTAAAAACCTAAAAACCTAATCTAAAACTAAATAAAACTAAAAAAATAAGAAAACCAAAACCTAAATAAAATAAAATAAATAAAATAAAATAATAACATCAAACTAAAACTATAAAAAAACTAAAATAAAATAAAATAAATAAAAACCTAAACTAAAAAAAAAATAAACCTAAAATTAAAAAACCTAAATAAAAAAAAAGTAAACCTAAATAAAAATAAAATAAACCAAAAAAATAAAATAAAAACCAAAACCTAAAATAAAAATATAAAACCAAAACCTTAAAAAAATTAAAATAAAACTAAACTAAAAAATAAACTTGAACCAAACCTAAAAGATAAACTAAAATAAAAAGTATATACTAAAATGAATAAACCTAAAATAAATAAAGTAAACTAAACAAAAAATAAAATAAACTCCAATAAATAAAAAATAAACTGAATAAACCTAAAGCTACTGGTTCACTTAATTGAAAAAAAAAATTAACCCTAAACCCTAAACCCTAAACCCAACCACAACCTAACGAAACCCTAAACCCCCCAAACCCTAAACCCAACCCTAAAACCTAAACTACTAAACTAAACTAAAGCCTTAAAACCCTTACCACAAAAGCCTAAACCACAAACCTAAAATAAATGCTAAACCCCAAACCCTAAACCTAAACTAAACCCAATCTAAAACCCTAAACCACCAAACCTAAAAAACACTAAATCCTAAACCATAAACCTAAACCCAAATAAACTAAACCTAAAGTAACTAAATAAATAAATAAACTAAACCCTAAATGGGCATAACTTAGTAGAACATCACCTAAACTAAATAAAACAACGATTATCATGGTTTTATGGAGGATCTAGACTAGTGGATATGGAGGTGGTGGTGAAGCGAGTAGTTATGGGTCAGGAGGAGTGATGGAGGTTAAAGGTGGTGGTGCGAGAGATTGGGGATTTGATGGCAGATCCCACAACTCGAGAGGCGCAGGTGGTTTTGATGGGAATTTGAGAAACTAAAGAATAATCGATCCGACCTGTTGCATATGGAACTATGTCTTTATAGTAGAGATGGTTCTAGTTATCAAGGGTTTTTGATTTGCTTAATGCATAAAAATTTTTTATCTATATGGTCACTTGTAGTTTAGAAAACTTGGTGTGTTATTTGGGATGAAATCAAAAAGAAGAAATGATGACTTTGAATCTATTTTCTGTTAAAAAAAACCTTATACCCTAAACCCTAAACTTTAAACCTTAAAACCTAAATCCTAAACTAAAACCTAAACCCTAAACCCTAAACCTTAAAAACACTAAATAGTAAACCTTAAACCCAAACCCTAAATCCAAAAACCCTAAACCCTAAACCATAAAACTTAAACCTAAAAAAAATTAAAATAAAATAATAACTAAACCAAACCCTAAACCTAAATCTAAATGTTAAACTAAACTGACCCTAAACCCTCTAAAACCCTCCCTAGAAAACCACACCCTCACCCTGACCAAAACCCAAATCTTACTCCTAACCCACATACCTAAATCCAACCCCACTCAGTACCCAACCCTAAACTCTAAACCCTAAACCTAAACCTAAAACTATAAAACCATAAAAAATAAATAAATAAACTGACCTAAATATAAAAATAAAATATAAAATAAATATATGGCATGACTAAACCTAAAAATAATATAAAATAAAACTAAAGATAAAGATAAATAACAACCCAACTATAAATTAAAATAAACCTAAATAACCTAAATAAAATAAAACCTAAACCTAAACTAAAAATAAAATAAAACCTAAAATAAAAAAAAATAAAAAAAATAAACCTCCAAAAATAAGATAAAAACCTAGCTAAAATAAATAAACTAAACTTAATAAAATAAAAATAAAACCAAATAATAAATAAACTAAATAAACTAATTACTTATTTAAAAAAAAATACTACCATACCAAAATCCTATCTTGGCTGGGCACTAGGCCCAGGCTGACAGCTCTGAGCCCTAAACCTAAAAACCTACTACCATTAATACCCACTCTTGATCCAACTCTAACATAACCACCACAAACCTACCCTGAGCCTCCACAACCTGACCACTGACCCAGACTCTAGGCCTTAAAAAGGCCAGACTCTAAACACTAAACACTCCTAACCTGACCATAAATCCAAAACCTCCAACTATGAGCCATAAAACCTGACCACTAACCTAAATCCTAAATCCTACAAAACCTAAACATAATAAAACTTAAAAAAATAAAATATAAAAACCAAAAAGATAAAAATAAAATTAAACTTAAATTAAAATGCTAAACTAAAATAAATAAAAACTAAATAATATAAACTAAATACTCTAAACTAAATAAATTAAAAATAAACTAAAATAAACCTAAACTAAACTAAAGATAAACCAAAAAATAAACTTAAAAATAAACTAAACCTAAAAAAAAAATAAAATAAAACCTAAACTAAACATAAAATAAAATAAAATCTAAACTAAAATAAAATTAAAATAAAATTGAACTAAAATGTAAACATAAACCTAAAGCTAAATCAAAAAAATAAACTAAAATAAAATTCCTAGACTAAAATAAATAAACCAAAAATAAATAAACTAAAGTAAATAAAATAAAATAAACCTAAATAAATAAAAACTAAAATAAACTAAAATAAATAAAAATAAACTAAATAAACAAAATAAACCTCCTACTGGTTTCTATTTAAAAGGATTCTATATCAGTAAAGAGCTATTCTAAACTAAACCCTAACCTATAATACATACCCACTGGGCCACCTGACCCTGTGAACTGATCCTGGGCTGGGCCACTGAGCCACAAGACCATACCCAAATGACCCTGGGTTAGAGCTCTCTCTAGGCCCTGGGCCACACCCAGATCTTGCACTACTGGGCCCTAATAAACCTGGGTTCAAGATGACCCTAAAATGACCCTGGGCCCTCCACTGACCACAAACTGACCTGAGCTAAATGCTAGGCCATACTGATCCTCCATCCCTAAGACCCTGACAAAAAACCCAAAACAAAGTGAATACAAACCATAAACCTAAAGACCAAAAAAACCTAAGCTAAACTAAATAAACTAAAATAAAATAATAAAAATAAAATAAAAAAAAATAAAACCTAAGAAAATAAAAAGCAAACCTAAATAAAATAAAATAAACTAATAAAAATAAAATAAAATAATAAAAACAACTTAAACTAAACTAAAAAAATAAAATAAACCTAAAAAAACCTAAATAATAAAACAAGAAACTAAAATAAAAAATAAAATAAACATAAAAAAAATAAAATAAAAGCTAAAACCTAAACCTAAAATAAAAATAAAACCTAAACCTAAAATAAAATAAAAATAAAACTAAACTAAAAATAAACTTGACCCTAAACTAAACTTAAAAATAAACTAAAATAAATAAACCTAAATTAAGCAAAAAATAAAATAAAATAAACTAAATAAAATAATTAAAATAAAATAAACTCAAATAAATAAAATATACTAAATAAACCTAAACTGTGGTTAACTTAATTTAAAATAAAAAAAAATAAAACCATAAACCCTAAACCCTAAATCTACCATGAGCCCTGACCTAAACCCTACTAAACCTGCACCATGACCCTAAACCCTACCATAACTCTAAACCTACCCTAAACCTACACCTTAAACCATAAACCTAAACAACCCTACCCAGTCCCAAATTTGTAAACCTAACTCCCCAAATACTAAACCCAAAACAAACCCTAAACCCTAAATCATAAATGCTAAACCCTAAACTCTCCTAAACCTACCCAAACCCTAAACCTAAAACCCTAAACCCTAAACCTTAAAACCCTAAACCCTGAAACCCTAAACCTTAAACCCTAAACCTTGAACCTAAACTTAAAGAAACTAATGAAATAAAAAATAAACCCAAACCCTAAATATGGCCAGAACCTTGATGGTAGGAACATCACCTTCAACTAGGCTCAGTTTAGATCTAGTGGTAGAGGGAAGGTGGAGGCCACGGTTATCGCAGTTATGGTGGGGGATCTGGAGGTGCTGGTAGATATGGATGTGGTGGTCCGAGTAGTGGTGGTTTTGGTGGCGGGAGGAGCGACGGAGGTTACAGCCATGGTGGTGGCGGAGGGAGAGATCATAGATTTAATGGAGGATCCTGCTACTCAAGAGGCGGGGGTGCTTCTGATGGGAACTAGAAAAACTGAAGAATGGCCAATCCAATCTGCTGCTTAAGGAACTATGTCTTTATAATAGATATGGTTTTAATTATCTAGGGTTTTTGATTTTCTCTATGCATGCTCATTTTTGATCTATGTGGTCACTTGTTTCTTAAAAAACTTTATGTGTTACTTGGTTAATGAAATCGAAAAGAAGAAATGTTGAATCTAAATTTATTTTCTGTTAAAAAACCCTTAAACCTTAAACCTTAAACCATAAACCTAAAATACAAACCCTAAACCTAAATAGTAAAACACTAAACTCAAAATCTTAAAAATTAAACCCTAAACTCTAAACCCTAAACCATAAAACCTAAACCTAGATAAATAAAATAAAATAAAAACATAAATTAAAACTTAAACCCTAAACCCTAAATAAACCCTAAATCCTAAAAATAAATCCCTTAATCCCCCTACAACCCTAAACCCTATACCATTAACCCTAAGCATTAAACCCTAAACCTTAAACCTTAAACCCTAATATCCATAAACCCTTAACCCTAAACCCTAAACCCTAAACCCTAACCTTAACCGAAAACCCTAAACCTGAAAACCTATAAACCTAAACCCAAAAACCCAAAACACCAAACCCAAAACCCTAAACCTTTTTGATGGTAACCCTTTACCTAGATATTTTTTCTAGCACTTCCATTGTTCTCATTCACCAAAATTAATAATCATAAAAAGCCTCTTTCCTCTTAACCGCAGTTCTCTCTGGCGATTCCATGTTCCCTTGCGACTTTCTTGCGGCTTGGCCAATTTTTGATCCTTCTCAATCATAATTTATGGTTTTTTTCTCTCTATTTGGCTGCTAATGTGAGTATCCCTTATTCTATCAATGGTGGAGGTGCCACTTTCCATGTAATCGAGCTCTTCAAACTTGGAAGCATCAGCTAGGGCTTCCAAATTTTAAGGTATTATGGATTCGACTCCACCCGTTACTCTGCCTGCTATTAAGTCCTTCAAGGATGCATTATCTGGTAAGAACACTTCCCCAAATGCTTCAGTTAACTTGATCTCCACATCTTTTCATGGAATGCCTGCAGTAATGTGCTCAGATCTTGATGTGGAAAAGTTGGCTAAGCCATTTGAATTCTCTTTAGTTGGTAAATTTTCCTTACGTTGCTCGAGTCTTGATAATATCTAATCCTTTTTCCATAGCCTAAAGCTCTCTGGCATTTTCACTATCGGATTGATTGATCCTAGGCATGTCCTTATTCAGCTATCTAATGACTTAGATTCAAGAGTTTTTTTGCTCGTTACTACTTTGTGTATAATTATCAAATGATACTTTTGAAATGGTCTCCTCTTTTTGATGTAAAAGAGGAATCCCCTATTGTTCCTCTAGGCTTGCCCTTCCTAATATTTGAATACATTACATTACACATCAAGTCCTCTTTACAGTTGGGGCTCTCTTTGGTCGGCCTCTCCAAATTGATCAGACCCTTGTTGAGATCGACCATCGATTGCTCATATTTTAGTTGAGATTGATATTACCAAAAAGTATCCAAAAGAAGTATGGATCGGCTTTGAGAAATTTGGCTATAATCAAAAAGTGGAATTTGAAAATTTTCCTATTTTTTGTACGCACTGTAAGATTCATGGTCATGATCATTCTGAATGCTTTGTGTTGCATCCTCATCTTAAAAAGATTAAACTAACGGATCCTAATCCCTCTCTAGCAAATGAAAAAACTAATAAATTGGCTTATGTGCCTAAAGTTCCTCAAAAGGGATTATTATCTACTGATTTGTCTATTGGAGAGAATTCAGAGCAGATTAATACTATGGATCATGTGGTTCATCAGGAGGCCAATGATAAATTACCTATTATTGCTTCTAATTGTAATACTTTGGTTCCTCTAGACAATACCTTGATTCATTCTGCCTTACCTCTTTTGGCTAGTGCACTTGACGAGACTCATATGAAACCTTGTGGTGACTTGAATGGGAGCTTTAGGTCGGATCAAAATCTGAAAACTAATTCTGAAAGTGCCCATTTGATGATAGTTTAAAATCTAAAAAAATGTTGACTCTTTGGTAGTGGAACAAAATCTGAAAAGTATTTCTAAAACTGAACATGAAAATTGTTATATTAATGGCTTCACAACCTCTCCTTCTCCACCCTTTGAGTGATACTTAACCCAATTCCTCATCTTAATTCGACCTTGAAGAAGGGAAATTACAATTAGGAATATTTTGATGATCTACCCTACTATATTTCATAAATCACTCTCTCTCGGATGAAGATACTTTAGACATAGATAGACCTTTTCAAACAGTTACTAAGAAAAAATCTTTTAAAGCTAGAATGTTCACTAATAGCTCCACTAGAACCACTAGATCTTCTCTAACTTCCCTTAAATGATTACATCATGTGTCTTTCTTCTTCTTTTTTTTTCTTATCATGTTATCTTTCTTCTTTTATTCTTATTTATTATGATTAATTTACTTATTTGGAATGTTAGGTATTGGGACTCATTGTCCATAAGCTGTTAGAAGCCTTTTCTGCACTCATAACATAGCCTTACTTATTGTTATTGAACCATTCATGCACTCTTCTAAGATCACTCAGGTTGCTTGAATGCTTGGCTTTCAGAACTCCTTTTATAATATTAGCAATAAAATTTGGTATTTTTGGAATAATCTCATCAACATCTCTATCCTTGATGACCTTCATCAATTGGTTAATGTTCAAATCTCATTGGGTGAATTTTCATCTCTTGGTTCCTTTATTTATGCTTCTTATAATAGAATTGGAAGGAGCATCCTTTGGGATAACTTAAGAACCTTTGCCTCCTCTATCAACAAACCTTGATTTGTTGGTGGTGATTTCAACACTATTCTCGCTTCCTCGAAAAGAAGGGGAGGTTGCTCTCCTAACACTCATTCCATGGAAGATGTTTCTAATATGATTCATGATTATAATCTGATTGATATTAGTTTTTTGAATTTTAACTACACGTGGCATAATTTTAGACTTTGGCAATGGCTTGATAAGACCCTCTTTAATTCCCTTTGGATCAATCAATTGCCTCGTACTTTGGATGAACATTTAAGCAAAACTTTATTTGACCATGCTCCGCTTTTGATTTCTGTCAAAAATCCCTCCACTAGACGATCCTCCCCTACTCCTTTTAGATTCCAAAATATGTGGATCCAACATAGTGATTTCATTAATGTTGTTTCCATTAATTGGCAGGCCCCTATTCATCTTGATAATTCCATTAAAGGCATGATTCACCTTTGGCTTAAGCTAAAAAGGCATAAACAAAATCTAAATTGGTGGAACAAGCATCATTTTAAAAATCTTTTTACAAATCTCAAAAATATGGAACAATCTATTTGCTCTCTTGAAGATGCTATTTTGACTAACTCTAATAAGATTGATGATTTGAATGCAGCTAAAGATAACTTGATTAATTATCTGAATATGGAGGAATCCTACTAGTGCCAAAAGGCTGCTAGCAAACATATTGCTGATGGTGATAGAAACACAAGGTATTTCCATGCTCTTTTTTTAAAAATGAAAGCCTTAAACTCTATTAAAAAAATCAAAATGATACTTGAAACGGATTCGACAATAATGATATTAAAGATTGTCATACATCATTTTCAAAATTTATTAAACAACAACCCCTCTTAGAAGCCATCTCCAACACATATTTGATCTCCTCTACAATCTCTAATGATAAACCACTTACCGCCACGCCCTACTGTCGAGAGATTCTGGTAGAATTCTAAATAGCATGAACACTGATTCTATTGCTGGCCCTGAAGGTTACATGACTCAATTCTTTCAACATTGTTGGCCTATTATTAAGACTGACCTTGTTGATGCAGTTGTTGATTTTTTTGAGGATAACCCTTTACCTAGTATTTTTCTAGCACTTCCATTATTCTCATTCCCAAAATTAATAATCCTAAATCTTGGGGTGATTTCAGACCTATCAGCCTTTGCACCTTCTTTCATAAACTAGTTGCTGAATTAATTGCTAATAGAATTAGTCTGCTGTTGCCTAAAATTATTTCCTCAAACCAAACTGGCTTCATTAAAGGTAGATCAATATTTGATAACATACTTCTAGCATAAGAGCTGATTCATGACATTGACGTTCCTATCAGAGGTGGTAACATCCTTTTAAAATTGGACATCACTAAAGCTTTTGACAACCTCTCTTGGGATTTCCTCTTTCAAATTCTTCATTTGCTTGGGTTTTCTAATTATTTTATCCGCCTCATCAAAAATTGCATTACAAATGTTTCGTTCAATATTATCATGAATGGTAAATCCCTAAGATTTTTCCCTTCAAAGCATGGTTTGAGACAAAGGGATCCCCTATCCCCCTCTCTTTTTATTATTGCTGTTGAATATCTATCAAGGAGTCTGAATGATCTTTTTTACAATAATCCTAGGATGTTTTATAGAACTCAAGGTGGTCTTCCTATCACTCATCTTAGTTTTCCTGATGACTTTATAATCTTTTGCAATGCCTCAATTTCTGACATTAAAACTATTAAGAATCTTTTAAATAAATTTTGCAACAAAAGCGATATTTTTCTCAATGAAGGAAAAAGTTGTTTCATTCCTTCTTATAAAATCCCTAGCAATAGGACCAACCAAATCTTGAGAATTACCAATTTACAACATCAACAACTTTCTATTAAATATCTTGGTGCTGCTCTTTTTAAAGGTCAAAAAAGATCTCACCTTTTTGATGAGCTAATCCAAAAAATCTCTATTAAAATTTATGTTTGGGAATTTCACTTACTTTATTTTGGTGGTAGGCTCACTTTGATCAAGAGCACGCTTAACTCCATGCCTTTATATCTCATTCAAACCATTGTACCGACTAACTCTATCATTAATAGAATTGAGTGGCTCATTAATAAATTTTTCTAGGGATCTAATAATTCCTCTAAAAAATGCACTGGACCTCTTGGTAAAAAATCTATGGCACTTTTGTTGAAGGTGGTCTTGGATGTAAACGAATCAAGGAAACTATCACTACTTTTTCTTATAAACTGTGGTGGAATTTTTGGAAAAACAATAGTCTATTGGCTAATTTCATGATTGCTAAATACTGCCAGGGTAAGCACCCTCTCATTTGCCCCTATAAAGCGAGGGACTCTCCTGTTTGGAAAAGACTTTATTCTGTCAAATTGGATGCTGAATCTTTAATTTTCTAGGGGATTAACTCTGACTCCTCTTTCTTTTGGCAAGACAACTAGACTGGAGGTGTGTCCATTGACGACTTACTTCCTACCCATTCCATTACTGCTATTAAAGTGAACTCTTTCTGGCAGATTAATATGTGGAACAATAGTAAGCTTACTGATCATATTTCTCCCTCTCTTTTAAATAAGCTTACTACTATTCCTATCATTCCTACCAATCAAGATCAGAACCTTTTTAAGCTTTCATATAATGGTGATTTCAACTTTAAAATTGTTTGGATTCACATTAAAGAAACTCATGATTATTCTTATGTGTTTTCTAAACTTTGGAACAACAATATCCCTACTTCTTATTCTGTTCTTACTTGGCATATTCTGAAAAAATTCATCCCTGTGGACTCCTTATTGTGGGGGTAAAGGTTTTCAATTACCTTCAAAATGCAATACCTTTGTTATTATTAATGGTTCTTTGCAGGTTTGGTATTATTTAATGAATTCCTTTGACCGATTTCGAGGAGGGTAGTTCTGCTTTTATTTCTCTAAAAGATTTCATTGATAATACCCTTTTGAACCCTTATGGTAGCTCTGTTGCCCCCACTACCTTTTATTGGCTTATCCTATGGTTGCAATAATTGTAGTGTTATTTTAACCTATGGCTGTTGGATTTCTGGATTCACTGTCTTGCTGGAAAACCTTGTGTTTTTTAGCTATTTGATACCTGGTGTTCTTTTGACTGCCTTTGCTATTCTCATCTAGGCTGCTACTGATCAATTAATCTGTTGTTTTTTACCTTTTGGCTCTGTTAAAATTATGCAGATCCATCTTGTTGGTAATTACTATCCTTGATGTTGGCTGACCTTGATTATTGCTCCTCATACTACTTCTGGTGTTTTGTTTTTTTTGTTCAGTTGGCCTCTATTGAGGTTGTTTACTGGAAGTGGCTTTTATTTTTCTGCTTGGCTATTTCTTATCTCTCATTTTTTTGAATGTTTGTGCTGTTAAAACCTGGGATGCTGCTGTTTTCACCAGCTACTATTTTTTACATCCTGGTTCAACTAGTCTTGGCCAGACCTCTTCCTTTACTATCTGGGATTTAACTTATGCATTGTATAATTTGAATGGTTGGTTTATGGCCAACTTGCTGTTATTTTCTTTCTTGGTTGTTGGATGGTCTGAATCATTGAGCCTTTTATCCAGCAAGATGTTACTGGGGTTGTTTATCTAGTTCAACAGGGTGTTGTTGGTGTTGTCTTGCTGATTGTTTTGCCCAACCTCATATTCCCAATCTGCCAAGAGAGATTTTGCAATTTCCTATTCAATTTTATTATTTCCTTGAAGGTTTGGACTTCCTTTATGGCTTCTCAATTTTCCTTTAATGTGGTTATGGATTTAGCTGCTAACTTGATCATCATTATCTGGAAGGTTTTTTGTGTTGATTATCTTTTGAACCTATTTTGTTGCTACTTTACATCTCTTTTTTATTGCAATTTTATATGGTGGGTGTAATTTTTGTTTTATTACTACCACTATTGACTTTTGGATTTTAGGGTCCTTTGTCCAGCAGGTTGTCTTTGTGGTTATTATCTGTTTCTTGCCTTTTATTTCTCTGACTATTTTTGCTGTTAACAACTATGCAACTGCTGATTTCTCCTAGTACTATTTTATCCCCCTTGGTTCTATTCAAATTTTAAAGAACCCTGTGATTTTCCATCTGATTATTTGGATCTTTACATATGCTCTATGTACTCTGAATGGGTGGACTTTTGGTGAGCCTCTTGGTAAATACTGTCTAGGTTGTTGGCTGAACTGGATTAATACTCTACATGCTGTTTCTGGGGTTTTGGTTTATTTTGTTCACCAAGCCTCTAATGAAGTTGTTGACTGTTTGGTGGCTTTTGATTTGAATCTCTTTATTGGTTTATTATATGCTTATCATCTGAATTTTATGGACTACTTTATCTCCATCTTCTTCTTAAAGTTGTATCTATTGCAATCGCTTATTTTGAATGGGTGGTTCTCGTTAGTGGTTTTCATTGTCTTGGCTTTTGTTGTCTTGGATATTTGCTATCCTTGTTTCTAGGGATTCCAATGTTGGCACTATCTTTGTTGGTTGTAGGACTTTAGGGTCCTATGTTCAGACATTTTGTCGTCTAATTGTTTTTGGTCATTGGCCGCTTTTTTGATCCATGTTTTTATGCTCTATCTACTTGGTTACTAACTAATACAATGTATATTCTGATTGAGAGGTTCTATGGCCGTCTTGTTGTCCTTTGCTGTCTTGGCTATTTTTTGTCTTGGTTATCTGCTGTCTTATTTTTTCTGGATTCTAATGAGGACCCTAATTTGAATCCCCATTTTGATTTATCCTCTGGTGGGTTCCAATGTTGCACTAACTATTTTGTTGTTGGGGTTGGCTTTCTGATTGACCTTGATGTTTGTGTCTGGGCTGTTGTTCATTTCCTGATAGCTGTGATATACATTAAATGTCGTAGTTTCTATTCCCATCTGGGTTCAATTAGGCTTGTGCTGTTATCTCCTTGGAATGCAATGTCTATTCTGAATGGGTAGTACTATGGACAGCTGTTGCCTTTTGCTGTCTTGCTGTCTTGGTTATTTGTTTATCTGGATTATCCAATTTTTAGTCCAGCATGCTGCTACTGGAGCTATATTTCTGACTATCTTTATTTGGTGTTGTTTTATGGTATGCGCTTTCCTTTACAATTTTTTTTCCAACTACTGATATGGATATTAATAAGGGGTTTGTTCACATCTGCATTCATTATTATGATTGGGCTCATCTTTTGGACTTTACTTCTAGGCTGTACTCCTGGCCTGAAAGATTCATATATATATCATATGTTGGATGGTGTTACTTATAGGCTCATCGACTGCTTTGGATTTCAAGCTCTTCTTTATTTTCTTGTGGATGGTTTTTATGCTGTCCTAATTCATATGTATAAGTATCCTCATGTCAGGGTGACTATATTGATGATACTCTTCCTGCATGGGACCCCTTTTCTTTCTATCCTTTGCAATTTCCTCTCTATATTATATATAGTTTTGTTTAGGTTTGCAGGTAATAAAGCCCATAAGACTTTCAACAATTGGCTGCTATCTTCACACAAGTTCTTCTCTCTTGTCCTCTTGCAGGTTTGCTCCATAGTGTCATGCATTCTCACGTCCTGAAGAGCATTGGCCCTAATCTTCCTTTGGCTCTTTATGTTAATCTATTTGTATCTTTTGATTGCTTTAATGTCTTCTTTTGCTTTTGGTTGTACTTAGATAGGGGATCTACTCCTTTTCGGTGCAGTGAGTTTAGTTTATCCCCTTTAAGGACCTTGTAACCCTCTTTTTGTGGCAAAAAAATACCCCCTACATGGGGTTTCTCAAAAAAAAAAAAAACCCTAAACCCTAAACCCTAAACCCTAACCCTAACCTTAAACCCTAAATCCTAAAACCTACAACCCTAAACCATAAAACCTAAAGCATAATCACTAAACCCAAAACCCTTAACCCTAAAAACCAAAAAACCTAAGCCTAAACTTAATAAAACATAATAATAAAATTAATAAAAAAACATAAACCTAAATAAAATAAATAAATTAAAATAAAATAAAAACATATACGAAAACCTAAACCTAAAAAGAAATAAAATAAAAAATAAAAACTAAATTAAAATAAAATAAATAAAAACCAAAACTAAACTAAAAAATTTAAAACCTAAATAAAATAAAAACTAAACCTAAAATAAAAATAAAATAAACCTAAACTTAAACTAAAAAAGAAACGAAACTAAACTAAATAAAACCTAAAACTAAACCAAAACTAAATAAAATAAAAAATAAACCTAAAATAAAAAAAATAAACCTAAACCTAAACTAAATAAAATCTAAAACCAAACCTAAACTAAACTAAACCTAAACCCTCAACTAAATAAAATAAAATAAACCACAAATAAACTTAAACCTAAACTAAACAATAAAACCAAAAAATAAACCTAAAATAGAAACCTAAAACCTAAACCTAAAAATAAAATAAAAACCTAAACTTAAACCTAAAAATACAAAATAAAACCTACACCAAAAAATAAATTAAAATAAAACTAAACTAAAAAATAAATATAAACCTAAACCTAAACCTAAAAAAAACTAAAATAAAAAACATAAACTAAAATAAATATACCTAAAATAAATAAACTAAACAAATAAACCTAAATAAAAATAAAAAATAAAATAAACTAAAATAAATAAAAAATAAACTAAATAAATCAAATAAGCCTAAACCTACTAGTTTACTAAATTTAAAAAGAAAAAGCCCTAAACCGTAATTCTGAAAACCTAAATGCTAAATTCTAAGCACTAAACCCTAAAACCTAAACCCTAAAATTAACTCTAAACCCTAAACCCAAAACCTACAACCCTAAACCCTAAACCCTAAATTAACCCTAAACCCTAAACCCTAAATGCTAACCCTAAACCCTAACCCTAACCTTAACCTTAAACCCTAAACCCTAAACCCTAAACCCTAAAACCCTAAAACCCTAAACCCTAAACCATAAACCCTAAACTAACCCTAAACCCTAAACCCTAAACTCTATAGCCTAAACCCTAAATCCTATAGCCTAAACCATGAACCCCAAACCCTAAACCCTAAATCCTAAATTAACCCTAAAACCTAAGCTATCCCTAAACCCTAAACCCTAAAAACCCAAAAACAATAAAGCCTAAATACTAAACCCTAAACCCTAGCCCTCAACCCTAAATCGTAAAACCTTAAACCCTAAACCATAAACCCTAAACCCTAAACACTAAAAACCTAAAAACCTAAACCTAAACTAAATAACACTTAAAAACAAAAAAATAAATAAAGTTAAAACCATATAAAATAAATAAAAAAAACCTACACTAAAACCTAAACCTAAACCCAAACCTAAAAATAAAATAAAATAAACTAATATAAATAAACTAAAATAAAATAAATAAAAACCTTAACTAAACTAAGAAATAAAATAAACCTAAAAAAATAAAATCAAAACCTAAAATTAAAAATAAAATTTAAACTTAAAAAATAAAATAAAAATAAAACTAAACTAAAAAGTCAACATGAACCTAACCCTAAACCTAAAAAATAAACTAAAATAAAAATTCTAAACATAAATAAATAAACCTAAAATAAATAAAGTAAACTAAATAAAAATAAAAATAAACCTAAATAAAATAAAAAATAAAATAAACTCAAATAAATAAAGAATAAACTAAATAAACCTAAACCTACTTGTTTACTTAATTTAAAAATTAAATGAAACCTAAACCCTAAACCCTAAACTTATAACCCAAAACCATAAACCTACAACCCTAAACCCTAAACCCTAAACCCTAAACCCTAAAACCTTAAACACTAAACCTTAAGCCATAAGCCTTAAACCCTAAAAAACCATAAATCCTAAACCCTAAACCCTAAACTAACCCTAAACCATAAACCCTAGATCCTAAACTCATCCTAAAAAGCCTAAACACTAAATCATATAAATTCTAAACTCTAAAGCCTAAATACTAAACCCTAAACCATAAATGCTAAACCCTAAACCCTAGCACTAACCCCTAAACCTTAAAAGCCTAAACCCTAAAACCTTAAACCCTAAACCCTGAACCCTAAACCCTAAACCCTAAACCTTAAACCTAAACCTCAACCTAAAGTAACAAAATAAATAAAAAAATAAACCTAAACCCTAATAATGGGCAGAACCTTGACGGTAGGAACATCACCATCAACTGGGTTTAGTATAGATCTGGTGGTGGATGCGAAGGTGGAAGCAACGATTATCGAAGTGGTGGGAATCTGAGGTGTCAGCGGGTGGTGGTGACCTGGGTGGTTATGGAGGCGTGGGATGGCTACAACCATGGTGGTGGTGGAGGGAGAGATTATGGATTTGATGGCTGATCTCGCTACTCGAGAGGTGGGGGTGGTTCTAATGGGAGCTAGAGAAACTGAAGAAAGGCCAATCCGATCTACTGCTTATGGAACTATGTCCTTATAGTAGAGATGATTTTAGTTATCAAGGTTTTTCGATTTGCTCTATCCAAGCATATTTTTGATCTATGTGGTCACTTGTGTGTTAGAAAACTTTGTGTGTTCCCTAGTTAATGAAATTGAAATGAAGATAGGTTGAATCTAAATTAGTTTTCTATTAAAAAAAATCCTTAAACCCTAAACTGTAAACCCTAAACTCTAAACTAAAAGTAAACCCCAAACCCTAAAAACCCTAAACCCTAAACACTAAACCCTAAACTTTAAACACTAAACCCTAAATCCTAAAACCCTAAGCCATAAATCATAAACCCTAAACCATAAAACCTAAACCTAAATAAAAAATAAAATAAAATAAAATAAGAACATAAACTAAAACCTATTCCTTAAACCCTAAACTAACCCTAAATCCTAAACCTTAAACCCTAAACCACCTTACAACTCTAAACCCTAAACCCTAAACCCTAAATCCCCTAAAACCTAAACCCTAAACTTTAATCTCTAAAATCCTCAACCGTAAACCATAAACCCTAAACCCTAAACCCTAAAACCCTAAACTGTAAACCTTAAACCCTAAATCCTAAAACCTACAACCCTAAACCCTAAAGCCTAATCTTCAAACCCCAAACCTTAAACCCTAAACCCAAAACCCTAAATTAATCATAAATCCTAAATACTAAACCCTAAAAAAATAAAAACATAAACCTAACTATATAAAACCTAAAAATAAAATAAATAAATAAACCTAAACTTAAATAAAATAGAAAAATAAAATAAAATAAAAACCTAGGCTAAAACCTAAACCAAAAAATAAACCTAAAAATAAAATAAAATATAATAAAAAATAAAAACTAAACTAAAAAATTAAAATTAAACCTAAATAAAATAAAATATAAATTTAAAATAAAAATAAAATAAACCTAAAAAGATAAAATAAAAAATTAAACTTAAACCTAAAAACACTAAGTAAAACTTAAACCTAAAAAATAAAATAAAAATAAAGCTAAACTAAAAAATAAACCTAAACTTATACCTAAACCTAAAAAATAAACTAAAATAAAAAACCAAAACTAAAATAAATAAACCTAAAATAAATAAACTAAACATAATAAAAATAAAAATAAAAATAAAAATAAACATAAATAAAAAAATAAAATGAACTAAAATAAATATAAAATAAACTAAATAATCCTAAACCTAGAGGCTTACTTAATTTTGAAAAAAAAAATCTTAAACCCTAAACCCTAAAAACCTTAAGCCTAAAATCCAAAACCCTAAACCCAAAATCCTAAACTCACAATAATAAACCCTAAACCTACATCTTACAACCCTAAACCCTAAACCTTAAGCCCTAAACTGACAACTATAAACCCTAAACCTACAGCCTACAATGCTAAAACCTAAACACTAAACCCAAATACCTTAAATCGTAAACCTTAAACTCTAAAGTCTAAACCCTAAACCCTAAACCATAAAAACCATAAATCCTTAATGCTAAACCATAGAAATAATAAACCCTAAACCCTAAACTAACCTAAAACTCTAAACCTTAAACACTAAACCATAAATTAACCCTAAAAACCCTAAACCCTAAAAACCCTAAACCCCAAACCGTAATCCCTAAACCCTAAACCCAAACCCTAATTATAAACCCTAAACCTAAAAACCTACAACCCTAAATCCTAAATCCTAGAACCAACAACCCTAAACCATAAATCCTAAACCCCAAACCCTAAACCCTAACCCTTAAACCCTAAACCTTAAACCTTAAAACCTAAAAACTAAAAAAAGCTAAACTTAAAGTAAATAAAACCTAAAAATAAAGAAAATAAAAAAAACTAAACCTCAATAAAATATAAAAAATAAAACATATATTAAAACCTAAACCGAAACCGAAACCTAAACCTAAACCTAAAAAGAAAATAAAATAAAAAATAAAAAACTACATTAAAATAAAATAAATAAAAACCTAAACTAAACTAAAAAAATTAAAAACCTAAAAAAACAAAAATTAAACTTAAAATAAAAAAAATAAACCTAAACCTAAATTAAAATAAAAAAAAAACCAAAAACTAAACCTAAAATAAAATAAACCAAAACCCTAAACTAAATAAAGTAAAATTACTAAAAATAAACCTAAACCTAAACTAAAAAATAAAACCAAAAAATAAGCCTAAAATAGAAACCTAAAACCTAAACATAAATAAATAAAATAAAAACCTAAACCTAAACCTAAAAATAAAAAATAAAACCTAAACCTAAAAAAATAAAATTAAAATAAAGCTAAACTAAAAAATAAACATAAACCTAAACTTAAACTTAAAAAATAAACTAAAATAAAATACCCAATTCAATGTAAATAAACCTAAAATAAATAAACTAAACTAAATAAAATAAAAAATAAACCTAAATAAAAATAAAAAATAAAATAAACTAAAATAAAAAAAAACTAAATAAACTTAAACCTACAAGTTTACTAAATTTAAAAAGAATAAAAAAAACCCTAAATCGTAAAGCCTAAACCCTAAAACCTAAATTCTAAACACTAAACCCTAAAACTTAAACCCTAAAACTAACCCTAAACCCTAAACCCTAAACAAACCCTAAACCCTAAACCCTAAACCCTAACCCTAACCATAACCATAACCCTAAACCCTAAATTCTAAACCTTATAACCCTATATCCTAAACCTTAAACTAACTCTAAACCCTAAATGCTAAACCCTAAAAGCTTTAAACCATAGAGTCTAAACCCTAAACCCTAAACCTTAAACACTAAACTAACCCTAAAACCTAACCTAACCCTAAACCCTAAAGCCTAAACAACAAACCTTAAACCCTAAAGCCTAAAACCCTAAACCCTAAACCCTAAACCCTAAATCATAAAACTATCCTAACTTAAAACTATATAAACTATAAACTAAACTAAACTCTAAACTAAATATAAACTCTAAACCTTAAACTCTAAACCCTAAATTAACCATAAAAACCCTAAACCCTAAAACCCTAAACCCCAAACCCTAATCCCTAAACTAAACCTTAAACCCTAAACCCCAAACCCTAATTATAAACCCAAAACCCAAAAACCTACAACCCTAAATCATAAATCCTCGAACCTACAACCTTAAACCATAAACCCTAAACCCCAAACCCTAAACCTTAACCCTTAAACCCTAAACTTTTAACCTTAAAACCTAAAAACCAAAAAATGCTAAACTTAAAGTAAATAATACCTAAAAATAATGTAAATAAAAAAACCTAAACCTCTATAAAATTAAAAAAATAAAACCTATACTAAAACCTAAACCAAAATCTAAACCTAAACCTAAACCTAAAAAAAAAAAAAAAAAAAATCTAAACTAAAATAAAATAAATAAAAACCTAAACTAAACAAAAAAATTAAAAACCTAAATAAAATAAAAATAAAACTTAAAATAAAAAAAATAAACCTAAACCTAAATTAAAATAAATATAACCAAAAACTTAACCTAAAATAAACTAAACCAAACCCCTAAATTAAATAAAGTAAAATTACTAAAAATAAACCTTAATATAAACTAAAAAATAAAACCAAAAAATAAGCCTAAAATATAAACCTAAAACCTAAACATAAAAAAATAAAATAAAAACTTAAACCTATACCTAAAAATAAAAAATAAAACCTAAACCTAAAAAATAAAATTAAAATAAAACTAAACTAAAAAATAAACATAAACCTAAACTTAAACCTAAAAAATAAACTAAAATAAAATACCCAATTTAAAGTAAATAAACCTAAAATAAATAAACTAAAAAAAATAAAAATAAAAAATAAACCTAAATAGAAATAAAAAAATAAAATAAACTAAAATAAATAAACAAAATAAACTGAAACCTACCAGTTTACTAAATTTAAAATGAATAAAAAAACATTAAACCGTAAACCCTAAACCATAAACCCTAAATTCTAAACACTAAACCCTAAAACCTAAACCCTAAAACTAACCCTAAACCCTAAACCCTAAATAAACCCTAAACCCTTAACCTTAACCCTAACCATAACCCTAAACCCTAAACCCTAAACCCTATAACCCTATACCCTAAACTTTAAAGTAACTCTAAACCCTGAATGCTTAACCCTAAAGCCTAAACAATGAACCCTAAACCCTAAAGCCTAAAATCCTTAATCGTAAAACCCTAAACCCTAAACCCTAAACCCAAAAATCCTAAAAATGTAAACCTAAACTAAATAAAACCTAAAAATAAAATAAATAAAAAAATTAAACCTAAATAAAATAAAAAATAAAATAAAATAATAATCTAAACTAAAACTTAAACTTAAAAAATAAACTAAAATAAAAAGCATAAATTAAAATAAATAAACCTAAAATAAATAAACTAAATTAAATAAAAATAAAAAATTAGCCTAAATGAAAGAAATAAACTAAAATAAATTAAAAATAAACTAAATAATTTGAAACCTACTAGTTTACTTAATTTTAAAAATACCATAAACCCTAAATCCTAAACCTACAACCCTAAACCCTAAACCTTAAACCCTAAATAACCCTAAACCCTAAACCCTAAATGCGTCAACCCTAAAACCCTAAATGCTAAACCTTAAATGCTAAACCCTAAACACTAAAACTGAAACCCTAAACCCAAAACCCTAAACCTAGACCTAAAGTAACAAAATAAATTAAAAAAATAAACCTAAACCTAAACCCGAATAATGGGCAGAACCTTGATGATATGAACATCACCGTCAACCATGCTCAGTTTATTTTTGGCTATGGAGGCAAAGGCAGAGGTGGTTATTATCGGAGTGGTGGAGGGGGATCTAGAGGTGCTGTTGGATATGGAGTTGGTAGTAAGAGTAGTGGTGGCTATGGAGGCGGGATGAGCGATGGTTGTTACAACCATGGTGGTGGAATAGGGAGAGATCAGGGATATGATGGTGGATCGCCACTGAGAGGCCGGTGGTTCGATGGGGAACTAGAGAAACTAAAGAATGGCTGATCCGATCTACTGCTTATGGAACTATGGCTTTATAATAGAGATAATTCTAGTTATTTAGGCTTTTTTATTTGCTCTATTCCTTCTCATTTTTTAACTATGTTATCATTTGTCTCATAGAAAGCTTTGTGTGATACTTAGTTGATGAAATAAAAAAGAAGAAATGTTAAATCATAATTAATTCTCTGTTAAAAAAACAAAACCCCTAAACCCTAAACCATAAGCTAAAACATGAACCCTAAACCTAACCCTAAACCCTAAACCCAAAATTCTAAACCTTAAACCCAAAAACTGTAAACCCAAAACTTAAAACCCTAAACCTTAAACCCTAAACCCTAAAACCTAAACCCTAAACCCTAAACCCTAAACCCTAAACCTTAAACCCTAAACCCTAAACCTAAACCATAAACCTTAAACCCTAAAACTAAACCCCAAACCCTAAACCCTAAACCCTAAACCCTAAAACCTAAAAGGCTAAAAACCTAAACCATAACTAAATAAAACCAAAAATAAAATAACTAAAAAAACCTAATAAAAAATGAATAAAAAGATAAAATAAAATAAAAACCTAAACTAAAACCTAAAGCTAAAGCTAAAACTATACCTAAGCCTAAAAAGAAAATAAACATAAACCAAAAATAAATAAAAATAAACCTAAAATAAAATAAAATAAAAATAAATAGAAACCTAAACCAAAAAAGTAAACCTAATAAAAAACTAAACCTAAACCTAACCCCTAAACCAAAAACCCTAAAAACCCTAAAAACCCTAAACCCAAAATCCTAAACTCTAAACACTAAAACCTAAACACTAAACCCTAAACCCTAAACCTACAGCCCTAAACCCTAAACCCTAAAAAACCCTAAACCTTAAAATAGTAAATCATAAATCATAAACCCTAAACCCTAAACCATAAATCCTAAACTTTAAACTAACCTAAACCATAAACTCTAAACCCTAAAAAAACCCTAAATCGTAAAACCTAAACCACCCTAAACCCTAAATGCTACAACCCTAAACCCTAAACTCTAAACCCTAAACCCTAAACCCTAAACCCTAAACCCTAAGCCCTAAACCTTGAAACCCTAAACCATAAACCATAAACCCTAAACCCTAAACCCTAAACTAACCCTAAACCCTAAAAGCCCTAAACCCTAAACTAACCCTAAACCCTAAAACCCTAAACCCTAAAGACTAAACACTAAATCGTAAAAGCTAAACCCAACTTAACCCTAAAACCTTAACCCTAAAAGCATAAACCCTAAAACCGTAACCCCTAAACCCTAAACCCTAAACCCTAAACCCTAACCTTAAACCCTAAACCCAAAACCCAAGACCCTAAACCTAAAATAAATAAACTAAACTAAATAAATATAAAATAAATAAACTAAATTAAATAAAAATAAAATTAAAACTGATTAAAACTTAAAAGTAAAATAAACTAAAATAGATAAATAAAATAAAATAACCTAAATAAACCTAAACTTATAACTTTACTTATTTAAAAAAAAAAACCTAAACCTAAAATAAACCTTGAACCCTAAAAACCCCAAAACCTTACACTTTGAACCATAAAACCCTAAACCCTAAACCCCAAACCCTAAACCCTAAACCTTAAACCCTAATCCCTAAACCCTTAACCCTAAACCCTAAAACCTAAGCTAAATAAAACCTAAAAATAAAATAAATAAAAAACCTAAACCTAAGTAAAATAAAAAATAAAATAAAATAAAATAAAAACCTAAATCTAAATCTAATCCTAAACTTAAACTTAAAAAAATAAAATAAAAAATAAAAAATTAAAAATTAAAACTAAACTAAAATAAAATAAATAAGAACTTAAACAAAACTAAAAAACAAAATAAACCTAAAAATAAAAAACCTAAATAAAATAAAAACTAAATACAAAATTTAAATAAAATAAAACTAAAATAAAGTAAAATAAAAACTAAATAATAACCTAAACCAAAAAAGTAAACCTAAAAATATATAAAAAGTAAAACTTAAACCCTAAACTAAAAAAAAACCTAAACCTAGAATAAACAAAATGAAATAAACCTAAACCTAAACTAAAATAAACTAAACTACAATAAATATAACATAAAGGTAAACCTAAAATAAACTAAACCTAAACCCCAAACTAAATAAAATAAACTAAAAATAATCCTAAATGTGAAAATAAACCTAAAATAAAAATCTAAAACCTAAACCTTAAAAAGTAAAATAAAAACTAAACCTAAACTTAAAAATATAAAATAAAACTTAAACCTAAAAAATATAATTAAAATAAAACTAAACTAAAAAATAAACATAAACCTAAACCTAAACCTAAAAAAATAAACTAAAATAAAAAACCTAAACAAAAATAAACTAAACTAAACTAAATAAAAATAAAAAATAAACCTAAATAAATATAGAAATATAATAAGAAAAATTAATCTAAACCTACTAGTTTACTTAATTTTAAACAAAACCTAAGCTAAAATAACCCCTAAACCACCCTAAATTTAAAACCCTAGAAAACCCTATACCTTAAACCCTAAACCCTAAAATCTTAAACCCTAAACCCTAAATGCAAAAAAGCCATAAACCTTAAACCCTAAAACCTAAACTAGCCTAAACCCTAAACCATAAAACCTAAACCCTAAACCCTAAACCCTAAACCTTAAACCCTAAACTAAACCCAAAACCTAAAAATTAAACTCCAAAAAATCCTAAACTTAAACCCTAAACCTAAACTCAAAAACTCCTAAAAGTTTAAACACTAACTAAACCTAAACTCTAAATTCTAACTATCCTAAACCCTAAACCCTAAACTTACTTTTGAGCTGGTTTTGTTTTTAATTCTAGATTTTAGGGTTGGCCTCTTTCTGGTGGTTCCTGTCTTTCCAAATTTGGTTGGTTTGATTTTAGCTGGTGGCTCTTATTTTTCTCGCTTTATTACTCGTTGTTGGTAGATGAGATAGTTTCTACTCAAGCTTTATTCTATTTTCTGCACTGGTTGGTTTGTTGGCTTTACTCTTCAACTCGAATTACTTTTTGCTTATTTGTTATGGTTGGATGGGTGGCCTTTCTTGTGGGAACTACTGTTGGTTGTTTCCTATTTTATCCTTCTTTTGGAGAATTTCTTGCCTACTTGGGTTTGCCTCCTAGTCTCTTATTATGTATTGATGGATCCTCCTTTTTCCTTGGTTTTGCATTTGGTTATTCTCCTAGGATAGCCTCTATTGGGTGCATTGTTTGAAGCACATTTTGTGTTATTATTATGCTTCATGCTGGGTTAGTCTTTGTTGCTAGGGAAGTTTAGTTTTTCGGTAGGTCCTGGCTAGCTACTGTGGTTTCCTTTCTATGGATGTTGTGCTTCTTTTGGACCTCTATTATATGATACCTTAGCAATTTTCTACTTTCCTTAGCTGTTGGGGTTGCTTCCTTAATTGGTTACTTATTATGGGTGATTCTCTAGTGGTTTCTTTATTGATTTTTTACGTAGCTGGTTTGGTTGGAAGACTTGTAGTTGTCCTTGGAATCTAGTTGGTTGATTTTTTCCTTGTTGGTCCTTTTTTTTCTTCTTGGACAATTTACTGGAGCCTTTTTCTATGCTGGCTATACCTTTGTTGATCCTTTTGGATTGGACATTTTGGTTTCTGGTGGTTGGTGGCTGCCTTTGGCCCCCTTTTGTGGCTATTTTGTCTTCTATTCATTTGCACTGGTTGTAGCTTATGTTTCCTTCAATTGATGGTTTCATTTCTAAGTGGTATAGTCATTTATGGTTGCTCAACCTGGTTTGGCTTGGTGATTGCTACTTGTTGGGACTTTGGTTTGAGTGCTTCTATCTTGGTTTTGTTGGCTGTTTCTCCATTAATTGGTATGGGTCTAGTTCTTGTTGATTGCTAGATTTTGTTTTCCCTAGTGTGGAGCTTGGATGGGTACTTGGATAATGGCTATTATTGGTGTTCTAACTTTGTTCTAGCTCTCTCTGGGTTATTGTGATTAGTTTGTTGTGGTTTTTGTTTGCTGGTTTGGCTGTTAGATAGTTGTTGGTTAGTTTCTTTTTATTTAATGGTGCAGGATCTAGAACACTATTGATTACTAGCCTTGGATGTTTGCTTGTATCAGGTATACTGGCTATGATGGCTTTGATGTTACTCACCTCTTCTCTCTAGTTGGTAGCATTACATATGATTATAACCCTTCTTTATGATTTTGGATGCTCATATGTATTGTTGCCCCTTGAGATGATCCTAACTGAGCATGAGCATTATCATTCTCAACACTCTCCTTTTCATCTCTTTATCTTTATCCTTTTTAGCTATGAATTTTACCTTTGTAGTGTGTTACTGATTTCTTTTTCAGGTTGGAACTTTTCAGAGGGAATGGTTGTTCCTCAGTCAACCCAAGTGCTGTTACTACAGATCTTGCTTGTCTTATTTTTTCAAAAAAATCTACAATACCTATTGACTTATTCTCTTACTATTTTCAAGATTTATTTTAGTCTTACTCTATATCTTTTTCCTTTATAATTTATAGCTATTATATTTTCTCTATTGTTTTATTTTTTTTTTCTAATGTACTTAGATGGGAATTTAGCTCTTTAGGTTTCTTATAGCACTGAGAGGAGTAGAATTTTAGAGCTTCAACCCTTTTAAGAACATTGTATATTTTCCTTCTATGGTAATAAAATTCTAACATAGCCTAAGCCCTAAACCCTAAACACTAAAAAGCTAAAAATCTAAACCTAAACTAAATAAAACCTATAAAAAAATAAATAAAAAAACTTAAACCAAACTAAAATAAAAAATAATCTCAGTTAAAAACCTAAACTAAAACTTAAACCAAAACCTAAACCTAAACCTAAACCTATAAAGAAATTAAAATAAAAAATAAAAACTAAACTAAACTAAAATAAATAAAAACCTAACCTAAATTAAAAAATAAAAGACCTAAACAAAATAAAAACTAAACCTAAAATAAAACTAAAATAAAATAAAAAATAAAAACCTAAACCCAAAAAATAATCCTAAAAATAAATTAAAAATAAAACTTAAACCATAAACTAAAAAAAACCCTAAACCTAAAATATATAAAAAATAAACCTAAAGCTAAACTAATATAAACTAAAATAAAATAAATAAAACCTAAACCTAAAATAAAATAAACTAAACCTAAACCTAAACTAAAAAAAAACCTTAAAATAACTCTAACCTTAACCTAAAAAAACCTAAACCTAGACCCAAAAAAAAATATATAACATAAACCTAAAAAATAAAATAAAAATAAAAATAACCTAAAAAATGAACTAAAACTAAAACGAGAACCTACAAAATAAACTAAAATAAAAAACCTAAAGTAATATAAATAAACTAAACTAAATAAAAATAAAAATAAACCTAAATAAAATTAAAATACAAAATAAACAAAAAAAAAAATTAATTAAATAAACTAAATAAACATAAACTTATGAATTTACTTAATCTTAGTAAATAAATAATAATAAAAATAAAAATAAAAAAACCCTAACCCCAAACCCTAAACCCTAAATTCTAAAACCCTAAACCCTAAACCCTAAACACTAAAACCTTAAACCCTAAACCCAAAATCCTAAACCCTAAAAACCTACAAATCTTAACCTAAACTAAATAAAATGTAAAAATAAAATGAATAAAACAACCAAAACCTAAATGAAATAAAAAAATAAAATAAAATAAAACCTAAACTTAAACCTAATCCTAAAAATAAAATAAAATAAAAAATAAAAAACTAAACTAAATTAAAATATATAAAAACTAAACTAAATTAAAAAAATAAAATAAACCTAAAAAAAAGCTAAAAATAAAATAAATGTAAAATAAAAAAAATAAAATAAAATAAAAAATAAATAAAAACCTAAACTTAAAAAATTAACCTAAAGATAAATAAAAAATAAATCCTAACCTCTAGTCTAAAAAAACATAAACTTAAAATAAACAAAATAAAATAAACCTAAACCTAAACTAAAAAAATAAAACCTAGAAACAAACCTAAAATAAACACCTAAACTTAAAAAAGTAAAACAAAGACCTAAACCTAACTTTAAAAATAAAAAATAAATCTTAAACCTAAAAAAAACTAAAATATAAAAAATAACCATAAAGCTAAACCTTAACCTAAAAAATAAACATAAACTTAAACTTAAACCTAAACTTAACTAAATAAAAATAATAAAATTAAACCTAAATAAAATATAAAATAAAATAAACTAAAATAAATAAAAAAAAAACTAAATAAACTAAATAATCTTAAACCTTTTAGTTTACTTAATTTAAAAAAAAACCTAAACCTAAAATAAACCCTAAATCTTAAACCCTAAACCATGAACCCTAAACTAACCCTAAACCCTAAACACAAAACCCAAAACCCAAAACCCTATAACCCTAATCACCTAAACCCCAAAGCCCTCAAAACCCTAAACCATAAAGCCTAAATACTGAACCCTTAGCTCTAAACCCTAAACCCTAAAGCCTAAATACTGAACCCTTAGTCCTAAACCCTAAACCGTAAACCATAAACTTATTTTTACTTTTTGGCTTGAGCTGGGTTATATGTTTTTGACCTTTTGCTTTAGGGTGGTCCTAGTGGTTGCAACTTGGTGGTTCCTATCTTTCCAGCTTAGGTTAGCTTAGTTTTTTCAGCCTTATGGATGTTGTCTTCTCTACCTTGTTACTTTAGTTGCTAGTGGATGAGATGGTTTCTACTATGTATTTATTTTATTTTCTACATTGGTTGGTTTGTTAGCTCTCCTCTTAAACTCGAATAAATTTTTGCTGGTAGATGGTTTCATTTCTGAGCTGTTTAATCATTTCTGGTTGCTCACCCTAGTTTGGCTTGGTGACTGCTATTTGTTGGGACTTTGGCTTTAGTGCTCCTATCTTGTTTTTGTTGGTTATTTCTCTATTAATTAGCATTGGCCTAGTGCTTGCTAATGGCTGGTTTTGGTTTTTCCTAGTTTGGAGGTTGAATGGGTATCTGGATAATGGCTATTGTTGGTGTTCTGACTTTGTTCTAGCCTCTCTATAGGTTATTGTGATTAGTCTATTATAGCTTTTGTTTGGTGGTTTAGTTGCTCTGATTGTCCGATTGATCTTTAATGCGAGATCTAGAACTCTATGAACTACTGGCCTTGGATGTTTGCTTGTATCAGATATGATGGCTATGATGGCTTTGATGTTACTTACTTCTTATCTCTAATTTGTAGCATTACATATGATTGTAACCCTTCTTTATGAAGTTTGGATGCTCATATGTATTGTTGCCACTTGAGATGATCCTAACTGAGCTTGATCATTCTCTTTCTCAGCTCTCTCATTTTCCTCTCTTTTTCCTTATCCTTTTTAGCTATGACTTTTGCTTTTGTAGTGTTTTATAGGTTTCTTTTAATGGTTGGAACTTTATAGAAGGAATGGTCTTTACTCAGTCAACCAAAGTGTTGTTTCTGTGGATCTTGCTTATCTTGGTTTCTTAAAGATATCATGAACTATTGTTGACTCATCTTTTTACTATTTTAAAGATTTATTTTAGTCTTAATCTGTGTCTTTTTTTATTATGCTTTTTAGCTACACTATTTTTTCTTTTATTTTATCTTCTTTTTCTAATGTACTTAGATGTGAGTTTAGCTATTTAGGTTTCTTATAGCTCTAAGAATAGTAGAATTTTAGAGCTTTACCCTTTAAGGACATTGTTTCTTTTATGGTAATAAAATTTAACTTTCTTTCCCAAAAAAAATCCCTAAACCCAAAACCCAAAACCATAAACCCTAAACCCTAAACAACCGTAAAATCTTAAACCCTAAACCCTAAATCATAAAAACTTAAACCCTAAACCCTAAATCCTAAACACTAAACCCTAAACCCTATACCCAAAATGCTAACCCTAAAACTAACCCTGAACCCTAAACCCTAAAACCCTAAAACCTAAAAACTAAACCCTAAACCCTAAAGCCAACAACCTTAAACCCTAAACCCCAAACCCTAACCCCTAAATCTTAAACCCTAAAAACCTAAAAACCTAAACCTAATCTAAATAAAACCATAAAATAAAATAAATAAATAAACTTAAACATAAATAAAATAAAAAATTAAATAAAATAAAAACCTAAAATAAAACCTAAACCTAAACCTAAAAATAAAATAAAATTAAAAATAGAAACTATACTAAAATAAATAAATATAAACCTAAACTAAACTAAATAAAATAAAATAAACCTAAAAAATAAAAAACCTAAATAAAATAAAAATAAAATAAGCCTAAAATAAAATTAAATAAACACTAAATAAAAACCTAAACTTAAAAATTAATCTAAAATAAAACTTAAAAATAAATATAAAATAAAACCTAAAACCTAAACTAAAAAAACCAAAACTTAAAATAAGCAAAATAGAATACACATAAACCTAAACAAAAATAAATAAAACATAAACCTAAACATAAAATAAACTAAACCTAAACCCTAAAGTAAATAAAATAAAATAAACTAAAAATAAACCTAAACCTAAATTAAAAAATAAAATCTAAAAATAAACTTAAAATAAAAACCTAAAACCTAAACCAAAAAATATATATATATATATATAAAAACCTAAATCTAAAAGTAAAGTAAAAAACTAATCCTAAATCTAAAAAAAGGACTAAACTAAAAAATAAACATAAACCTAAACCTAAACCTACAAAAATAAATTAAAATAAATAAACCTTAAATAAATAATCTAAACTAATAAAAATAAAAAATAAACCAAAATAAAAAGAAAAAAAACTTAAATAAATAAAAAATTAAATTAAATAAACTAACTAAACTTAAACATACGAGTTTACTTAATTAAATAAACCTTAAACCTAAAGTAAACCCTGAACCCTAAACCTTGAAATATCATAAACCTTAAATCCTAAACCTTAAAACCTAAAACCAAAAACCCAAAACCCAAAACCCTAAACTATAAACCCTATAAAATTATAAACTCTAAACCTTAAATCGTAAACCCTAAACTAACCTAAACCCTATAACCTACACCCTAAACTAACCCTAAACCCTAAACCCTAAATCCTACAACCCTAAACTCTTAACCCTTAAAACCCTAGACCCTAAACTCTAAACCATAAACTATAAACCCTAAACCCTAAACCCTAGCCCTAAACTTATTTTCACTTTTTGGCCTGAGCTGGGTTATATTTTTAACCTCTTGGTTCTAGGTTGGCCTTATGGTTACCCGTGGTTCCTCTTTCTTCTTTGGTGTTTTTAGTTTGGTGGTTTGTTGCTCTCTCTCCTTATTACTTTTCTTGATGGTGGATGAGATGGTTTCTGCTCAAGCTTTATTTTATTTTCTTCACTAGTTGGTTTGTTGGCTCTCCTCTTGAACTTGATTTACTTTTTGCTAGTTTTTCATGGTTGAATGGGTGGCTTTCCTAGTGGGAACTATTATTGGCTGTTGCCTTTTTAGGCCTCCTTTTGGAGAGTTTTCTAGCTACTTTTTTAGGGGTTGCCTCTGAGTTCCTTGTTGTTTATTGCTGGATCTTTTTTTTGCCTTTATTTTGTGCTTGGGTATTCTCCTGGGATTAGCCTCTGCTGGGTATGTTATTTGCAGTAGGGTTTATGTTGTTATTATGCATCCCATCAGGTTAGTATTTATTTCTGGGTAAGTTTGGTTTTTCAGCTAGTCTTGGCTAACTGATATTATTGCCTTTCTATGGTGGTTGTGCTTCTTTTGGACCTCTATTGTGTGGTGCTTTGTTGGTTTTTTTTACTCTTCCTACTGGTTACTTCCTATTGGTTACTTATGATGGGTTGTTCTCTAGTGGTTGCCTTATGGCTATTTTACTTAGTTGGTTTGGTTAAAGGACTTTTAGTTGTCCTTGAAATCTTGGTTGGTTGATTTTTCCCTTGTTGGTCATTTCCTTCTTCTTGGACAATATGCTGAAGCCTTTTGATGTGTTGGCCAAACCTTTGATGATCATTTTGGATTGAAATTATTTATTTTTGGTGGTTGGTGGATGCCTTTGGCCCCCTTTTGTGTGGCTATTTTATCTTCTAGTGATTTTCACTGACTATAATTTATGTTTCCTTCAGTTGATGGCTTTATTTCTGAGCCATTTAGTCATTTGTGGTTGCTCACCCTAGTTTGGCTTGGTGACTGCTACTTATTGGGACTTTGGATTGAGGTCTCCTATCTTAGTTTTGTTGGTTATTTCTTTGTTAATTGGCATGGGTTTGGTGCTTGCTGATGGCTAGTTTTATTTTCCCTAGTTTGGAGCTTGGATGGTTATTTGGATAATGGCTGTTATTGGTGTTCTGACATTATTCTAGCATCTCTCTGGGTTATTATTAATAGTCTACTATGGTTTTCATTTAGTGGTTTAGCTACTAGCTGGTTGCTAGCTGATTACACTTTATTTAATGGCACAGGATCTGGAACTCTATGGACTACTCGCCTTTGTTGTTTGCTTATATCAAGTATGCTGGTTATAATAGCTTTGATGTTACTCACCTCTTCTATTTGGTTAGTAGCATTACATATGATTATAACCCTTCTTTATGATGTTTGGATGCTCATATGTATTGTTGCCCCTTGAGATGATCTTAACTTAGCATGAGCCTTTAATTTCTTAGCTCTCTCCTTTTCCTCTCTTTGTATTTATCCTTTTTAGCTATCAGTTTTGCCTTTGTAGTATTTTGCAGATTTCTTATACAAGTTGAAACTTTATAGAGGGAATGGACGTTACTTAGTCAACCCAAGTTCTGTTGTTGTGGATCTTGCTTATCCTGCTTTCTCAAAGGAATCATGAACTGCTGCTGACTCATCCTTTTACTATTTTCAAGATTTATTTTAGTTTTACTTTGTATTATTTTCTCTTATGCTTTTTAGCTATTGTATTTGCTCTTTTGTATTTTTTTTCCTTTTTCTAATGTACTTAGATGGTGGTTTAGCTCTTTAGGTTTCTTGTAGCTCTAAGAATAATAGAATTTAAGAGCTTTACCACTTTTAAGGATATTGTATCTTTCCTTTTATGATAATAATTTTTAACTTTCCCAAAAAAAAACCCTAAACCCTAAACAACCTTAAATAATAAAGCAGTAAACCTTAAACCATAAACATTAAACCCAAACTATAAACCAAAAACCTTAAACCCTAAACCCTAAACCCTAAACCTAAACCCTAAAACCCTAAACCCTAAACCCTAAACTAACCTTAAACCATAAAGCCTAAACACTAAACCACCCCTAAATCCTGAAGCATAAAACTTAAAACCACCCTAAACCACAAACCCTAAACCCTAAACCCTAAACCCTAAACCCTAAACCTAAAGTAACTAAATAAATTAAAGTAAACCTAAACCCTAAAACCTATAAACCTAAACCTAAAAAAATAAGAATGAGAACTTGATGGCCTGATGAACATCATTGTCAACCAGGCTTAGTTTAGATTTGGTAGTGGAGGTGAAGGCAGAGGCGAAGGCAGAGGCTATGATTATCACATTGGTGGTGGGGGATCTGGAGGTGCTGGTGGGTATGGAGGTGGTGGTCAGAGTAGTGGTGGTTATAGAATCGGGAAGAGCGATGGAGGTTATAGCCATGGTGGTGGTAGGGGAAGAGATCAGGGATATGGTGGTGGATCTCACTACTCGAGAGGTCAGGGTGGTTATGATGGGAACTAGAGAAACTGAAGAACGGTTGATCCGATCTACTATTTATGGAACTGTTCCTTTACAGTAGATATGGTTCTAATTATCTATGGTTTTTGATTTGCTCTATGCATGCTCTTTCTTTACCTATGTCGTTGCTTATGTCTTAGAAAACTTGGTTTGTGTGGTGTTTATTTTTGAGATTTGGGACACCACGTAGATCTTAAAGGCACTTATTGAAATGATCAGGCATAACTTTAAAGAAAGATGCACTATCTCAAAATATAGAAATCATAACCCTATAATGGACCTAATCACCTAATAATGACTCCTAATGCATGATCGGTCTTCGAATGTACTAGAGTGCTTTCCCCTACATTACATGGAAAAGTAAAGTAGGGTTTACATTAAGCCATGTTTGTTAACTTCCATATGAAGGTAAGCCTCCATAGTTAATTACATCCTAAGGGATGTGAATCTATTAAGCATACTCTTTATTAAATTAGCAATTAAAGTAACATTTCAAGGCTAGACTATCAAAGGACTAGTTGTATTAGAAAATAAAATGGGAAAACTCATGGAGAAGACTTATTATCGAAGCTAAAGGAAATGAGTAGGGAATGCTCTTGATACTAAGAAACCTAGTTAACATTTCAACCTATCCTATAAATGGGATTTATAATTTTAAAATAAAAGTGAAGATCAATTTTGTTAAAGTTGGCATTTCATTAGAAAGCTAGGACTTATAATCCAACAACACAAGATTGTGGAGATGAAAGGTGAGGATTTATGCTTGTAGCCTAAAAAGAAATAGCCACCTCAGATTTTAAATCTAGGGAGCTTTAGCATAAGCCAAAGAGCAACCTAAATCTAAGCAAAAATAGTCTTATGGCTTAACTCCATAAGAGAGGATAAACCACCCGACTACTGTACTTACATCTGCCTGGACTGGCTACCATCTAACACCTCCTACGCTTTAAATCCATGAAGTTTGGTCATATGATTTGCAAGATTAGTTAGGTTGTTCTTTAATTAGGAAGAAACTAAAGTCCTTAAACCCACTCCCTAAGAGACTTGAGCATGAGTGGTAGGAGCATATGACTTAGTATAGTGCAAAATCTTTTCAAATTTTATTTATTTTGACAGTTTATTTTGACATAGGCTTTGGGTTTTTGATTCCTACATGCTTGATGAAATAAGGTTGTTGGCTAAATTAGCAAGAAAGGGGTGTTTTTCAACATAAGAGATAGACTCACAGGTCAAGAATTCCACTATCGTGCAAGGATGGAAATCATCTATTTTCAAGAGAGAAATAGTATGATGTGCAAGTTGTTGGCCATTCAACATTTAGCTAAGGGGTTGCTAATTCTTTTAATTATATTGATTTATATCCTAGGCTTTATCTGAGGTTATGAATAATTTAAAACTTTAATTATGACTTGTAGGTGGGTAGAAATGAAATTTTTTTTGTAAGAGCCTAATTGCATTCCAGGCCACACATTCAAACATCAAACATATAAAGAAACTAAGAAAAGCATGCCATCCTAATTGCACACTTTAAACATAACATAAAATAATTTTTATAGCTAACGTAAAAGAATAATAAGCCGGTGTGGTTGGATGATGCCATACAACTCAAAAAGAAAATGGGTAACTGAGCTCTACCCATATACAAATTGGTACATCAAAGAATAAATTGCAATTTACAAATGATAAATGTTGTGGGGGGTCTTCAAGTCTTCATGCCTTCATATATCTTCCTCCTTCTTTGATTTGGTTTTCTCCACTTCAAAGGCATCACATGGCCTCCCAGGATAAAGCCTTTTAGCCAATGCTCATCCTTATCCCTCCGTAGCACTAATCCTAATTTCTACTGCAAAATTACATTAAAAATAGGAAAAGTAAATCTAACAACACCTTCAAGACAAGTGTTATATATATAATTTGGACTTACCAAGTAGTTATATATATATAATTTGGACTTACAACCTTACCACGTGTAAGTCTAACTTGGATTATGCTTAGGGGCTTAAGCAACATTCAAAGAGAGAATTAATATTTATTTTTATGGGGCTCCATAAACATAATCTCCTGTAGTAAATATGATTAGGCTAATCACGGCCTACCATCCATTCTACAAAACATACATCCAGTTTAAAATAATACATCACTAAATAAAACATACATCACACCATGCACCATCCTAACACAAGGCTACAAGTGGTGACTTAATCTAATATCTATGTATTAAGACTTGTGTGGTATGTCCTAACTAGGCTTTAGAGTTAAGATTTTCTAAGTGTTGAAAGATTCAATTTAAAGGGTGGTTTTACTTCAAGTGCTTAATTTATTTGCAAGTTCTAATTTGTATTTTTTATTTCATATGACCTACACATAGCAACTAAGTGTTGTAAATAGAAGAGAAGTGGTTGCCCTCTTTCATCCCTACCTTAAACCACTTTCTAAAGCATGTTAATTTGATTTAGTTCTCTTTAGTGAATGGCTTATTACACATTTTAGGTTACTCCTAAGTTCAGGTTGTCTTTAAAAAATTCTATTGAATGTGAAAGGCTTCTCAAGATTAATTTAATTGAAATACTATCACATGACACATGCTAAATCATTCTTTTCCATCAGATTTAACATGCATATGATTAAGTCTTAAGTATACCTACACATACAATATGTTTTAGCACACTTGAATGATGGATATGAGTATGTACATTTGATGCTTTATATTTTCCCTTTGATTGAATTATTTTATCATATTAATTTAAAACTTTATCTAAATTCTTATGCAAAAATATATAGGGATGAAATTAAACTAGTGCATGTCATGGTTAACCAGGGAAGTGAGGCAATTGGCTTCCTATAGTCTTGATCAAAGTGGTAGGACACTACTACTACAATAATTACTTTATGATATCATCTAAAAGAGAGGTATAATCGATGTCTACCTACTATTTTATGGTGCCCAAAATTTCTTTTATTAAATCTGAGGATTCTAACTCTTTGTCGACAGTGACACCATGAAAGTTTAGAATGGGGGTATCTCTACCCATGTTGGAATCCTTAAAAACATCAAGTCCATCAGTACTACTATTTTATGGATTACGATCGTTATTGTGATTGTCATTTTGGGAGTTATCTTCTTTTGGGAGTTATGATTCAAATCGTTTGAGTCAGACTTATCTAGAATGGATAATACATACTCAAAAATCTTAGTTTATTATGTTTTAATTTTTTTTAGGCTTAGGTTTAGGTTTAGGTTTTATTTATTTTAGTTTAGTTTATTTTAGATAAGGTTTAGGTTT
Organism: Cymbidium sinense; assembly: GCA_021442155.1. Classification (NCBI taxonomy): domain Eukaryota; kingdom Viridiplantae; phylum Streptophyta; class Magnoliopsida; order Asparagales; family Orchidaceae; genus Cymbidium; species Cymbidium sinense. The sequence goes on along the minus strand of CM038214.1, from coordinate 262,894,519 downwards.
ATTTTAATTTGTTTAATTTATTTTTATTTTAGGTTAAGGTTGTTTTTGTAGTTTAGGATTTTGGTTTTATGTTTTGTTTATTTTTAGGTTTTCTTTTAAGGTTTATTTTTTGTGTTTAGGTTTTTATTTAGTTTTTATTTTATTTTATTTTAGCCTTTTTATTCTTAGGTTTATTTTATTTTTTAGTTTAGGTTTTTATTTATTTTATTTTATTTTATTTTTATTTTTATTTTATTTTATTTTTATTCTATTTTATTTATGTTTAGGTTTTATTTATTTAATTTATTATTAGGTTTTATTTAATTTAGGGTTTAAGTTTTATGGGGGGGTTTAGGTTTAGGGTGGAGTTTGGGGGTTTGTGGAGGGAAGGCTCTAGGGTTTAGGGTGGGTGGAGTGGGTTTAAGGGTTTAGGGTGAGTTTAGGTAAGGGCAAGGGTCAGGTGATCAGGTTGGGGTTAGTTTTTTAGTTTTGGCCTTTATGTCAGTTTAGGGTTGGGTTAGTAGCATTTAGGTTTAGGGTTTATGGTTTTGACATTGAGTTAGGGAGGGAGATTTAGGGAGGGTCAAGGGTTTAGGTTTAGGGTTGAGGGTTTTTAAAATTAAGCAAACCCAGTTCAGTTGATTTAGTATATTTAGTTTAATTTTTATTTATTTTAGTTTATTTTATTTTTTATTTTTAAATAGTTTTGTTTATTTATTTTAGTTTAGGTTTTTTATTTTAGTTTATTTTTTAAGTTTAGGTTTAGGTTTATGTTTATTCTTTAGTTTAGTTTTATTTTTATTTTATTTTTTATGTGAAGATTTAATTTTTTATTTTTAGGTTAAGTTTTAGGTTTTTATTTTATTTTTTTTGGTATAGGTTATTATTTTAGGTTTATTTTTAGGTTTTATTTTTTGTTTAGGTTTAGGTTCACTTTTAGTTTTTTTTAAATAAGTTTAGTTTAGGGTTTAGGTTCAGTTTATTTTAGGTTTTGGTTAAGATTTTATTTATTTTAGTTTAGGTTTAGGTTTATTTTATTTTATTGATTTTATTTTTATTTTAGGTTCAAGTTTTTTTTTAGTTTAGGGTTTATCTTTTATGATTTATTTATTTTTAAGTTTATTTTTTAGTCTTAGATTTTTTTTTAGTTTTTATTTTATTTTATTTTATGTTTACTTTATTTTTATTTTATGTTTAGTTTTTATTTTATTTAGTTTTTTTATTCTTAGGTTGATTTTATTTTTTTTGTTTAGTTTAGGTTTTTATTTATTTTATTTCAGTTTATTTTTATTTTTTATTTTATTTTATTTTTAGGTTTAGGTTTTACTTTCAGTTTAGGTTTATGCTTAGATTTTAGTTTTGGTTTTTTATTTTTTTATTTTATTTAGGCTTAGGTTTTATTCTTTATTTTATTTTTTTGGTTTTATTTAGTTTAGGTTTAAGGTTTTAGGTTTTTAGGGTTTAGGATTTGGGGTTCTGATTAGGGTTAGGGTCAGGGTTATAGGATGTAGGTTTAGGGGGGTTTAGGGGGGTAGGGATGGGGTTTAGGGTTTAGGTTTAGGGTAGGGCAAGTTTAGGGTTCATGTTTTGAATTTTTTTTAAAAAAGCAAAGCAGGTTTAGGTTTATTTAGTTTATTTTTTATTTATTTTAGTTTATATTTTATTTTTATTTTATTTAGTTTAGTATATTTATTTTAGGTTTTTATTTTAGATTTAGGTTTAGGATTAAGTTTATTTTTTTTAGTTTATATTTATTTTATTTTTTTAAGTTTTATTTTTTATTTTTTTGGTTTAGGTTTTATTTTATTTTACTAGGTTTTAAGTTTTATTTAAATTTTAATTTTTAGTTTTAGTTTAGTTTAGGTTTATTTTAGTTTGCTTTATTTTATTTAGGGTTTAGGTTTAGGTTTAGTTTATTTTAGTAGGTTTAGGTTTATTTATTTTTGTTTTATTTTAGTTTAGGTTTATATTTATTTTATTTTATTTTAGGTTTAGTTTTTTTTTTTTTTAGGGTTTATTTATTTTAGTTTTATTTTAGGGTTATTTTTTTAGGTTTAGGTTTTATTTAGTTTTATTTCATTTTATTTTAGGTTTATTTTATTTATATTTTATTTGTTAGTTTAGTTTAGGTTTTATTTTTATTTTATTTTCTTTTAAGGTTTGGTTTACATTTTTTTATGTTTTTTTATTTCTTTTTTATTTTTATTTTAGTTTAGGTTCTTATTTAATTTAATTTAGTCTAGCTTTAGGTTTTTAGCTTTTTAGGGTTTTGAGTTTAGGGTTCATGGTTAGTTGAGGGTTTAGGGCTTTTTTATATATTTTTTTTATTTTTTAGGGTTCAGGGTTTAGGTTTTAGGGTTTAGGTTTAAGGCCTAGGGGTCACATTTTAGTTTAGGGTTTAGGGTTTTAGTTTTTTAATAGAGAACATGTTTAGATTCAACATTTCTTCTTTCTGATTTCAATAACCAAGTAACACACCAAATTTTCTATGACACAAGCGACGACATAGATTAAAAAGGAACATACATAGAACAAGTCAAAAACCCTAGATAACTAGAATCGTCTCTAATGTAAAGACAGAGTTACATAAGCAACACTTCGGATTATCCATTTTTTATTTTCTCTAGTTTCCATCGGAACTACCCCTCAGTGGATCGCCATCATATCCCCGATCTCTCCCTTCATTACCACCATGGTTGTAACTTCTGTTGCTCCTTTCGCTTCCATAACCACCGCTACTCTGACCACCATCTCCATATCCACCAGCACCTCCAAATCCCCCACCACTACTGTGATAATCGCTGCCTCCTCCTTCGCCTCCAACATTAGATCTAGATTAAGCCTGGTTGACAGTGATGTTCCGGCCATCAAGGTTCTGTCCATTCTTAGGGTTTAAGTTCTTCATCTCTTAAGGAAATTAGAGGAATTTTATTGCCACAAAGAAAAAGTACAAAGTCCTTCATGGGGATAAATCTCTAAAATAATGCTCAAAGGGCTACAATTAGTCCTAAAGAGATAAACCCCCTAACTATTACAATAATATATGAAAAAACAACAATAAAAGCAAAAGCAATTCCAAATGAACAACAACAACTGATCCATGTGCACTGATACCATCTAGATCCTCCTGTAAGATTCTCCCAACCTATAAAAGAAATCTGCAACATACTAATGAAAGGATGAGTACAATTAAGCAAGTATAAAGAGTATGAGCAAAGAAAAGTAGCAAAGTAAAGAAAAGGCTTAGGCTCAGTTGCAATCATCTCAAGAAGCAACACTATATGTATGCATATAAACTTCTGAAGAAGGGTTACAATTACATATAGTGCTACCAATCAAAAGATGTTACTGACGAAAACATCTTGGCCATTATTGCCAGCATACCTCCTGTAGCCCATCATCCCAAGTCCATCCTACAAGGCTACAAACTCCTCCAAGTAGCAGACATAATATCCAACCACAAAGCCACCAAAATAAACAAACTCGGTAAGGCAAAAAATCAACCAACCATCAGGGACAGTAGCAGTACAGTAGGAACACCACCAAAACCACCACCAAAGAGGAACAACAATATTAACGGGAGAAAGCATCATGACCTTAACAACACAAACCAAAAAAAACCTAGACCAAAAAGAAAAAAAACACAGAAGCTCACGTCCTCCACATGCAAATAGGAAAAGCAACAAGGCTGTCACCTAAACAACAAAAAGGGAAGCAGCAGCAGCCAAGAGAGGAGAACCATAGCAAGAGTAGGCCAACCAGCATGTCACTAATAGAGCAGGAAAGAAAGGCCAAAATAGCCACCCATCCAACTAACCCAACCAGCAAAATAGCCAACCAACCCAGCCAGCCAACATAGCCTCACAGCCAACCATCACAGTAGTAGAAAATCCAAATCAGTGAAAAGATCAACAACATCCATCATGCCAAAACCATCCAAGGCAACTAGGAAAAGGGTAGAAGCAAACAACAGCATCCACCAAACCCAACTAAAGTAGTAGAATTTCTGATCCAGGTGAAGTGAATAGCCAGGAAAAAATTAAATGGAGTAAAGAATAGTAAGACAGAAAAAAATCTATTCATCAAGAGGAGCAAAAACAATATAATAGGAACACCACCAAAGCCGACAAAAAAAGTAGGAGAAATATTAATGAGTGCAAGCATCATAATCACAGCCAAGTTAGGCACCAATACACCAAACCAAGTCACTAGATCCCAAAGCAAAATAATAGCCACTAAACAACCTTCAATAAATAAACCCAAAATAACAATAAAAACAAAAGCAGCTGCAGCCAAGAGAGGAAGACCATTACAGTAAGAGGCTGAAACAACAACCAAAAGAAATAAATGCAAACTAGCAAAATCGACCGCCAAAATGCAATCAACAAAAAAGAAGAAATAACAGTCAACAAATAATCTCCACCTTGCCAAATCCAATCCAACATTAGACAACCAACAACACCTCTGATTTGCCACCAATAGAAGCAGATAAACCAGCCAACCCAACCACCTAGCCAACCAACCTAGCCAACCAACAAAGCCACCCAGCCAACCACCACAGTAGCAAAAAATCTGACTCAATTCAAGAATCAACTAGCACAGAGATATGGCAAACCCCATACAAAAAACAATAGGAAAATCTGCCACCCAAATGAAGGTCACGAAAAACAACCAAGCAACAATAATCACCTAGGAAAACAAGTACTGACCTAAAAAAAACCAAAACAACATAGATAGAAAAAATAGGAACCACTAGGTAGCAACCACCTAGCCAACCCAAAAGCAAGAGCTCAAAAATAAAACCCTGCATAGGCCCAAGAGTAAAAATAAGCAAATGGCCACAACCCAAAGAAGGTTTAACAAAGGGGAACCAAAAGAAATGGCTCATCAAAAACCAACTAAAAAAATCAAGCCAAAAAAATTATAATTTGAGATAAGGTAATTGAGTGTTATCTGGATTGACCAAACCCCTTAAAATTTTATGCAAATACTTCGTTCCGGTTACGTATTTGCTAAAGGTTAAAGTTGCTTTTAAGTTTCAAAGAAATAACAACATTACCTTGAAGGATATAAAAAATTTTATAGAAACTTAAGAAAGAAGATTTAGTATGATTTAGAAGATAAAATAAATCAGCATTTCCTATTCTATTAAAGTTTAGCATGTTAAGAAGCAAGAGCGCATCAACTTTAATACAGATGTTGAGGAAACCTTTATTCGAACAAATTTCAATAGCTTTATTGACAGCCATAAGCTCAACATAAATAACAGAATAGGCTTTGATAGGATAGGCAAAAGCACAAATGACAGTACTTATAGAATCCCTAAGAATACCACCACAGCCATATTTATTAGAAGAAATAGAACCATCAGTATTCACTTTAATCAAATTTTCTTTGGGTTTGATCTAATGAATAATCATAGTTGTCTTATAATAGTCAACATCAGGCAGAATGATACCCAATTTTTAGCCACAAATTTATAGCCTCTAAAATGAATGTTACTAATAAGATTGGCATAAAACAGAGCATGAATTTTTTCTTTGGTTCTAGCAGATCCTTTATATCATTGGAATACCATGATATTTAGCATCATTTATCCATCTAGATGATGAACAAGGGTAATAACAACTAGAACTTTGATATGACCTTTCATAATTTTTTGGAAAAGACTTCAAGAAGTTGATATATGGAAGAGAAAGAGCCATGAAAGTTATTAGTATTAAATAAATCATCATACCATAAATTTTGAAGCAATAGCACCATTGACAAAAACATGATTAACATTTTCAATATGAAAGTAACAATAGCACTTTGAAGGAAAATAAAACACTTTATTCTAGAACAAAGAGTCCACAAGAATAAAGTTATTCAAAATCCTCAAGCTAAAATTAAGAAATGGGAATGATATTGTTCCAAAGTTTAATGAAAAAAGAGGAGTTTTGCTTATCTCTAATAAAATTCCAAACCTCTTTAAGAACAAAATCACCATTGTAAGAAAGCTTAAAGAATTTGGTCAGGTTTCTTAGAGGAAATAGGGATATTTCTAAAGTTATCTAAAAGAGAAATAGGGATATAATTCTCAAGTTTGTTTTCATTCCAAGTGTTATTATGCAAGAAAGAGTTAACTTTGATAGCTGTAGTAGAGTGGGTAAATAAAAGGGAGTCAATAGAGCCATTGCCAATCCAATTATCTTTCCCAAAGAAAGAAGAATCTGAATGAATACCCCAAGATATTAAGGGTTCGACAACCCAATTAATGGAGCAAAGACTTTTCCAAATCAAAGAGTCACCAACTTTATAAGCACAAATAAGAGGGTGTTTACCTTGGAAAATTTTTTTCATCATAAAATTAGCCCAAAGGCTACCATTCTTTCTAAAATTCCACTAGAGCTTATGAGAGAAGACAATAATAGCTTCACAAATTGGTTTGCAAAGACCACCTTCACCCAAGGGACCATTTACATTGCTAGGAAGTCCAATGCATTCTTTTAGTAGAATTATTGGATCCACAAAATATTTATTAAGCAATCAATTGATAAGAGTAGCATTAGCGGGGATAATAGTTTGAATCAAATACAGAGGCATTGAATTGAGAGTGCTCTTAAGAATAATGAGCCTGTGACCAAAGGAAAGTAAATGAAATTCCCAAATAGAAATTTTATTTAAAACTTTTTGAATTAACTCATCAAAAAAATGGGATCATTTGGACCTTTAAAAGAGAAAGTACTAAGAGGAAGGTGTTGATGTTTAAAGTTAGTGATATGTAGGATTTGATTAATTTTATTATTGGATGCTTGAAGAAGTAATAAAATAACTTTTGTTATCATAGATAGACCACTTTCTACCAAATTTATTTAAAAAATCCTTGAATTCTTGATATGATAAGAAAAAGCATTGCAAAAAATAATGATATCATCTACAAAGCTTAAATGAGAAATAGGAAGACCTCCAAGAGTTCTTTAATACATACTAAGATTGTTTAAGAATAGATCTTTGATGCTCCTAGATAAGTACTCATCAATAATAATAAATAATGAAGGAGATAAAGGATCCCCTTGTCTTTGGCCATGGGAAGAAGGAAAGAAGCCCAAGGCATCCCCATTAAGCAAAATAGAAAACCGGCATTATTAATACAATTTTTAATAAGAAAGATAAATTTTTATTAAAATAAATTCATAATATGGATAAGGAAATCCCAAGATATTGTTGTAAAAGCTTTGGTAATATCTAATTTGACAGAATGTTGCCACTCTAGTCTTAGCATCTAAATCATGAATTAATGGTGAGAAAGCATATTATCAAATAGATCTCTCTAACAAAACCAATTTTTTAGAGATAATCCTATGAAGTAAAAGAGCTATTGGTTAGAAATTTGGAAATCGACTTATTGAAGGTACAAAGACTAATAGGTCTAAAATCACTCCAATAGTGGATTATCTTTCTTAGGTATGAGAATAATAAGTGCTAGAAAAATATCTAGGAAAAGGATTACCATTAGAAAAATCAACCATTGCCTCAACCAAATCATTTTTAATAATAGACCATCATTTTTGAAAAAAATTGGGTAGTGAAACCCTCCAGACTAGTAATGGAATCTATGTTCATGCTATTAAAAATTTTAAAAATTTCCTTTTAAGTAAATCATTATCATTATAGGTTATAATAGAAGGAATCAAGTTTGATTTAGAGATAAATTCATAAGAGCAACTCTTATTAAGCATATTTTTAAAGCAATTAATGGTTGAATCCTTAATATCATTATTCTCTGTAATCCATTCTCCATTGTCATCATTAATTTTTTGAATATTATTTAAAGCTCTCTTTTTATTAACTAAAGAATTGAAATATCTAGTATTTCTGTCACCATCCATAATATGTTTGCTAGTAGCTTTTTTTGCCAATAAGTCTCTTCCATATTTTGAAAATTAATAAGTTTATCTTTCACCCCATTCAAGTCCTTAATCTTAGTAAGATCAGACCTAATAGAGACTTCAAGATCACAAACCAATTTTTCCATTTCTTTGATATTAGCAAAATGGTTTTAAAATAATGCTTGTTCCACCAACCCATTTTGTTTAAGTCTTTTAAGCTTATCATTAATCATTGTAATCAATTAAGGAGCTTTCCAATTGTTAGCCATGGCATTAAAATCAATATGTTGAATCCACATGTTGAAATCTAAAATGAGAAATTTTTAATCTTTTAGAGTTATCTTTAATAGAAACCAAAGAAAGAGCATGATCCAATAAGGTTTTGCTTAAATGATCAATAGAAGTAATAGGGCATTGAGTAATTCAATAAGTATTAAAAAGAATTTGGTCCATCCTTTGCCAAAGTCTAGAGTTTTGCCAAGTAAAATTTGAACCCTTAAAGCCAATATCAATCAAATTACAACGAAGGATCATATTGGAAAATTCTTCCATGGAATGAATATTAAGAGAGCAACCACCACTTCATTTAGAAGAGAATAAAATAGTGTTGAAATCCACACCAACAAACCAACATTTATTAACAGAGGTAGCCAAATTCCTCAAATTATCCCAAAGAAGATTTCTACCAGATATATTACAAGATGCAAAGACAAAAGAGCCCAAAGCAAAATAATCACCATAAGATATTTGAGCATTGACAACTTGTTGAAAATCATCAAGAATAGAAACCTCCACAAAATTATTCCAAAAAAACCAAGTTTTATTACTAACATTAGAAAAGAATTTATTGAAACTGATCATTCTATCAACGTGGTTAATATTGTTTGCATGAATAAAAGTCTCCAAAATAATAAGTAAAGAAATATTATCAATACGACAAAGGTTTCAAATATGGTTACAAATAGAGGATAGATCCCTCTAACATTCTAAATAAGAAAATTAAACATAAGGAAATAAAAAGGGGTTAAGAAAAGGTTAATTTAGGGAGGAGAGGGAGGTTAGTAGATCTAGTGTTTTGGACAATTTGGGAGGGAATTTTTAACATTTTTTTCTTTTTAGCATGATAAGTTTGGAAACCATTTCCTTTTCCCATAGAATCATCATCCAGAAGGATTTAGCAACATTAGTCATATTTAGGGAAGTCTCCTATATAGAAGTGAGTTCTCCTTCTTCCAAGCCATTAAAATTCATTAAAGGCAAATGAGCATTGGGTATAGAAAGCGAGGGAGCCGAAACAAATTTATTAAGAAGGAAAGTGTTAACATTTTAGCCTTTCTTCTTTGATACCCAGATTATTAGACAAAACCAAATCTTTTTGAGAATTTAAATCATCTTGAACTAAAGTAAGGTTAGTTTTTAAAATTGAATATCATGAGAAACCAAGCCATATTCTCCATTGAATCCAAATGATGCATAACATTGATATCATCATTAATATTTTCAATTAAATCTTCATTTTTATCAATCAAAATTGGTAAGGATGCGAGGATCATTCGAGAGGAAAAAAAATCATCATTCAAAAGTTTAGAGAAATTATTATTTTCCACATTAGAAACCTTCAATTGCATAGAAGAAATAAGAGGTAAGACAGCCTTATTAGGAACATTCAATGAATCCTTTTTTTTCTAAATTAAGTTTTTGATATTTAACAGTGGTCAGCCTAGGGTTAAGAATAATAGTTTCCTTAATAGGAATTTTTTTTTTAGGTGAGCATGCAGAATGAAACATTCAAAATTATCTTGCCTGTGGAATTTACAATGAGAACAAAAGATAGAAATTTTCAAAGTCAACTTTGATATAACCATAATTTTTGAAATCCCAATCAAATTTCTTTGGGTGTTTAATAATGTCCAATTCAATAAGGATTCTAGGAATAGAAGGTCAAGATTTCATAACTATTGCGATCAATTTGTAATGGGACCAAATAAAGACCACATAAAAAAAGGATGATTAAGAAATGAATTACATATTGGGAGAGAAACAAACCATAATGATTGGGGATTCTTCCCTAATATCAAATAGTGGAGTCCATTTCAGAAACCTCATTTGGCAATTGAAAACAAAATAAGAACGATGAGCAATAATATGCGAGTAATCCAAATCATTTGTTAACTGAATCAAAATGTGGTGGGGATTAATTAAACCAATCAAAAAAGCACTTGAAAGTTTCAGAATATGAAAGAAAGAGCAAATGTTTTCTAGATTTAGCCTACAAAGAGTAAACTTTCTAACTAAAGTGAATTCAAATGGCTTAGCAAGCTTTTCCATAATCAAATCATAACATAACCACAAGAAAAAAAGTTGAAATAAGTTTAGGACTCACGAATAGCTCTATCTAGTGAGGATGTCTTCAAATGATTTTGAAGTTCACGAAGCCAAGGTAGTTGATGCCCTACTAGGATCCATTGGATCCATCAGTTTCACTCATGGAATCATCGACTAAGACACCAGGCCACGACATCACTCCAAGTAAAACATGAAAATGGTCAGTGGCCATCAATTCCACAAAGAATCTAGTGAGAATCACGCCAAACAACTATCAAGTAGTGACCAAAATGCCAAAAATGAGAGGGAAAAAATCATAGCATAGGATGAGGTTGATGGCTCGAGGCAGTGGGTTTTGGTGTGTACAAAAGGGCGTGTCAGCATGAGTGATCTCACTTAGAATTTAGGTTTAGGTTTAGTTTTATTAGGTTTTAGGGTTTATTTTATAGTTTAGGCAGGTTTAGGGTTTAGGTTTTAGGGTTTATGCTTTAGTGTTTAGTTTAGGGTTAGGGTTTAGGTTTTGGTTTAGGGTTTAGGGTTTAGGAGTAGTTTAGGTTTAGTTTTGATTTAGTTTAGGTTTAGGTTTAGTTTAGAGGTTTTTTTAGGTTAGGTTTAGGTTTAGGTTTATTGGATTTTAAGTTTAAGTTTAGATTTTTTAAATAGAAATAAATTAGTAAGTTAAGTTTTAGATTTACTTTAGGTTTATTTATTTTAGTTTATACTTTTTAAGTTAGGGTTTATTAAAGGATTTTTTTAGTATTTTATTTTATTTTAGTTTATTTAGATTAGTATTATAGTTTTAACTTTAGGGTAGTTGGTGTTTAGTTTAGGGTTTTAGGGTTTAGGTTATTTTATTTTAGTTTATTTTTTATTATTTAGTTTAGTTTTAGGTTTAGTTTTTGGGTTTTAGTTTTAGATTAGGGTTAAGGTTTAGGTTAGGGTTTAGGGTTTAGGGTTAGTTTTAGGTTTTAGTATTAGGGGTTTTTTAATTTTTTTAGGGGTTAGGGTTTAGTTGAGTTTAGGTTTTAGTTTAGGTTTATTTTTAAATTAGGGTAGGTTTAGGTTTTTAGTTTATTTAGGTTTATTTTATTTATTTTTAGTTTATTTTAAATTTTATTTTATTTATTTTATTTTTTTTTAGTTTTATTAAGTTTCTTTTATTTCTTTTAGGTTTTATTTATTTTAGTTTAGGTTTTATTTTAGTTTATTTTTAGAGGTATAGGTTTAGGTTTATGTTTATTTTTTATTTTAATTTTATTTTATTTTATTTTTTAGGTTTATGTTTAATTTTTTTAGGTTTATTTAGGTTATTATTTTGTTTTAGGTTTAGATTTTAGGTTTTATTTTAATTTATTTTAGGTTTATTTTTAGTTAGGTTTTATTTTATTTTATTTAGTTTAGGGTTTAGTAGGTTTAATCATTTAGTTTAATTTAGGTTTATTTTTATTTAGTTTAGTTTATTTTATTTTATTTATTTTAGTTTATTTTTAGTTTAGTTTTATTAGTTTTTTATTTTATTTATTTAGGTTTATTTTTTATTTTTTAATTTTTTATTTTATTTAGGTTTTTTATTTTTTTATTTTATTTTATTTTTTAGTTTATTTTTAGGTTTTATTATTTTATTTTAGTTTAGTTTTATTTTAATTTATTTTTTAGGTTTAGGTTTAGTTTTGGTTTTTTTATTTTATTTATTATTTAGTTTTTAATTTATTTTATTTATTTATTTTATTTTTTGGTTTTATTTAGTTTAGGTTTAGGTTTTATTTTATTTGGGTTTATAGTTTAGTTTAGGTTTATGTTTTTTAGTTTAATTAGTATGGGTTAGGTTTTTTATTTTTATTTTTAGGTTTAGGTTTAGGGTTTAGGGTTTAGGTTTTAGGTTAGGTTTATTTTTAGGTTTTAGGTTTTTTTTGGATTTTTTTTAGAACAAATTAGATTCAACATTTTTCTTTTTATTTTCAACCATGTAACACACCAAGTTTTAAGACACAACATAGATAAAATGATAGCAATCAAAACCAGATAACTAAAACCATCTCTACATACATAGTTCCATATGTGATATCATTCTTTTTCTCAGTTCCCATTAACCACCTATCTCGGTAGGGATCCACCATCATATCCTCGATCTCTTCCTCGCCACCACCACATTGTAGCTTCATTTCCCACCTCCATAACCACCAATGCTTTTATTACTCCATATCCACGCACCTCCAGATTCCCCACCATTTTATTTTCTTAGCCTCCACTTAGATCTGGATTGAGCTAGTTGATGGTGATGTTTATCATCAAGGTTGCCCATTCTTAGGTTTAGGTTTAGCTTTAGGATTAGTTTATTAATTTAGGGTTTAGGTTTATTTTTTTATTTATTTTTAATTTAAGTTTAGGTTTAGGGTTTGGGTTTAGGGTTTAGGGTTTTAGGGTTTAGTGTTTATTGGTTTAGGGTTTAGGGTTTTAGGGTTTAGGGTTTATGATTTCATGGTTTAGTTTAGGGTTAGAGGTTTATGGTTTTAGGTGTAGGGTTTATGGTTTGGGTTTTTAGTTTAGGGTTAAGGTTTTTTATTTTTTTTATTTTCTTAATATATTTTTTTAAATTAAGTAAAATTATAGGTTTACATTTATTTAGTTTATTTTTTTATTTTAGTTTACTTAATTTTTCATTTTTATTTTGGTTTATTTTTATTTTTATTTAGTTTAGTTTATTTATTTTAAGTTTATTTAATTTTATTTAGGTCTTTTATTTTAGTTTATTTTTTTTAGTTTAGGCTTAGGTTTATGCTTATTTTTTAGCGTATTTTTATTTTCAATTTATTTTTTAAGTTTAGGTTTTATTTTTTATTTTTACATTTAGGTTTAGGTTTTTATTTTATTTTTTTAGGTTTAAGTTTTAGGTTTTTCTTTCACGTTTATTTAGGTTTTATTTTTAGTTTTGGTTCAGATATATGTTTAGTTTATTTTATTTTATTTAGTTTTGGTATTTAAGTTTAGTTTATTTTAGCTTTTAGTTTAGGTTGTTTTTATTTTAGTTTAGTGTTCACGATTTATTTTTTATTTATTTTTTAGGTTTAGGATTTTATTTAATTTTATTTATTTTTTTAGGTTTTCTTATTTTTATTTCACATTTAGTTTTTATCTTATTTAGGTTTTTTATTCTTAGGTTTATTTTTCTTTTTCATATAGTTTAGGTTTTTATTTATTTCATTTTATTTTATTTTTTATTTTTTTATTTTATTTTTAGGTTTAGGATTCAGTTTTTATTTAATTTTATTTTTAATTTTATTTATGTTTAGGTTCATTTATTTATTTTATTATTAGGTTTTATTTAGTTTAGGTTTAGCCTTTTAGGTTTTATGGTTTAAGGTTTAAGGTTTAGGGTTTAGGGTTTTTTTTTTTTATGTTTAGGGTTTAGGGTTTAGAGTTGTAGGTTTTAGGGTTTAGGGTTTAGGGTTTAGGGTTTACAGTTTAAGGTTTTATGGTTTATGATTTAGGGTTTAGTGTTTAGGGATTAGGGTTTAGGGTTTAGGATTTAGGGTTTAAGTTTTTATGGTTTATGGTTTAGGATTTAGTGTTTAGGGTTTAGGGTTTAAGGTTTAGAGTTTTTAAGGTTCATGGTTTAGGGTTTATGTTTTAGGTTTTTTTTTGAGTCAGGTTGGTTTAGTTTAAGGTTTTGATTTTTGGTTTTAATAGAGAATAAATTCAGATTCAACATTTTTTAGTTTTGATTTGATCAACCAAGTAATACACCAAGTTTTCCAAGACACTAGCGACGACATAGATAAAAAATGAGCTCGCATTGAGCAAATCAAAAATCTTAGATAATTAGAATCATCTCTACTATAAAGACACAGTTCCATAAACAACATATTGGATTTGCCATTTTTTAATTTCTCCAGTTCATAGTAGAACCACCCTGACCTCTCGAGTAGCATGATCCACCATCATATCTTAGATCTCTCGCTTGGCCACCACCGTGGCTATAACCTCCATCGCTCCTCCCACCTCCATAACCACTACCTCCATATGCACCAGCACCTCCAGATGCCCTACCACCACTTCAATAACTGCCACCTCCACCTTCTCCTCCACCGCCAGATCTAGATTAAGCTTGGATGATGTTGATGTTTCTACCATCAAGGTTTCTTCCATTCTTAAGGTTTAAGTTTATTAGGTTATATGGTATAGGTTTTTTTAATTTATTTAATTACTTTAGGTTTAGGTTTAGGTTTAGGGTTGGGGGTTAAATTTAGGGTTTATATTTTAGGGTTTAAGGTTTAGTTTAGGGTTTAGGTTTTAGGGTTAGGGTTTAGGGTTTAGGGTTTTAAGGTTTAAGGTTTTAGGGTTTAGCATTTAGGGTTAGGTTTTAGGGTTTAGAGTTTAGTGATTAGTGTTTAAGCATTAGGGTTTAGGGTTTTGAGGTTTAGGGTTTTTAGGGTTAGTTTAGGGTTTAGGGATTAGGGTTTTAGGGTTTAAGGTTTAGGGTTTAGGGTTTAGGGTTTAGGGTTTAAGGTTAGTGTTAGAGTTTAAAGTTTAGGGTTTAGGGTTTAGGGTTTAAGGTTTTTTAGGGTTTAGGGTTTAGGTTTTAGGGTTTAGTGTTTAGGATTTAGGGTTTAGGATTTAGGATTTAAGGTTTTTTTTTAATTAAGTAAATTAGTAGGTTTAGGTTTATTTAGTTTAATTTTTATTTAGTTTAGTCTATTTTATTTTTTATTCTTATTTAGTTTTATTTTTATTTTCATATAGTTTAATTAATTTATTTTAGTTTTTTATTTTAGTTTATTTTTTAGGTTTAGGTTTAGCTTTATGTTTATTTTTTAGTTTAATTTTATTTTTATTTTATTTTTTGTGTTTAGGTTTTATTATTTATTTTTAGGTTAAGGTTTAGGTTTTTATTTTCTTTTTCTAAGTTTAGGTTTTTATTTTAGGTTTATTTTTTGGTTTTATTTTTTTGTTTAGGTTTAGGTTTAATTTTAGTTTTTTTTCTAATTTATTTAGGTTTAGGTTTAGATTTTATTTATTTTAGTTTACTTTATTTTAGATTAGGTTTAGGTTTATTTTATTTTGTTTATTTTATTTTTAATTTAGGTTCAAGTTTTTTTTTAATTTAGGTATTAGGTTTAATTTTTTATTTATTTTTAAGTTTATTTTTTTTAGGTTTAGGTTTTGTTTAATTTTTATTTTATTTTATTTTAGGTTTATTTTATTTTTTATTTTACATTTATTTTTTTATTTTATATAGGCTTTTTATTCTTATGTCTATTTTATATTTTAGTTTAGTTTAGGTTTTTATTTATTTTATTTTAGTTTATTTTTATTTTTTATTTTATTTTAATTTTAGGTTTAGGTTTAGGTTTAGATGTTGGTTTTAGTTTTGGTTTTTATTTTATTTTATTTTTGTTTTTTAAGCCTCAGGTTTTATTATTTATTTTTATTTTATTTTATTTAGTTTAGGTTTAGGTTTTCAGGTTTTTAAGGTTTAGGATTTAGGTTTTACATTTGGTGTTTAGGGTTTAGGGTTTAGGATTGTAGGTTGTAGGTTTTAGGGTTTAGAGTTTAGGGTTTAGGGTTTTAGGGTTTAGGGTTTAGGGTTTAGGGTTTTAAGGTTTAGGGTTTAGGGTTTAAGGTTGTAGGTTTAGGGTTTAGGGTTTAGGGTTAGGTTTTTTTTTTAAATTTTTTTAATTTTTTAAATTAAGTAAACTGGTAGGTTTAGGTTTATTTAGTTTATTTTTTATTTACTTTTGTTTATTTTATTTTTATTTTTATTTACTTATTTTATTTATTTTATATTTTTTTATTTTAGTTTAGATATTTTATTTTAGTTTATTTATTTTATGTTTTTTTATTTTAGTTTAGGTTATTATTTTTCAATTTTTTTAGTTTTTTTTTAGGTTTAGGTTTAATTTTTTATTTTTAGGTTTAGGTTTAGGTTTTTATTTTATTTTTTAAGGTTTAGATTTTAGGTTTATTTTTAGTTTATTTTATTTTATTTAGGGTTTAGTTATAGGTTTAGGTTTAATTTATTTTAGGTGTAGGTTTAGGTTTTATTTAATTTAGTTTTGTTTTTTAGCATTCAGTTACGTATATTTATTTGTTTGGTTTAGTTTTTTTTTTTAGTTTAAGGTTTAGGTTATTTATTTATTTATTTTTGTTTAGTTTTATTTTAGGTTTATTTTTTTTGGTTGGTTTTATTTAGGTTTATTTTATTTTATTTTAGGTTTATTTTATTTTCTTTTTTAGTTTTGTTTTTTATTTTATTTATGGTTTTATTTTTTAGTTCAGTTTAGGTTTTTATTTATTTTATTTTAGTTTAATTATTATTTTTTTATTTATTTTATTTTCCTTTTAGGTTTAGGTTTATGTTTTAGTTTAGGTTTTTATTGTTTTTTAATTTTTAATGTTATTTTAGTTTAGGTTTTTATTTTTTTTATTTAGTTTAGGTTTAGGTTTTCAACTTTTCAGGATTTAGTGTTTAGGGTTCAGGGTTAGTTGAGGGTTTAGAACTATTTTTAGGGTTTTGGGTTTTGGTTTTTTTTTTAATAGAGAAAAAGTTGAAATTCAACATTTCTTCTTTTCAATTTCATTAAACAAGTAACACACCAAGTTTTCTAAGACACAAGTGATGACATAAATAAAAATGAGCATGCATAGAGCAAATTAAAAACCATAGATAACTAGAACCATCTCTACTATAAAGACACAGTTATATAAGTATTAGATCGGATCGGCAGTTTTAAGTTTCTCCAATTTCCATCGAACCATTGACTCTCGGTAGTGGATCCATCATATCCCCCGATCTCTCCCTCCACCACCACCACTATAACCTTTCTCACTCTCTACATAACCACCCATTGCCACCTCCATATCCACCCGGCACCTCCCGGATACCCCACCACCACTACAAATCTTCCTTTCCCCACCATTATATCTAGATTGAGCCTGGTTGACGGTGATGTTCCTGGCGTCATGGTTTTGCCCATTCTTAGAGTTTAGGTTCTTCTTTTTTTAAGGAAATTAAGGGAATTTTATTTCCACAAAGAAAAGTACAAAGTCTTTAAGGGGTAAATCTCTAAACTAATGCTCAAAGAGCTACAATAAGTCTAAAGAGATAAACCCCTAACTATTACAATAATATAAGAAAAAAAAAATAACAAGCAAAAACCAAATTAACAACAACAGATCCATGTGACAACATTCACAGGTCCTTGATTTAGCTAGATCCACCTGCAAGATTCTCCCAACCTATAAAAGAAATTTGCAACATACTAATGAAAGGATGAGTTCAATTAAGCAAGCATAAAGTGTATGAGCAAAGAAAAGGAGCAAAATAATGAAAAGGCTCGGGCTCAGTTACAATCATCTCGAGGAGCAACACTATATGTAAGCATCCAAACTTGCGAAGAAGGGTTACAATTACATATAGTGCTACTAGCCAAAAGAAGGTAGAGAGGGAAACAACTAAGCCATCATTGCCAGCATACCTCTTGTAGCCCATCATCCCAAGTCCATCATCCTACAAGGCTGCCAACTCCTCCAAAACAGCGACATAAGCCAACCACAAAACACCAAAACAAATAAGCCCAATAAGGCAGAAAATCAACCAACCATCAAGGACAATAGTAGTACAGTAGGAACGCCACCAAGGCCACCACCAAAGAGGAACAACAACATCAACGGGAGCAAGCATCATGACCTTAACAACACAAACAAAAAAATAAAGACCAAAAAGAAAAAAAGACATAAGAACTCATGTCCTCCACAAGAAAATAGGAAAAGCAGCAAAACTATCACCCAAACCAAAAAAAGGGAAGCAGTAGCAACCAAGAGAGGAGAACCATAGTAGGAGTAGGCCAATCAACATGTCACTTAGAGGCGGAAAGGAAGGCCAAAATAGCCACCCATCCAACCAACCAACCAAAATAGCCAACCAACCCAATAGTCAACATTCCCCAAACATGAGTGAAAATCCAAATCGTGAAAGACCAACAACATCCATCATGCCAAAACCACCCAAGACAACTAAAAGGGTTGAAACAACATCATCCACCAAACCCAACCAAAGCGTGTTATCAGTGAGGTGAATAGCTAGCCAAAATAAAAAAAGAAAGATAAGAAGACTAAAATCCATCCATCAAGAGCGACAAAATATAATAGGAATACACCAAAGCCAACAACAAAAGTAGGAGAAATATCAATGAGTGCAAACATCATAACCCACAAGTTAGGCACCAATACACCAAACCAAGTCACTAGATCTCAAAGCAAAATAATAGCCACTAAATAGCCTTTAACCACCAACCAAAATGACAAAAACAAAAGCTGACCAAGAGGAAGACCATCATAGGAAGAGGCTGAAACAACAACCAAAAGAAACAAACCCAAACTAGCAAAACCATCAAAACCCAATCCACAAAAATAGAAGAAATAATAGTCAACAAATAACCTCCACCTTATCAAATCCAATCCAAAATTAGACCACCAGTAGCCCTTCTGCTCTACCATAAATAGAAGTGGATAAACTAGCTAAACCAACTAGCGAAAAAACCCAGACCAACTAGGCCACAAACCAACCACACAGAAAATCTAACTCAGTTAAGGAAGCAACTAGCCTAGAGATATGGCAAACCCCATACAGAAAATAGTAGGAAATGACACCACCCAAATAAAGGTCACCAAAAATAACTAAGCAATAATAATCACCCGGCCAACAATACCACTAGAAAAAAACAAAAAACAACCTTGGAGAAAAATAGGAACCACTAGGTAGCAACCATCAGCCAACCCAAAAGAGCTCAAAAATAAAACCCATAGGCCCAAGAGTGAAAATAAGAAAATGTCCACAACCCAAAGAGGGTTTAACAAAGGGAACCAAAAGTAATGACTCATCAAAACCAACTCAAAAAACCAAAAAATTATAATATATGAGATAAGGTAATCCAGTGTTATCTAGATTGACCAAACCCCTTAAAAGTTTAGGCAAATTTTTATTGTCATTAAAAGTGAAATCAGATAAGTTGGCACCGAAAGTAGCCAAGAAATCAGCACAAGCATTACCATCACGAAGGATATGGGAAATTTTATAACAAATTCGGAAAGAATATTTTCAATATGATTAAGAAGATAAAATAAATCAGCATTTCCTATTATATTAGAGTTTAGCATGTCAAGAAGCAAGAGCACATCAACTTCAATCCAGATGTTGAGGAAACCTTTATTCAAACAAATTTCAATAGCTTTATTGACAGTCATAAGCTTAGCATAGATAATAGAATAGGCTTTGAAAGGATAGGCAAAAGCACAAATGATAGTACCTTTAGAATCCCTAAGAATACCACCATACCATATTTATTGGAAGCAATAGAACCATCTATTCACTTTAATCAAATTTTCTTTGGGTTTGATCAATGGTTAATCATAGCTCTCTTATAAGTAAACATCATGAGCATGAATACCCAATTTTTTAGCCACAAATTTATAGCCTTTAAAATGAATGTTACTAACAAGATTGGCATAAAATAAAGCATGAATTTTTTTCTTTGGTTCTAGCCAAGATCCTTTTATGGCTTAGAGGAATACCATGATATTTAGCATAATTTATGTCCATCTAGATGAACCAGATAAGGTAATAGCAACTAGAACTTTGATATGACCTTTCACAATTTTTTTGGAAATAGACTTGAAGAAGTTGATATATGGAAGAGAGCCATGAAAGTAGTTGGTATTAAATAAATCATCATACCATAACCATAATTTAGAAGAAATAGCACCATTGACAAAACATGATTAACATTTTCAATATGAAAGTAACAATAGCACTTTGAAGGAAAATAAAAACCCTTTATTCAGAGCAAAGAGTCCACAGAATAAAGTTATTCAAAATCCTCCAAGCTAAAGCGAATAAGAAATGGGAATGATATTGTTCCAAAGTTTAATGAAAGCATTAGAGGAGTTTTTATTATCTAATAAAATTCCAAACCTCTTTAAGAACAAAATCACCATTATAAGATAGCTTAAAGAGAATTTGGTCAGTTTTGTTAGAGAAAATAGGGATATATCTAAAGTTATCTAAAAGAGAAATAAGGATATAATTCTCAACTTTGTTTTCATTCCAAGTGTCATTATGTTAGAAAGAGTTAACTTTGATAGCTGTAGTAGAGTGGGTAGATAAAGGGAATCAATAGAGCCATTGCCAATCAATTGTCTTTCCAAAAGAAAAAGAACGAATGAATACCCCAAGATATTAAGGGTTCAACAACCCATTTAATGGAGCAAAGCCATTTCCAAACGGAGAGTCACCAACTTTATAAGCACGATAAGAGGGTGTTTACCTTGGCAATTTTTCATCATAAAATTAGCCCAAATCATTCTTTCTAAAATTCCACTAGAGCTTATGAGAGAAGCGGTAATAGCTTCAATTGGTTTGCAGACCACCTTCACCCAAAGGACCACAACATTTACACCAAGAAGTCCAATGCATTATTTTAGTAGAATTATTGGATCCCCAAAAAAAATTTATTAAGCAAGCGATCAATTCTAATAAGAGTAGCATTAGTGGGGATAATAGTTTGAATCAAATAAAGAGGCATTGAATTGAGAGTGCTTTTAAGAATAGTGAGCCTACCACTAAATGAAAGTAAATGAAATTCCAAAACCAAAATTTTATTTAAAATTTTTTTGAATTAACTCATCAAAAGATGGGATATTTTGGACCTTTAAAAGAGAGCACCCAAGTACTAAAGAGGAAGGTGTTGATGTTTAAAGTTAGTGATATGTAGGATTTGATTAATTTTATTATTGGAGATGCTTGAAGAAGTAATAAAACAACTTTTGTTATCATTGATAGATATACCACTTTCTCTACCAAATTTATTTAAAAAAATCTTGAGATTCTTGATATGATGAATAGAAGCATTGCAAAAAATAATGAAATCATCTACAAAGCTTAAATGAGAAACTAGAAGACCACCAAGAGTTCTATAATACATACTAGGATTGTTTTAGAATAAATCATTGATGCTCCTAGATAAGTACTCAACAACAATAATAAATAACATAAGAGATAGAGGATTCCCTTGTCTTTGGCCATGGAAAGATGGAAAGAAGCCCAAGGCATCCCCATTAAGAAAATAGAAAACCAGGAATTATTAATACAATTTTTAATAAGAAAGATAAATTTATCAGAAAACCCAAAAATTTTTAGAATATGGATAAGGAAATCCCAAGAGATATTATCAAAAGCTTTGGTAATATCTAATTTGAACAGAATGTTGCCACCTCTAGTCTTAGCATCTAAATCATGAATTAATTGGTGAGTGAGTAGAATATTATCAGAAATAGATCTACCTCTAACAAAACTAATTTGGTTTAGAGAGATAATCTTATGAGGTAAAGGATTGAGCCTGTTGGTTAGAATTTTGGAGCCTTATTGAAGAAGGTGCAAAGACTAATAGGTCTAAAATCACTAATAGTCCATTATCTTTCTAGGTATGAGAATAATAAAAGTGCTAGAAAAAATATCTAAAAAGGATTACCATTAAAAAAATCAACCACATCCCTCAACCAAATCATTTTAATAATATACATTTTGAAAAAAAGTAGTGAAACCCTGACTAATAGAATCTATGTTCATGCTATTAAGAACTTTAAAATTTCCTCTTCATTAGTACAATAAGAAGCAAATCATTATCATTATTGGTTATAATAGAAGGAATCAAGTGCAATTTAGAAATAACTTAAAGAGCAACTCTTATTAAGCATATTTCTAAAGTAATTAATGGTTGAATCCTTAATAACATTATTCTCCATAATCCATTCTCCATTGTCATCATTAAGGTTCTGAATATTATTTAAAGCTCTTTTTATTAACTAAAGCATGGAAATATCTAGTATTTTAATCACCATCCATAATATGTTTGCTAGTAGCTTTTTGGTGCCAATAAGTCACTTCCATATTTTGAAAATTAACAAGTTTATCTTTTACCTCAGTCAAGTCCTTAATCTTAGTAAGATCAGACATCATAGAGACTTCAAGATGACAAACTAATTTTTCCATTTCTTTGATATTAGCAAAAAGGTTTTTAAAATAATGCTTGTTCCACCAACCTAGATTTTGTTTAAGTCTTTTAAGCTTTAACCAATCATCCCCATAATTCAATTGTCAGGATGTAAGGGAGCTTTCCAATTGTTAGCCACAACATTAAAGAAATCAATATGCTGAATCCACATGTTGTGAAATCTAAAATAAGAGAAATTCTTTAATCTTTTAGAGTTATCTTTAATAGAAACCAAAAGAGGAGCATGATCCAATAAGGTCCTGCTTAAATGATCGACAAAAGTAATAGGCCATTGAGTAATCTAATTAGTATTAAAAGAATAATCCAACCTTTGCCAAAGTCTAGAGTTTTCCAAGTAAAATTTGAACCTTAAAGCCAATATCAATCAAATTGCAATCAAGGATCATATTGGAAAATTCTTCCATGGAATGAATATTAGAGAAAACCACCACTTCATTTAGAAGAGAATAAAATTGTATTGAAATCCCCACCAACAAACCACATTTATTAATGAGGTAGCAAAATTCATCAAATTTTTAAAGAAGATTTCTACTAGATCTATTACAAGATGCATGAAAAAGAGCCCAAAGCAAAATAGTCACCATAAGATATTTGAGCATTGACAACTTGTTGAAAATCATCAAGAATAGAAACCTCCACAAAATTATTCCAAAAATACCAAATTTTATTACTAACATTAGAGAAAAATTTATTGAAACTGATCATTCTAGCAACATGGTTAATTTTATTTGCATGAATAAAATGATCCAAAATAATAAGTAAATAAATATTATTAATACAACAAAGGTTTCTAATAAGGTTACAAATAGAGAGGGTACCAATCCCTCTAACATTCCAAATAATAAAATTAAACATAAGGATATAAAAAAAGGGTTAAGAAAAGGTTAATTAATAGAGGAGAGGGAGGTCATAGTAGATCTAGTGTTTTTGGACAATTTGTGAGGGAAGTGTTTAACATTTGTTTTCTTTTTAGCATAATACGTTTGGAAACCATTTCCTTTTCCCAAAGAATCATCATTCGAGAAGGATTTAGAACATTAGTCATAGATTTAGGTGAAGTCTCATGTATAGAAGTGAGTTCTCCTTCTTCCAAGCCATTATAATTTATTAAAGGCAAATGAGCATTAGGTATAGCAAGCGAGGGAGCCGAAACAAATTATTAAGAAGGCAAGTGTGAATATCCTGCCCTTCTTCTTCAATACCCAGATTATTAGACAATACCAAATCTTTTTGAGAATTTAAATCATTCTGAACTAAAGTAAAGTCGGGTTTTTAAAACTAAATATCATGAGAAACCAACCATAATCTCCATTGAATTCAAATGATGCATAACATTGATATCCTCATTAATATTTTCAATTAAAGCTTCATTTTCATCAAATCAAAATTAAAAGGATCAATTGTGAGGAAAAAATCATCATCCAAAAGTTTAGAGAAATTATTATTTTCCACATTAGAAACCTTCAATTGCATAGAACAAATAAGAAGTAAAATAGCCTTATTAGGAACATTCAATGAATTCTTTTTTTTTTAATTAACTTTTTGATATTTAATAGTGTGGTCAGCCTAGGGTTAGGAATAATAGTTTCCTTAACAGGAATTTTCTTTTTTAGGTTAGCATGTAGAATGAAACATTCATACTTATCGTGCCCATGGATTTTACAATGAGAACAAAAGACAAGGAAATTTTCAAAATCAACTTTTTGCATATAACCATAATTTTCACATCCCAATCAGATTTCTTTGGGGTGTTTCTTGGTAATGTCCAATTCAGCAAGGATTCTAGGCATAGATGGTTGAGATTTCATAGGTTAATCAATTCACGCAACCAAAATAAAGCACCCACAACAAAAAGGAACTAATGATTAATGAAATAAATTTGCATATTGGGGAGAGAAACCCAACCAGAATGAATGGGGATTCTTCCCTAATATCAAATTGTGGAGTCCATTTCAGCAACCTCATTTGATAATTGAAAACCAAATAAGAACGACAAGCAAAAACATGCGAGTAATCCAAATCATTTGTTAACTAAATCAAAATGTGGTGGGGATCAATTAAACCATTCGTAGAAGCACCTGAAAGTTTTAAACTATGAAAGAATGAGTGAATCTTCAGGGTAAGAAAGAAAGAAAGTTTGGGACGTAGTCAATGTGAGATGATGTCTCATGCTTACTTAGAATTTAGGTTTAGTTATTAGGTTTTAGGTTTAGGTTTATTTTTAATTTACTTTAGGTAAGGGTTTGGGTTTAGGTTTAGGTTTTAGGTTTAGTGCTTTAGGTTTGGGGTTAGGGTTTGGGTTTAGGGTTTAAGGTTTAGAGTAAAATTTATAGTTTAGGGTTTTTTTGGTTTAGGGTTAAGGGTTAGGTTTAGTGTTGTAGGTTTAGGGTTTAGAGCTTAGGATCAGTTTCAGGGTTTAGGGTTTAGGGTTTAGGGTTTAGGTTTTAGGTTTAGGCTTTAGGTTTAAGTTTAGGTTTTAGGGTTTTTGGTTATTTTTTAATAGAGAACAAATTCAAATTCAACATTTCTTCTTTTTGATTTCATCAACCAAGTAACACACCAAGTTTTGTAAGACACAAGTGACAACATAGATCAAGAATGAGCATGTATAGAGCAAATGAAAAAACTTAGATAACTAAAATCATCTCTACTATAAAGACACAATTCCATAAGCATCAGATCGGATCGACCGTTCTTCAGTTTCTCTAGTTCCCATCAGAACCAACCAGGCCTCTCGAGTAGTTGGATCCACCATCATGCCCCTGATCTCTCCCTCCGCCACCACCACAGCTGTAACCTCTATCACTCTTCCCGCCTCCATTACCACCACTATTCCAACCACCACCTCCATATCCACCAAGACCCCTAACCCCCCCACTAGTGGAATCACGCCTCCACCTTCGCCTCCACGTCGATCTAAAGTTGGTTGATGATGATGTTCATCATCAAGGTTGTCCATTCTAGTAGGTTTAGGTTTATTAGGTTTTAGGGTTTAAATTTATTTTTTAATTTATAGAGTTTTGTCAGGTTTGGATTGGGGGGTTTAATGTTTAGGGTTCCTTTTAGGTTTAAGGTTTAGGGTTTGGGGTTTAGATTTAGGGTTTAGGGTTTAGTTTGGTTGGTTTTAGTTTAGTCTAGGGTTTGTTTAGTTTGGGGTTTGTTTAGGTTTAGGAATTATGGTTAATGATTTTTTTTAACAAATTAAGTAAACTTGTAGTTTAGGTTTATTTAGTTTACTGGTTTTAGGGTTTAGGGTTTAGGTTATTATTTTTTTGGGTTTTGGGTTATGTTTAGGGTTTTGTGGAGTAGGTTTAGTTTTTAAGTTAGGTTTAGTTTAGGTTTCATAGGTTGGTTTGGATTTTAGGGTTTTGGGTTTAGGGTTTAGGGTTGGATTTTATTTTTTTATTTATTTTATTTTATTATTTGTGATTTAGGTTAGGGTTTTTGGTTTGGGGTTTAGGATTGAAGTTTAGGGTTTAGACTCATAGATTTAGGTTTTGGATTAGTTTAGGGTTTAGGGTTAAAGTTGTGTAGTGTTTTATTTATTTATTTTTTATTTTTTAGGTTTAGGTTGGAGGGTTCAAGTTTTAGTTTAGGTTTATTTTAAATTATGTAAACCGAATATTTAGGTTTTTTTATTTTTATTTGGTTTATTTTATTTATTTTAGTTTATTTTATATTTTATTTTTATTTAGTTTTATTCTTTAATTTTATTTATTTTCTTTTATTTCTTTTAGGTTTATTTATTTTAGTTTATTTTTTAGGTTTAGGTTTCGGTTTATGTTCATTTTTTAGTTTAGTTTTATTTTTATTTATAATTTTTGGTTTAGGTTTTATTTTTTTATTTTTAGGTTTAGGTTTAGGTTTTAATTTCATTTTTTTTTAGATTTAGATTTTTGGTTTTTAATTTATGTTTATTTTTAGGTTTTATTTTTTAGTTTATGTTTAGGTTTATTTTTAGTTTATTTTATTTTATTTAGTTTAGCATTTAGGTTTAGGTTTAGGTTTTATATATTTTAGTTTTGTTTATTTTAGTTTAGGTTTAGGTTTTTTTTATTTTAAGGTTTAGGTTTTATTTATTATTTATTTTTAGGTTTATATTTTAGGTTTAGATTTTAATTAGTTTTTTTATTTTATTTTATTTTAGTTTGGATTTATTTTTTTTTCATTTAGCTTTATTTTATTTTAGGTTTTCTATTTTTTTTAGTTTATTTTATTTTTTTAGTTTAGTTTAGGTTTTAATTTATTCTATTTTAGTTTAGTTTTATTTCTTATTTTAATATATTTTAGGTTTAGGTTTTTTTTTAGGTTTTATTTTATTTTATTATTTTATTTTATTTAGGTTTATGTTTTTTTATTTATTTTATTTTAGGTTTTATTTAATTTATGTTCATGTTTTTTTAGGGTTTAGGGTTATAGGTTTTAGGGTTTAGGGTTAGGGTTTAGGGTTAGGTTTTTTTTATTTTTTTATTATTTATTTTTTATTTTTAGGATTTAGCTTTTAAGTTTTAGGTTTAGGTTCAAGTTTTAGTTTTGGGTTTAGGGTTTTTAAATTTTTTTTAATAGAGAACAAATTCAGATTCAACATTTCTTCTTTTCGATTTCACCAACCAAGTAACACACCAAGTTTTCTAAGACACAAGCAACGACATAGATCAAAAATG
The DNA here is from genome assembly GCA_021442155.1 of Cymbidium sinense. Classification (NCBI taxonomy): domain Eukaryota; kingdom Viridiplantae; phylum Streptophyta; class Magnoliopsida; order Asparagales; family Orchidaceae; genus Cymbidium; species Cymbidium sinense. The sequence continues at coordinate 262,867,612 of CM038214.1, read as the reverse complement.
AGCATGCAAAGAACAAATCAAAAACCTTAGATAACTAAAATCCTCTCTACTGTAAAGACATAGTTTCATATGCAGCAGAGTGGATCGTCTTCTTTTTGCGGTTCCCATAACCACCAGCCTCTAAAGTTGGTGATCCACCATCATATCCTCGATCTCTCCTCCACCACCACATGAAACCTTCACACTCCTCCCACCTCCATACCACCACCGCCCAACAACCTCCTCCATATCCACCAACATCACCCACCACCACCGTGATAATCGCTACCTCGCCTCCACCGCATCTAGACTGAGTTTGGTGATGTTCTACATCAAGGTTCTTCCATTCTGGGTTTAGGTTTGGGTTTAGGTTTATTAGGTTTTAAGGTTTAGGTTTTTTTTTAAAATTTATTTAGTTACTTAGGTTTAGGTTTAGGGTTTGGGGTTTAGGGTTTAGTGTTTAGGGTTTCAAGTTTAAGGTTTAGGGTTTAGGGTTTAGGGTTTTAGGGTTTATGATTTCAGGATTGAGATTTAGAGTTTAGCATTTATGGTTTAGGGTTTTTTAGGGTGTAGGGTTTGGGGTTTAGTTTTTGGGTTGGGTTTAGGGTTTTAATTTTAAATTTTCTTTAATTTTTATTTTAAAATTAAGCAAAATTATTTTGGTTTATTTAGTTTATTTTTATTTTATTTTAGGTTTATTTTATTTTTATTTATTTTAAGTTTATTATAGTTTATTTTTTAGGTTTAGGTTTAGAGTTTAGGTTTAGTTTAGTTTATTTTATTTTATTTTATGTTTACATTTGGTTTTATTTTATGTTTAGTTTAGGTTTTATCTTCTATTAGTTTAGGTTTTTATGAATTTAGGTTTAGTTTAGGTTTGTGTTTATGTTTTTAGGTTTTATTTTATTTTATTTTATTTTTTAGGTTTAGGTTTAGGTTTTAGGTTTTTAGAGTTTAGGGTTTAGGGTTTAGGATTTAGAGTTTAGGGTTTGGGTTTAAGATTGTAGGTTTTAGGGTTTAGGGTTTAAGGTTAGGTTTTTTTTATTTTTTTTATTTTTAGGGTTTTGGGTTTAGGGTTTAGGATTTAGGTTTTAGGTTTAGGGTCTGTTTTAGTTTTATTTGGTTTTGTTTTTTTTAATAGAGAACAAATTCATGTTCAACATTTCTTCTTTTTGATTTCATCAACCAAGTAACACACCTAGTTTTCTATGACATAAATGATGACATAGATAAAAAATGAGCACACATATAGAAAATAGAAAACCCTAGATAACTAGAACCATCTCTATTGTAAAGACATAATTCCATATGCAAGATCATTCAGTTTCTAATCTTTTCTTTAGTTTCTCCAGTTCCCATCAAAACCACTGTGGCCTCTCGAGTAGTGGATCCACCATTATATCCCTGACCTCTCCCTCCGCCACCACCACGGATGTACCCTCCATTGCACCTCCCGCCTCCATAACCATCGCTGCTCCGACCACCGCCTCCATATCCACCAGCACCTCCAGATGCCCCACCACCACTGCGATAATCGCCACCTCCACCTTCACCTCCACCGTGAGATCTAGACTAAGCCTGGTTGACGGTGATGTCATGTTATCATGGCTCTGCCCATTCTTAGGGTTTAGGTTTAGGTTTTTTAAGTTTTAGGGTTTAGGTTTTTTTAATTTATTTAGTTAATTTAGGTTTAGGTTTAGGGTTTGGGGTTTAGGATTTAAGGTTTAGGGTTTAGGGTTAGGGTGGGTTTTAAGGTTTAAGCTTTTGGGATTTAAGTTAAGGGTTTAGCTTTTAGGGTTTAGAGTTTTTTTGGGGGTAGAGTTTAGGATTGTAGGTTTAGGGTTTAGTGTTTAGGGTTTAGGGTTAGTTTTAGGGTTTAGGGTTAGGGTTTTTTTATTTTTTTATTTTTTTATTTTATTTTTATATTTTTTAAATTAAGTAAACTTGTAGGTTTAGGTTTATTTAGTTTATTTTATTTATTTTAGTTTATTTTATTTTTTTTTAGTTTATTTGGTCTATTTTATTTTATTTAGTTTTTTTATTTTATTTTTAGGTTTATTTATTTATTTAGATTTTATTTAGTTTATTTTAGATTAGTTTATTTTATGTTTACTTTTAGTTTAGTTTTATTTTATTTTTTAGGTTTTAGTTTATTTCTTTCTTTAGGTTTATTAGGTTTATTTATTATATTTATTAGTTTAGATTTATGTTTATGTTTTTTAAGTTTAGGGTTTGATTATTTTTTTAAGTTTTATTTTGGTTTTAATTTAGGTTTAGGTTTTATTTAGTTTTAATTTAATTTTATTTTAGGTTTATTTTATTTTATTTTAGCTTAGTTTTATTTAATTTAGGTTTTTAATTTTTAGTTTAGTTTAGGTTTTAATTTAATTTATTTTAGTTTAGTTTTATTTTATTTTATTTTCTTTTGGTAAAGTTAAGTTTTAGGTTTAGTTTAGTTTATGTTTTCTTTTATTTTATTTTTATTTTATTTTTGGTTTAGATTTTTTTTAATTATTTTATTTTAGGTTTTATTTTAATTTTTAGTTTTTTAGGTTTTTTTAGGTTTTATGGTTTATGGTTTAGTATTTAGGGTTTAGTGGTTAGGGTTTAGGTGGATATAGTGGTTTAGGGGGAGTTAGTTTTTTGGTTAGGGTAGGGTCAGGGTTAGGGTTTAGGGTCAGTTATGGTTTGGCCTAGGGTTTGGAGGATAGGGTTTAGTTTTTAGGATTTAGGGTTTAGGGTCAGTAGGGTTTTGGTTTGGTTTTATTTAATTTTACTTTTTTAATTTTTATTTTTTTAAAATTAAGTAAACTAGTATGTTTAGATTTAATTAATTTATTTTTTCTTTATTATAGTTTATTTTATTTATTATTATTATTATTTTGGTTTATTTTTTATTTTTATTATGCTTTTTATATAGTTTTTATTTTATTTTATTTTAGGTTTATTTTATTTTTATTTTTGGTTTAGTTTTTATTTTATTTTGGTTTTTTATTTTTTAGTTTAGTTTAGGTTTTTATTTATTTTATTTTTGTTTAGTTTTTATTTTTTATTTTGTTTTCTTTTTAGGATTAGGTTTAGGTTAAGGTTTTAGTTTATTTTTTTATTTTATTTTATTTTTAGGTTTTGTTTAATTTAGGTCTGGATTTTTAGCTTTTAGGGTTTATGGTTTAGGATTAGTTTAGGGATTTTTTTAAGGAAATTAGGTAAATTTTTATTGCCATAAAGAAAAAGTACAAAGTCCTTAGATGGGTTAAATCTTTAAGCTAATGCTCAAAGTGCTACAATAAATCCTAAAGAGATAAACCCCCTAACTATTACAATAATGAAGGAAAGAAAGCAAAAGAAAAACCAAAAATCAACAACAAAAAATCAATGTGAGCACCAACAAACTTCATTTGGTCCTTCTGATACCAGCAAGATCCACCTACAAGACTCTCCCTACCTATAAAAGAAATCTATAACATACCTTTGAAAGGATGAGTACAATTAAGCCAGCATAAAAAGTAAGAGAAAATAGAAGGAGTAAAGTAAAGAAAAGGCTCAAGCTCAGTTCCAATCATCTCAAGGAGCAACACTTAATGTAAGCAATGAATCTTCAGGAGAAGGGTTACAATTACATATAACGCTACCACCCAAAAAAAGAAAGAGTGGGAAACATCAAGGCCATTAAAGCTATCATACCTCGTGTAGCCCATCATCCAAAGTCCTTCATCCAATAAGGCTGCAAAATCCTCTAAACAGTAAACATAATAGCCAACCACCAAGCCACCAGAACAACCAAGCCCAAAAAGGAAGATAATCAACCAACCATGAGGGATAGTAGTAATACAGTAGGAGCACCACCAAAGGCACCACCAAAAAGGAATAATAAAATCCAAAAGAGAAAGCATCATGATAGGGGTAACAACACAAACCAGAGATAAATAAGAGAAAAATAGAAAAATACAAGTGCTCATATGCTCCACTAATAAAGGAGAAAAAAGATCCAGCAAAAACACCTAGCCTAACTGGAAAAGGGGTGGTCAACAAGGCTATCACTCAAATAGAAAAAAGGGGGGTTAGTTGCAGCCAAGAGAGAAAAATCAAAGTAACAAGAAACCAGAAATATAGGTCATAGAAAGAGCACTAGAAGGTTCCCAGAACATTCACCAATGGAGTAGGAAAAACTGGCCAAAAAGCCACCCCTCCAACCAACCCAGCTAACAAATACAACCATCCAAACCAGCCAGCCAACATATCCTCCTAGCCAACCACCACAGCAGTAGAAAACTCAAGTTAGTGTAAAGAACAACAACAATCATCAAACCAAAATCCAACAAGATAGTTAGGGAAATGGTAGAAGCAGACAACAGTTCCCAAACCCAACCAAGGAAAAAGAAAATCCAATCGAAGTAGAAAAGCCAGCCAAAGATGAAAAGGTACAAAGTGTAGTAAGATGGACTACAAGCCAACCAACAGGAACAACAGCAATAAAGGAACCCTAGGCCAACTAATAACCATAAAATAATCTTCAACTAGACAATCCAAGATAATACCCAAACCCAAAGCCGTTGCAGCCAAAAGAGGAAGGCCAATATAGGAGGAGGTTAAAACCATAACAAAATAAAAATAAAACAAACTCAACAAAAATGACCATCAAGCCCCAGTCAACATAACAGAGAAAATAATAGCCAACCAACAACCTCCATGATGCCAAAATCAAGCCAGAGATAAACCACCAACAACCCGATCACCACCAACAAAAAAATGAAGAAAATAGCCAAAATAATGAGCCATCCAAATAACCCAACCAAATAAAACCGCCACCAACCCAGCCACCAACAAATCCACCTCAACACCACAAGAGTCTAAAAAGAGGTAAAACCCATATAGAAAGAAAAACCTACAGCAGCCATAAGCACAACCCAAAAGGAGGGTATAAAAAATACCCAAAGGAAAATTGTGTTAACCACCAAGCTAAAAAAACCAAAATAACCTAGGCTGCACTTACAATAACCACCAGGTAGTAAAAACCAGGCTAATCCAAAAGTAAGAGATCAAAAACATAACCTACCTTAGGCCAAAAAGAGAAAATAACTTGATAACGACAACCTAAAGAGGGTTTAACAAAGGGCAAACAAAAGCAAAGGCTCATCAAAAACTAACACAAAAAAAACCAAGCTAAGAAATTATAATGTAAGATAAGGCAATCCAGTATTATTCAGATTAACCAAGCCTCTTAATAGTCTAGAAAATGTTTGGTTGCCAAATAAAGTGAACTCAGTTAGGTTGGCACCTAAATTAGCCAGAAAATTAGCACAAGCATTACCTTCACGAAGGATGTGGGAAATTTTAAAACAAATTTGAAAAAGAATATTTTTTGTATGATTAAGGAGATAAAATAATTTAGCATTCCCATTTCTATTGGAATTAAGCATGTAAAGAAGTAAGAGAGCATCAACTTCAAACCAGATGTTGAGAAAACCTCTAGTCAAACAAGTTTCAATAGCTTTATTAATAGCCATAAGCTCAAGAAAATAACAATAGGCTTTGAGATGATAGGCCAAAGCACAAATGATAGCAGCTTTAGAATCCCTAAGGATACCACCACAGCCATATTTATTGGAAGCTACAAAACCATCAATATTCACTTTAATCATGTTGTCTTTAGATTTGATCCAATGGACAATCCTAGCACCTTTATGAGGGTCCAAGTCAGGTAGAATGATACTCAATTTTTAGCCATAAATCTATAACCTCTAAATTGAATGTTACTAATAAGATAGGCATTAAACAAAACATAAATTTTATCTTTAGTTCTAGCCAGTATCCTTTTATGTTTCATAGGAGTTCCACAATATTTAGCATAATTTCTATCCATCTAAAAAAATCAGAGAAGGGTAATAGCAATTAAAACTTTAATATGACCTTTCACAGTTTTTTTAAAACAAACTTCAAGAAGTTGATATAAAGAAAGAGAACCATGAAAATAATTGGTATTAAATAAATCATCATACCAAAACCTTAATTTAGAAGCAATAACACCATTGGCAAAAACATGATTTACACTTTCAATATGAAAGCAACAATAACATTTTGATGGTAAATAACCCTTTTGTCCAGAGCAAATAGTCCACAGGAATAAAGTTATTCAAAATCCTCTAAGCTAAAATAAAATAGGAAATGAGAATGATATTGTTCCAAAGTTTAATAAAGACATTGGAGGGGTTTTGCTTAACTCTAACAAAATTCCAAACCTCTTTAAGAACAAAATAACAATTATAAGAAAGCTTAAAAATAATTTGATCATGTTTTTTAGAAGAAATGGGTATATTTCTAAAATTGTCAAAAAAAGAAATAGGGATATAATTCTTAAGTTTACTTTATTCCAATTATTATTAAGCCAAAAAGAGTTAACTTTGGTAGCAGTAGTAGAGTGGGTAGATAAAAGGGTGTCAATGGAGCCATTGCTTGTCTAATTGTCATGCAAAAAGAAAGAAGTACTCGAATGAATATCGCAAGATATTAAGGATTGGACAACCCATTTAATGGAGCAAAGCCTTCTCCAAACTGGAGAGTCACCAACTTTATAAGCACAGATAAAAGGGTGTTTACCTTAGCAATATTTTTCCATTATAAAATTAACCCAAAGGCTATCATTTTTTCTAAAATTCCACTAGAGCTTATGAGTGAAAGCGGTGAAAGCTTCACGAATAGGTTTACAACCTAGAGCACCTTCACCCAAAGGACCACAACATTTATGCCAAGATGTCCAATGCATTCTTTTGGTAGAGTTAGAGCCCCAAAAAATCTTTAAAATAAGCATCAATGATGAGAGTAACATTAGTGGGAGTTTGAATCAAATAGAGAGGCATTGAATTGAGAGTACTTTTAAGAAATGTGAGTCTGCCACCAAAGAAAAGTAAATGGAATTCCCAAAGAGATATTAAATTTAAGTTTTTTTAAATTAACTCAACAAAGAGATGGGATCATTACGAGCCTTTAAAGAGAGGAGCACCCAAGTACTTTAGAGGTAAGTGTTGATGCTTAAAATTAGTGATATGTAGGATTTGATTGATTTTATTATTGGAGATATGAGAGGAAGTGATAAAATAGCTTTTGTTATCATTGATAGAAAGGCCACTTTCTCTACCAAATTTATTTAGAAATTACTTGAGATGCTTGATGTGATGAATAGAAGCATTGCCAAAAATAATGAAATCATCTGCAAAGCTTAAATGGGAAACAAGAAGACCACCAAGAGTTATGTAGTACATACTAGGATTGTTAAAGAATAAATCATTAATGCTCCTAGATAAGTTCTCAACAATGATAATAAATAAAGTAGGAGATAGAGAATCCCCTTGTCTTAAGCCGTGGAAAGAGGGAAAGAAACCCAAGGCTTCCCCCATTAAGCATTATCGAAAACTAATCATTATTAATACAATTTTTAATTGAAATAATAAATTTATCAGGAAAATAAAATCAGAATATGGAAAAGAAAGTCTTAAGTAATGTTATCAAAGGATTTGGTAATATCTAATTTGAAAAGAATGTTGCCACCCTTAGTGTTGGCATCAATATCATGAATTAATTCTTGGGCTAGTAAAATATTATCAAAAATAGATCTACCTCTAACAAAAACAAATTTGGTTGAGAGAGATAATTTTATTGAGTAAAGGACTAAGCATGTTGGTTAAAAATTTGGAAATCAACTTATTGATGAAAGTGCAAAGACAAATAAGTCTAAAATCATTTCAATAGTTTGGATTATCTTTCTTAAGTATGAGAATGATGTCAGTACCATAAAAATATCTAAGAAAAGGATTACCATTAAAAAAATCAACAACAACCTCAATCAAATCATTTTTAATGTTGAACCAACATTTTGAAAAATTGAGTGGTCCCCTGCACTGAACAACATCTATATTCATGCTATTAAGGACTTGCAACATTTTCATCTTCAGTACAATGGTAAGCAAATCATTATCATCATTAGTAATAATAGAAGGAATCAAATGCGATTTAGAAATAGCTTCATTAGAGCAACTCTTACTAAGCATGTTTCAAATGTAATTAATAATTGATTCCTTAATATCATTATTATTCATAATCTAAACACCATTGTCATATTTAATTTTTTGAATATTATTTGAAGCTCTCTTTTTATTAACTAAAGCATGGAAATACCTAGTATTCCTATCACCATCCAATATGCTTACTAGCTTTTTGGCACAAGTAAGTCTCTTCCATATTTTGAAGTTAACAAGTTTGTCTTTGCCTCAGTGAAGTCCTTAATCTTAGAAGGATCAAACATAACAGAGATTTCAAGATCACAAACCAATTTTTCCATATCTTTAATATTAGCATAGAGTTTATTAAAACAATGCTTGTTCCACCAACCCAAATTTTGTTTAAGTCTTTTAAGTTTAAACCAAAGTTTATTCATCCCCATAATCAAATTATCAAGATGTAATGGAGCTTTCCAATTATTAGCCACAACATCAAAAGAATCAATATGCTGAATTCACATGTTTCACGAAATCTAAAGGAGAGATTTATGTAATCTATTAGAATTATCTTTAATAGAAACCAAGAGGAGCATGATGATCAAACAAGGTTCTACTTAAATGATCAGCAGTAATAGGCCATTATTAGTAATCAATGAGTATTAAAAGAATCGGTCCAACCTTTGCCAAAGTCTAGAGTTTTTCCAAGTATAATTAGAACCCTTAAAGCCAATATCAATCAAATTACAATCAAAGATCATATTGGAAAAATCTTCCATGGAATGAATATTGGGAGAGCAACCACAAATTCATTCAAGAGAGAATAAAATGGTGTCGAAATCACCACCCATAAACCAAGGTTTGTTGATAGAACAAATTCCTCAAATTATCCCAAAGAAGATTTCTACCAGATCTATAGTAGGATGCATAAACAAAAGAGCCCAAAACACAATAGTCACCATAAGAGATTTGAGCATTGACAACTTATTGAAAATCATCAATAATAGAAACCTCCACAAAATTATTCCAAAAACACAAAATCTTATTACTAACATTAGAGAAAATTTTATTGAAGTCGGTCATTCTAGCAACATGGTTAATTTTTTTGCATGAATAAGAGGCTCCAGAACAATAAGTATATAAATATTATGAATGCGACAAAGATTTCTAATATGATTATGAATAGAGAGGGTACCAATCCCTCTAACATTCCAAATAAGAAAATTAAACATAAGTAAAATAAAAAGGAGTTAAGCAAAGGTTAATTAAGAGAGGAGTGAGAGGCCGCAGTAGATCTAGTGTTTTTGGACAATTTGGGAGAGTAATTTTTAACACTTTTTTCTTTTTAGCATGATAAGTTTGAAAACCATTTTCTTTTCCCCTAGATTTTTCATCCAAGTGAGATTTAGTAACATTGGTCACAAATTTAAGAGAATTCTCCAAGTGTTTGGAGGGGAGTTCACCCTCTTCCAAATCCATATTAAGTTGAAAAGTAGGATTAACATGAATATCAAGATTAGAAATGAGAGACGGTGACAATTTAGAATCATTTAAAGCACAAGCAGTTAAATCCAAATTAGAAATATTTTTAGCATGCTCGACATCATTTAAATCTTCATTAAAAGTTTCATTTTTGTCAATCAAAGCTGGCATAGATGCCAGAATAGAATTAAAGGAAATAGAATCCTCTTCCAATTACTTTGAAAATTTATTATTCTCTACATTAGAAATTTTCAAATTCAAAGAAGGAAAAAGAGGTAAATCATCCTTCCCATTTTGAAAATCAATCGAATCTATATAAACAGTAGGAGTCAAAACTTGTTCAACAGGATTAACCCCGATATCTAAGGAATCAACCTCAATAATAGCCTTCTTACCATTCTTAGGATATGAGGCTAATATCTAAACATAAGTTGGGATCGGCTTATGGGTAGGAACAACATTCTCTTCAGGAGGATTTCATTTTTTTAAGTGGGGATAGAGAATAAAACATTACGAATTATGATGACAATGAATTTTATAGTGGGAAAAATAATTGGATGGTTCTCCAATTCATCCTTCTACAAATATCCATATTTTTCAAAGCCAATCCAAACTTTCTTAGAGTGTTTTTTAGTTATGTCTAATTCCTCGAGGATCTGAGCCATAGAAGGGAGATGCTCGTGATTCGCTTGAGTTGCAAGGTTGACCAAATAAAATGACATCAAAAAGCACATGATGGGCAACAAAATGAATGCACATATTAGGAAGAGATAACCTCACAGGGACAATAGGAAATTCTTCCTTAATGTCAAGGAGGGATGACCACTTCAACAAACACATTTAACAATTAAAGATGTAATAAGAATGATGTGAAAAAACACATGAATAATCTAGATCATTAGAAAGTTGAATTATGATAAGTAGAGGGTCAATAAGACCAATCGAGAAAGCACCCGTAAGCTTGAGATTATGAAAAAAGAGCAGATCTTATCCAAATTTGGACGATGCAAAGTAAATTTACTGATAAGAAAAATTCAAATGGTTTTTCCAGCTTTTCAACATCCACATCAGATTACATTATGGTTAGTAAACCTCTAAAAGATGTCAAAATGAGATTAACCAAATCAATAAAGGGAGAAGTCTTACCAGAGTGTGTTTCCTTAAAATATTTAGTAGAAGAAGTAGCATTAGGGCTGCCAAGCCCCAAAGTATTGGGCTCCCTAGCTGAAGCATCCATAATTTGAGATGGAGCCTAAGGAATAGAACTCATCGTAGCCATGATCAATGATGAAGCATCATGCAAACATCCAGATGTCATTCAAGCCTTTGAATTTGGTTAAAAATAAGGCCAAAGCCAAATAAATCCCCAGTCGGGGATGCGCCACCAAGAGGGATTCAAAAATCTCCAGAGAATGAGAGAGCGTCGAGGGGGAAAGGGGTTTGGGTTTAGGGTTTTAGGGTTTAGGGTTTAGGGGTAGTTTAGGGTTTAGGGTTTAGGGTTTAAGGTTTTTTAGGGTTTAAGGTTTAGGTTAAGGGTTTAGGGTTTAATGTTTAGGGTTTAGGGTTTAGGTTTTAGGGTTTAGGGTTTAGGTTTAGGGTTTACGGTCTTAGGATTTAGGGTTGTAGGTTTAGGGTTTAGAGTTTCAGTTTTAGAGTTAATTTTTGGGTTTAAGATTTAGGGTTAGGGTTTTTTTTAAAATTAAGTAAACTTGTAGGTTAAGGTTTATTTAGCTTACTTTTTATTTATTTTAGTTTATTTTATTTTTATTTAGTTTTGTTTTTTTTTTTATTTAGTTTAGTTTATTTATTTTAGGTTTATTTATTTTAGTTTAAGTTTTTTATTTTAGTTTATTTATTAGGTTTAGATTTAAGTTTATTTTAAAATTGAGTTTTAATTTTATTATATTTTTTAGGTTAAGTTTTATTTTTATTTTTAAGGTTTAGGATTTATGATTTCGGGTTTAGGGTTTAGGGTTTAGTGTTGTAGGTTTAAGGTTATGGAATTTTTTAAAATTTTTTTTAATTTTTGTAATTTTTGTAATTTTTTAAATTTTTTTTAATTTTTTTAAATTAAGTAAACTAGTAGGTTTAGGTTTATTTAGTTTATTTAGTTAATTATTTATTTATTTTATTTTATATTTTTATTTAGGTTTATTTTTATTTAGTTTAGTTTTATTTTAGGTTTATTTATTTTAATTTAGGTTTTTTTTTTAGTTAATTTTTTAGGTTTAGGTTTATTTTTTAGTTTATTTTATTTTATTTTATTAGGTTTAGGTTTATTTTTATTTTTAGGTTTAGGTTTAGGTTTTATTTTATTTTTTTAGGTTTAGGATTTTGGTTTTTTATTTTAGGTTTATTTTTAGGTTTTATTTTGTTAGTTTATGTTTAGGTTTATTTTTAGTTTATTTTCATTTATTTAGGATTTAGGTTTAGGTTTAGGTTTTATTTATTTTAGTTTAGTTTATATGAGTTTAGGTTTAGGTTTATTTTATTTTTATTTTAGGTTTAGGGTTTTTTTTAGTTTAGGGTTTAGTTTTTTTTAATTCATTTTATGTTTTATTTTAAGGTTTATTTTTTTTATTTAGGTTTTTATTTAATTTTATTTAATTTTATTTTAGCTTCATTTTATTTTTATTTTAAGGTTAGTTTTTATTTTATTTAGGTTTTTTATTTTTTAGCTTAGTTTAAGTTTTTATTTATTTTATTTTAGTTTAGTTTTTATTTTATATTTTATTTTCTTTTTAGGTTTAGTTTTAGGTTCTTGTTTAGTTTTTATTTTATTTCATTTTCATTTAGGTTTATTTATTTATTTTATTTTTAGGTTTTATTTACTTTAGATTTAGGTTTTTAGCTTTAGGGTTTCAGGTTTAGGGTTACTATAGGGTTTAGGATTTTTTTATTTTATTTTTTTATTTTTTTAGGGTTTAGGATTTAGGGTTTAGGGTTTAGGTTTTAGGGTGTCGAGTTTACGGTTTAGGGTTTTAGGATTTAAGGTTTAGGGTTTAGGGTTTAGGGTTATGGGTTTAGGGTTTAAGTTTAAGGGCCAGGGTTCTTGTTTTAGTTTAGGGTTTAGGGCTTCTGGTTTTTTTTTTAATAGAGAACAAATTTAGATTCAACATTTCTTCTTTTTTGATTTCATCAACCAAGTAATACACCATGTTTTCTAAAACATAAGTGACTACATAGATAAAAAATAAGCTCGCATAGAGCAAATCAAAAACCCTAGAAACTCTCTATAATAACAGTTCCATGTAATTCATCGACCATTCTTGATTTCTCCAATTCCCATCAGAACCACCGGCCTCTCGAGTAGCGTGATCCACCATCATATCCTCGATCTCTCCCTCTGCCACCACCACATAACTTCCATCGCTCCTCCCACATACCACCTTTGCTCGACCATCACCCCATATCCCAGCACCTCCATCAAAGTATGAGTGTGTTATTGCAATCTACAACATACTTGAAAGGATGAGTACAATTAAAGAAGCATATAGAAATTGCAGAAGAAGGAGCAAAGTAAAGAAAAGGCTAGTTAAAATCATCTCAAGAAGCCATAATGTAAGCATCTAAACTTAAGAGATACAATTACTATATTAAAAGAATAAAGGAAACATCATACATGCTTGATCCTTGTAGCCTATCATCCCAAGTCCATCATCTTGCAAGGCTACTCCTCAAGCAGACATAATAGCAACCCCAAAACCAAAACAAAGCGCAAAAAAAATCAACAACCATCGGGGGACAATTACAAGGGTACACCATAAGAGGAATAGACATCAAGGGAACATCAAGAATCATGACCTTACAACAAACTAAAAAAACCAAGACCAAAAAACACAAGAGCTCTGTACTCCAAAGCAAATAGGAAGGCAACAAGGCTATCACCCAAACCTAAAAAGAGCGGACAGAAGAGTGGAGAACCATAGTAGGCCAACAAAGCATGTCAAAATAGAGCAAGAAAGAAAGGCCAAAATAGCCACCCATCCATCCAACAGCGACAAAATAGCAAACCAACCTAAAGCCAACATAGCCTCTAGCAACCACCACTGTAGAAAATCAAATGAAAAGACCAACATCATCCCTCATGTCAAACCACCCAAGATAAGCAAGAAAAGTGTAGAAACCAAATAGTAGCATCCACCCAAGCAAAGCAAAAAGATTCGTGAGATGAATAGCTAATAAAAACTAAATGAAGCAAAGACAGTAAGATAGATTAAAAGCCATCCATCAAGAGCAATAACCAATACAAGAACACCACCAAATCCAAAAAAAAGGAGGAGAAATATCAATGAAAGCATCATAACCATAGCCAAGTTAGGCACCAATACACCAAACCAAATCAAGGCAAAGAAAAACAATAGCTAAACCATCAATATAACAAAAAATAACAACAAAAAATAAAAGCACTACAAAGAGAGGAAATGAATTACAGGAAGACGAAACCACAAAAGAAACAAACCAAACCAAAAAACTAACCACCAAAATCAATCTAAAAAAAAAAATAATAATCAACAAATAACCTCCACCTTGCTAAATCTAATCCAAAATTAGACCACCAACATCCCCTGATCCAACAAAGCGAATAACCAACAACCAGCAATAACCAAATAACTAGCCCACCTAACAATAACCTAGCCAACCACCACCAGTGTAGAAAATCCAACTCAGGTTAAAGAAGCCAGAGATATGGCAAACCCCATACAAAAATAGCAGCCCACCCAAATGAAGGTCACCAAAACAAGCAATAATAATCACCCAAAGCTAGAAGAAACCAACCAAATAGGAAACACCACCAAAAAAAAAAATAGAACTCAAAAACAAAACCCGTAGGCTCAAGAGTGAAAATAAGCAAATGGACACAACCTAAGAGGGTTTAACAAAGAAAAAGCAATGGCTCATCAAAAAAAAAAAAAAAGAAAATTATAATATAAGATAAGGTAATCGGTGTTATCAGTTGACCAAACACCTTAAAAGTTTAGGCAAATTTTGATTTCAAATAAAGTGAAATCGATAAATTGGCACCTAAAGTAAGAAATCAGGATAAGCATTACCTTCATGAAGGATATATAACAAACTTGAGTAAGAAGATTTTTAGTATGATTGAAGATAAAATAAATAAGCAATTATTGTTCTATTAGAGTTTAGCATAAAAAGCAAGAGTGCATCAACTTTAATCTAGATGTTGAGGAAACCTTTATTCAAACAAATTTCAATAGCTTTATTGATAATATAAGCTTAGAATGAGGCTTTGAGAGGATAGGCAAAAGCACAGATGGTAGTACCTTTAGAATCCCTAAGAATACCACCATAGCCATATTTATTGGAAGCAACAGAACCATCAGCATTCACATTAATCAAATTTTCTTTTGGTTTGATCCAATGGATAATCCTAGATCTTTTATAAGAGTCAACATCAGGCAGAATGCTACCCAAGTTTTAGCCATAATTTATAGCCTCTAAAATAAATGTTACTAATAAGATTGGCATTAAATAGAGCATGAATTATTTCTTTGGTTCCAACCAAGATCCTTTTATGGATCATAGGAATACCATAATATTTAGCATCATTTTTATCCATCAAGATGAACCAGATAAGGGTAATAGCAACTAGAACTTTAATATGACCTTTCACAATTTTTTGGAAATAGACTTCAAGAAGTTGATATATGGAAAGAGAGCCATGAAAGTAGTTGGTATTAACTAAATCATCATACCATAACCATAATTTAGAAGTAATAGCACCATTGACAAAAACATGATTAACATTTTCAATATGAAAGCAACAATAGCACTTTGAAGGCAAATAAAACCCTTTATTCTAGAGCAAAGAGTCCACAGGAATAAAGTTATTCAAAATCCTCCAAGCTAAAATTGAATAAGAAATGGGAATGATATTGCTCCAAAGTTTAATGAAAACATTAGAGGAGTTTTTCTTATCTTTAATAAGATTCCAAACCTCTTTATAAGCAAAATCACCATTGTAAGAAAGCTTAAAGACAATTTGGTCAAGTTTGCTAGAGAAAATAGGTATATTTCTAAAGTTATCTAAAAGAGAAATAGGAATATAATTCTCAAGTTTGTTTTCATTCCAAGTGTTATTATGCCAGAAAAGTTAACTTTGATAGTTGTAGTAGAGTGGGGGTAGATAAAAGGGAGTCAATAGAGCCATTGCCAATCCAATTGTCTTGCCAAAAGAGAAGAACAGAATACCCCAGATATTAAGGGTTCAACAACCCATTTAATGGAGCAAAGCCTTTTCCAAACTGGAGAGTCACCAACTTTATAAGCATAAATAAGAGGGTGTTTACCTTGGCAATATTTCTTCATCATAAAATTAGCACAAAAGCTATCATTCTTTCTAAAATTCCACCAGAGCTTATGAGAGAAGGTAGTAACTGAGACCACCTTCACCCAAGGGACCATAGCATTTATGCTAGGAAGTCCAATGAATTCTTTTAGTAGAGTTATTGTTTCCCCAAAAAAATTTATTAAGCAAGCGATCAATTCTGATAAGAGTAGCATTAGTTGGGATAATAGCTTTGAATCAAATAAAGAGGCATTGAATTGAGAGTGCTTTTAAGAATAGTGAGCACCACCAAAGGAAAGTAAATGAAATCCCCAAATAGAAATTTTATTTAATTTTTTTGAATTAACTCATCAAAAGATGGGATCATTTTGGACCTTTAAAAGAGGAGCACCTTAAGAGGAGGTGTTGATGTTTAAAGTTAGTGATATGCATGATTTGATTATTTTTATTATTGGAGATGCTTGAAGAAGTAATAAAATAGCCTTTTTTATCATTGATAGATATACAACTTTCTCTACCAAATTTATTTTTAAAAAAAATAATTTGAGATTCTTGATATGATGAATAGCAGCATTGGAAAAAATAATTAAATCATCTACAAAGCTTAAATGAGAAATAGGAAGACCACCAAGAATTCTATAATACTTGAATTGTTTAAGAATAGATCATTGATACTCTAGATAAGTACTCAAATAATAAATAAGGCAAGAGATAAAGGATCCCTTATCTTAGGCCATGGGAAGAAGGAAAGAAGCACAAGGCCTCCCCATTAAGAAAAATAGAAAACCAGCATTATTAATAATTTTTAATAAGAAAGATAAATTTATAAGAAAAAAATAAATTTAGAATATGGAGGAAATCCCAAGAGATATTGTCAAAAGCTTTGGTAATATCTAATTTGAATAGAATGTTGCAACCTCTAGTCTAGTGTCTAAATCATGAATTAATTAGTGGTAGAATATTAGAAATAGATCTACCTCTAACAAAACTAGTTTGGTTTTAGAGATAATTCTATGAAGCAAGGAGAGCCTATTGGTTAGAATTTTGGAAATCAAACTTGAAGAAGGTGCAAAGACTTAAGCTCTAAAATCACTCCAATAGTCTGGATTATCTTTCTTAAGTATAGAACAATAGAAGTGCTAGAAAATATCTAGGAATAGGATTACCATTAAAAAATCAACCACAACCTCAACCAAATCATTTTTAGTAATTAACCAGCATTTTTTGAAAAAAATTAGTGAAACCCTCAGCAACAAAATCTATGTTCATACTATAAATTTATATCTATATTAAAATAATAGCAAATCATTATCATTATTATTTATAATAGAAGGAATCAAGTGCAATTTAGAAATAGCTTCATTAGCATATTTCTAAAGTAATTAATATAGTTGAATCCTTAATATGATTATTCTCCATAATCCATTCTCCATTATCATCTTTAATTTTTTGAATATTATTTAAAGCTCTCTTTTTATTAACTAAAGCATGGAAATATCTTGTATTTTTGTCACCACTCATAATATGTTTGCTAGTAGCCTTTTAATAATAATCTTCCAAATTTTGAAAATTAACAAGTTTATCTTTCACCTCGTGTAATCTTAGTAAGATCGACATAAGAGACTTCAAGATCACAAACCAATTTTTCCATTTCTTTGATATTAGCAAAAAGGTTTTTAAAATAATGCTTGTTCCACCAACCCAAAATTTTTTTAAATATTTTAAGCTTAAACCAAAATCTATTCATCCCTATACTCAAATTATCAGGATGTAAGGGAGGTTTCCAATTGTTAGCCACAACATTAAAGAAATCAATATCTGAATCCACATGTTCGAAATCTAAAATGAGAGAAATTTTTTATAGAGTTATCTTTAATAGAAACCAAAGAGAACACGATAAGGTTACGCTTAAATGATCGACAAAAGTAATAGGCCACATTAATCCAGAAGATTAAAAATATTCAACCTTTGCCAAAGTTTGAGTTTTGCTAATTTGAATTAAAGCTAATATCAATCAAATTGCAATCAAGGATCATATTGAAAAATTCTTCCATTGAATGAATATTAGGAGAGAACCACTACTTCATTCATAAGAGAATATAGTAGTGTTGAAAGCCCACCATCAAACCAAGGTTTATTGATAGAGGTAGCAAAATTCCTCAAATTTTCCCAAAGATGATTTTTACCATATCTATTACAATATGCATAGATAAAAGAGCCTAAAATACAATAGTCACCATAAGATATTTGACCGTTGATAACTTGTTGAAAATCACCAAGAATAGAAACCTCCACAAAATTATTCAAAAATCACCAAATTTTATTACTAACATTAGTAAAAAATTTATTTAAATTGATCATTCTAGCAACATGGTTAACTTTGTTTGCATGAATAAAAGGCTCTAAAACAATAAGTAAAGAAATATTATGAATACAACAAAGGCTTCTAATAAGTTTATGAATAGAGAGGATACTGATCCCTCCAACATTCCAAACAAGAAAATTGAACACAAAGAAATAAAAAAGGGGTTAAGAAAAGGTTAATTAAGAGAGGAGAGGGAGGTCATAGCAGATCTAGTGTTTTGGACAATTTGGGAGGAAGTTTTAACATTCTTTTTTCTTTTAGGATGATAAGTTTGGAAACCATTTCCTTTTCCCATTATCAGAATGATTTATCAACATTAGTCATAGATTTAGGGGAAATCTCTTATATAGAAGTGAGTTCTCCTTCTTCCAAGACATTAGAATTTATTAAAGCAAATGAGCATCAGGTATAACAAGCGAAGGAACCAAAACAAAATTATTAAGAAGGCAAGAGTGAACATAAAGCCCTTCTTCTTCAATACCCAGATTATTAGACAAAACCAAATCTTTTTTGAGAATTTAAATCATCCTAAACTAAAGTAAAGTCAAATTTTCTGAATATCATGAGAAACCAAAGCCATATTCTCCATTGAATTCAAATGATGCATAACATTGATATCCTTATTAATATTTTAAAGCTTCATTTTTTTCAATCAAAATTGGTAAGGATGCATGGATCGACTTAGAGGAAAAAAGAATCATCCAAAAAGTTTAGAGAAATTATTATTTTCCACATTAGAAACCTTCAATTGCATAGAAAAATAATAAGAGGTAAAATATATTAAGAACATTCAATGAATCCTTTTTTTCTAAATTAACTTTTGATATTTAATAGTGGTACTTAGGGTTAGAAATAATTATTTTCTTAACAAAATTTTTTTTAGGTGAGGATGCATAATGAAACATTCAATTATCATGCTGGAGATTTTACAATGAGAAAAAAAGATAGGAAATTTTCAAAATCAACTTTTGCATATAACTATAATTTTAGATCCCAACGGATCTCTTTGGGGTGATCCTTGGTAATATCCAATTCAACAAGGATTAGCCAGAAGGTCAGAGCGTTGCACTAATCAATTTGCGCTAACCAAATAAAGCACCCACAGTAAAGATGAATTAATGATTAATGAAATGAATTTGCATATTGGGGAGAGAAATCCCAGTCAAATTGATTGGGGATTCTTCCCTAATATCAAATAGTGGAGTCCATTTCAACAACCTCATTTGATTGAAAACAAAATAAGGATGATGAGAAAAATCACACAAGTAATCCAAATCATTCATTAACTGAATCAAAATGTGGTAGGGATTAGTTAAACTAATCATGAAAGTACCTAAACATTTTAAACTATGAAGAAAGTGTGAATGTTTTCTAGATTCAGCCTATGAAGAGTAAACTTTCCAACCAAAGTGAATTCAAATGGCTTAGCAAGCTTTTTCATAATCAGATCAGAGCACATAATCGCAGGCATGGTTTGAAAAGAAGTCAAAATAAGTTTCAGGGATTTACTTGAACAATTATCCTTACTAGTGAGGATGTCTTTGAATGATTTGAAGCAGAAAGCCAAGGTAGTTGATGCCCTAGTAGGATCCATTGGATCATCAATTTCCCATCATTGATGATGCTGAAGCTACATTATCATTCTAAGTAAAACACGAAAGTTTCCAGCGGCCATCAATTTCAGAAAGAATCCATTGTGAATGAAGCCAAACAGTCATCAAGCATTGGCTAGAATGCTAAAAATGAAAGAGGAAAAGGGGAACCACCAGGGCACGAGGTCGACGGCTTGAGTGGTGGGTGGGTATGGTGGTGTGTACAAAGGGCAGGGACATTGTCAACGTGAGCTGATGATAAACACCTACTAGGAATTTAGGGTTTATGTTTAATTTTAGGATTTAGGTTAATTTCTAGTGTTTAGGGTTTAGGGTTTAGAAACCTAAACCTAAACTTAAAGTAACTAAATAAATTTTAAAAAACCTAAATCTTAAAATCTAATAAACCTAAACCTAGGGTTGGGGTTTAGGGTTTAGGGTCTAGGGTTTAGGGCTTTAGGTTTTAGGGTTTTAGGGTTTAGGGTTTAAGATTAGGGTTTAGGGTTTAGGTTTAGGGCTTAGGGTTTAGGGTTGTAGGTTTAGGGTTTAGAGTTTATGGTTAGCTTTTGGGTTTAGGGTTTAGGGTTTAGGATTTAGGGTTTAGTGTTTTTAAAAAAAAATTAAGTGAACCAATAGTTTAGGTTTATTTAGTTTACTTAGTTTATTTTTTTATTTTTTTTTTTGTTTTAAATTTTTTTTATTTAGTTTAGTTTATTTATTTAAAGTTAAATTATTTTAGTTTATGGTTTTTATTTTATTTTTTTTTAGTTTAGGTTTATATTTAGGTTTACTTTTTATTCAGTTTTATTTTTATTTTATTTTTTAGGTATAGTTTTTTAGGTTTTTATGGTTTATAGTTTAGGGTTTAGGGTTTAAGGTTTAGGGTTTAGGATTTTGGGGTTTTGGGTTTGGGGCTAGGGTTTAGGGTTTACAGTTTAAAGTTTAGGGTTTAGTGTTTAGGATTTAGGATTTAGGGTTTTTAAGGTTTAGGGTTTAGGGTTTTGGGTTTTGGGTTTTGGGTTTTGGGTTTAGGGTTTGGGTTTAGGGTTTTAGGGTTTAGGGTTTAGGGTTTAGGGTTGTAGGTTTTGGGTTTTGGGTTTTGGGTTTTGGGTTAGTTTTAAGGTTTAGGGTTTAGGTTTAGGGTTTTTTTATTTTTTAATATTTTTTTATTTTTTTTATTTTTATAGTTTAGGGTTTAGGGTTTAGGTTTTAGGTTTAGGGTTCAGGTTTTAATGTAGATTTATTTTTAAATTAAGTAAACTAGTAGATTTATGTTTTTATTTATTTATTAGATTTGTTTTTTATTTATTTTAATTTATTTAATTTTTTATTTTTATTTAGGTTTATTTTTGTAGTTTATTTTATTTATTTTAGGTTTATTTATTTTAGTTTAGGTTTTTTTTAGTTTACTTCTTAGGTTTAGGTTTTTTTTATATTTTTTAGGTTTAGGTTTTAGGTTTATTTTTTTTGATTTTTTTTTAGCTTAGGTTTAGGTTTATTTTTAGTTCATTTTATTTTATTTAGTTTAGGGTTTAGATTTAGTTTATTTTAGGTTTAGGTTTAGGTTTTATTTATTTTAGTTTAGGTTTAGGCTTATTTTATTTTATTTCTTTTATGTTAATGTTTTTTTTAATTTATTTTTAGGTTAAGGTTTTTATTTTATTTTATTTTATTTTATTTTTCATTTATTTTCTTTTTATTTTTCATTTACATTATATTTTATTTAGGTTTTTATTTTTACATTTGTTTTATTTTTAGTTTTATTTAGGGTTTTATTTATTTTATTTTAGTTTAGTTTTTATTATTTATTTTATTTTATTTTTAAGTTTAGGTTTAGATTTAAGTTTAGGTTTAGGTTTTAATTTATATTTTTATTTTATTTTATTTTTTTATTTAGGTTAAAGCTTTTTTACTTATTTTATTTTTAGGTTTTATTAAGTTTAGATTTAGGTTTTTAGGATTTTAGGGTTTGGGGTTTAGGGTTCAACATTTTGGGAGGGTTGTAGGTTTTAGGGTTTAGGGTTTAAGGTTAGGGTTTTTTTTTGTTTTTTAATTTATTTTTATTTTTAAGGTTTAGGGTTAAGGGTTTAGATTTTAGGTTTTGGGTTCAAGCTTTAGTTTAGGGTTTAGGGATTTTGATTTTTTTTTAATAGATAACAAATTCAGATTTCATCAACCATGTAACACACAAAGTTTTCTAAGACATAAGCAACGACATAGATCAAGAATAAGCACGCATAGAGCAAATCAAAAACCATAGATAACTAGAATCATCTCTACTATAAAGACACAGTTCCATAAGTACCATATCATATTGACCATTCTTCAATGTCTCCAATTCCAATACGAACCACCCCAGCCTCTTGAGTAGCAGGATCCGCCATCATATCTTCGATATGTCCCTCCGCCACCACCATGATTGTAACCTCCATTGCTCCACCTGCCTTTACAACCACCACTACTCCGATCAGCACCTCCATATCCACCAGCACCTCTAAATCCCCCACCACCACTGTGATAATCGCCGCCTCTTCCTTCGCCTCAACTGCTAGATCTAGACTGTCCCTGGTTGAAGGTGATGTTCCGTTCCTCAAGGTTCTGACCATTCTTAGGGTTTAGGTTTAGGTTTAGGTTTATTTTATTTTAGGGTTTAGGTTTATTTTTTAATTTATTTAGTTACTTTAAGTTTAGGTTTAGGGTTTGGGATTTAGTGTTTAGAATTTAAGGTTTAGGGTTTAGGGTTTAGGGTTTATGCTTTTAGGGTTTAGGGTGTAGGGTTAGGGATTAGGGTTTATGCTTTATGGTTTATGGTTTAGGGTTTAGGGTTTATGGTTTAGGGTTGTAGGTTTAATGTCATAACTTTTGGGCTTAAAGTTTAGGGTTTAGTGTTCAGGGTTTATGATTTAAGGTTCAATGTTTAGGGTTTAAGATTTAGGGTTTAGGGTTATTTTTAAAAAAAATAAGTAAACCGATAGGTTTAGGTTTATTTAGTTTACTTTAGAGTTTAGGGCTTAGGGTTTAAGGATTTATGCTTTTACGATTTAGGGTTTAGGGTTACAATTTTGGGTGTAGGGTTTAGGGTTTAGGGTTTAGAGTTTAGGGTTTAGAGTTTTGGGTTTAAGATTTTTTAGGGTTTAGGGTTTTGGGTTGTAGGTTTTCTATTGTAGGTTTATGGTTTAGGGTTTAGGTTTAGTTTTAGGTTTTAGGGTTCTAGGTTAGGTTTTTTTTATTTTTAATTTTTTTAGGGTTTAGGGTTTAGGGTTTAAGTTTCAGGTTTAGGGTTCAGGTTTTTGTTTAGGGTTTATGATTTTTGTTTTTTTTAACAAAGAACAAATTTAGATTCAACAATTCTTCTTTTCAATTTCATCAACTAAGTAACACACCAAGTTTTCTAAGACACAAGCAATGATATAGATTAAAAATGGGTATGCATACAACAAATCAACAACTGTAGATAACTAAAACCATCTCTACTATAAAGCACAGCTCTATAAGAAATAGATCGGATCGGCAGTTCTTCAGTTTCTCCAGTTCCCATCAGAATTACCATGACCTCTCAAGTACCGGGATCCACCATCATTTCCCAGATCTCTCCCTCCGCCACCACCACGACTATAAACCTCCATTGCTCCTCCCTCCTCCATAACCACCACTGCTCAGACCACCACCTCTATATCCACTAGCACCTCCAGATCACCCACACCACTACGATAACTACCACCTCCGCCTTTGCCTCCATCACCAAATGTAGACTATGCCTGGCTGACGGTGGTGTTCCTACCATCAAGGTTCTACCCATTCTTAAGTTTTAGGTTTAGGTTTAGGTTTATTAGGTTTTATGGTTTAGGTTTATTTTTAAATTTATTTAGTTACTTTAGGTTTAGGTTTAGGGTTTACTGTTTAAGGTTTAGGGTTGAGGGTTTAGGGTTTACGATTTATGGTTTAAGGTTTAGGATTTAGGGTTTTAGGGTTTATGTTTTCAGGGTTTAGGTTTAAGGTTTAGCATTTAGGGTTTAGGGTTTTTCATGGTGTAAGGTTTATAGTTTATGATTTAGGGTTTGAGGTTTATGGTTATAAGTTTAGGGTTTAGGGTTAGCGAATTAGGGTTTAGGGTTTAGGGTTTAGGGTTTAGGGTTAGGGTTTAGGGTTTAGTGTTTAGTGTTTTTTATGGCTTAAGGTTTTTGGTTAAGGGCTTAGAGTTGTAGGTTTAGGATTTAGGGTTTAAAAGTTAGGATTTAGTGTTTAGAGTTTTTTTATTTTGTAAATTAAGTAAACCGGTATAATTATGTTTATTTAGTTTATTTTTTATTTATATTAGTTTATTTTTTTTTCTTAGATTTAATTTTTATTTTTATTTAATTTAGTTTAGTTATATTAAATTTATTTATTTTAGTTTAGGTTTTTTATTTTAGTTTATTTCTTTGTTTAGGTTTAGGTTTATGTTTATTATTTAGTTTAGTTTTATTATTATTTTAGGTTTTAAGTTTAGGTTTTATTTTGTAATTTTTGGTTTAGGTTTAGGTTTTTATTTTATTTTTTTAGGTTTAGGTTATAGGTTTTTATTTTAGGTTTATTCTTAGGTTTTATTTTTTAGTTTAGGTTTAGGTTTATTTTCACTTTATTTTATTATATTTTATTTAGTTTAGGGTTTAGGTTTAGTTTATTTTAGGTTTAGCTTTAAGTTTTATTTATTTTAGTTTAGTTTGTTTCTATTTAGGTTTAGGTTTCAGTTTATTTCATTTATTTTAGGTTTAGGTTTTTTTTTAATTTATGGTATAGGTTTTTTCTTTTTCTTTTGGTTTAATTTTAGTTAAGTTTTTATTTTATTTTAGTTTTTTATTTAATTTTAGTTTAAGTTTTTTTATTTTTTTATTTTAGGTTTTATTTAGTTTAGGTTTAGGCTTTTAGGTTTTTAGGGTTTAAGGTTTAGGGTTTTGGGTTTATGGTTTAGGGTTTAGGATTTGGGGCTTAGGGTTTAGGGCTGTAGGTTTAGGGTTTAGGGTTAATTTTAGGGATTAGAGTTTAGGGTTAAGGTTATTTTATTTTATTTTAATTTTTTTTAGTTTTAAATTTTTATTTAATTATGTAAACTAGGGTGCATAGGTTTATTTAGTTTAATTAGTTTATTTTTTATTTATTTTAGTTTATTTTAAATTTTCTTTTTATTTAAGTTTATTTTATTTTATTTTATTTTAGTTTATTTATTTTAGGTTTATTTATTTTAGTTTAGGTTTTTATTTTAGTTTATTATTTAGGTTTAGGTTTGGGTTTAGTTTTTAGTTGAGTTTTATTTTTATTTTATTTTTTGGGTTTAAGTTCTAATTTTTATTTTTACGTTTAGGTTTAGGTTTATATTTTATTTTCTTAGGATTAGGTTTTAGGTTTTTATTTTAGGTTTAATTTTTTAGTTTAGGTTTAGAGGTATTTTTACTTTAATTTATTTTATTTAGTTTAGCTTTAGGTTTAGGTTTAGGTTTTATTTGTTTTAGTTTAGTTTATTTTAGTTTAGGTTTAGGTTTAGGTTTTATTTGTTTTAGTTTAATTTTATTTTTTTATTTTAATTTAGTTTAGGTTTTTTTATTTATTTTATTTTTAGGGTTTATTTAGTTTGTATTTTGGTTTTTAGCTTTTTAGGGTTTTGGGATTAGGGTTTAGGGTTTAGGGTTTAGGGTGTTGGGTTTTGGGTTTTAGGGTTTAGGGTTTAGGGTTTAGAGTTTTTAGGGTTTACAATTTAGGGTTTTTATTTTAGGTTTAGGGTTTAGGTTTAAGTTTAGGGTTTTGGGTCTTTTAATTTTTTTTTATAATTTTTATAGAGAAAAAATTCAAATTCAACATTTCTTCTTTTCTATTTCATCAACCAAATAACACACCAAGTTTTCTAAGACACAAGCGATGACATATATCAAAAATGTGCATGCATAGAGCAAATCAAAAACCCTAGATAGCTAAAATCATCTCTATCGTAAAGACATAGTTCCATAAGTAGCTAATCAGATCGGCTGTTCTTCTGTTTGTCCTGTTCCCATCAGAACGACCTCGGCCTCTCAAGTAGTGAGATCGACCATCATATCACTAATCTCTCCCTCCACAACCACCACGACTGTAACCTTTGTCACTCCTCCTACCTCGATAAGCACCACTGCTCTAACCGCCACCTCCATATCCACCAATACCTTTAGATCCCCTAACACCACTACAGTAACTGCCGCCTCCGCCTTTGCCTCCACAGCTAGATCTAGACTAAGACTAGTTGACGGTGATGTTACTACCATCAAAGTTTTGCCCATTCTTAGGGTTTAGGTTTAGGTTTAGGTTTATTATGTTTTAGAGTTTAAGTTTATTTTTTAATATATTTAGTTACTTTAGGTTTAGGGTTTAAGGTTTAGGGTTAACGTTTAAGGTTTAGGGTTAAGGGTTTAGGGTTTAGGGTTTCATGGTTTATGCTTTTAGGGTTTAGGGTTTAGGGTTAGGGTTTAGGGTTTAGGATTTAAGGTTTATGGCTTTTTTTTAAATTAATTAAATCAGTAGGTTTAGGTTTACTTAGTTTAATTTTTATTTATTTTAGTTTATTTTATCTGTAATTTTTTAGGTTTATTTTTTATTTTTATTTAGTCTAGTTTATTTAGTTTAGGTTTATTTATTTCAGTCTAAGGTTTTTTATTTTAGTTTATTTTTTAGGTTTAGATTTAGGTTTAGGTTTATTTTTTAGTTGAGTTATATTTTTATTTTATTTTCTAGGATTAGGTTTTATTTTTTTAATTTTTAGGTTTAGGTTGAGGTTTTTATGTTATTTTCTTAGGTTTAGGTTTTAGGTTTTTATTTTAAGCTTATTTTTAGGTTTTATTTTTTAGTTTAGCTTTATTTTTAGTTTATTTTATTTTATTTAATTCTGGTTTCAGTTTAGGTTTAGTTTATTTTAGGTTTTGGTTTTAGTTTTACTTATTTTAGTTTAGTTTATTTCTGTTTAGGTTTAGGTTTTTTTTGTTTAGGATTTAGGTTTTATTTTTTATTTATTTTTAGTTTTATTTTAGGCTTACTTTATTATTATTTTAAGTTTATGTTTTATTTTATTTATGTTTTTTTATTTTTAGATTTATATTATTTTTTAGTTTAATTTAGGTTTTTATTTATTTTATTTTAGTTTAGTTTTTATTTTTTATTTTTTATAATTTATAAGTTTAGGTTTAGGTTTAGGTTTAAGTTTAAGTTTTATTTTAGGTTTTATTTTTTTTATTTTATTATTTTATTTAGGTTTAAGTTTTTTTATTTATTTTATTTTTATGTTTCATTTAGTTTATGTTTAGGTTTTTAGGTTTTTAGGGTTTAGGGTCTATGGTTTAGGGTCTAGGGTTTGGGGTTTAGGGTTTAGGGTTTAGGGTTGTAGGTTTTAGGGTTTGGGGTTTAGGGTTTAAGGTTTAAGGTTTAGGGTTTAGGGTTTTAGGTTCTAGGGTTTAGGGTTTAGGGTTTATGGTTTGGGGTTCTAGTGTTTAAGGTTTAGGGTTTAGGGTTGTAGGTTTAGGTTTAGGGTTTATGTTTAGTTTTAGGGTTTAGGGTTAAGGTTTTTTTAGTTTTAATTTTTATATTTTTTATGTAGGGTTTAGGGTTTAAGGTTCATGGTTTTTTAGGGTTTAGGGTTTAGGGTTTACGATTTATGATTTATGGTTTGGGGTTAGGGTTTAGGCTTTAGGGTTATGGTTAGTTTTAGAGTTAGGGTTTTTTTATTTTTTTATTTAGGGTTAGGGTTTATGGTTAAGGGCTTAAGGTTTAGGGTTTAGGGTTTAGTGTTGAGGGTTTTTTTAAAATTAAGTAAACTAGTAGGTTTAAGTTTATTTAGTTTATTTTTTGTTTATTTTAGTTTTTTATTTTTTATTTTTACTTACTTTAGTTTATTTATTTTAGTTTAGTTTTTTATTTTAATTTATTTTTTTGGTTTAAGTTTAGGTTTATGTTTATCTTTTAGTTTAGTTTTATTTTTATTTTATTTTTTAGGTTTAGGTTTTATTTTTTATTTTTATTCTTAGGTTTAGATTTTTATTTTTATTTTATTTTTTTTAGGTTAAGGTTTTTATTTTAAGTTTACTTTTTTGTTTTATTTTTTAATTTAGGTTTAAGTTTATTTTTAGTTTATTTTATTTAATTTAGTTTAGGTTTAGGTTTAGGTTTAATTTATTTTAGGTTTAGCTTTAGGTTTTATTTATTTTAGTTTAATTTATTTTAACTTAGGTATAAGTTTACTGTATTTTTATTTTAGGATTAGGTTTTTTTTTAGTTTGTAGTCTAGGTTTTTGTTTAGGGTTTAGGATTTTTGGTTTTTGGTTTTTCTTTTTTCAAACAGAGAAAAAATTTAGATTCAACATTTCTTTTTTTCAATTTCATCAACCAAGTAACACACCAAGTTTTTTAAGATAAAAGTGATGACATAGATCAAAAATGAGCACGCATAAAGCAAATCAAAAACCTTAGATAACTAGAACAGTTTCTACTGTAAAGACACAGCTACATAAGCATCAGATCATATCGATCATTCTTCTGTTTCTCTAGTTCCCATCAGGACCACCTCAGCCTCTCAAGTAGCGAGATCCACCATCATATCCTTGATCTCTCCCTCTTCCACCACAATGACTGTATCCTCCGTCGCTCCTCCTGCTTCCATGACCACCACTACTCTAAACATGACCTCCATATCCACCAGCTATTCAGATCCCCCAACACCACTATTATAACTGCCACCTCTGCCTATGCCTCCACCGCCATATCTAGATTGTTTTTGGCGTGAAGGTTCTACCCATTCTTAAGGTTTAGGTTTAGGTTTTGGTTTATTAGGTTTTAGGGTTTAGGTTTATTTTTTAATTTATTTCATTACATTAGATTTAGGTTTAGGGTTTGGAGTATAGGGTTTAGGGTTTAGGGTTAGGGTTTAGTGTTTAGGGTTTAGGGTTTAGGGTTTGGGGTTTAAAGTTTTAGGGTTTAGAGTTTAGGGTTTAGGTTTAGGGTTTAGGGTTTAGGGTGTAGGGTTTAGGGTTTAGTGTTTAAGGTTTAGGGTTTAGGGTTTTTAGGGTTTCAGGTTTCAAATTTAGGTTTATGGTTTAGGGTTTAAGGTTAGCTTAGTGTTTAGGGTTTGTTTAGGGTTTAGGGTTTATGGTTTAGGGTTTAGGGTTCAAGCTTTAAAGTTTTGGGTTTAGGGTTAGTTTATAGTTTAGGGTTTAGGGTTTTAGGGTTTAGGGTTTAGGGTTTTAGTATTTAGGGTTTAAGGTTCAGGGTTTAGGGTTTAGGGTTAGGGTCAGGGTTTAGGGTTTAGGGTTTAGGGTTTATGGTTTAGGGTTTATGATTTAGTGTATGTTTTGGGTTGTAGGTTTAGCACTGTAGGTTTAGGGTTTAATGTTTTTTTAAAAAAATTAAGAAAACTATTAGGTTTAGGTTAATATAGTTTATTTTTTTTATTTATTTTAGTTTATTTTATCTTTTTTATTTAGTTTAATTTATTTATTTTAGGTTATTTATTTTAGTTTAGGTTTTTAATTTTAGTTTTTTTTAGGTTTAGGTTTATGTTTATTTTTTAGTTTCGTTTTGTTTTTATTTTATTTTATTTGTTAGGTTTTGGTTTTATTTTTTTAATTTTAGGTTTAGCTTTAGGTTTTTATTTTATATTTTTAGGTTTAGGTTTTAGGTTTTTATTTTAGGTTTATTTTAAGGTTTTATTTTTTAGTTTAAGTTTAGGTTTAGGTTTAGTTTATTTATTTTTATTTAGTTTAGGTTTACTTTATTTTAGGTTTTGGTTTAGGTTTTATTTATTTTAGTTTATTTTATTTTAGTGTAGTTTTAATTTTATGTTATTTTTATTTTAGGTTTAGGTTTTTTTTATAGTTTAGGGTTTAGGTTTTAGTTTAGGGTTTAGGGTTTTGGTTTTCTTTTTTCTAATAGAGAATGAATTTAGATTCAACATTTCTTCTTTTCGATTTCATCAACCAAGTAACACACCATATTTTCTAGGACATGAGTGACGACATAGATCAAAAATGAGCATGCATAGAGCAAATCAAAAACCCTAGATAGTTAGAACCGTCTCTACTGTAAAGACACAATTCTATAAGTAGCAGATCAGATCCACCATTCTTCAGTTTCTCCAGTTCCCATCAAGACCACCTCGGCCTCTCGAGTAGTGGGATCCACCATCATATCCCCGATCTCCCTCTCCACCACCACCGCAGTTGTATCTTCCATCGCTCCTCCCACTACCATAACCTCCTCTTCTCTAACCATCACCTCGATATCCACGAGCACCTCCAAATCCCCCACCACCACTGTGATAACCACCACCTCTGCCTTCGCCTCCACAGCTAGATCTAGACTGAGCCTTGTTGACGGTGATGTTCTTGTCATCAAGGTTCTGCTTATTCTTATGGTTTAGGTTTAGGTTTATGTCTATTAGGTTTTATGGTATAGGTTTAGGGTTTGGGGTTTAGGGTTTATGGTTTAGTGTAAGGGTTTAGGGTTTAGGGTTTAAGGTTAGCTTAGGATTTAGGGTTTGTTTAGGGTTTAGGGTTTATGGTTTAGGGTTTAGGTTTTAAGCTTTAAGGTTTAGGGTTAGGGTTAGTTTATAGTTTAGGGTTTAGGGTTTTAGGGTTTAGGGTTTAGGGTTTTAGTATTTAGTGTTTAAGGTTTGAGTTTAGGGTTTAGTTTGAGTTTAGGGTTTAGGGTTTAGGGTTTATGGTTTAGGGTTGTAGGTTTAGCACTGTAGGTTTAGGGTTTAGGGTTTAGGGTTTTTTAAAAAAAATTAAGAAAACTGATAGGTTTAGGTATATATAGTTTATTTTTTATTTATTTTAGTTTATTTTATCTTTTTTATTTAGTTTAATTTATTTATTTTAGGTTATTTATTTTAGTTTAGGTTTTTTATTTTAGTTTTTTTTAGGTTTAGGTTTATGTTTATTTTTTAGTTTTGTTTTATTTTTATTTTATTTGTTAGGATTTAGTTTTATTTTTTTAATTTTAGGTTTAGCTTTAGGTTTTTATTTTATTTTTTTAGGTTTAGGTTTTAGGTTTTTATTTTAGGTTTATTTTTAGGTTTTCTGTTTTAGTTTACGCTTAGGTTTAGGTTTAGTTTATTTAATTTTATTTAGTTTAGGTTTACTTTATTTTAGGTTTAGGTTTAGGTTTTATTTACTTTAGTTTAGTTTATTTTAGTGTAGGTTTAGTTTTATGTTATTTTTATTTTAGGTTTAGGTTTTTTTTATGGTTTAGGGTTTAGGTTTTAGTTTACGGTTTAGGTTTTAGTTTAGGGTTTAGGGTTTTGGTTTTCTTTTTTCTAACAGAGAACGAATTCAGATTCAACATTTCTTGTTTTTGATTTCATCAACCAAGTAACACACCATGTTTTCTAGGACATGAGTGATGACATAAATCAAAAATGAGCATACATAGAGAAAATCAAAAGCCCTAGATAGTTAGAACCGTCTCTACTATAAAGACACAGTTCTATAAGTAGCAGATCAGATCCGCCATTCTTCAGTTTCTCTAGTTCCCATCAGGACCACCCTGGCCTCTCGAGTAGTGGGATCCACCATCATATCCCCGATCTCCCTCTCCTCCACCACCACAGTTGTATCGTCCATCGCTCCTCCCACTACCATAACCTCCTCTTCTCTGACCACCACCGCCATATCCACGAGCACCTCCAAATCCCCCACCACCACTGTGATAACCACCGCCTCTGCCTTCGCCTCCACAGCTAGATCTAGCCTTGTTGGGTGATGTTCTTGTGTCAGGTTACACTATTCTTATGGTTTAGGTTTAGGTTTAGGTCTATTAGGTTTTATGGTATAGGTTTAGGGTTTGGGGTTTAGGGTTTAGGGTTTAGTGTTAGGGTTTAGGGTTTTACGGTTTATGCTTTTAAGGTTTAGGATTTAGGGCTTAGGGTTTTTTAGGTTTTAGGGTTTAGGGTTTAAGTTTTTTTTTTAATTAAGTAAACAGGTTGGTTTAGGTTTATTTAGTATATTTAG
Source organism: Cymbidium sinense (assembly GCA_021442155.1). Classification (NCBI taxonomy): domain Eukaryota; kingdom Viridiplantae; phylum Streptophyta; class Magnoliopsida; order Asparagales; family Orchidaceae; genus Cymbidium; species Cymbidium sinense. The sequence continues at coordinate 262,835,894 of CM038214.1, read as the reverse complement.
TTTATCTTTTATTTGTTTTAGTTTTCTTTATTTTTTATTTTTATTTATGTTTATTTTTTTAATTTAATTTAGTTTAGTTTATTAATTTTAGGTTTATTTAATTTTATTTAGGTTTTTTATTTTAGTTTATTTTTTAGGTTTAGGTTTAGGTTTATTTATTAATTGAGTTTTATTTATAGGTTTAGGTTTTTGTTAGGTTTAGGTTTAGGTTTTATTTTTCTTTTAGGTTTAGGTTTTATTTATTATTTATTTTTAGGTTCATTTTTTATGTTTAGGATTTTATTTAGTTTTGTTTTATTTTATTTTAAGTTTATTTTATTTTTATTTTATGTTTACTTTTTATTTTAATTAGAATTTTTATTCTTAGGTTTATTTTATTTTTTTAGTTTAGTTTAAGTTTGTATTAATTTAATTTTAGTTTATTTTTTATTTTTTTTTTTTAAGGTTTAGGTTTAGGTTTTAGTTTAGGTTTTTATATTATTTTATTATTTTATTTTATTTAGGTTTTGGTTTTTTATTTCTTTTAATTTTAGGTTTTATTTAGTTTAGATTTAGGTTTTAAGGTTTTCAGGGTTTTGGGGTTTAGGGTTTAGGGTATATGGTTTAGGGTTTATGGTTTTGGGGTTTAGGGTTTATGGTTTAGTGTTTATGGTTTAGTGTTTAATCTTTAGGGTTTAGGGTTTAGGGTTAGCTTTGGGCTTAGGGTTAGTTTAGGGTTTAGGCTTTAGGCTTTAGGGTGTAGGGTTTTTAGGGTTTAGAGTTCAGGGTTAGTTTAAAGTTTAGGGTTTAGGGTTTTAGGGTTTTAGGGTTTAGGATTTAGGGTTTATGGTTTATGGTTTAGGGTTAGGGTTAGGGTTTAAGGTCTAGGGTTTAGGGATTAAGGTTTAGGATTTAAAGATATAGGTTTAATGTTATATGCTTAGGGTTTAAGGTTTAGGGTTTATTTTAGAGTCTAGGTTTTAGGGTTTAGGGATTAGGATTTAGGGTTTAGGGTTTAGGGTTTAAGGTTTAGGGTTTTTTTATAAATTAAGTAAACCGATAGGTATAGGTTTATTTAGTTTATTTTTTAGTTATTTTAGTTTATTTTATTTTATTACTTTTATTTAGGTCTTTTTTTATTTTCTTATTTAATTTAGTTTATTTTATTTTAGATTTTTATTTTAGTTTATTTTGTAGGTTTAGGTTTAGGTTTATGTTTATTTTTTAGTTTTGTTTTATTTTTATTTTATTATTTAGGTTTAGGTTATATTTTTTATTTTTAGTTTTAAGAGTAAGTTTTTATTTTATTTTTTTGGGTTTAGGTTTTAGGTTTTTATTTTAGGCTTATTTTTAGGTTTTATTTTTTAGTTTACACTTAGGTTTAGGTTTAGTTTATTTAATTTTATTTAGTTTAGGTTTAGTTAATTTTAGGTTTAGGTTTAGATTTTATTTATTTTAGTTTATTTTATTTTAGTGTAGGTTTAGTTTTCTGTTACTTTTATTTTAGGTTTAGGTTTAGGTTTTTTTTATAGTTTAGGGTTTAGGATTTAGTTTAGGGTTTATGGTTTTCATTTTCTATTTTGAAACAGAGAACGAATTCAGATTCAACATTTCTTCTTTTCAATTTCATCAACCAAGTAACTCACCAAGTTTTCTAAGACATAAGTGACAACTTAGATCAAAAATTTGCATGCATAGAGCAAATCAAAAACCCTAGATAGTTAGAACCATCTCTATTATAAAGACCGTTCTATAAGCAGTCGGTCAATTCTTGATTCTCTAGCTCCCATCAGACCACCCTCTCAGTAGCGGATCCACCATCATATCCCGATCTCTCTCTCAGCCACCTGTTGTATCGTCCATCGCTCCTCCCACCACCATAACCACCTCTTCTCTAACCACCACCTCCATATCCACCAGCACCTCTAAATCCCCCACCACCACTATGATAACCACCGCCTCTGCCTTCGCCTCCACCACTTGATCTAGACTGAGCCTTGTTGAGGGTGATGTTCTTTTCATCAAGGTTCTGCCCATTCTTATGGTTTAGGTTTAGGTTTAGATCTATTAGGTTTTATGGTTTAGGTTTAGGGTTTGGGGTTTATGGTTTAGGGTTTTGTGTTAGGGTTTTGGGTATAAGGTTTATGCTTTTAAGGTTTAGGTTTTAGGGCTTAGGGTTTTTTTGGTTTTAGGGTTTAGGGCTTACAGTTTTTTAGGTTTTAGGGTTTAGGGTTTAAGGTTTTTTTTTAAATTAAGTAAACAGGTTGGTTTAGGTTTATTTAGTATATTTAGTTTATATTTTATTTATTTTACTTTTCTTTATTTTTTATTTTTATATAGGTTTATTTTTTTTAATTTAATTTAGTTTAGTTTATTTATTTTATGTTTATTTAATTTTTTTTAGGTTTTTTATTTTAGTTTATTATTTAGGTTTAGGTTTAGGTTTAGGTTAATTTATTAGTTGAGTTTTATTTATAGGTTTAGGTTTTTTAGGTTTAAGTTTAGGTTTTATTTTCTTTTAGGTTTAGGTTTTATTTTTTATTTATTTTTAGGTTTTATTTTTAGGTACATTTTTTAGGTTTAGGATTTTATTTAGTTTTTGTTTTATTTTATTTTTATTTTATTTTATTTTTATTTTATTTTTTCTTTTTATTTTAATTAGAATTTTTATTCTTAGGTTTATTTTATTTTTTTTTAGTTTAGTTTAGGTTTGTACTAATTTAATTTTAGTTTATTTTTTTTATTTTTATTTTAAAGTTTAGCTTTAGGTTTTAGTTTAGGTTTTTATTTTATTTTATTAATTTATTTTATTTAGGTTTAGGTTTATTTATTTAATTTTATTATTTAGTTTAGGTTTTAGGTTTTAGGTTTAGTTTAGGTTTAGTTTTTTTTTATAGTTTAGGGTTTAGTTTAGTTTAGTTTTATAGTTTTTTTAGTTTAGTTTTTATTTAGTTTAGGTTTTAGGTTTAAACTTTAGTTTAAGTTTTAAGTTTAAGTTTAGAGTTTAGTTTAGGTTTAGTTTAGTTTTATAATTTAGGATTTAGTTTAGGTTTTATTTAGTTAGTTTAGGTAGGAGGGTTTAGATTTAGTAGGATTTAGGGTTTAGGGTTTAGGGTTTGTTTATAAATTAAGTAAACTGATAGGTATAGGTTTATTTAGTTTATTTTTAATTATTTTAGTTTATTTTATTTTATTACTTTTATTTAGGTCTTTTTTATATTTTATTTAGCTTAGTTTATTTTATTTAAAATTTTTTATTTTAGTTTATTTTGTAGGTTTAGGTTTAGGTTTATGTTTATTTTTTAGTTTTGTTTTATTTTTATTTTATTATTTAGGTTTAGGTTATATTATTTATTTTTAGTTTTAAGAGTAAGTTTTTATTTTATTTTTTTGGGTTTAGGTTTTAGGTTCTTATTTTAGGTTTATTTTTATGTTTTATTTTTTAGTTTTGGTTTATGATTATTTTTAGTTTATTTTCTTTTATGTTTATTTATTTTAGTTTTGGTTTCTTATTTTAGTTTATTTTTTTTGTTTAGGTTTAGGTTTATGTTTATTTTCAGTTTTGTTTTATTTTTATTTTATTTTTTAGGTTTTTTATTTTTTATTTTTAGGTTTAGGTTTAGGTTTTTATTTTATTTTTTTAGGTTTAGGTTTTAGGTTTTTAATTTAGGTTTGTTTTTAGTTTTTATTTTTTTACTTTTTATTTAGGTTTAATTTTATTTTATTTAATTTTATTTAGTTTAGGTTTAGGTTTATGTTTAGTTTATTTTAGATTGAGGTTTAGGTTTTATTTATTTTAGTTTAGTTTGTAGGTTTAGTTTTATTTTATTTTTATTTTAGGTTTAGGTTTTTTTTTAGTTTAGGGTTTTGGTTTTTAGGGTTTGGTTTTCTAAAGAGATTTTATATTTCTTTTTATTTTATAAGTTTTTAAAAAATAATAATGCATAAAATCAAAACTATAAGTAGAACTATCTATCTTTTAGCAGTTCATTCTTTAGTTTCTCAGTTCCCATAGATATTTTTTCATAGTTTACTCCATCCTCCTCCTCCACCTGCTTTTATTATATTTTTATCCCCACCAACATAATTTTTCCAGATCTAGATTAAGCCTTTGATGTTCATTAGGTTTTGCCATTTTAGGGTTTAGGTTTAGGTTTAGGGTTTTAGGTTTAGGTTTATTTTTTTTAGTTAGTTTGGTTTAGGTTAGTATGTGGTTAAAGTTAGGTTTAGGGTTTAGGTTTTAGGTTTAGGGTTTAGGGTTTTAAATTTAGGTTTTAGGTTTAGGTTTTATTAAATAGTTTAGGTTTATTTAGTTTATTTATTTTTATTTTTATTTTTTTTTTAGGTTTATTTTTTATTTTTTATTAGTTTAAATTTATTTATTTTTTTAATTTAATTAATTAATTTTTTATTTATTTTATTTATAGGTTTAGGTTTTCTTAAGTTTAGGTTTAGGTTTTATTTTTGTTTTAGGTTTAGGTTTTATTTTTTATTAATTTTTAGGCATTATTTTTAGGTTTATTTTTTAGGTTTAGGATTTTATTTAGTTTTTATTTTATTTTAGGTTTATTTTATTTTTATTTTATGTTTAGTTTTTATTTTATTTAGGTTTTTTATTCTATGGTTTATTTTATTTTTAAGTTTAGTTTAAGTTTTTATTAATTTATTTTACTTATTTTTAATTTTTTTATTTATTTCTAGGTTAGGTTTAGGTTTTATTTTAGTTTTTTATGATATTTCATTTTTTTTATTTTATCTAGGTTCAAGTTTTTTTATTTACTTTATTTTTAGGTTTTATTTAGTTTAGGCTTAGGTTATTAGGTTTTTAGGGTTTAGGTTTATTTATGGTTTAGGGTTTATGGTTTCAGGGTTTAGGGTTTTATGGCTTAGCGTTTAGGTTTAGGGTTAGGGTTTAGGGTTTAGGGTTTAGGTTTTAAGGTTTAGTGTTTAAGCTTTAGGGTTTCAGGTTTTGGGTTTAGGGTTTAGGGTTAGCTTATGGTTTAGGATTAGTTTAGGCTTTAGGCTTTAGGGTTTTTAGGTTTTAGGGTTTAGGGTTAGTTTAGAGTTTATGGTTTAGGGTTTAGGTTTAGGGCCTAGGGTTATTATTAGGGTTTAGGGTTTACGGTTTAGGGTTTAGGATTTAGGGATATAGGTTTAAGGTTGTAAGTTTAGGGTTTAGTTTAGGTAGGTTTAAATTAGGGTTTAGGGTTTAATTAGATTTAGGTTTAGGGTTTTTTATAAATTATATGCAGGTTTATTTTATTTAGTTTATTTTTTAATTATTTTAGTTTATTTTTTTATTTTTATTTAGGCCTTTTTTTATTTTTTATTTAGCTTTGTTTATTTTATTTTAGATTTGTTTCTTTTAGTTTATTTTTTTGTTTTAGTTTATTTTGTTGCTTTAGGTTCAGATTTATGTTTATTTTTTAGTTTTGTTTATTTTTATTTTATTATTTAGGTTTAGGTTTTATGTTTAATTTTTTATTTTTAGGTTTTGGTTTAGGTTTTTATTTTATTTTTTTATGTTTTGATTTTATGTTTTTATTTTAGGTTTACATTTAGGTTTTATTTTTTTGTTTAGGTTTAGGTTTATTTTATTTTATTTTATTTAGGGTTTAGGTTTAGTTTATTTTAGGTTTAGGTTTAAGTTTTATTTATTTTAGTTTAGTTTATTTTAGTTTTTGTTTAGGTTTATTTACTTTGGTTTATTTTAGGTTTAGTTATTTTTTAAGTTTAGAGTTTAGCTTTTATATTTTATTTTTGTTAGGTTTAATTTTTTGGTTTATTTTTTAGGTTTAGGTTTTTATTTAGTTTTTATTTTACTTTATTTTATTTTATTTCATTTTTATTTTATTTTTATTATACATTTGGGTTTTATTTTATTTAGGTTTTTTATTTTTAGGTTTATTTTATTTTATTTTATTTTAGTTTTTATTTTTTATTTTATTTTATTTTTAGGTTTAGGTTTTGGTTTTAGTGTAGGTTTACATTTTATTTTATTTTATTATATTTTGTTTAGGTTTATGTTATTTTATTTTTAGGTTTTATTTAGTTTAGGTTTAGGTTTTTATGTTTTTAGGGTTTAGGGTTTAGGGTTTAGGATTTGGTGTTTACAGTTTAGGGTTTAGGGTTGTAAGTTTTAGGGTTTAGGGTTTAGGGTTTCGGGTTTATGGGTTTAGGGTTTATGATTTAGAGTTTAGGGTTTAGGATTTAGGGTTTAAAGGTTTAGGGTTTAAGGTTTAGCATTGTCGATTTGATATTTAGGATTAGTTTTACGATTTACGATTTAGGGTTAGGGTTTTTTTTATTTTGTTTATTTAGAGTTTAGGGTTTAGGGTTTAGAATTTTTTAACGTTTAGGGTTTAGGATTGTAGGTTTAAGATTGTAGGTTTAGGATTTAGGGTTTAGGGTTTAGGGCTTAGGACTTAGAATTTAAGGTTTAGTTTTTTCTTTTAATTAAGTAAACCAGTATGTTTAGTTTATTTAGTTTAATTTTTGATATGTTTTTTTTATTTAGTTTAGTTTATTTAATTTAGGTTTATTTAATTTAGTTTTGGTTTTTTTATTTTAGTTTATTTTTTAAGTTTAGGTTTAGGTTTCAGGGTTTAGGGTTTGTTTAGCCTTTAGGGTTTAGGGTTTTAGGGTTTATGGTTTAGGGTTTAGGGTTTAGGGTTAGGGTTTAGAGATTAGGGTTTAGGCTATAGGGGTAAGGGTTTAGGGTTTAGGGTTTAGGATTACGATTATTTTTATTCTTTTTTATTATTATTTTTATTTAGAGTTTAGGGTTTAGGGTTTAGGGTTTAGGGTTGTAGGTTTAGAATTTAGGGTTTAGGGTTAGGATTAGAGTTTAGGGTTTAGGGTTTAGGGCTTAGGATTAATGGTTTAGGTTTTTTTGTTAAATTAAGTAAACCAGTAGGTTTAAGTTGATTTAGTTTATTTTTTAGGGTTAGGATTAGGCTTTATTTTAGGGTTTAGGTTTAGTTTATTTTAGGGTTAGGATTAAGCTTTATTTGTTTTAGTTTAGTTTATTTTAGTTTAGGTTTAGGTTTATTTTATTTTGTTATTTTAGGATTAGGTTTTTTTTAGTTTAGTGTTTAAATTTTATTTATTTATTTATTTTTAGGTTTAGGTTTTTATTTAGTTTTTATTTTATTTTATTTTTATTTTACATTTGGGTTTTATTATATTTATGTTTTTTTTATTTTAGGTTTATTTTATTTTTTAGTTTAGTTTAGGTTTTGATTTATTTTATTTCACTTTAGTGTTTAGGTTTAGGTTTATTTTATCTTATCTTTTTTAAGTTTAGGATTTTTTTTTTAAGTTTAGTGTTTAGGTTTTATTTTTTATTTATTTTTAGGTTTTAATTTTAAGTTTGTTTTATATGTTTAGGTTTTTATTTATTTTTATTTCAAGTTTATTTTATTTTTATTTTACATTTAGTTTTTATTTTATTTTATTTTTACGTTTGGGTTTTATTATATTTATGTTTCCTATTTTTAGGTTTATTTTATTTTTTTGTTTAGGTTAGCTTTTGATTTATTGCATTTTAGTTTAGTTTTTATTTTTTAATTTAGTTTTTTTAGATTTAGGTTTAGGTTTTAGTTTAGATTTTTATTTTATTTTATCTTCTTTAGGCTTAGGTTTTTTATTTTTTTTATTTTTATGTTTTATTTTGTTTAGGTTTAGGTTTTTTGGTTTTTAGGATTTAGGGTTTAGCATTTAGAGTTTAAGGTTTAGCGTTTGGGGTTTAGGGTTTAGGGTTTAGGGTAATAGGTTTTAGTGTTTCTGGTTTAGGGTTTAGGGTTTAGGGTTTATGGCTTTAGGGTTTAGGGTTTAGGGTTTAGGGTTTAGGGTTTTGGGTTTAAGGGTTTAGGGTTTAGGGTTTAGGATTAGTTTTAAGGTTAAAGGTTTAGGGTTAGGGTTATTTTATTTTATTTTTTTTTTTTTAATTTAATGTTTAAGGTTTAGGGTTTAGAATTTTTTAGGGTTTAGGGTTAGTTTTAGGGTTTAGGGTTTAGGGTTTAGGATTTTGGTTTTAGGATTTTTTTTAAAATTAAGTAAACTTGTAAGTTTAGGTTTATTTAATTTATTTTAGCTTTTTTTATTTTTTATTTTTATTTAGGTTTATTTTTTATTTTTATTTAGTTTAATTTATTTATTTTAGGATTATTTATTTTAGTTTAGGTTTTTTATTTTCATTTATTTTAGTTATCTTCATTTATTTTCTAGTTTGTCCTTTGGTTTACTTAAGGTAGTCTTTATTTATTTGATATCTAGTTTTTTTATTTTCTTCTTTTAGTTTAAGTTTATTTTTATTTTCATTTGGTTTTAGTTTTTATCTTAAGAAAATTTTAAGTTTTATTTTTAGTTTAGGATTAGTTTATTTTGCCTATTTTATTTTTATACTTAGATTTGTTTTTTTATTTTAGTTTAGGTTTAGGTTTTATTATTTTTAGTTTTATTTTAGTTTGTTTAGTTTATTTATTTTATTTTTCATTTTATTTTTTATTTAAGTTTTATTTTATTTATTTTGTCTTATTTCTAGATTTATTTTTTAGGTTTAGGTTTTTATTTATTTTTATTTTATTTTATTTTAGGTTTAGTTTTTATTTTATTTAGGTTTTTTTATTTTTAGGTTAATTTTATTTTTTTATCTAGTTTAAGTTTTTATTAATTTTATTAAGTGTTATAGAGATGAGGATGCTCAAGTGGCTGAGTGGCTTTACTCTTAGAGATAAAATGTGAAATGAGTATGTTCAGGAAAAAGTTGGAGTAGCTCCATTGGAAGATAAGATTAGAGAGAGTCACCTTAGATGGTTTGGCCACATAAAGTGTCGGTTGTCCAATGATCCGGTTAGGAGGGTAGATATATTAGATTTGCCTTATGTTAAGAAAGGTAGAGGTAGACCTAAAAAGAATTGGTTAAGATGAACAAAAAATGACCTTAGTATACTTCAATTAAATAAAAATTTGACACATAATATGACACAATGGAGACAAAGGATTAATGTAGCCAACCACACTTAATGGGATAAAGGCTTGTTGTTGTTGTTTTTGTTGTTGTTATAGTGTTTAGGTTTTATTTTTTATTTATTTTTAGGTCTTATTTCTAGATTTATTTTTTAGGTTTAGTTTTTTATTTAGTTTTAATTTTATTTTATTTTATGTGAACTTTATTTTTATTTTAGGTTTAGTTTTTATTTTATTTAGGTTTTTTTTATTCTTAGGTTAATAATATTTTTTGGTTTAGTTAAGATTTTATTTATTTTATTTTTGTTTAATTTTTATTTTTTAGGTCAGTTTAGGTCTGGAGGTTTTAGTTTAGATTTCATTATATTTATCTTTTATTTTATTTAGGTTTAGTTTTTATTTTGTTTATTTTTAATTTTATTTTGTTTAGGTTTTTAGTAAGGTTTAGGTCCAGTTTGGGTTTAGGTGGCCTGGGTAGTCAGGGTTTAGGCCCATGGCCTGGGGATAGGGTTTAGGCTCAGGGCTCAGGAGTAGTGGGCCTGGTGGCCTGTGGTAGTGGCATGGCCTATGCCTAGGTTTAGGGTTAGGCCATAGGTGCAGGATCACTCAGGGTGGGGGTTTTATTTTATTTTTTTTATTTTTTTATTTAGAGTTTTATTTAGGTTTAAGGTTTAGGATTTTGTTTATGGTTTAGGTTTTGGTGGTTTAGGGTTTGGTAGGTTAGATTTATTTAGGGTTTAGGATTTCTTTGAATTAATTTAACCAGAAGTTTAGTTTATTTAGTTTATTTATTTTATTTTTTTTTATTTTAGTTTTTTTTATTTTTTTATTTATTTCTTTTTTTTATTATTATTTAGTTTAATTTATTTATTTTAGGATTATTTATTTTAGTTTAGGTTTTTATTTTAGTTTATTTTGTGTGGCCAGTTTAGTTTATTTTATTTATTTTATTTTTATTTTTTATTTTTTTTTTTTAGGTTTTATTTTTTTTTTATTTTGTTTAGTTTAAGTTTTATTTTATTTTTAAGGTTTAGGTTTTAGTTCTTTATTTTAGATTTATTTTATGTTTTATTTTTAGTTTAGGTTTAGGTTTATTTAAATTTATTTTATTTATTTTAGGTTTGTTTATTTTATTAGGTTTTGTTTAGTTTATTTAGTTTATTTTATTTAGTTTTAGGTTTAGGTTTATTTTATTTTGTTTTTATTAGTAATTTGTTTAATGTTTTATTTTGTTTATTTTATTTTTTATTTATTTTAGGTTTAGATTTTTTATTTTAATTTAGTTTATTTTATTTATATTTTAGTTTCTTTTCTTTATTTATTTTTAGGTTTGTAGTTTAGGTTTTATTTTTTATTTTTAATTTAATTTAGGTTTAGGTTTAATTTTATTTTTTTTATTTTATTTTCTGTTTAGGTTTAGTTTATAGGGTTTGGGATGGTTTTGGGGTTTCAGTTTTTTTTAGGTTTGGGTGTGGTTATTTAGGTTTTTGTTTTGGTTTATGGTTTTTTAGGGTTTAGGGTTTTAGGGTTTAGGGTTTAGAGTTTAGGGTTGTAGTTTAGGGTTTAGGGTTTAGGATTTAAGGTTAGTTTTATGGTTTTTTTATTTTGCTTTTAGTTTTTAATTTTTTTTAAATTAAGTAAACTAGTAGGTTTAGCTTATTAAGTTTTTTTTATTTATTTTACTTTATTTTATTTTATATCATTATTTAGGTTTATTTTTATTTTATTTAGTTTAGTTTATTTATTTTAGTTTAGGTTTTTTTATTTTAGTTTATTTTTTATGATTAGGTAGGTTTAGGTTTATTTCTTAGTTTCGTTTTATTCTTATTTTATTTTTTATTTTTTGGTTTTGGTTTAGGTTTTTATTTTAGGTTTATTTTTAAGTTTTATATTTTGGTTTAGGTTTACGGTTATTTTTAGTTTATTTTATTTTATTTAGTTTAGGTTTAGGTTTTTTTTACATTTATTTTAGGTTTAGGTTTTTATAAAGGTTTTAGTTTTTTTTTTAATTTAGTTCTAAGTTTTCTTATTTTGATTTACTTTTTAGGTTAAGGTTTTTCTTTAGTTTTTATTTTATTTTATATTAGGTTTATTTTATTTTTATTTTAGGTTTAGTTTTTATTTTATTTAGATTTTTATTTTTTAGATTAGTTTAGGTTTTATTTATTATATTTTAGTTTAGTTATTATTTTTTATTTGATTTTCTTTTTAAGTTTAGGTTTAATTTAGGTTTAGGTTAATGTTTAGGCTTTAGTTCATGTTTTTATTTTATTTTATTTTGTTTTTGTTTATTTATTTATTTTATTTTTAGGTTTTATTTAGTTAAGGTTTAGGCTTTTAACTTTTTAGTGTTTAAGGTTAGTTTAGGGGCTACCATTTAGGGTTTAGGGTTTAGGGTTTAGGGTTTAAGGTTTAGGGTTTTAGGGTTTAGGGTTTAGGGTTTAAGGTTTAGGGTTTTAGGGTTTAGGATTTAAGGTTTGGGGTTTAAGGTTCTTTAGGGTTTAGAGTTTAGGGTTTAGGATTTAGGGTTTTTGGTTTTTAGGGTTTAAGGTTTAGGGTTTAGGGTTTAAGTTTTAGGTTTAGGGTTAAGTTTTAGTCTAAGGTTTAAGGTTTTTGATTTTTTTTTTGTTAACAGAGAACAAATTCATATTCAATATTTCTTCATTTCGATTTCATCAACCAAGTAACACACTAGGTTTTCTAAGACACAAGTGATGACATAGATAAAAAAAGAGCACACATAGAGCAAATCAAAAACCTAGATAACTAGAACCGTCTCTACTGTAAAGACACAGTTCCATAAGCAGCAGATCAGATCGGTCATTCTTCAATTTCTCCAGTTTCATTCAGAACCACCCAGGCCTCTCGAGTAGTGGGATCCACCATCATATCCCTGCTCTCTCCCTTCTCCACCACCATAGTTGTAACCTCCGTCACTTCTCCTGCCTCTATAACCACCACTGTTGTAACCGCCACCTCCATATCCACCAGCCCCCCCATGACCACTACGATAATTACTGCCTCCTCCTTCGCTTCCACCACCAGATCTAGACTGAGCCTGGTTGATGGTGATGTTCATGTCGTCAAGGTTCTTCCCATTCTTAGGGTTTAGGTTTAAGTTTAAGTTTATTAGGTTTTAGGGTTTATGTTTATTTTTGAATTTATTTAGTTACTTCAGGTTTAGGTTTAGGGTTTATGGTTTAAGGTTTAGGTTTAGGGTTTAGGATTTAAGGTTTAGTGTTTAAGATATTAGGGATTAGGGTTTAGGGTTTGGTTAGGGTGTGGTTTAGGTTTGTAAGTTTAGGTATGATTTGATTTAGGGTTTAGGGTTTAGGATTTAGGGTTTAATGTTTTTTTTATAAATTAAGTAAAACATTAGGTTTAGGTTTATTTACTATATTTAGTTTTTTTATTTATTTTAGTTTACTTTATTTTTATTTTATTAAAGTTTATTTTTTCTTTTTGTTTACTTTAGTTTGTTTATTTTAGGTTTATTTATTTTAGTTTAGGCTTTTTATTTTAGTTTATTTTTTAGGCCAGTTGTATTTTATTTTATTTTTTAGGTTTAGGTTTTATTTTTTATTTTTAGGTTTAGATTTAGGTTTTTATTTTATTTTTTTAGGTTTAAGTTTTAGGTTTTTATTTTAGGTTTATTTTTAGGTTTTATTTTTAGTTTAGGTTTAGGTTTATTTTACTTTATTTTATTTTATTTAAGAGTATAGGTTTAGTTTAGGTTTTACTTATTTTAGTTTATTTTATGTTTAGATTTAGTTTTATTTTATTTTATTTATTTTATTTTATTTTAGGTTTAGGTTTTATTTTAGGGTTTAGGTTTATTTTATTTATTTTTTAGGTTTTATTTTAAGGTTTATTTTTAGGTTTAGGTTTTATTTCATTTTATTTTATTTTGTTTTATTTTACATTTAGTATTTATTTTATAGGTATTTTATTTTTTTAGCTTTAGGTTTTAATTATTTTATTTTAGTTTATTTTATTTTCTTTAAGTTTAGGTTTAGATTATAGTTTAGGTTCTTATTTTATTTTATTTTAAATTTATGAGTTTATTTATTTATTTTAATTTTAGGTTTTATTAGTTAGGTTTAGGTTTTAGGGTAGTTTAGGGTTGGTGGGTGGGTGGTTTTAATGTTTTAGTTTAGGTTTAGGGTTAGGTGGGGTTTAGGTTTAGTGTTTAACCTTAAGGGTTAGGGTTTAAGATTTAGGGAGGGGGTGTGGTAGGGGATTTAGGGTGGGATAGGGTGGTATGGTGTTGGGGTTTATTTAGGGTTTAAGGTTTAGGGTTTGAGGTTTAAGATTTAGGGTTTAGGTTTTAGGGTTTAGGGTTTAAGGTTTTTTTTAAAAAAAAAATAAGTAAACTAGTAGGTTTATGTTTATTTAGTTTATTTTTCATTTATTTTAGTTTATTTTATTTTTTATTTTCATTTAGGTATATTCTTTATTTTTATTTAGTTTAGTTTATTTATTTTAGGTTTATTTACTTTAGTTTGGTTTTTTATTTTAGTTTATTTTTCAGGTTTAGGTTTAGGTTTATGTTTATTTTTTTAGTTTAGTTTTATTTTTATTTTATTTTTTAGGTTTAGGTTTTATTTTTTTATTTTGAGGTTTAGGATTAGGTTTTTATTTAATTTTTTTCGCTTTATGTTTAAGGTTTTTTTTTAACAATGTAGAAATTCATATTGAGCATTTCTTCTTTTCGATTTCATCAACTAAGTAACAAATGAGGGAAGTGAGGTAATCAAATGACCTCCTTGGTGCTAGCTAAAGCCTTGTGTTTCCGGGATGTTCAGACTTTATACCCATTACCATTCAATCTTTTATAAATCAACACATGAATAGAGGAAAGAGAACTCAACATTCATACACTTAAGCTATAAGCACATGCAATTCTTATTTATTTATAACTAGCATCATAACACATATTATTATTCATTTATAAGCTATTGAAAATTACATTTGGATTTAATAGTGATAATAGCCACGAATATATTAAATTAAATCAGCACATGCAAGCTTACATAAAAGAAATCAATTTATATTTTACATGATTTTGAAAAGCTGGATGTGTGAATTCAAATGACATACCAAATTTAACATGATTGGAAAGAGGACAATTAAATATAAGCATGTGATTCATTCAACCAAACTAGTTCTTAAGGATAATCAAATCAAATCAAATTATTTGAAGCAAACCAAAGCTTTTTTTCTAATTAAGTTTTTGATTTAATTTGATTTAAAGAGGAAAAGAGAAATCATCACCTATTGTTTTAAGCCCTTTCCCACATTAGTGATTTGATCTACCTTAAGGAAATGTAATTAAGTTGATTTTGCAGATTAATTAAGTTGAACCCTTAATTAGATGAATTAATTATCTTTACCTATGTCACCTTAAAGTAGTTAACTAAATAATTATGAGCCAACATGATATGCATAGAAAATAAACTTGCAATGATTCTAGGATATAAAAGGGGCCTAATGCAATTTGCTCATGATTAATAGTTAATTAGATTAAGGGATTTAATTAATTACTCTTATGGTTTTCCCACACATGTGGACTAACCATAATTTCATTAAACTCTTTTAGGTTATTAAATACCTAAAGATCTACCCCATGATTTAAATAATTAAGGTATGATGTGATTATAATTTCAATTTGATTAAGTGATTTAATTAATTAGTTAAATATTAATTAATTTCATTTTAAAAAGGGTTAAATGAACTTAGGGAAAGGGGTCCCAACCCTATTCCTTAGTTCACTTACTGTTGAACATTGATTTATAAATTTAATTAACTAATTTATTACAATTCATGGGTTAATAAATCATTAATTAACTTAAAATAGTAGTTAAGGTTTAATTAGTCAAATTTTTTAATTAAATGCGCAATAAATCCCAAGAAAATCATGGGAAGTAGAGGTCATCCCATTAAATTAACCCACAAAATTTGGGATTAATTACTAAAGTAATTAAGCTAATTAATTTAATATTTAAACCTTAATTAAACCTTAATTACTATTCAAAATTAGTTAAGATCATTTTTAATTTTTTTTCTCTTCTAAAATACCATTAAAATGAGTATTTATTTGCATTTTTTATTTCTCTATGAATTTTTATGATTTTTAGAAGTTTTAACCATTAAAAATGATTAATTAAGACTAAAAGCATAATTATTAGCCTGATATTAAGTATTGGATACATAAAACTTATCCACTAGTACTACGTGGCGAACATATTTTTGATCATCCATCTAAGATTGCGCTACGATTAATCCACTTAATATGATTAAATTAGATCGATCTAATGGATTTAATCAAAACCGTCTGTTCTGATCATGTAGAACAGACGGTGTCTGATCTAACATCATGCAACTTAGTGCCTACGTGGGGGTGGCGGACATATTTTTTCATCCATCGTCCGATCTAAGATTGGACTGCTATGATTAATCCCACAGCTTAATATGACTAAATCAGATCGATCTAGTGGATTTAATCACAACCGTCTGTTCTGATCATGTAGAATAGACGGTGTCTGATCTAACATCACACAAGTGAGGGAGAATGGAGTCTGTCTACCACTGCTCACTTGATCTGAGCTTACCTGAGCTCGGATCAACTCCCAAAGGATCTCACACCTTTATAGCATTGATCGGAAGGGATCCAATAGTCAAGATCACACGAGATGCAAGTTTTCTTCAAAAATCTCCAACCCAGATTTGGCTAAGGATATGTTTTGGAAGCCAACCTTACCGGAGCTCATGACCGGCAGCTCGAACAATTGAAGAAGCTTCATCTAGTAAAGATGAAGCCCTGTTGAGCAATAATTGGATCAATTCCTCAATGTTCGCTTGGAAGGTCATGAACTAATGATTTAGAGCTCAGCTTTGATCGAAGTCCCACCTCTAGTGCTCGAGAAACTTGGGAGATGATTTGTTCTTGCTCAATGAGGCCTAGAGAAGGTGCGAGCAAAGTTAATTTGAGTTTGATGTAGAAATTAGGAAGTTAGGTCAAAAATGGGAGTGTCATGTTTTGGGATGGACGGGAATGGCATTTTTTGATCAAGGAACAAGCTTAGGAGCTTAAGGATTGGATTTAATGGATCATCTTGGGCTAAGAAGAATGATTTTTTTTATGCGTGAGTGGAAATGAGGGTTGTATAACCCCTTCATCTTGATCGAATGATGGGATCGGGTTTGGTTTAAGGCCGTCCAACCATCTCAGGGAGTCGTGGATGGAAGGGAGGATGTGAGTTGGCTTAGCTTGGTTGCTTGAAAGTGTGGAGGTGGCTTCCACGAAGGAATCATGGGTTTCTTATGGGTTTTAAATGCGCAATGGGGAGGGTCAGGTGATTTCACCTCCCATGGGTCATGGCTGACCCAACCACCCCTTGGGTAAGGTTGGGTAGTGTCCTAGGTGCCTAGGTAGACCATTGGGAGATTACCAAGTGGCCAAGGAATGGGTGATTTGTCACATGTGATTCCCCTGACCCAAGGGTAGAATGATCATTTGGCATTGGATTTGATTTGGGCAGATTTGAAATGATCCAAAAGTGGGTTAGCCCAAATTTCAAGTCAATTGGAGTTGATTTGTTTAGGTTTGGCTCAATTTGACTCATTTAGGTCAAATTGGGTTAGGTTTAGTCTGACCAATTGGTCAAACTGGATCAAACAAAGGGTTGGTCAAGTTCATAGGATCATTTGGGATGTTTTGGTTAAATTGGTTTGGTTTAGTTTGGCTTAGATTTGAGTTTGGCTCATTTGAAGTCATTTGGGTCAAATGGACTAAGTTAACCAATTTGACCAAATTGTCCAAATTGGCTTAGGTTGGGTGTTGGTTTGGGTTTAGTTGACCAATTATAGATGGTTTTAGGCTTTGGTTTCAATTAATTTGGATTTGATTTTGATTTAGGCCAACTTGAACCTTTAGGCCAAATTGGGCTAAGTAGGTCAATTAGGTTCAATTGGGTCCAATCATGGCCTTGGTCAAGTTCAACAATCAATTTGAAATGAACTTGAGCCATTGATTTCAATCAATTTGATTTATATTTTGATTTGACCCAATTTGGTCTTTTATGTCAATTTGGGTCAACTTAGGTCAAGAGGGCCAATTGGATTTGGTTTGACTCAATTGAATGTCAAGTCATATTCAAATATTGATTTTGATTTGGTATGAATCATTAATTTCAAGGGATTTGGCTTAGGTTACAATTTGGCTAGTTTTGGTTCATATGGGTTTAGGGGTTGACTTGGTCAAATGATGAAGTTGACTTGGTTTGACCCAATTTGTGGAAATTGATCAACCTAGGGTGATCAACAATCATGATGGGAGGTTTCTATGGGTTTGGTTCAATCCAATTTGGGTAGGATTAGAACTTGGCTAAAATAGGTCAAATTGGTCACTTTGGGTCAAGTGAACTAATTGGGTTTAGTTGGCCTGATTTTGGGTTGAGTTTGATTTAGTTGAGTTTATATAAGGATGTGGGATTGATATATGAATTCAATTGAAATTAGCTTGGGTTCAAATGGGTTTTGGTTCTTTGTTTAGTTCAAGTCAAAAGGGTTAAGTTGCGTTTGACTTGGGTGGATTTTGGTTTTGCTTGATGATTGTAGAAATCATTTATATTTTTGAATATGATCGAAGGTATGATTGATTCATGAGAAAATCAATTGAATTTGGGTTTTAGATTGAAGGAATTTGGCTAAGTCCATCGAGTTGGGTCATATGGCTTAGGTTTGGATTTTGATTTGGTTTGATTTAGTTTTGATGATTCAAATGTATATTTCATTTAAATTTGTCAAAATGATTGGAAATATGATTGATTTATGAGAAAATCATTGAGTTTGACTTGATTTGGATTAAGATTTGGCTAAGTCCATGGGATAGGTCATATGGCTTAGGAAGGGTTTCGATTTAATTTGATTTAGTTTGATTTAGTTTTGTTCATTTGAATGTAGATTTGATTTATATTTAGTAAGATGATTGAAGATATAAATTGATTATGAGAAAATAAATTTATTTTTAATTTAGATGGATTATGATTTGGCTAAGTCCATAGGATAGGTCATATGGCTTAGGAAGGGTTTCAAGTTTGGATTTGATTATGGACTTCATTCATTTGATTTTGGAATTTGGGTTTGGATTTGAATTTGAATTTGATGTTTGAATTGAACTTGAGATTTAGTTTGAGAAGGTGAACTTGGATTGGATTTAGGTTGTAGGGTAAGTGGATTATCCTAATCCTTATGGCATGACCTAATCCTATGGTTAACCCTTCTAAGTCTTTAAGCTTAGGTTAAGTGTTTACCTAATTGTTAGATGTGTCTTATGACTAGGGAACTCTTAGTGTCTAGAAGACTCTTAAGTCCAAGATGGGAAGATTGAATCTGCACTCCAAAAGTAAGGTCAACAGTCCTTAGGCTCTATAGTGTTGCCCTTGGAGATAGATGATTGGAAGACCGAAGCAAAGTTTCACATTATAGACTCGGATACATCTTTTAACTCTTTTCTTGGGAGAATATGGATACATGAGAACAACATTGTTCCATTCTATCTACATCAGTGTATGAAGTTTGTGAGAGGTGGGATCGTCTACCGTGTTAAAGGAGATCTGAAGTCATTTATAGTTCACGAGGTCGACATATATGAGGATGCTGCTTATTACCTCCCTCAAAATCAACAAGTCTATTCTCATGAACTTGGCCAAAGTTTAAAAATAAAAGAAAATGAAAATTAAAAAGAAAAAGAAAAAGGAAAAGAAAAAGAAAAGAAAAGAGAAAATGAAAAAGAAAATAAAATGGAGTGAAAATAAACTTGGAGGAGGAAGTGGTGCCTGACATTAGATTCCACCAATAGTTCGTTACTCCATTCGAATATATGGGTAGGATGACCTGACCTCCACCAGGAAGAGGAAGAGGCTAGCTTAGAGGTAGTCCCAGGGGTGGAAAACCTCATTATTGGCCATCCAGTAGAAGATATGTCCCAGCTACCAAGAGTACACTTGCTATCTATATAAACATAGAATCTAGTTCATAGGATGAGTCTAATATGGTTAGCACACTAGCCAACTCTTCTCAGTGGTAGATTCCCTTGGAGGTGACACTTGAGCCAGATAGTGATGAAGACCGAGCTCAAAAGCAAAGCATAATTGTATCCAAGTCTATATATGAAATAGATAAGCATCAGTTGGGAACCTTAGCTCTAACCCAACATTCCTCACAAAAAATTGAGGGTTTGGTAGTTAAGGAAGCCCCTATGTCATCCACACATGTGAAGACTCAGAGCTTCTTTTTGGAAGCATCATCCTCAAGTCAAGAAGTTGATATAGAACTTGAGGCTGATTCATATAAAGATTTAATAGAATTACCTTTTGATTGGTACTTGCCGTGTGTTCATAATTTAGCAAAGAAAGGGTTAATCCCACATACTTGGTCAAAGCACAGGTCAGACTACTTAGAAAGAATATGTAAGAATAAGTACAAAAGCTCTCAATCAAGATCGGGACAAGGATTCAGTATAGTGGGTACAATCGATGATGACGATTATAGCTTAGTCATCACCAATCATTTAGAATCTAATAGCTTATTTCAAAATCACATTAACTCGTATGAGGAGTTGTGCTTAAAAAATTCATATGATTCAAATGATTTTGAAGACATAGATGCACCGACAGAGTTCAAAGAAGAGATCAAGTCAACCATCGATGAGCTCAACAAAATCAACTTAGGAACTAAAGAAGATCCACACTCTCGGCATACACTAGTTCTTTGTTGAATGAAATTGAAACCAATGACTTAGTTAGACTATTGACTGAGTTTAAGGACTACTTTGCATGGAGTTATGAAGAGATGCATGGATTGGCTCCTGACATAGTGATCCATAAATTAGCAATGGAGCTTACTGCTAATTCTATCAATAAGCTCCTAGACGCATGCTATTAGACATAGAACAACAGGTCATTTATGAAGTCAAAAAACTAATCGATGTTGGCTTCGTCTGAGAAGAAAAATACCCTACCTAGTTAGCTACCATCATCCTAGTTAAGAATAATATTGGCCAAATTCAGATATGTGTTGGTTTTAGGGATTTAAATAAGGCAAGTCGAAAAGACAAATTTTGACTACCAATCCCAAAGCTGTTTGTGGAAATAGCCTCATCTCATGCAGTCTTCTCTTTCATAGATGGCTGATCTAGATATAACCAAATAAAGATGGTTACTAAAGATGAAAGAAACACTACTTTTAGAACCCCAATCGGAATCTATTGCTATAAGTTCAAGCCTTTAAGCCTTAGAAATGTCGTTGCTACATACCAGTGGGCTATGACTCAAATCTTTAATGAACTCATTCATCATCAAGTCGAGTGCTATGCCGATGATCTCGTGATTAAAAGTAGAGAAAAGAAAGACCATCTCTTTGACTTGGGAGTAGTTTTTGAATAGTTAAGATAATTTAACCTCAGAATGAACCCCCTGAAGTGTGCATTCAGAGTAGCTTCAAGGAAATTCCTTAGGTTTATTGTCTGATACTAGAGAATCAAAATCGGTCTGAAGAAGATCGAGACAATATTAGAAATGCCACCCCTAAAAGTTTAACTCAACTCAGATCATTCCAAGGGCGGTTGGCGTATCTAAGATGCTTTATATCCATCCTATCAAGAAGATGTTAGCCATTCTCAACACTTTTCAAAAAGGATACCAAGTTCAAGTGGGATGAGAAGTGTGAGCATGCCTTCAAAGACATCAAGAATTACCAGATGATGCTATCGATTCTAGCAGCCACTATCCCGGGCAAGCCTCTCATACTTTACACTATTAGATGACTCCCGCCAAGCTAACAGGGATGGAAAATGCACTCTACTACCTCAACCATCATCTAATCCCTAACTCATAGTTTGACATTACCTTCATACCCTCCGCAAGGAAAGGACAAGTGCTAGTGGATTTCTTAGCGACACCCACTTCTCCCGACTCGCTTAGTGATGATCTCCCCGATGAACAAATCATGAACTTAAGGGACACTAACAATCACCGTTGTGAGATTTACTTTGATGGTGTGGCTTCCTCTCAAAGAGGAGCAGAATCACAATCTACTATTCCATGAAAAACAGGGGTAGGAATAGTTCTCTTAACTCTGGACCTCAATGTGATGAGATTATCATATCATTTGTTCAATCCTTCTAACAATGAAGCTAAATATGAGGCACTAATTGCTAGTCTGGAGTTAGCCCTTACTCTAAGCATCCAGAACATCAACATATTCAGGCTCTACCTAAAGAAATATTATAAATTATGTCTAAAAATAAATTTCATCAATGAAAATTCCATTTCAAATTCAATCTCTTCCATGTTTAAAGTATTCTTGTTTGTAACCACCATGATGTGTTTAGGGTAGTTGTAAGGAACTTGAGCAGCATCCTATCCTTCATCAAGACAACTCAAACATAAACTACACACAAACATATAAAATAAACACATATCTTTTATCTTGGTATATTCTGAGTTGAGATATCACCCCCAATGACACTCACTCAGTAGCTGCTCTAGGTCAAACTGACATGCTACCCTACTAGTGTGTCACCCTAGTGGTCTTTTTGCTTTGGAAGATATAAGTTTGCTATATTTTCCTTCCTTACTTGGCCAATGCACACTGACGAACACCTTATTACTTTGCTAGGCCTTACTATGTGGTCAGTAAGCTACCTTATGTTAGCTTCATTTAAAAGGAAGTGAGCCTGCTACACTTTATTCTTGGATTAACCTTCATGCATTAACTAGGTCGAGTATATTTGAGGTTTAGGATAAGTCCCCTAACAGCTCCTTCCCTCTTGAATGCTTCAAGTTTGGGTCCGCCCTGGGGCTCCCCGCAGTGGTCGCTAAGTCGACAACATCCCCCGCCAACTATTATCCTAATGATCAATTCTGCTTGGAAAGTTATAAGCCTACATGCTTTCTTTGCAGATTGATCATTACACACTGACAGTCACCTTAGGTTGGTTGGTTCTCATTATGCTAATGGATACACCACTCATGTTGCGGATACACCTTAGGTTGGTTGGTTCTCACACCTTAGGATACACCACTCATGGCAGATGTAAGTCTGCTATGCTTTCTCCTTGAGTTGGCCACCGTACACCCATAGGCTTCCTTTTCTAGGGCTTAGAATAACACCTCTATCAGCAACTCCTATATGGGCACTATATTTGGATCACATCCTTTGGGACCCTATTTAGACATTATCTGGGTTACTATCGGATTAAATAGTTCCCCTTTCCTAGTAGCCACCCCTATGGTTGGAGAATCTATCCTGTGGATGTGCAGATTCTCCCTTGGTCTAGTAAATCTAAGATAGGTCAAGGCTGACATAGCCCCTTCTCAGTGTGGTCCCTCGTACACCAACAAGGTCCATGTAAAGATATAAATACAATATATATTCACTTGTGGATTAGGAGGACCCTAGTTGTACCTTTTCCCAAGCAGGCATTCTATCTTCACGGCCGTGTTAGCAAAACTCACCATAGGAATCGCTTGACTACACTTGAGTGTATATAAGTCCCTAGTAGCATTCACTCAGTAGTTTCCCCTAAGTTAGGTTATATTTGTTGTGCTACCAATAGGTCACCTGAGCTATTGTTCCCTACTTTAGAAGATGTAAGTCTGCTACGCCTTGGTTGACCTCATTTTTAGGATGAGCTCTCAACCCCTCTATCTTAGACATAAGACTTCTCTTAGACTTTAAGAGTTCCTTAGTCTTAAGACACATCTAGTGATTAGGTGGACACTCAACTTACTTAAGACCCAGAGAGATAGCCATAGGAATAGGTCATGCCTTAGGGTGTTAGGAAAATTTCCTACCCTTAGCTTAAACCATTCCTCACTTTCCTTCCTTCAAGTCAAACTCCAAATCAATTCTATTTGATTTCCTTCAAATCCAAATCAACTCCATATGATTGAAAACCCATGATCAAAATCCATCAACAAATTCCTAAGTCCAAATTTTGCCTAAGTCCTTAATCTTTCGCTTAAGGAATTAACCAAAATCATGTTTCAAACCTTTGATATTTTCTCATAATTAATTTATATTCTCATTTATATTCACATATAGAAATGAAATATAAATTCAAATCAATCAAACTAAACTCAAAACTCCAAATCAATTCATGAAAATTTTCTTAAGTCCCTTTAATTTTTCATTAAAGAACTTAGCCAAAATCTATCCTAAACCTTGATCAAACCTATCCAAATTAATGGGATTTTCTCAAAACATATTTATATTCTCATTTATATTCTCATATATAAATGAAATATAAATATAAATCAGCCAAATCAAACCCACAAATTAAATTCCAAATTTAAAATCCTTGAAATTCCCTTAAATCCTTTAAATTCCATTTAATAGATTTAACCTAAATCATGATCAAACCATTTCAAATTAATGGGATTTTCTCAAAACTTATTTATATCCTCATTTATATTCTCATATATAAATGAAATATAAATATAAATCAATCAAATCTAATGCAAAAATTAAATTTCAATTTAAAAATTCCCTTAAATCCTTTAAATTCCCTTTAATGGATTTAACTTAAATCATGATTAAACCACTTCAAATCCTTGAAATTTTCCCATGATCAATTTATATTATTATTTATATTCACATATATAAATGAAATATAAATTCAAACAATCAAAATAAATTCCAAAATTCAAACTCAAATCCACTCAAAATCAAATATAAGCCTTTCAAGCCAAAATCTTGAACTTAGTCAAATCACTTTCAAATCAAGACAAACTCTTGATTTTCTCTCATGGTTCAATCAATCCTACAATCATGAGCTCATATGTAAATCCAAATTTCAATCATTCAATCAAAACCTAATTAAAAAATTAAACCCAAGACCCTTTCATATCCCTCGTTTGAATATGAAATTTTCAAATGGATCTAAATCCATTTGACGTCAAACCAATTGTAAATGGATTTATATTTCAATCATAAGTCCATATACAAGATCAATCAACATCAAATCAAGATTTCACCAAGCCATTTGACCCACTTAGGCTCACTTGACCCAAAGTGACCTAAAGTACCCTTATGAGCCAACTTTTGATCCTAACCAAATTAGATTGAACCAAACTCATATATCCCCTCATCATGATCAACAATCATCATGGGATGATCAATCAACTAAATTGGGTCAAACCAAGTCAAACCTAAGGGTTGACCAAGTCAACACTTAACCTAAAATGAAACCTTACATAACCAAATTCCACCATAAGCCAAATTGATTGAAACCATTGATCTAAGTTCACTCATGAGCTATGTTTGAACTTGACCAAGCCAACATTTGAGCCTAACCTAGCCCAATTGGCCCACTTGACCCAAGTTGACCCATTTTGACCTAAAGGATCAAAATTTGTTAAAACTTGATCTAAGCCAAATTGATTGGAACCAATAGGTCAAGTTTATCCCAAATCACTTGTGGAACTTGACCAAAGCTTCAATTGGCCAACTAGACCCAACCTAGCCCAATTGACCTTAGACCCAACATGACCTAAAGGGGTCCTTTTGAGCCAAAATTTAAATTAACCCATACTGATTGGAAACAAAAATACCAATCCACTCCATTTGACTAACCAAACCTAAACCTACCCTTGACCTACCTCAAATAGGTCAAATGGGTCAAATAGGTCAACTTGACCCATTTGACCAAAGTGAAGTCATATGAGCCAAAATTAAATATATACCAAATTGAATCAAACCAAAGCCAGTAAAACATTTCAAACGGTCATATGAACTTTACCCAACATTTGGTTTGACCTAAGTTGACCCATTTTGAGCTAAATGGGTCAACATGAGCCAAACCCTATCAAATGGATTCCAAATCCATTGAAATTTGGCAAAACCTAGTTTCTCCACATACCCAACATGTCCAAAGTGAAAAAATAGCAAAATGACCATCCTACCCTTAGGTCATAGAACAAATGTTGGCCTAACCCATGGGTAATTTGGTCATACCCTCTTCACAATCACTTGAGGCTTTCCTAAAAGCTCAAGGGGACTTAGTGATGAGTGGTGCACCCAACCCAATGGGTTTGGGTCAGCCCATTCAGTCCTTAGACCAAACCCGACCCCTAGCTTATAATTGAAATTTCAAACTCCCTCTTAAGCTGAAATTCAACACATGGGAAGTTGGCAACCCATTCCTTGGATCAAACCAATCATGTGCACACTCAAAATAGATCAAACAACCTTCCCAATCTCATCAGATCAAAATGGCAAGACCATCTCAATCGCTCGATCCTTCAAGGGGGGATATACTCCCCCTAATTCACTTCTATTTTCACACACTCAAGGTCGATTGAAGAATAGGAAGCCAAAGGAGCCACTGGGGATTGATCCTAAGCCTCCTAGAGATCTTCCCATTTTCTTCTTCTCGACTTTTGAACAGTGAAAAATATGGGAGGTATAGTGAATTTCAAACTTCTTCTACGATTGATTTCCTCCCAATTCATCCTACACACTTCTTCTAAGGACCAATCTGAGATCACTCAAGCTTCCATTAGAGTTCCCATAGTAAGGAAAGAAGAAATCAGATCAAATTTGCAAGGATCTTCAAGTGGTGTTGGTCCATAGAGCAAGCCACTCAATCATAAGGCCTAGGAATTTTAATAGGGCTTCATCTCCACTAGACGAAGCTACCTCATCGATCTCGAGCACCAGTGATCACCTCCGATGAGGTATGGAATTTTTTGATCACTCAACTTAATGTGGTGTGGAGCTTTATGAAAGAAATTTTCACCTCATCAAATTTTGATTATTGGATTTACCGCTCTCTGTCTTTGATTCTATGCTAGATCAAGCTTGGATCTTCCTCTTGATCATGGACGATCTCTATTGATCAAGGGAAAGAACTTGGCTCATTTCAACTGTCCATCAGTGCATTCTAGATGGAGGGCTGAGATTATTTAGCACGTTTAATTATATGTTTATCCTTTATAAACCATGAGTGAATCCTTAGCCATTCGATCCTTGATCGTACGGTAGAAAATATAAGTGTGTACGCCACTGCTGCCATTTGGGATGGGACATTTAAGTTACTCCCTTATGGTGTGATGCGTGTAAAGTGCGCTGACTGCCACCGCCACGCATCGCGATGTGAGCTAGGGATTACTTAGGGTTAATTAAATATTCTTAATTAATTTTTGATTAATCCATGGATTTTCAAAAATTCATAACCCTTCATAGAAAATTTAGAAAAAAATATGAAATAAAATTTTATAGATAGATAATTAATCCTAGAACATTTTAAAATTAAATTTGATGAGTTTTGATTTATGATTTTCTCTGAATTTGGGTTTTATAAGAAATTTTATTTTGCTAATAACTCTTTGATTAGGCCGTTGATTAATCCCAAATTTCTTGGGTAAGTTTTAGTGGATGATCTCTGCCTCCCCTAATTTTCTTGGGATTTATTGAAGGCTTGATTAGAGTAATTTCATGTGATTTCCTTAATTACCCTTCTCATGTAATTAAGCATAATTAGGGTATGATCAGTGGTTTTGCCCTCTGATTAGGATTGATTAAGGTCAAATCCAGTAAGTAGGAGGTTTATGGAATAATTTTGGGGCATTCCCCCTAAGTTATTCCCTAAACCCCCTCTTCTCTCCTTAATCTCCTCATATAATTATCCCCTTGTTGACCTCACTTTTGGAGTGACCTCTTAACCTCCTCTTCTTAGACTTAGGACACTTCTAGAAACTAAGATTTCCTTAGTCATATGACATATCTAGTGATTAGGTGAACACCTAACCTAAGCCTAGAGACTTAGAAGTGTTAATCATAAGATTAGACTATGCCTTTGGGTTTAAGGAAATTACCTATCCCATAACCTAAACCCAATCTAGATACACTTTCTCAAATCAAACCCATACTCAATTCTCAAAAAAAATCTCAAATTCAAATTCAAATTCCAAATCTGATTTCAAAATTTGACTCCAAATGTTTGAAACCCAAAATCAAATTCTAATCCTAAAACCCCTTCCTAAGCCATATGAACCACATTCATATTCTTAGTCAAAACTCCCCTTAAATCAAATCAAACTCAATTGATCTCTTTATGAATCAATTATTCCTTCATTTATATTAACAAATATAAATTAAATCCAAATTCAAATTACCAAAACTATATCAAAAATCAAATCTAAGCTCAATCTAAACCCTTTAAGCCAATTCTTTGGACTTAGCAAAATTCTAACTATATCAAGTCAAAACTAATGAATTTTCTCTTGAATCACTCATTCATTCAATTATCTACCCAAATATAAATGAAACTTACAATCATCAAGTCCAATCGAAACCAACCCAAGTAAACCCAACATAGCCCTTTTGACTTGAAAATTTCAAATGAGCCAAAATCCATTAGACTCCAAATTGATTGTCATTGAATTTATATTCTAATCTAGGGCTCATATATAAGTTCAACTAAACTCTAATCAAACCAAAACTAAACCAATTGACCCACTTAGGTCCACTTGACCTAAAGTGACCTAAAGGACCCATTTGATCCAACTTCTAATCCAACCCAAATTGGATTGAACTAAGCTCACCAAAATCCTCCACCATGATTGTTGATCACCCTAGTATGATCAATTGTAATCAATTGGGCCAAACCAAGTCAAATTGGACATTTGATCCAAATTGACCCAAGTTGGCCTAAAGGACCAAATCAGGTCAAATCATGATCTAACCTAAATTGATTGCAACCAATGGCTCAAGTTCATTCCAAATTGATTATTGAACTTGGCCAAAGTCATAATTAAACTTAATTTGACCAATCGAGCCCAATTGGTCTTGACTGCCAGTAAATTAACCTAAAGGGTCAATTTGGCCTAAACCCAAATTAAATACAAATTAATTCAAACCAAAGACCACATTCACCTTTAGTTAGCCAATTGAACATGAATCAACCCATAACCCAAGCTAATTTGGCCAACTTTGGTCAATTGGGTCAATTTGACCCAAAATGACCCATATGACCCAAATTGGGCCAAATTCCTTGAAACTAAGCCAAAACCCATTGGGGGCTGATCAAACTTGACCCAAACCCATTTGGGATCTACCCAAAATAAACCCAATCCATTTAAACCCCTCATGAATTCTCCCCCACCTAGGACTGCACCCAACCTCATTTAATTCCCCCATCACATGCACTTAACTCATCCCCAACATTTATATTGAATAAATCTGATCATATGACAGCAAGAGAGGACTTTGGAGCAAAAATCCAAAGTCTTCAATCAATCTAGCATCCATCCCAACCACCCCAACAAGATGGAAATCAATTTGGAGCCAAAAAATTCAAAAAATATTGAATTTTGGCATTATAAAGGAGGGGAGACAGGCTTTAGCTCTCTTCCTCCCCACCACAATTCAGCTCCCAGAAGCTCCCCAAAGCAAAAGGGAACTCATCCCCCACTTCTATTAGCCATTTTGAGCTCCAAAAATACAAGTAATTTCTCTTCCGGCGAGGCGACGGTAGACATCGGAGAAGGCAATGTTTCGAAGAGAGGTAAGGGCCAAAGATCACTCCAAAGCTTCCTCACATACATAGGAGCTCGCTGGGATCTTCACCGCCCCTGGAAATCATCCCCATGGAGGTAAATTTCATCAAATAGTAGCCGGCCTTAGGATTTCGCATATTTTGTATTAAATTTTCCACAATTTTAGGAATTTCCTTTAGATAATCCAGTATTTTTACTTTAAATCATCCCAATTAGGCAATAGAATTTTTTCGGTGTGAATCAGCTTGAAAATGGGTCCATTTGGACAAGTTTTGGCTTAGAAACCCTCATTTTTTCCAAAAGTACCCCTGAAAACACTATTCATCACTGGCAGCTCATAACCACCATCCAATCCCACAGTTCGCGGGATCGGACGGCTCAGATCATGTGTGGTTGTGTGATCTGGGCCTTCAGATCACCTGATGTGATCTGGACCATCCGATCGCACAGTTCACATGATCAGATGGCTCAGATTGCGCGATCCAAGCTTCGGATCACGCGATATGAGCTTCGAATCACTGCAAGCAATCTGGACCATCCGATTGTGCATCGATCACGCGGTCCGATCTGGACCATCCAATCTATGATCGGATGGTCAATAGTGAGCGGCGAGTCGCTGTCTCTTCCCGCCCAAACCGTGCACATTTACTTTTTTTATAAATATAAAAAAAATAATAATAATTTTAATCACCTGAAACTTCAAAAATTTATAGAAAATAAAATACTTAACAAAAAATTACAAAAAAAGCCTCCTTGGATTCAACTTTCTGAGAGGAATCCAACAAACTCAAAATCCCCAAATTTTACTCAGTATTGTGAGCTAATTTTAGTTCTAATGAAAATAATATTCCATTAATTAAACCAATAATATAAGTCAGATTAACTTGAGATTTTCAGAGATTGAAACTAAAGTTAAAACACAGTTATCATAAAAATTACAAGTTAAAAGCACTTCTAGATTGAGAGAAATTAAATTTTTATTTTTAGATTATCTATTTTAATAAAATAAATTAAATAAAAATTCAAAAATTTACAAAAATCATAAAAATGACCTAAATAACTTCAACTGATATCTAGAACTTTTAAGAAAATGATGTGGTCTTCTGAATCTTGATGAACCCCAAACAAACACGTAAGATTAAAGTTTAATTAATTAAAAAGTTAATTAAAATATAATCTAAAAATAATTCAAATATTAAATCAAAATCAAAAATTAGGTTGCACTTAAGCAATCATCAATCAAATCTCAAATCATAGAAATATCATTCTTACAGAAAATTAAATTAAATATGATTAAACCTATTTAAGTTAATAAAACTCAATTAAATGATTAAATCTTAAATCAAACTCAAAACCCAACATATTTAGGAAACTATAATAATTTGATACTGATCGAAGTAAACTAAATAAAATTAAAGCAAACTTAATTAACATATGATTAAATCAAATCCATTTGGAATGAGATAATTAAATCACCATTAAATATTTTAACTTAATAACTAAATCAAACATGTTAATGAAATCAAACAAACATAATAAATAAATCAAATCAAGTAAAACTCTAATTACCCTTAATCAAACTTAATTAGTCGAACATCTAATTAATATAAACTTAATAAATTAATCTATCACCTTAATTAATCAAATTAATTTAAATAAGTTACCTTAAAGCTAACTCTAAAATTAAGCTTAAATCAAACCCCTAATTAAATTTAATAATCACACCCCTCAAGTAAATTAATTAAGTTAATCAAAGTAATCAAATTAAACCTAAACTTAATCTTAGCTAAACATAAAATGCAATTAAATGCTAATCAAATCCTAATTCAAACTTAAATCATTAACTCAATAATTGCATCATTAACCCAAATAAATATGAAACCAAATTAAAAATTAAACAAATTTTTATCTAATTTAAGAATTAATTACACCTCTTAAACAAACTAATTAAGTTAATCAAATTAATCACATTAAACTTAAGTTTAATCAATCAAAATGCAATTAAATACTAACCAAAACTTAAATTAAACCTAAACCATTAAGTCATTAATTACATCATTAGTCTAAATAAATATGAAACCAAATTGAAAATTAAACAAACCTTTATAATTAACATAAATACACTTCTTAATTAAACTAATCACATTGAACCTAAGCAAACCCATAGACCAATAAAGCTAATCAAATCAAATTAAATTGGATTAAACTAAATTAAGAAAGACTCTCATCAATTTAATATACAATCAAATCAAATCTCATTCAACCTACTTAATTAAGATAAACTAATCAACTATCCAATGTATGAAATCAAAATACAAACCAAACTTTGATGAACATGACAAATGGATGTGATTAAAAATAAAATCCTAATTATAAAGAATCAAACCTAATTAAAATCAAAATAAAATCTCAATTAATCTAATCAAATCAATCTATAAATAAATGAACCATAATTGAATTAAATAAACATAAAGTTAAATCACACAACCATGATTAAAGAAAAGAGTTAAATATTAATTCAAAAGGATATTGAATTATCAAGATTTAATTAAATCAAAACATCTAATCTAAAATTAATCAACCAAAACACATGAACTTAAACAAACTTAAACTTCCTTTGGATATTAAGGATATTGAATTATCAAGATGCAATTAAACTAAAACTTCTAATCCAAAATCAATCAATCAAATACTTAAACAAACTCAAATTCTAAATTATAAATTATATCGAGTAAGTCAAATCAAATCAATTACATAAATTAAAATGGACTAATTAAGATACTTTAGGATCTTAGTTATACTCTTTAGGAGTTAGGATGTTGAATAGGGTGAGTTCAGTCTACAAATAGAATTCATTCTACTTTTCATTCTTGAAAACTTAAACATCACTTTAACTAAATAAAAGTGAAATAAAAATGAAAAGTAAATCATTAAATAATTTAAATTAAAATCACCCAAAGGTAAAATTTAAACTCAAACTCCAAATTAAAACTTAAACTAAAGAAGCCTAGTAAAGTCTTGCCACACAAGCCTTAAGCACAAACATTAGAATACTAAGTCAGCACTTCTAGTGCTAAGTTAGGGCGTTAGATGTATGATGTTGTGTTTTGTTTTGTGATGTAATGTTTTATACTGCATATTAGGGTGTATGTTTCGTAGACTGGATGTTAGGCTGTTATTAGCCTAATCATATTTTCTACAGGGGGTTGTGCTTAAGGGGCTAATATTATTCAAAATATAAATGCTTTTACTGTACGGGTTGCTTAGCCCCTAAGCTTAACCCATGTTAGGATAGGTGGGCTTGGTTACCCATGTGTGGGTGCTAAGTCCAAATTATTCATATAACTGCTTAGGTTGCATGGTGTGTTTAGCTAACATTTATTTTGCAGGTGTAGCTAGATTTACTTTTCCTATTTTTAATGTAATTTTGTATTATGAATTAGGATTAGTGTTATGGGGGATTAGGATGAGCAGTGGCCAAAAGGCTTAGTCCCTGGGGTGCCCTATGATGCCTTTGGAGCAAATCAAATCAAAAGAAAGAGAATGAAGAAATGAAGAAAATAAGACCCCCATAGCATGTATTACTTTTTTTGTAATCAGGTTGTATAAGGGTAGAGCTCGGCTACCCATCTTTTTTTCTCTCTTTTGGTGTTCAACAAACCATAATGGCCTTTTATTCTTTCACGGTAATCTATAAAATTGTTTGATGTTGTGTTTAGATTGTGCATTAGAACAACATGGTTTTCATAGTTTCTTTATGATTGATGCTTGAATTTGTGGCCTGGATATGGTAGGCTCTTAGGATAAAACTAATTTTTCTGCCCCAATTAACAACTCATAACTAAAATTCTAAAATAACTCATAACCTCACATAAAATCCTAGGAATTAAATCAAGATAATAAAATTTTTAATGACCCCTTAGCTAGATGAATGAATGTATAATATCATGCATGTCATATTCTTCCACTCTTGTTAAGAGGGGGCTTCCATCCTTGCCAGAGAATCAAGGATTAACCTATGAGAGCCTTTGGTGGAAGACACCTCTTTCTCTCTTGATTTGGCCCATAATCAAATTCTCATGCATTTAGGCATACAAAATCCCATAGCCTGTGTCAAAACAAAAAGTCCAAAAGAATCAAATAAATTTGATAAAATTTGCATTAGATTAAGTCATGGATTCATACTACTCATGCTCTAGTCTCTTAGGGAGTGAGTCTAAGGACTTAGTTTCCTTTCTAAATGAACAACAGCCTAGCCATCTTGCAAAGAATAAGACTTACCTACATGGATTTAAGCATAGGAGGAGTTAGCTGGCTATCACTCCAGGCGATAATAAGTCCAGCAGTCAGGCATTTTATTCTCTCTTGTGGAGATAAATCATATACCCAATTTTTCCTTAGATTTAGGTCATGTCTTTATTTTGTACCAAGGCTCCTTAGTTTAGGAATATGAGGTAGCTATTTCCTTCAGGCTACAAGCATAAATCCTCACCTCTTAGGCATTTCCATAATCTTATGTTGTGGAATTATAAGTCCTAGCTATCTAATAAAATGCCAACTCAAATAATTAACTCTCTTCAATTTCAAAAAAATATAAAGACCAATTATAGGATAGTTTGGAATGCTCACTAGGCTTCCTAGTATCATGAGCATTTCTTATTTTCTCCCTTTGGATTCCAAAAAAAGTCTTCTCCTAGATTTATCCCATTTGATTTTCTAAAATAGCCAATCATTTGATAGTCTTAACCTTAAAATCTTTGGAGAACCTAATTGTCTACTTTAATCGAGAGTATTCTGAAGGAGTTCCCATTCCTTATGATGTAATTAACTACGGGGGCTTACCTCCAGAGGGAACTTTATGAACCCGCCTTAAAATAAACCCTACTTTACTTTTCCATGTAAAGTAGGGGAAAGATCTCTGGTATATTCGAAGACCCGTCATGCCTTAAGAGTCCTTATTAGGTGATTAGGTTCATTATAGGGTGGTGATTTATATCTTTTGAGATAGTGCATCATTCCTTAATGTCGTACCCGATCACTTCAATAAGTACACCCTAAGATTTGCGTGGTGTCCCACACCCCAAAAATAAACACCACAGATTTTTCTGACGACTCCACTAGAGATAGTTCCTTTCTCCATCTTCAGTAGAAAATAATTGTCTCCAAGCATCGATAGTGGACTTATATTTTATATAGGCATGAGTCTATCATTCTTTCCATTGGCACTTAGCTTATTTCATCCTTAAGAAAAGCTCCCCAACATCCTTTAGGTTTTAGGACCTCACTCCATGTAGGTCTTAAAATCCCTATTGGGTTCCCCCAATAGGTGAAAATTAAAATTAATCAAACAAAGGAGATGACCAAAATTAAGAATCTCTTCACCATTCTGATGGTGAGGCAAGTTTCATCCCTCGAACAATAAGAGTATAAAACTCTTCTACAAAATAACATGTCTTTCCAAAAGCACTTTTTCAAAATCCACATAATAAGGGATCTGTACACAAAAGTTTATAAGAAATTTTAATAAAACACATATAACCAAACCTCGTTTAACAAATTTGATGATTGTTACAAGGAGGTTCTTTTAAAAAAAAATCAAAATCAATAATTTTTAATTTTCAAAAGCACATTTTCTTTGGAATTAGCTATCCCCGTCCCACACACTCAAATTCGTTGGATGAAGATTCTATTTTCAAATAGAACCATGATATAAAAAATTGAAGCTCCACTTAGCATACTTCACATGTGCTAGAGTTGAAGTTTCCCCTCTTTTCGAAAAGCAATAAACCATACACACACAAAAGAGAAGTCAAGACATATTTGAACCACTTGACATAAAATTTCAAATGGGAGTTCCCCTTCCTTTGGAGAAGGTAGTGCAAATTGAATTTTTTCATAGAATTCCTTAAAGTCTTGAACTTCAAAACACATTGGGAGCTCATTTGACATGTCCAAGTATATCGAATGAGAACCCTTTTTTGTGAAAATCATAAGAACAAAGTGAACTCCATTTAACATACCTAAGTCTATTAAATAAGTTCATATTCTTTCAAATAAATCATAAACACATTTGACTTTAACTTAACATAACAAATTTTTTTTAAGTGAGAATCCATAAACATTGCATATCTTGACTTTCATTTTCAAAATCATAAACAGCATACCAAATTTGTTAAGTGAGAGTTTAAGTTTCAAAAATCATAAACACATTGAACTTTCACTTAACATACCAAATTTGTTAAGTGAGAGTTTCATCTTAAAAAAAAATCATAAACACATTTGACTTTTACTTAACATACCAAATTTGTTAAGTGAGAGTTTCATTTTCAAAAAATCAAAAACACACTGGACTTTCAATTAACATACCAAATTTGTTAAGTGAGAGTTTCATTTTCAAAAATCAAAAACACATTGGACTTTCACTTAGCATACCAAATTTGGTAAGTGAGAGCTTCATTTTCAAAAATCATAAGCATATTTAACTTTCGCTTAACATACAAAATTTGTTAAGTGAAAGTTTCATTTTTAAAATCATAAACACGTTTGCCTTTCACTTAACATTCCAAATTTGTTAAGTGAGGATCTCTTTTCAATGCACATTTGATCCCTATTTTAACATACCAAATTTATTAAGTAAGGATCCAATTTTTCATGTCAAACCACACTTGAGCTTTCACTTAACATACCGAATTTGTTAAGTGAGAGTCTCATCCTCAAAGAAAAATAAATATATCTCAAACAAATTTGGGGCTTTCACTTAACATACCAAATTTATTAAGTGGGACTCCCATCTTCTAAGAAAAGTAAATTTATCTCACAATCACATTTAACTTTCACTTAACATACCAAATTTGTTAAGTGAAAGCCTCATCATCAAACACAAATCAAACACATGTGACATCTTCTTAACATAACAAATTTGTTAAGTAAGAAGCCCCATTTTCAAAATATCACATAATCAAATTTTCACAAGAAAAAATATTTCAAACACACAATCACAACCTCTTCTTAGCATACCCAAATTTTCTAAGTAGAGGTCTTTCGAACTATCAATATTTTCAAACAAGATGCACAAAATACAAATATCTCCAAGAAAATCTCTCCTCAAATTTTATGAACCCCGCCCAACCTACCTAAATCGGTTGAGTATGGGTTCTAAATCGATATCAAATGGCAAAGACTCTCCTTAATATCCAAAATCTCCCTAAAATTTTGATGAACCCCACTTAATATCTTTAAGATTGTTTAGTGTGGATTCAAATTCAAAATCAATGATTGAAGGTGACTATCAAGGCAAGTGTCTGACTCAGCTACATTTCAATAATGCAGATTTCAGTGCAATCAATTCTTTCAATCCTCAGTCAGCATCTATGGCTCCCAACAAGCTTGTATTTTCCTTCCCCATTGGCCTAAACTTAGCCCTAGATCAGGCTAGTCTCTCTACCACTAGCTCCATCGAGGTCATCTACTTTGGCCATGGTTTTGAGGGGGTGAGGATTTCTTGAGAGGGGACAGCCCTCACTTTAAGGAGGAGGTGGCGGGCCACTTATTGATTGATATGCCATCGATTAGTTTCCTCTACTAAAGAGGAAGGACACTGTTGTTCCTGCTACCCTGCTAGTATCAATTTATGTGATAGTTTTTCCAGCCCTAGGTCAGTCAGTTACTCCTGCTACAGCTCTAGCAAGGGCTACTACCCCTCCTTGGACTCCCCAAAGGGAAAGACTATCTTGCTTTCTGAGATAGTCTCCTCCACATTCGAGGTGGGTGCTAGCTCTCGCTCTGTCATACCTACACATACACAGTGCCGCAATAAGAACTGTAAAATTAAGCGGGATCACAAGAGGGTGGAGAGAGATGGGCGCTGCTTCTCATGTGGCTGAGGAGGGATCTCCCTGTGAGACCTCTCCACATTTGAGTGGTAGAAGGGTTCACCCCCTCTCAACCTCAGATGGAGAGGAGGACTACAGGAGGATTGTAGCACTACCTCCACCACCAGCATATTTTAGCACATCGGCTAGGGGCAAGGATGCCCATGCCGGGCAGCTTATGCCTTAGGGTTGGCAGCTGGATGCTCAGTGGTACAATTTTTGATCTGATGATAGTTATCCCTAGGAGTGTCAAAAGTCTGATCCAGAGGGAGCGAGTCTTGGAGGCTCAGGCATCAGCTCAGATGAGTAGGAGGGAATGACAGAGGTTTGTCAGGCAGTCGGCGGCCTCTGCTCTGATGGATTTTCCCAATCGTTGCCCGACCAGGGCCGATCTTTCAAACAACATCATCTTTACTGGTGCTACTCATCATAGGAGGAGTAGGCCTATAGTCGAGGGACAATCGGTGCTACCTCCACACCGCTCCACTAACTGCCTACCATCGCCTATCCAGCTCACGGCATCCACCAATCCAACCAAGATCCAGAACCCACCATCTTGGGAAAGACCAGCACCATTGGTGATCCAGCTACGGCCCAAGGATCCCACTCCATCTACTCCACCCGTTGAGATGAGGTTGAGCTCTCCTATTAGACCTCCCACCTTAGCTATGAAAAAGAAGGAATGGCAACCCAAGACCACCGTGGTCGAGTCACCACCGTAGTCACAACAGCCCTTGCAGTCTCCACTTGCAGCAGCATCAGTGGCGAAAGGGGTAGAGGATATAGGTGTAGTGTCCATGATAGTAGATCCTCCTACAGTCAGTGTTCAACCAGTAGGCAGTGATCTACATATACCTATTAGTGAGCACATTCCTCTTAGAGATAATAGTACAGTGATAAGCAATACCCGATGTATTTCTGTCAGTGAGTGTAGCCCCTCCACCGATCAACGGTGAGTGTTTGTCCCTGCACAACTAGACTGCTCTTCAGATGAGATCGTCGCTCAGTACTTTGCTGAGAAAAGGGAACTCTATGGGGATGATTGCTCTGATGAAGAGGATGCTAGGGTCAGTTTTGATCCAGATGGGGATGATCTCTTGGAGGAATCAGCAGAAGTCCATATGGTCGATACTAGGGGTTCCCTCCTTAGGGATCAGCATAGTTAAGAGGGTGTTGTAGTTAAGGAAGAAGACACAGCTCATTCAACCCAACACCTTCATCAGCAATTGAGGTAGAGAGATGAGCATATTAGGAAGATGGAGAAAAGAGTTGAAGACTTGTTAGCGAAAGTCCTGGCACTTCAAGGCCAAGCTCCATCAGTACATCTTACTCCCTTAGAGGTTGACCACCCTAGGTTGTTGCATGTTCTGGATCAACCCAAGAGTACATCTCCTATGGACCAGGATAGTGGTAGCATGCATAGAAAGGTGGTGGACAACACCTCCATACAAGAAAAAGATATCAAGCAGTTAATGGAGCAGCAAGTGAAGGATGCATTGGCACAAGCCCGAGGTGGCTCATCTATTCCAAAGCGTAGACCCTCCCCGGAGGAATTTGATGGTGTCCAATATCCTAAGGGTTTTGTGCCTCCTTCCTTCAAAATTTTTTATGGCAGTGGGAACCCTCGACAGCACATAGCATATTTCAGGGCTCGATGCTGCAATGCTGATGGTAGCGATGCACTTCTATTATATCTCTTTGTTAGTAGTTTGACAGGCATCACATTTGATTGGTACGCTGAACTACCCAATGGTTCAGTGAAGACTTTTACTGAGTTGGAGCACCTCTTCATCAAGAGGTTTGCTGGAGCCCAGCAAAGGGTAACTGTGGGTGACCCCATAGTGGCATAACAAAACCTAAATGAGTCTTTTGTTGATTATATTCTCAGGTGGAAAAACCTGAGTATGAAATATGAGCCACAGCTGTCCGAACAACATGCTATAGAAATTCTTCTCAAGAATATTCATGGCCCGGTTGCTTTCATGCTCAAGGGATTTACAATCAAAACCTTTGAGAAGTTAATCAATAAGGTAGCTAGCCTACAAGGGGAAGCCAAACAGTTACCTTTTCAAGAACAATCATTCAAACCCAAGCAGTAAAAAGCATTCGAGAAGAAGCTAGGGGTAGTAGTGTCAGTAGACAAAGGGAAGCAGCCAGCCAGAGCTCAGTATGAGAGACCTCGTGCATAACAGCCTCCATTGCCACCTCCACTACCACCACCTCGGCCAGCATATCGACCACCACAGTTGCCACAGTGACCGCCGCCACCTCCTCCATAATATACTCAGCAGCGGTACTTATATCCACCGCCAGGTAACTATTACCCACCTACTCTTATCGATAAATTGAATAAGTGATGGAGGTGGGCATTCTTTCTTTTGATGAGA
Organism: Cymbidium sinense; assembly: GCA_021442155.1. Taxonomy (NCBI): domain Eukaryota; kingdom Viridiplantae; phylum Streptophyta; class Magnoliopsida; order Asparagales; family Orchidaceae; genus Cymbidium; species Cymbidium sinense. The sequence continues at coordinate 262,797,122 of CM038214.1, read as the reverse complement.
TTGAGAGAATGTGGGTATTGGAGGTGAAGGAAGATGATATGTTGGATAACTAGCGCTCCCACCAAGGATTGCCAAGGTTTGGCCACCAAGCTCTCAAACCACAAGAATAACTCAAAAATGTATAATTGCCAAAAGATCTCCTTCATTCTAATAAGAGGGGCTATTTATAGCCATTACAAGCATCTTTCAAAAGAAAAGAATTCAAAACATGGAGGGAAAGGTGGGTGGCCACATTAATGTGAAGCAATAAATTGCCTCATTATTTTATGCCATCCACCCATTTCACATGCTATTATTTTATGTGGATTCAACCACCTCACATGTCATGCTTTGAATATTTAAATGCAAAATTTCAAACATGGAGTTTCTAGGAGAAAATTAAAAATTACATAAAAAAAATATGAAATCATAAAATGGGCCTTAGCAGGCTAATGGGCTAAGTCTTCTTCTTTCTTGAATTTTCTTGGGCTTTAGCTTGAGATCTTGTAAATGGGCCTTGGGCTCTAATTTGTTGATCCTCATGATGTTCTACATCAACTCCACTGGGCTCAATTGAACTCTGCTCCGTAGAGTTGAAATCTAAGAAGTCTTCTACTAATTATGGGGCTAAAGTCTCCAAATCACTACAGGTCAACCATGTGTCTTCAGCTGGTGGCTTATTCTTCCAACGAACTAGAAAATGATGTTCAGAATCTAGATTAATGGGTGCTTCCTCGGTGATAATATAGTCAACTTCAAAGGAAGAGGGCTTACAAGTGCTATATCTCCCTAAAGAGTTAGGGAACAAGTGGAGGTTTTCTAATTCCTTCATATGATAGAATATCTTCAATATTAATAACTGGATGAATGAACAAATCAGCAGGCAAATCAAGGTGATAAGCATTAGTTCCAATTTTCTTGAGAATTTTAAATGGACCATAAGCGTGCATGTAATTTCTTATATTTAGTAGTTTGATAACTTTTGAATGCTAATCAATACATAATCACCTTTTTATATTTCTTTCTTGAAGCATAATTATCATTACTTATAGTAATTTGCTTTCTTATATCTTCATGGAGGCTTTGAAAATCTTTAGCAAATGGGAATGCTGCATCAGAAAATACATGAGATGATAGGTTTACTACATCTATTGGTTGTCGTGAGTTTTGACCATAGACTATCTCAAATGGTGATTTTTTTGTAGTTCTAGATATAGTACTATTATAGGAAAATTTAAAGGTTGGTAAATGTAAATCCCAATTTCCTAAACTTTTACCTACCAAACATCTAAGCAAATTTCCTAAGGTACGATTAACTACTTCAGTTTGTCCATCAATTTATGGGTGAAAGGCAGAAGAGAATTTTAATTTGGTACCTAATAATTTCCATAATGTTTTCCAAAAATATGAGACAAACTTAACATCTCTGTCAGAAACAATGGTTAAAGGGAGACCATGGAGTTGCACTATTTCTTTAAAAAATTATTTGGCTATGTAAGAAGCATCATTTGTTTTTGAACAAGATAAGAAATGAGCCATTTTTGAGAACCTATCCACTACAACAAAAATATTATCATGTCCTCGAGCTGTCCTAGGTAATCGTAGAATAAAATCCATTGATAGGTCTTCCCAAGGCCTATAAGGAATAGGTAAGGCAGTGTATTGTCCAGACCTTTCTTTGATAGTTTTAGCCTATTTACAAATTAAGCATTGAGCCACTAATTTTTGAACATCTCGTTTTAATGAAGGCCAATAAAATCTATTTTCTAATAAACATATGGTCTTATCCTTTCCAAAATGACCTACACCCCATGTAGCTCGTGATAAGGAATTCTCTAAGAAGATCGAGGAATGCATAATTATTTTCCTTTATATAAATATCCATTTGTTATCAAGAATGTCCCTTGTAAAGTTATTGGTTTATCTAGGTGTTCAAGATAAATTAGGTGAAAGTCAGGGCACACAATATAATCATCTTTGATTCTATCAAATCCTAGGATTCTCAATTCTAAAGAGGAAATCATTAGGTTTGCCCTGGATAAAGCATCAACAGGCTTATTCTCAATTCCAGGCTTATGCTTTAGAACAAAAGAGTAGTCTTGTAAAAATTCAACCCATTTTGCATGCCTATGACTTAATTTCATTGAGTATTAATGAATTTTAAGGCATGGTGATCAGAATTAAGTATAAATTCTCTATGTAAGAGATAGTGCCAATGCCTTAAGGATTGAATTACTGCATAAAACTCTCTATCATAAGTGGAATATCGTTGTTTAGCTTCATTTAATTTTTCACTAAAGAATGCTATAGGATGATTCTCTTGACTTAAAATTCCACCTATCCCAATTCTTGAAGCATCACATGTCACTTCAAAGGCTTTAAAAAATCAGGAAGCCTAAGGATTGGTGCAGAAGTGATAAGAACTTTAATTTTCTCTAAGGCCTTTTGTGCATTAGAAGTCTAACAAAATTTATCTAATTTTAGTATATCAGTTATTGGAGCAACAATGGTATTAAAATTCTTAATAAATCTCCGATAAAAAGTGGCTAAACCATTGAAGCTTCTAACTTCAGTAAGACTTTTAGGTGGTGGCCAATCTAAGATTGCTTTCACTTTAGAAGGATCAGGTTTAAGCCCAGTAGTGGATATAATAAAGCCTAAAAAGATTACCTCAGCTTGCAAAAAGAAACACTTTTTTAAATTGACGTATAATTTCTCTTGTTTAAGTAGTTCAAAGACTTTTTGTAGGTGTTGTAGATGTTCATTTTCACTTGGACTAAAATCGAATATCATCAAAATACACCACCAAAAATTTACCTATATATGGTTTAAGAACAGTATTCATTAATCTCATAAATGTGCTAGGAGCATTTGAAAGTCCAAAGGGCATGACAAGCCATTCATAAAGTCCATCAGGGGTCTTAAAAGCCTTCTTCCACTCATCTCCTGATCTTATCCGAATTTGATGATATCCACTTTTAGATCAATCTTTGAAAAAAAATTTGCTCCTGAGATTAAATCTAACATATCATCTATAGGAATAACCTATATTTGATAGTAATTTTATTTATTGCTCGACTATCAACACACATTGCCATGTTCCATCTTTCTTTGGAGTTAATAATCTTTGGGGTGCACAAGGCTAAGACTCTCTTGAATAAAACCCTTTCTTAATAATTCCTCAACTTGTCTTTTAATCTCGCCTGGTAGGGTTCATCCTATAATGTGGAAGATTAGGAAGTTGAGTAAGAACTCAATAGCATGTTGAATGTCTCTTAGAGGAGGTAGCTCATCAGGAAGCTCATCAGGTGCAATATCGTTAAAATCAGAAAGAAGAGAAGAGACCACAGCAGGTATGTGAGTCTCATTAGAGTCTGGTATGACTTCTTTTACATGTAATATGTGAAGAAGAAATGGATCAAAAATTTCTTTTCGTAAAGCGCTAAAACCTATTATTTCTATTTTTGGGGTCAAAGGAGAAAGAGTAGGTGTTTTAAAATAAGGATCAGAAATGATAGTGTTAGGCATAACAGTAGGATTTTCTATGATAATTAATTGAAGTTTGGCATTTTTCTTCAATAGAGGCTTAGGTTGCAAGCGAAGTTGTTTTTTGTGTGGTGTTATGGAGGGTGTTTTCTCTTGGCTTTATTGGTAGGAGTTTAATAGTCTTATTATTATGTTTAAAAACATAAGTATTTTCCCTATCATAGTGAATAACATTCATATCATATAGCAAGGTCATCCTAAGAGAATATGAGCAATGTCCATAGGGAGAACATCACACCAAATTTGATCCTCATAGCTTCCTATTTTAATAGAAACTAAACACCGATTGGTGATGGGAAGAGATGTATGATTTACCCAACTAACATGAAATGGTTCAGGGTGTGGTTCAGATTTTAGGTTGGCTCGAGTTAAGGTATGTGTTGAAATGACATAGCACTCCCTCCATCTATAACTAACCTACATCTCTTTTCATTACACAAAACATACATGCTAAAATGTTCTTTCTCCTCCAATCTTACGCCTCATTTTTTATTAGAAGACATCTCATCACATTAACATGAGGGTCATCGTTAATTCCAATTCTTCATCGAGATAATGGGGTGTCATCATAAACTTCTTCTAGATTATCATCTATTGGATTTTCAACTTCTTCTAAAAATAAGATTTGAGCTTTACATTGATTTTGCATATGACCTTTTTGACATTTAAAACATATTACTTCCTAATGTTCTTAGAGCTCCCTTCAATTGAAGTTTTAGGCGGGGATGGGCCATTTGGATGGTCTAGAATTGGATGAAATGGAAGGTAGTTGACTTTTAATTTTAGAGAGGGAGGCAGATTTCTTTTATTGTTCAACTAATAATGCATAATGAAATGCTTCCTCTAAAGATTGTGGGTAAAATAATTCAACTTTATTTCTAATTTTAGCCCTACAATCAAATTTATTGGGTAATTGCCAATCATTATCAACAATCAATTCTAGAAACTAGATCTTCAAAAGTGTTCAAGTATTCGATTACAAGATAATTACCTTGTCTCAAAGTTAATAATTGGCTATGTAGCTTCTTATCATGATGCCTAGGGCATTGCTCTTAACATTTCTTTCATTTCTATCCAAGTGAGGTTTGTCCTTCCTAATCTTTGTTCTTTAGCTAAAGTATTTGTCCAATAAATTTTAGCATGCCCTATCAATTTTATTTTAGCAAAAGTAATTCTTTGGTAATCATCCATTTTATACCAATCAAAGAAGTCATCCATAACTGAGAAATTTAATTGGATCATGTATACCATCATAAGTTGGGGCTTCTACTTTAACTCTTCGAGATGGATCATTAGAGTCTTCTATAGTCTTAAAATAATTTTCTCCCCTTCCACCATTTCTATCAATTGATTGTCTTCTAAGTGGTTGATTTTCTCTATGGTTTGGATATAAATCTTCTTCATCTATCCCTATTGGCACAGTTTGAGTAGGTATTGGAGGAGGAGTTGGTACTCTATTATTTTGTAGATGCACTAAAAGAGTTTGCATTTGTTGTTTAAGTTCTTGCATTTGATTCTTACTTTCTTCTAATATTTGTTGAGTTTTTAGTTCATTGTCTTGGATCCTAAGATCTAAGGCATCAACTAATCTAGTCAAATTTTCAACTTGATCTTGAGAGATAGATTTTGGTGTCATGAGATTTTTTTTTAAGGAAGAAAAAAAAAGATATATGAAAAGGGACCAATGAAAAAATAATAATAAATAAGTATAATATAATTGTGCAATCAAAGTGAAATTTTAAGCTAAGAGAACTTCTATGTGAGGAGAGGGGACCACTTATATCTCAAGCTCTCCTTAGACAGTTTAGGTCTTTTTGACAAAGTTCTATTTAACTTCCAAAATCACCAAGTTTAACATCCTTATATTATTATGCATGCATATTTTTTTATATATATATATTTTAATGCAATGAAATAAAAATGTTTATCAAGCCTCTTTTTTTCTTTTAAGAAAGCAAGTTATCATAAGTTAATCAAAGAAACTTCTAAAATTAACCATAAACAATAACGAAGATAATAAAGCAAGTAATTAGATTTTGATTTGTACTAATGGCTAGGTTGCTTTAGGTGATGAACTACCTCACCAAGGTACTCTCTTAAATTTTTTTTCTCTTTTTTTTTGAGGGGAGGGGGAGGGGGTGCGCACAATTGGAAAATGGCTAAAATATATAATAGAGCTTACTAATTGAAATTTTATGCTATCACCATAAACTTGCAAGCAATATATATCTTTCCAAGCTACTAATATGCTTTTAAACTATCACATAAAAAAAATTAATTAACCTCACAAGTCCAAGAAAAACTCACAAGTTTGAAGACAAGTCCAACACTTGAGTTGCTCCCTTTCTTGAAGCAAACTTTTGACCAAATTTGCTCCTTCAGGGCTTACCAAATTTGATGGAGGTGATGGGTTCTTTATTTTGATGAGATTGAGAGAATGTGGGTATTGGAGGTGAAGGAAGATGATATGTTGGATAACTAGACCAGGATTGCCAAGGTTTGGCCACCAAGCTCTCAAACCACAAGAATAACTCAAAAATTTGTAATTGCCAAAAGATCTCCTTCATTCTAATAAGAGGGGCTATTTATAGCAATTACAAGCATCTTTCAAAAGAAAAGAATTCCAAACATGGAGGGAAAGGTGGGTGGCCACATTAATGTGAAGCAATAAATTGCCTCATTATTTTATGCCATCCACCCATTTCACATGCTATTATTTTATGTGGATTCAACCACCTCACATGTCATGCTTTGAATTTTAAATACAAAATTTCAAACATGGAGTTTCTAGAAGAAAATTAAAAATTACATAAATAAAAAGATGAAATCATAAAATGGGCCTTAGCATGGGCTAAGTCTTCTTCTTTCTTGAATTTTCTTGGGCTTTAGCTTGAGATCTTGTAAATGGGCCTTGGGCTCTAATTTGTTGATCCTCATGATGTCTACATCAATAGGCCATATTCATTCAAGAGGGAGATAGTTAGGAAGATCTTTAAGAATCTCTTAAAGAAACCTGACTTTCAGTTACCTGAGCCCAAGAGGCCAGAAGATGTGGGCAAGAGCGATGATCCTAACTATTGCCCCTACCAACATATGGTCAGTCATGTCTTAGAGGATTGTGTCACCTTTAAGGACTGGCTTGAGTGTAGCTACAAGTTAGGAGCTATTATTATCCCCAAGGAATACTTGTTAGAATAACCCTCCAGTTTTATCAGAGTAATTCTTGGGGATACTTATGATCCTCTTAATATAAAAGAAGGTTGGGATATTGTCTTATCCCGAACCTCTAAAAAGTTGCCTCGAAGGTCAAGAAGCTTTCTTTATAGGTGCCTGAAGTAACTCAAACCTCCAACACCAAGGAAAGTTTGCAAGTTGCTAAAGAAAACTTAAAGAAGATGCCAACCCAACATCAGCAGCAGCCTACCTTACTTGCCCGTGATAGCATAATAGCACAACCACCATCTGAGCCCACCACTCCATCAACTATTTCCGCTACTACTTCTTCCTCCACTAGCTCCTCTTCTACCAATAGAAGCATTGTATCAGTGGAAAAGGGTACTTGTGGTGTTTATTTTTGGGGTGTGGGACACCACGCAGATCTTAGGGGGTACTTATTGAAGTGATCAGTGATTCAGAATGATGTACTATCTTGAAAGATAGAAATCACCACCCTATAATGGACCTAATCACCTAATAAGGACTCTAAGGCATGATGGGTCTTGAATATACAGAGATCTTTTCTTTTACTTTACATGGAAAAGTAAGTAGGGTTTATTTAAGCGGGTTCATTAAGTTCCCTATGGAGGCAAGCCCCAGTTAATTACATCCAAGGAATGAGAACTTAAGAATACTCTCGATTAAAGTAGATAATTAGGTCTCCAAAGATTTCAAGGTTAAGACTATCAAAGGATTGGCTATTTTAGAAATTCAAATGGGATAGATCAAGGAGAAGACTTATTTTTTGGAATCCAAAGGGAGAAAGTAGGAAATGCTCATAATATTAGGAAGCCTAGTGAGCATTCCAATCTACTATAGTTGGGCTTTATATTTTGAAATTGAAGAGAGTTAATTATTTGAGTTGACATTTTATTAGATTCTTATAATTCCATAATATAAGATTGTGAAAATGCTAGAGGTGAGGATTTATGCTTGTAGCCCAAGGAAATAGCTACCTCGATTCTAAACTAAGGAGCCTTGGTACAAAATGGCACAACCTAAATCTAAGGCAAAAATGGGTATATGGTTTACCTCCACAAGAGAATAAACACCCACTGGACTTATTACTTTAGAGTGGCACTCCTCCTCCTACTTTAAATCCATGTAGGCAAGTCTTATGCTTTGCAAGATGGCTGGGTTGTTTCATTTAGAAAGAAAACTAAGTCCTTAGACTCACTCCCTAAGAGACTAGAGCATGAGTGGTATGAATCCATGACTTAATCTAATGCAAATTTTATCAAATTTATTTGATTCTTTTGGACTTTGTTTTGACACAAACTATGGGATTTTGTATGCCTAAATGCATGAGAATTTGATTATAGGCCAAATCAGAGAGAAAGGGGTGTCTTCCACCAAAGGCTCTCATAGGTTAAGCCTTGATTCTCGGATGGCTCTTAAGAGTGAAAGAATATGACATGCATGATATTATACATTCATCCATCCATAAGGGGTTACTAAAAATTTTATTATCTTGATTTAATTCTTAGGCTTTTATGTGTGGTTATGAGTTATTTTAAAATTTTAGTTATGAGTTGTTAATTGGGGTAGAAAAAAATTAATTTTATCTAAGAGCCTACCCATCAGGCCACATTCAAGCATCAATCATAAAGAAACTATGAAAAGCATGTTTCTAATGTGCAATCTAAACACAACATCAAACAATTTTATAGACTACCATAAAAGAATAAAAGGCTTGTCATTGGGTTCCATACACCCAAAAGAAAGAAAAAAAGATGGGTTAGGAGTTACCCTTATACAACCGGATTACAAAATAATATATATATCTATGGGGTCTTCTTTTCTTCATTTCTTCATTCTTCTTTCTTTCTTTTGATTTGATTTGCTCCAAAGGCATCCAGGCAGGGGACTAAATCCTTCAGCCCTTGCTCATCCTAATCCCCATACACTAATCTAATTCTAATGCAAAATTACATCAAAAATAGGAAAAAGTAAATCTAGCTACACCAAACAAATGTTAGCTAAACACACCATACAACCCAAGCGGTTATATGAATAATTTGGACTTAGCACCCACACATGGGGTAAACCCTTTGTTACACTTAGGGGCTAAGCAACACATACAAAACATTTATATTTTTTTATTATAGCGGCCCCTTTAAGCACAACCCCAAAAAAATATGATTAAATAATCGGCCTAACATCTCTAACACACAACATCAGTCTAAAATATTACATCAAAACAAAACACAACATCATACATACACACTAACTTAGCACTAGTAGTGACTTAGTATTCTAATGTGTGTGCTTAAGGCTTGTGTAGCAAGACTTTACTAGGCTTCTTTAGTTTAAGTTTCAATTTGAAGTTTGAATTTAAATTTTACCTTTGGGTGATTTCAATTTAAATGATTTAATGATTTGATTTTTATTTTATTTCATTTTATTTGGTTTGAAATGATATTTAGGTTCTCAAGAATGAAGAGTAGGATGAATTCCATGTAGGCAGACTCACCTATTCTACATCTAATTCTAAGAATCTAACTAAGTCCTTAAGTATCTTGATTAGCCCATTTGAATTTGTGTAATTCATTTGATTTAGATTTAGAATTTGAGTTTATTTAAGTATTTGATTAATTGATTTTGGATTAGATGTTTTAGTTTAATTGCATCTTGATAATTCAATATCCTTAATATCTAATGGGTTTAAGTTTGTTTAAGTTCATGTGTTTTTTGGTTGATTAATTTTAGATTAGGTATTTTGATTTAATTGAATCTTGATAATTCAATATCCTTTTAAATATTTAAATTCTTTTCTTTTGATCATGGTTATGTGATTTAACTTTATGTTTATTTAATTGATTGTGGTTCATTTATTTGTAGTTTGATCGGATTAGATTAATTAAGATTTTATTTTGATTTTAATTGGGTTTGATTCTTTGTAATTAGGATTTTATTTTTAATCACATCCATTTGTCATGTTCATCAAAGTTTGGTTTGCATTTTGATTTCATATATTGGATAGTTAATTAGTTTATTTTATTTAAGTAGGTCGAATGAGATTTGATTTGATTATATTAAATTGATGAGTCTTTCTTGATTTAACTTAATTTGATTAATTTGATTTAATTAGCTTTATTGGTCTTATGGGTTTGCTTAGGTTCAATGTGATTATGTGATTTGTTTAATTAATAAGTGTATTTATATTATAAAGGTTTGTTTAATTTTTTTTTAATTTAGTTTCATATTTGTTTAGATGATGTAATTAATGACTTAATGGTTTAGGTTTAATTTATGTTTTGATTAATATTTAATTGCATTTTTTGATTAATTAAGTTTAAGCAATTAATTTGATTAACTTAATTAGTTTGTTTAAGAGGTATGATTAAATTAAATAAAGATTTGTTTAACTTTTAATTTGATTTCATGTTTATTTGAGTTAATGATGTAATTGATAAATTAATGATTGAAGTTTAAATTAGGGTTTGATTATCATTTAATTGCATTTTTATGTTTGATTAAGCTTAAGTTTAATATGATTAATGTAATTTACTTAATTAATTTATTTAATAGGTGTAATTAAATTAATTAGTAGATTAATTAAGTATTTAATTTGAATTAATTTTAATCTGATTTATAAAGTTAAATTTGTTTTATTAAGATAATGGATTAATTTATTAAGTTTGCATTAATTAGATGTTTGATTAATTAAGTTTGATTAAGGGTCAATTAAAGGTATATTTGATTAGAGATTAATGACTTAATGATTTAGGTTTAATTTAAGTTTTGATTAGTGTTTAATTGCATCTTAATTATGTTTGATTAAGTTTAGGTTTCATATGATTAATTTAATTAACTTATTAATTTATTTAAGGGGTGTGATTATTTAATTATGGGTTTGATTTAAGCTTAATTAGAGTTAGCTTTAATGACTTATTTAAATTAATTTGATTAATTAAGATGATGGATTAATTCATTAAATTTTCATTAATTAAATGTTTGACTAATTAAGTTTGATTAAAGGTAATTAGATTAATTAAAGGTTTGTTTAATTAAAGATTAATGACTTAATAGTTTAGGTTTAATTTATGTTTTGATTAATGTTTAATTGCATCTTCATTATGTTTGATTAAGTTTATGTTTAATATGATTAATTTAATTAGCTTAATTAGTTTATTCGAGGGTGTGATTAAAATTTAATTATTGATTTAAGCTTAATTTAGAGTTAGCTTTAATGTAACTTATTTAAATTAATTTGATTAATTAAGATGATGGATTAATTTATTAAATTTTCATTAATAAATGTTTGACTAATTGAGTTTGATTATTTATGATTTTACTTGACTTGATTTATTTATTATGTTTGTTTGATTTCATTAACATGTTCAATGTAGTTATTAGGTTGAAATATCTAATGGTTATTTAATTATCTCATTCCAAATGGATGTGATTTAATCATAGGTTAATTAAGTTTGCTTTAATTTTATTTAGTTTAATTGATTAGTATCAAATTATTAAAGTTTTCTAAGTTTGTTGGATTTTGAGTTTGATTTAAGATTTAATCATTTAATTGAATTTTTTATTAACTTAAATAGATTTAATCATATTTAATTTAATCTCCTTTAAAGATGATATTTTCTAATTTAAAGTTTGATTAATGATTTAATGAATGCTATTTAATTTTTTGATTTTGATTTAATATTTGAGTTATTTTTAGATTATATTTCAAATAACTTTTTAATTGTTTAAACTCTAATCTTAAGTGTTTATTTAGGTTTCTTAAGATTCAAAAGATCAAATCATTTTTCTTAAGAGACTTAGATGTCAATTAAAGTGATTTAGGTTATCTTGAAGATTTTTTATAAATTTCTGAATTTTTATTAAATTTATTTTATTAAAATTGATAATCCAAATTTAAAAATTTAATTTTTCCCAATCCAAATGTTTTTTTAACTTGAAATTTTTATTGTAGGTGTATTTTAAAATTACTTTCAATATCTGAAAATCTCAACTTAATCTGAATTATATTTTTGGCTTAATTAATGAAATATAGTTTTCACTAAAACCTAAATTACGCTCACAATACTCAATAAATTCTGAGTATTTTAAATTTTTTGGATTCCTCTCGGATAAATGAATCCAACGAGCTCTTGCTTGTAATTTTTGGTTAAGTATTTTATTTTTTATGAGTTTTTGAAATTTTAGATGATTTAAATTATTAATATTATTATATTTTTTTTTATTATACATATATACGCGGCGGAAAGACAGACACGCCTTTCTGACCGTCTCAGATGACGGTCCGATCAGATCGGATCTAAAGGTGATCGCAGATCGGCGATCATCGAGCCGAAGATCGAAACCACGCATCGGATGGTCCGGATCATTTCGTGATACGGCTCGACGCTCATCGGCGGATCACATGATCCGAGCCATCCGCATCGCGCGACGGATGGTCCGCATCGCATCAGAAGGCGATCGCGATCCATGCACAATCGAGCCGTCCGATCCGAAGCGGGATTGGATGGTATCGTGGCCGGTGAACAAGAGCCAGGTATTTTAAAAAATGAAAGTTTCTAAGCCAAAACTTGTCCAAATGGACCGTTTCATGCCGATTCACCAAAAAATTCTATTTCTATTTGGAATGATTTAAAATAAAAGTGCTAGATTTTCTAAAGGAAATTCCTAGAATCACGGAAATTTAATACAAAATATGCAAAATCTAAGGCCGAATTTGTTTGACGAAAAGTTACCTCACCGGGATGATTGGTCGGTGAAGATCCGAGGGAGCTCTATGTGTGAGAAGTTTTTAATCTTTAGCCTTGCTTCTTGAACGCCTCTCCTTCTCCGATGTTTACCGTCATCGCCTAAGAGCAAATTCTTGTATTATTTGAGCTCAAAGTGGCTAAACAAAGTGGGGATGGGTTACTTTTGGCTTTGGAGAGATTTGGGGCGAGTGATGATGGGAGCAAGAGAGCTCAAGTCTCATTTCCCCCTCCTTTAATAATGGATGAAAATACAAATTTTTTTGAATTATTTTGGCTCCAAATTGAATGCCATCTTGTTGGGGTGGTTATATAGATCTAGATTGATTGAGGACTTTGGATTTTGCTCCAAAGTCCTCTTGCACCATATGATGAGATTTGTTTAATTGAAATACCATGTGATGAGGGTTAAGTGCATGTGATGGGGAAATTAAATGAGGTTAGGTGGAATCCTATGTGGGGATGGTTCATGAGGGATTTAAAATGGGTTTGTTTTGGGCTGATCCCAAATGGGTTTGGGTCGATTTGATCAGCCCCTAATGGGTTTTGGCTTGGTTTCAAGGGATTTGGCCCAATTTAGGTCATATGGGTCATGGGCCAATTGACCCATTTGACCAAAATTGGCCAAATTAACTTGGTTATGGGTCATGTTCAATTGACTAATTGAAGATGAATGTGGTCTTTGGTTTGAATTAATTTGGATTTAATTTTGATTTAGGCCAAATTGACCCTTTAGGCCAATTTGGGCTAGTTGAGTCAAGTTGACCCAATTGGCTTGATTGATCAAATTGGTTTAATTATTACTTTGGTCAAGTTCAATAATCAATTTGGAAATGAGATTGAGCCATTGGTTGCAATCAATTTGGGTTAGATCATGATTTGACCCGATTTGGTTCTTTAGGCCAATTTGGGTCAATTTGGATCAAATGGCCAATTGGGCTTGGTTTGGCCCAATTGATTGCAATTGATCATCCTGTGATCAAAATCATGGTGGAAGATTTTGGTGAGCTTGGTTCAATCCAATTTGGGTTGGATTAGAAGTTGGCTCAAATGGGTCATAGTCACTTTAGTCAAGTGCACCTAAGTGGGTCAATTTAGTTTTGATTTGATTTGATGATTATAGGTTTCATTTATATTTGGGTAGATAATTAAATAAATGATTGATTCAAGAGAAAATTGTTGGTTTTGACTTGATCGATAGAATTTGGCTAAGTCCAAAGAATTGGCTTAAAGGGTTTAAATTGAGTTTGGATTTGATTTTCAATATGGTTTTGGTCATTTGAATTTGGATTTCATTTATATTTGTGAATAAAATGAAGGAATAATTGATTTATAAAGAGATCAATTGAGTTTGATTTGAAGGAAAGATTTGGCTAAGCTTATGAATATGGTTCATATGGCTTAGAAAGGGTTTTAGGATTTGAATTTGATTTTGGGTTTCAATCATTTGGAGTCAAATTTTGAAATTAGATTTGAATTTGAATTTGAATTTGAATTTGAGATTTGATTTGAGAATTGAGTCTAATTTAATTTGAGAAAGTGTATCTAGATTAGGTTTAGCTATGGGATAGGTAATTTTTAAACCCCAAGGCATAGCCTAATCTTATGATTAACACTTCTAAGTCTCTAGGCTTAGGTTAAGTGTTTACCTAATCACTAGATGTGTCTTATGATTAAGGAAATCTTAGTGTCTAGAAGAGTCCTAAGTCTAAGAAGAGGAGGTTAAGAGCTCACCCAAAAGTGAGGTCAACAAAGGACCCCAATAGTGTGGTGTAACCGACAAGGCACACCTGACATGGCTGACGAAAAAAATGATCAACAACATCCAGAAGATTGCAACAAATAATAGAAGTGATCTATACCTAGACCCGAAAGGTAGATAGAATCATGATCTTAGTGCAATGTAGCTCTCTTTATGCCAAGGGCATAAGAGAGCAATAAGAAATCCACTAGGGATTGAGTACATGAACCTTCCTCTAGGGAAACAGGTTCAAGTTATCCTCTAGGGATATGGATCTGAGTTTGATTATGAATATGATTTATTTGGGTGTGTATCCGCTAGGGATAAGAATTTAATTAGATTTCTTTGATTTGTTTGATCAGACTCCACTAGGGGGGGTTGGTTTAATCTATTATGGCTCCACTAGGGAGAAGTGTTTTAGATTGAGGGCATATCCGCTGGGGATATACACTCGATTGAATTTATTTGATTTAGATATAAACTCTGCTAGAGAGGCTAATTTGATTTGCACCTCACTGGGGAGAAATTTAGTTTGTTTGATATGTTTAATTCGACTCTGCTAGGGAGGTTGGTCTAAAATTTATTTTGTTATGGATCCTGTCAGTTTACGATGGACTACACTAAGAAGGGGCCACGGGGGCCTTGGTTTATCTTAGATTTATAAGTCTAAAGGGGTAGTCTACCTGCCATAAGGTAGGACTATCCAACCTAAGGGGTTGCCTTTTGGTGTGCAATGACTATGCTAGGAAGAAAGCGTAGTAGACTTACATCTTCCAAAGCAAGAAAAAGTCATTGGGGTGATCTATTGGACGAGCAACACATCGAACCCTACCTAAGGCGACTACTGAGTGAGCACCACTGGGGGTCTTACCTCAACTCAAGAGTAGTCCTGATGATTAATTTGATTTGATTTGATTTACTTTAATTTTGTGTGTTATTTGGACCTGTTGGCTGATGGACCCAATCAAGAGGAGCTATGTCGCCTTGACCTATCTCAGTTTACAAGTCCAAAGGGGTAGTCTACGCCACAAAGTAGACTATCCCCTAAGGGTTGCCTTTCTTGTGCAAGCATTGTAGGAAGAAAGCGTGACTTACATCTTCCAAAGTAGGGATCAACTAGGGTGATCTATTGATGGCACAAATGATCAATCCGACCTAGGGCGACTATTTGAGGAATGTCACCGTGGACTCATATCGACTGTGAATAGTCAAAAAATACTTTAATTTTAGATGGACCTTATTTGCGATGAATCTACTAAGAAGGAGCTAATGTCAGCCTAGACCTATCTTAGGTTTACAAATCCAAAGGGATAGTCTACCAGCCGTTAGGTAGAACTAACCAACCTGGGGTGCCTTTGGTTTGTAATGGTCAAGTTAGGAAGAAAGCATGGGGACTCACATCTTCCTAAACAATAATAGGGTGATTGGTCACTTACAAATCGAACCGACCTGCCCCGTAAATGATCGTGTCGGGAAAGAATGCGTAATAGACTTATATCTTTCAAAGCAAAGACGATCCGGTAACTCGTTGGAGGCACAACAAGTTGAACCCACGGGTGACTATGGAGTGAGTACCGACCGGGATTTATCTCAACTCGTAGTCAATTCTATAGGGAGTTTTGCTAACACCGCCTAAAGATAGGATGCCGCTTGGGAAAGGGCCATGGGGCTTGAATTCCTAATCCACAAGCAAATATTTTGTTTTGTTTATTTAATTTGTTTTATTGGACCTGTTTTTGAGGGATCCTAGAAGGAGCTTAAATCACTAGACCTATCTCGATTTAGAACTGGGAGAATCGCATCCAACAAATTCTCCAACCACAAGGGTGGCTACCAGGAAAGGGGGATTGTCCAATCCAAAAGTAACATGGGTAGTGACTAAATAGGGTCTCAAAGGACGTGATCCAATTAGAATGCCTGCAGGGGAAGGGGCAACAAAGGGGCTTCGATCCAACACCCTGGAGAAAATGACATGGCTAGTCATATATCACATAGGTATTTGGTGGCCAACTCATGGAGAAAGCGCGGAGACTTACATCTTCCAAGAGCTGTGTACCCACTGGGTGAGTCACTATCAGCATAGCGAACATCAACCAACCTATGGTGCCCATCAATTTGCAACAATCAGTCTAGAAAGAAAGTGTGTAGGCTTACATCTCTAAAGCGAACCCGGGATAGTCTCTGACGCCATCCGAGTAGAGCACCATCGAGTGAATGCCACTGGAGCTTATATCGACTCAAACATAGTCAAGAGGAAAGGAGCCTGGGGACTTACCCTAAACCTAAATATATTTGACCTAGAATTGGGTCATGATGATTAGTTCAAGAAGAAAGCACGAGGACTCACATCTTCTCAAAAACGGATCAACCATGAGGTAAACTTTGGCGGTGAAGACTACAATAGGCTCATGGGTTTGCAATGGTCAATTAGGAAGAAAGCAGGGGACTCACATCCTCCAACAAATGACCAGGGGTGATTGCTTTGGACAGCAAATCGACGACTGAAGTGTGAGTGGAGTGCCAGGGGCATGCTCCCACATCAAAGTAGCTTGAAAGAAAGATATGTATGTTTGTGTTTGATATGAAGGAATAGGATGCCACTGGGGACTCTTACACTTAAACCTCAAGGAAACTCAACCTATTCAAAGTATGGTGGCTAGTTCAAGATGAAAGCGTTGGGACTCTTCTTAAACAAAGCCAACACAAGGTAGTTCACTAACAGGGCAGTGAAGATAACCAAATTGATAAGGCACTCGTCGGTTCGCAATGGTCAAATTAGGAAGAAAGCGCGGGGACTTACACTCTCCAACAAATGACTATTGGGGTCATCAGTTACTTTGGGCAACAAATCAAACCCAACCTAGAGCGGCTAATGAGTGAGTACCACAGGGGGTTTGCTCCCACATCAAAGTAGCACAGAAAGAAAGATATGTATATATTTTGTGTTTGATATGGAAGGAATAGGATGCCACTAGGGACTAAATATATCATGGTGAATTCACAAGCAAAGATATTTCTAACGAAGAAATAAAATTTGAGATGAAAAGAGATTTTATTGATAATTATTTTCAAACAAGATTTATGGATAATATTTCTTTAAGTAGAGCCCATTGATTGGAAGCATCGAGCGCTCTCCTTTACAATTTATGAGTTGGTAAGACCCTCCTTGGTAGGCCTTCTCTATGGCATAAGGGCCTTCCCAGTGGGTTCAAACTTTCCTCTATCTTTGACAAGCAATTGGTCTCCTTAGAACTAAAACAAGCTCTCCTACTTGAAAAGCTCTAAGATGGACCAAGTTGTTATGAGCTTGAATCATCTTGGCTTTTATAACTCGAGGTTCTGGCATGCTTTGGGCTCTCCTCAAACCTTTGAGCTCTTCCAACCATAACTTGGCATTACATTGTTGTGATTTTGCTACCCACTATCCTTAGTGATGGGAGTTGGACTTCCAATGGTAGAAGCGACTTGGACCCATACACTAAAGGAGGGGTAGATTGAGTTAGTTCTATGTTGTATGGTAGGCCCATAAAGCTTCAACTATTCATGCCATCATCATTTTGTTGTCATCTCTCTTCTTTGAATGAGGGTTTATTGAAAGCTTACGCTAACCCATTTGCTCTTGGATAGTAGATGGTAGAATATCTCTATGTCTTGAGCAAAGCTATTGATTTTAGTGCTCTGAATGCGGATCATATCTTAGAGGCACCCGAACTATATATGATATGGTTCTGAAAATTGGAGCACATGTTGGCTGACCTCTCTGAGTGGGATTGCCTCCACCCATTTGGATAAGTAGTCGGTGGCAGCTAGAATGAATCGATGACCCTTGGAAGAAGGAGGATCAATTGGACCCATGTACAAACTCGAATATGAGGCCAATGTAGGATGTAGAATGTTGGGAGGTTGATGTAGGACCACACTGTACGACATTGATGGCATCTCTAGCTACGTCCATGCGGTCTGTGATCAGAGGCCGAGTATCCTAGTCTCTTGATCTTGGCTTTCATCTTGGACGGATTGATGTACACATAACCGAGTGTACCTCCGCGATTCTATGGGCTTCATGTTTATCCGGATAATGTAACCACATATGATCGAAAGACTTTTTTGGGTGCCTACAAGAGTATAGGAAAGGGCTCTCTTCACGGTGTGTGATTTCTCTTGAGGTAGTTTGCCTACATTTAAATAATCATGAATGGTTGCCTCAATGCTCCTCATCCTAGGTGTGGCAACCTCCCTTTCAAGATAGAATCTCTCAATCAGTTCAACATCAATAAGGGATAAGACTTGTCAATTTTGGACCCTTATTGAAATGGACTAATCTTTTGGACATGCCAACTCTTTGGCAAGCTTGGCTAATGCGTCTGTGCGTTCTCTCAGGAATCTTGTAGATGGTAACCTCGATTTGGGCCATAAATCCATAGTGTACTTGTGGTAATGATGGAGCTTAGGCTTTAGAACTTTGTAGGACCCAGCGATTTGGTTGATGACTAACTGAGAATCCCCAAAGATGTTGATACTCTGGATGCATAGTGTAATGACTAACTCCAGACCGACAATGAGAGCCTCATATTCGGCCTCATTGTTTGTGCATGGATTGGATAGATGATATGAGAATCTCATCACATGATGCGGAGTTAGGAGAACTATTCCACAGGATAGTAATTATGGTTCTTCTTCTCCTCTTTGAGAGGAAGCTGCACCATCAAAGTACATCTTCCAGTGTTGAGCACTACTACCCCCTAAGTTCATGATTTGTTCATCGAGGAGATCATCATTAAGTGGAGAATCAGCAGGGAGTGGATGTGCTGCTAAGAAATCCGCAAGTGCTTATCCTTTTATGACACAGAGGGGTATGAATGTTATATCAAACTGAGATAAAATCATGGACCAATGTGCCAACTGTCCAGATAAGGTCTACCATGTCATTAGATATTGTAGTAGATTGACTCTGGAGATCAAGTTCACCTTATGAGAAAGCATGTAGTGTTGTAACTTTTGTGATGTAAAGATTAAAGCTAGACAGTGCTTTTCAATAGGTGGATAGTTTGCCTCAGCAGGGATTAGACGACGACTGAGATAATAGAGAGAGTTCTCCTTCCTTTCATCATTAGTTTGAGCCAACAAAGTGCCAAGGGAGTCATCTAATGTAGCAGTATATAATATGAGCTGTGGGGCGCTAGACTAGGTGTCATTAGATATTGCTTGATGTCTTCGAAAGCATGCTGACACTTGTCATCCCATTTGAACTTGGCATCCTTTTTGATAAGTGTTGAGAATGGTTGGCATCTTCCTGATAAGTTGGAAATGAAGCATCTTAGATACGCCAACCGCCCTTGGAATGACCTGAGTTGTGTTAGGATTTTAGGGGGTGGCATTTCTAATATCGCTTTGATCTTTTCCGGATCGATTTCAATTCCACGGTGTCAGACAACAAACCCAAGAAATTTTCTTGAAGCTACTCCGAATGCACACGGGGGGTTCATTTTGAGGTTGTATTGTCTTAACCGCTTCAAAACTACTCTCAAGTCAAAGAGATGGTCTTTCTTTTGCTTTTGATTGAGATCATCGATAGCAAATTGATGATGAATGAGTTCATCAAGATTTGAGTCATGGCTACCGGGTATGTGGCACCAGCATTTTAAGGCGAAAGGCATGACCTTATAACAATATATTCGATCGGGTTCAAAGGCGTGTTTCTTTCATCCTCTGGGGCCATCTTAATTTGGTTGTAGCCAGATGACCCATCCATAAAGGAGAATACTGCATGAGATGAAGCAATGTCCACCATTAATTCTGGTATAGTAAGTGGGAATTCATCCTTAGGACATGCCTTATTTAGATCCCAAAAATCAATGCATATGCAAATTTGGCCATTCTTTTTCTTAATTGGGATGACACTGGCCAACCAGGTAGGATATTTTTCTTCCCTAATAAAGCCAGCATCGATCAATTTCTTAATTTCAAAAGTGACATGTTGTTCAATGTCTAATCGCATGCATCTAGGAGCCTGTTTGATAGGGTTAGCATTAGATTCTATTGCTAGTTTATGGACTGCTATGTTAGGAGATAAACCGGGCATCTCTTCATAACTCCATGCAAAGCAATCCTTAAACTCAATCAATAGCTTCACTAAATCATTGGTTTCTTTTCATTCAATAGAACTAATATATGTTGGTGTGGATCTTCTTCAATTCTAGGTTGATTTCTTTGAGCTCATCAATAGTTGATCATCTCCTCTTCAACTTTCGGCATCTTTGACTTCAAAGTCATTTGGATCATCTAAATTTTCTAAGCACACCTTCATAGAAGCATGTTTTGAAAAGAACCTATCGATTCCAAATGATTGGTGATGACCAAGAATCATCATCAACTGGACCCACTGTATCGAATCCTAGTCTCGATCTTGATTGTGAATGTCTGCATTTGTTATCCCATAACCTTTCAAAGTAATCCGACCTATGTTTAGACCAAGCATGTGGAATTAATCCTTTCTTTGCTAAATTAAGAACACAAGGCGAATACCAATCAAAAGGTAATTCTATTAAATCTTTATATGAATCATCCTCAAGTTCTACATCAGCTTCTTGACTTGAGGATGATGCTCCAAGAAAGAACTTTTGCACCTTTACACTTGTGGAAGACTTAGGGGCTTCCTTAACTACCAAACCCTGAACTTTTTGTGAGGAAAGTGGGGTTAGAGCTAAAGTTCCCAACTGATGTTTCACTATTTTACATATAGACTCGGATACACTTATGCTTTGCTTAGGAGCCTGGTCTTCATCGTTGTCTGGCTCAACTATCACTTGCATGGGGATCTGCTGTATGGAAGTGCTGGTGCACTAATCATATATGACTCATCATCTCAACTAGATTCTAAGTCTATATAGATAGTAGGTGTAGTCTAGTAGGGACATAACTCCTATTAGATGGCCAATAAGGAGGTCTTCCATCTCTAAGCATGTCTCTGGATCTCTTCCTCTGCCTGGTGGAGGTCGAGTCATCCTACCCATATGTTTGAATGGAGTAACGAACTGTGGGTGGAATTTAATGTTAGGCTCTACTCTCTCCTCCAAGTCTATTTCTTGCTCCCTTTTATTTTCTTTCTCATTTCCTTTTTTATTTTCTTCTTCTTTTTCTTTTTCTTTTTCTTTTTCTATTTCTTTTTCTTTTTCTTTTATTTTTGAACTTTCACCAAGTTCACGAGAATAGACTTGTTGATTTTGAGGGAGATAGTAGGCGTCTCATATATTGACCTCATGAACTGTGAATGGCTTAAGATCTCCTTTGATGCAGTATTCAATCCCACCTCTCATGAACTTCATGCACTAATGTAGAGAGGATGGAACCACATTGTTCTCATGTATCCACGGTCTCCCAAGTAAAGCATTGAAAGATGTATCTGAATCTATAATATGAAACTTGGCGGTAGTCTTCCAATCATCCACTTCTAATGGCAATATAGAGCCTAAAGCCCTCTCGCCTTATTCATTGAATCCTCTCAACATCATCCTTTCTTTGAAAGTTTGGAGATGTCAATCTTTAAGTGCGGGTTTTAGACTCATAATATTCACCATGCACCGGTCAACAAGAACTCGATATCCTATATCTTCTAACATCCACTGTAATGTAAAGAGGGCGGTTGTGCTTGGTCATTCCTAGAAGCAAGTCTTCATCACTGAATGCAACTCCAAGAGTGTCCTCTGAACTGCAAGCCTCCTCTTTAGTAGTGGTCAGCTAGGCTAAGCATATCTCCGGATCAAGGAGGGCCTTGATTAGAGATTCCTTCATCTCTTTGGATAAGATGAGGGCATCATATATACTTAACTTAGCTGGCAACTTTCTAAGATGTGCTAGGACATTGTAGTCAACCTTGGCTTGATCCTCCACAAGCATATCCATGGGTGGAGCATCTTGTGGAGAGGCTATCTGCTCTTTGGAACTAATGATTTGCTTACCCTTATCCCGAGGTGCCACCCTAGGTAGAACTTTGCCAGCAAGGTTAACTTCAATGACCTCTTGGAATGATGAATTTGTAAGAAGTTCTACCTTCTCATCAGGTGTACCTATGACTTCTCCTATGGGATCATCGAAATGATGACTCCAAATCAATTTTAATGGTGAACGAATGATTGGAAATGGAAAATCCATTTCTAAATCAAAGGTGGAATGATCTAACTAGAGTCATCATTATTTTGTAGACTTGAAGAGTTTTCAAGAGGAATAAAATCTAGAGTATTAGAAGTGGACAAGATAAGTGAAAGCTTTCTTCATTGATTTCTTCATAGATGGAGGTACATGATAAAATCTAATAAAGTGCAGGAAGGGTATCCCCTTGTCCCGATACAATGCATTGGCGTAAGAGGAGCTAGTGAGGAAGAAGTAGTTGTGCAAGTGGATGGAGAGGGCTGACCTGGTGTGCTACTATGTTATCCTGGGCAAGTGAGGTAGGCTGCTGCTGCTACTGGGCTAACACCTTCTTCAAGTTTTCTTTGGAAACTTGCAAACCTTCCTATTGAGGTTTGAGTTACTGCACACAGGAAAGCTTCTTGATCTTAGAGACCACTTTTTTAGAGGTTCGAGATAAGACAATATCCCAATCTTCTTTTATCTTAAGAGGATCGTAAGTATCCCCAAGAATTACTCTGATAGAACTAGGAGGTTGTTCTAACAAGTATTCCTTGGGGATGACAATAGCTCCTAACTTGTAGCTATGCTCAAACCAGTCCTTAATGGTGACACAATCCTCCAAGACATGACTGACCATACGGTGGTAGGGGCAATAGTTAGGATCATCACTCTTGCCCACATCTTTCGGCCTCTTGGGCTTAGGTAACTGAAAGTCAGGTTTCTTTAAGAGATTCTTAAATATTTTCCTAATTATCTCCCTCTTGAATGAATATGGCATATTCAATTTATCGATAAGAGTAGGTGGGTAATAGCTACCTAGCGGTGGATATGAGTACCGTTGCTGAGTATATCATCATGGAGAGGCGGCACCGCTATGGCAACGTGGTCGATATCGCTAAGGTGGTGGTAGAGGAGGTGGCAATGGAGGTCACAGTGCATGAGGTCTCTCATACTAAGCTCAGTCGCTCTCCCTCATCGACACTACTACCCCTGCTTCTTCAATCTTTTTGGGCTTGAATGATTGGTCTTGAAAAGGTAACTGCTTGGCTTCCCTTATAGGCTAGCCACCATGTTGATTAACTTAAAGGTTTTGATCAGAAATCCCTTGAGCATGAAGGCAACCGCCATGAATATTCTTGAGAAGAATTTTATAGCATGCTATTGCATGTGGTTCACCTTTCATACTCGTTTCACCACCTTAGAATATAATCAACTTACGTATTGCTATTTTGGTTTGTTGGGCCACCATGAGGTCACCTGATTACCCTTTGTTGGGCTCCAGCAAACCTCTTGATGAAGAGGTGCTCCAACTCAACAAAAGTCTTCACTGAACCATTGGGTAGTTCAACGTACCAATCAAATGCGATGCCTGTCAAACTACTAACGAAGAGATGGAATAGAAGTGCATCGCTGCCTCCAGCATTGCAACATCCAGCCCTGAAATGTGCTATGTGCTGCTGGGGGTTCCCACTTCCATCAAAATTTTTGAAGGAAGGAGGCACAAAACCCTTAGGATATTGGACACCATCAAATTCCTCCGGGTAGGGTCTACCCTTTGGAACATATGAGCCACCTCGAGCGTATGCCAATGCATCCTTCACTTGCTGCTCTACTAACTTCTTAAGATCTTTTTCATGCATGGAGGTGCTGTCCACCACCTTCCTATGCATCGCCACTATATCACGGTCTCTGAGGAGTACTCTTGGCGATCCAAAATATGCAACAACCTAGGGTGGTCGGCCTCTAAGGGCGTAGGCTGTACTGATGGAGCTTGGCCTTGAAGTGCTAAAACTGCTGCTAATAAATATTCAAATCTTTTCTCCATCTTCCTAATATGCTCATCTCTTTGCCTCAGTTGCTGACGAAGGTGTTGGGTTGAATGAGTTGTGTCTTCTTCCTCAACTACAACACCCTTTTAACAATGTTAATCCCTAAGAAGGGAACCCCTAGTGTCAACCATATGGACCTCTGTTGAGTCCTCCAAGATATCATCCCCATCTGGATCAAAACTGACCCTAGCATCCTCTTCATTAGAGCAATCATCCCCGTAGAGTTCCCTCTTCTCAGCAAAGTACTGAGCAATGATCTCATCTAAAGGCGTCTAGTCATGAGGACAAACACTCACTTGATTGGGGGGCTATACTCTTAGAAATACATAGGGCATTCCTTGCCCTCTCTATGAGGCGTGCTCCTGGTAGGTATATGTTGATCATTGCACCTTGGGCGTGGAAGGATCTATTGCCATGGACACTACTATATCCTATCCACCACGATCTTTGCTGTGGAGTGGAAGGCACTTGTGCGGTGGTGACTTGACCACAATAGCCTTGGGTCGCCATTCCTTCTTCTCCATAGTTAAGGTGGGAGGTCGAATAGGAGAGCTCGACCTCACCTCAACAGGTGGAGTAGATGGAGTGGGATCCTTGGGCTGTAGCCGGATCACCAATGGTGCTGGTCTTTCCCGGATGGGGGCTTCTGGATCTTGGTTGGAATGGGGGATGCCGTGAGTTGGATAGGCGATGGTGGGTGGTGAGTGGAGCGGTGCGGAGGTAGCACCGACTGCCGCTCAACTATAGGCCTACTCCTCCTATGATGAGTAGCACCGGTAAGGATGATGTTGTCTGAATGATCGACCCTGGTAGGGCAATGATCAGGAAAATCCATCATAGCAGAGGCTGCTGACAAACCTTTGTCATTCCCTCCTACTCATCTGAGCTGATGCTTGAGCCTCCAAGGCTCTCTCCCTCTATATCAGACTTCTAACTCTCCTAGGGATAACTATCCTCAGATCAAAAATTGTACCAGACTCTAAGCATCCGTAGGCTTAGCCAACTTGGCGTAAGACATCCTGCAAGCGCATGGGCTTGTGCTCCCAGCAGGTGTCTTTGAAATATCTTTGGTGGTGGAGGTAGTGCAATAATCCTCCTGTAGTCCTCTTCTCCATCTGAGGCTGAAAGGGGGTGAAACCTACTACCACTCAAATGTGGAGAGGTCTCACAGGGAGATCCCTCCTCAGCCACATGGGAAGCGACATCCATCTCTCTCTCTGCCCTCTTGTGATGTCGCTTGATCTTGTGATTCTTGTTGCGGTGCTGTGAACGTGTGGGTATGACAGAGCGAGAGCTAGCACCCACCTCGAATGTGGAGGTGACTATTTCAGAAAGCAAGATAGTCTTCCCTTTTGAAGAATCCAAAGAGGGGGTAGTAGCTGTAGTAGGAGTAATTTGACCCGACGGCACAAAAAGCGATCTGGAAAGCAGCCTTCCTCTTTAGTGGAGGAAACTCAGAATCAGATGTCATATCAAATCAAATGAGTGGCGTCAGCCCCACCACCTCCTCTTTATTAACTATAGTGAGGGTTGTCCCCTCGCAAGAAATCCTTACTCCCTCAAAACCACGGCCAAAGTAGATGACCTCGGTGGAGCTAGTGGTAGAGAGACTAGCTTGATCCAAGGCTAGGTTTAGGCCAGTGGGGAAGGAAAACACGAGCTTGTTGGGAGCCATAGATACTGACTGAGGACTGAAATAATTGATTGCACTGAAATCTACATTGTTGAAATGTAGCTGAGTTAGACACTTGCCTTGATATTCACTTTCAATCATTGATTTCAAGGTTTGAATTTGAATTTGAACCCACACTAAACAATCTTAAGGATGTTAAGTGGGGTTCATCAAAATTTTAGAGGGATTTTGGATATTGAGGAGAGTCTTTGCCATTTGATTTTGATTTAGAACCCATACTCAACTGATTTAGGTATGTTGGGCGGGGTTCTAAAATTTGAGGAGAGATTTTCGTGAAGATATTTTTTTTGTGCATCTTGTTTGAAAATATTAATAGTTTGAAAGACCTCTACTTAGCAAATTTGGGTATGCTAAGAAGAGGTTGTGATTGTGTGTTTGAAATATTTTTGCTTGTAAAAATTTGATTGTGTGATATTTTGATTTGAAAATGGGGCTTCTTTCTTAACAAATTTGGTATGTTAAGTAGAGGCCACATGTGTCTGATTTGTGTTTGGTGATGAGGCTTTCACTTAATGAATTTGGCATGTTAAGTAAACGTCAAATATGATTGTGATTTTGAAAATGAAACTCTCACTTAACAAATTTGGTATGTTAAGTAAAGTCAAATGTGTTTATGATTTTTTTTTAAAGAAAATGAACTTATTTAATAGACTTAGGTATGTTAAATGGAGTTCACTTTGTATTTATGATTTTCAAAATGGAGTTCTCATTCGATATACTTGGGCATGTCAAATGAGCTCCCAATGTGTTTTGAAGTTCAAGACTTTGGCATGAAGGAATTATATCAGACAAATGCAAATAGAATTCAATTTGCTCTACCTTCTCCAAAGAGGAACTCCCATTTGACAAATTTGGCTATGTTAGGTGGGGGGGTTCAAATATGTCTTGACTTCTCTTTTGTGTGTGTATGGTTTATTGCTTTTCGAAAGAGGTGAAACTTCAACTCTAGCATATGTGAAGTATGCTAAGTGGAGTTTCAATTTTTTATATCGTAGTTTTATTTAAAAATAGAATCTCCATCCAACAAATTTGAGTGTGTGGGACGGGGATAACCATTTCCAAAGAAAATGTGCTTTTGAAAATTTAAAAAAAACTGTTGATTTTGATTTTGATTTTTTTTAAAAAAGAACCTCCTTGTAACAATCATCGGATTTGTTAAACGAGGTTTGGTTATATGTGTTTTGTGAAAATTTCTTATAAAATTTTGTGTACAGATCCCTTATTATGTGGATTTAAAAAAAAAAAGTGCTTTTGGAAAGACATGTTATTTTGTAGAAGAGTTTTATTCTCTTATTGTTCATGAGATGAACCTTACCTCACCATCTGAATGGTGAAGAGATTTTTAATTTTTCTCATCTCCTCTATTTGATTAATTTTAATTTTCACCTATTGGGAACCCAATAGGGATTTTAAGACCTACACGGAGTGAGGTCCTAAAACCTAAAGGATGTTGGCGAGCTTTGCATAAGGATGAAATAAGCTAAGTGCTAACAGAAAGAATGATAGTCTCAGGCCTATATAAAACATAAGTCCACTATCGATGCTTGGAGACAATAATTGTCTACTAAAGATGGAGAGAGGAACCATCCAGAGTTAAAAAAATCATGGTGTTTATTTTTGGGGTGTGGGACACCACGCAGATCTTAGGGGGTACTTATTTAAATGATCGGGTATGACATTAAGGAATGATGTACTATCTCAAAAGATATAAATCACCACCCTATAATGGACCTAATCACCTAATAAGGACTCTTAAGGCATGATGGGTCTTCGAATATACCAGAGATCTTTCTCCTACTTTACATGGAAAAGTAAAGTAGGGTTTATTTTAAGCCGGGATCATTAAGTTCCCTATGGAGGCAAGCCCCCATAGTTAATTACACCCGAAGGAATGAGAATTCCTTAAGAATACTCTTGATTAAAGTAGATAATTAGGGTCTCTAAAGATTTCAAGGTTAAGACTATCAAAGGATTGGAAATTTTAGAAAATCAAATTGGATAGATCAAGAAGAAGACTTATTTTTAGAATCCAAAGGGAGAAAGTAGGAAATGCTCATGATACTAGGAAGCCTAGTGAGCATTCCAATCCACCCTATAGTTGGGCTTTATATTTTTTGAAATTGAAGAGAGTTGATTATTTGAGTTGACATTTTATTAGATTGCTAGGTCTTATAATTCCACAACATAAGATTGTGGAAATTCCTAAGAGGTGAGGATTTATGCTTGTAGCCCAAAGGAAACAGCTACCTCAGATTCCTAAACTAAGGAGCCTTGGTACAAAATGAAGGCACAACCTAAATCTAAGCCAAAAATGGGTATATGGTTTACCTCCACAAGAGAGAATAAACCACCTGACTGCTTGACTTATTACCTCCTGGAGTGCCAACTAGCTAACTCCTCCTACGCTTTAAATCCATGTAGGCAAGTCTTACGATTTGCAAGATGGCTAGGCCGTTATTCATTTAGAAAGGAAACTAAGTCCGTAGACTCACTCCCTAAGAGACTAGAGCATGCGTGGTATGAATCCATGACTTAATCTAATGCAGATTTTATCAAATTTATTTGATTCTTTTGGACTTTTTGTTTTGACACAAGCTATGGGATTTTGTATGCCTAAATGCAGGAGAATTTGGTTATAGGCCAAATCAAAAGAGAAAGGGGTGTTTTTTGCCAAAGGCTCTCATAGGTTAAGCCTTGATTCTCTGGCAAGGATGGAAACCCCCTCTTAACAAGAGTGAAAGAATATGACATGCATGATATTATACATTCATCCATCCAGCTAAGGGGTTACTAAAAATTTTATTATCTTGATTTAATTCTTAGGCTTTTATGTGAGGTTATGAGTTGTTTAAAAAAAATTTAGTTATGAGTGGTTAATTGGGGTAGAAAAAAATTAATTTTATCCTAAGAGCCTACCG
Source organism: Cymbidium sinense (assembly GCA_021442155.1). Classification (NCBI taxonomy): domain Eukaryota; kingdom Viridiplantae; phylum Streptophyta; class Magnoliopsida; order Asparagales; family Orchidaceae; genus Cymbidium; species Cymbidium sinense. The sequence continues at coordinate 262,768,347 of CM038214.1, read as the reverse complement.
CATCCAGGCCACACATTCAAGCATCAATCATAAATAAACTATGAAAAGCATGTTGTTCTGCTAATCAAACACAACATCAAACAATTTTATAGACTACCAAAAGAATAAAAGGCACGTCTTGTCGGGTTCTAACAAAGAAAAAAGAAAAAGAAAAGATGGGTAGCTGAGTTTTACTCTTATACAACTCGGATTACAAAATAATATATGTGCTATGGGGGGTCTTCTTTTCTTCATTTCTTCATTTCTTCATTTCTTTCTTTTGATTTGATTTGCTCCAAAGGCATCACAGACCCAGGGACTAAGCCTTCGCTTTCATCCTAATCCCCCATAGCACTAATCCTAATTCCTAATGCAAAATTACATCAAAAATAGGAGAAGTAAATCTAGCTACACCTATAAAACAAATGTTAGCTAAACACACAATACAACCCAAGCAGTTATATGAATAATTTGGACTTAGCACCCACACATGGGTAACCAAGCCCACCTGTCCTAGCATGGGTTACACTTAGGGGCTAAGCAACCTGCACAGCAAAAGCATTTATATTTCTTTTATAGCGGCCACTTTAAGCACAACCCCCTGCAGAAAATATGATTAGGCTAATAATGGCCTAACATCCAGTCTACGAAACATACACCCTAACATCCAGTCTAAAATATTACATCACAAAATAAAACATCATACATACAACGCCTAACTTAGCACTAGAAGTAGTGACTTAGTATTCTAATGTGTGCTTAAGTCTTGTGTAGCGACTTTACTAGCTTCTTTAGTTTAAGTTCCAATTTGAAGTTTGAATTTAAATTTTACCTTTGGGTGATTTCAATATAAATGATTTAATGATTTGATTTTCATTTTTATTTTAGTTTTATTTGGTTGAAATGATATTTAGGTTCTCAAGAATGAAGAGTTGGATGAATTTCATCTATAGACAGGACCCACCCTATTCTACATCCTAATTTCTAAGGAATCTAACTAAAGTCCTTAAGTATCTTGATTATCCCATTTGAATTTATGTAATTCATTTGATTTAGGATTTAGAATTTGAGTTCATTTAAGTATTTGATTAATTGATTTTTTGGATTAGATGTTTTAGTTTAATTGCATCTTGATAATTAAATATCCTTAATGTCTAATGGAGTTTAAGTTTGTTTAAGTTCATGTGTTTTTGGTTGATTAATTTTAGATTAGGTATTTTGATTTAATTGAATCTTGATAATTAAATATCCTTTTAAATATTTAATTCTTTTCTTTGATCATGGTTATGTGATTTAACTTTATGTTTATTTAATTCGATTGTGGTTCATTTATTTGTAGTTTGATGATTAGATTAATTAAGATTCTATTTTTTGATTCTAATTGGGTTTGATTGTAATTGAGATTTTATTTTAATCACATCCATTTGTCATGTTCATCAAAGTTTGGTTTGCCTTTTGATTTCATATGTTGGATAATTAATTAGTTTATTTTATTTAAGTAAGTTGGATGAGATTTGATTTGATTCTATATTAAATTGATGAGAATCTTTCTTGATTTAACTTAATTTGATTCAACTTGATTTAATTAGCTTTATTGGTCTTATGGGTTTGCTTAGTTTCAATGTGATTATGTGATTTGTTTAATTAAGAAGGGTATTTATGTTAATTATAAAGGTTTGTATAATTTTTTTTTTAATTTAGTTTTATATTTGTTTAGACAAATGATGTAATTAATGACTTAATGGTTTTGGTTTAATTTATGTTTTGGTTAATATTTAATTGCATTTTTGATTAATTAAGTTTGATGTAATTAATTTGATTAACTTAATTAGTTTGTTTAAGAGGTATGATTAGATTAAATAAAGATTTGCTTAACTTTTAATTTGATTTCGTGTTTATTTGAGTTAATGATGTAATTGATAAATTAATGATTGAAGTTTAAATTGGTTTGATTATCATTTAATTGCATTTTTATGTTTGATTAAGCTTAAGTTTAATATGATTAATGTAATTTACTTAATTAATTTATTTAATAGGTGTAATTAAATTAATTAGTAGATTAATTAAGTATTTAATTTGAATTAACTTAAATCTGATTTATAAAGTTAAATTTGGTTTATTAAGATAATGGATTAATTTATTAAGTTTGCATTAATTAGATGTTTGATTAATTAAGTTTGATTAAGGGTCAATCAAAATTATTAGATCAATTAAAGGTTTATTTGATTAGAGATTAATGACTTAATGATTTAGATTTAATTTAAGTTTTGATTAGTGTTTAATTGCATCTTAATTATGTTTGATTAAGTTTACATTTCATATGATTAATTTAATTAACTTAATTAATTTATTTAAGGGGTGTGATTATTAAATTTAATTATGGGTTTGATTTAAGCTTAATCTTAGAGTTAGCTTTAATGTGAATTATTTAAACTAATTTGATTAATTAAGATGATGAATTAATTCATTAAATTTTCATTAATTAAATGTTTGACTAATTAAGTTTGATTAAGGGTAATTAGATTAATTAAGGTTTGTTTAATTAAAGATTAATGACTTAATAGTTTAGGTTTAATTTATGTTTTGATTAATGTTTAATTGCATCTTCATTACGTTTGATTAAGTTTAGGTTTAATATGATTAATTTTATTAGCTTAATTAGTTTATTCGAGGGGTGTGATTATTAAATTTAATTAGTGGTTTGATTTAAGCTTAATCTTAGAGTTAGCTATAATGTAACTTATTTAAATTAATTTGATTAATTAAGATGATGGATTAATTTATTAAATTTTCATTAACTAAATGTTTGACTAATTGAGTTTGATTATTTATGAATAGGGTTTTACTTGATTTGATTTATTTATTATGTTTGTTTGATTTCATTAACATGTTCAATTTAGTTATTAGGTTGAAAAATCCAATGGTTATTTAATTATCTCATTCCAAATGGATGTGATTTAATCATAGGTTAATTAAGTTTACTTTAATTTTATTTAGATTAATTCGATTAGTATCAAATTATTAAAGTTTTCTAAGTTTTTTGGATTTTGAGTTTGATTTAAGATTTAATCATTTAATTGAATTTTATTAACTTAAATAGATTTAATCATATTTAGTTTAATCTACTTTAAAGATGATATTTTTCTAAATTAAAGTTTGATTAATGATTTAATGAATGCTATTTAATTTCTGATTTTTGATTTAATATTTGAGTTATTTTTAGATTATATTTTAATTAACTTTTTAATTATTAAAACTCTAATCTTAACTATTTATTTAGGTTTCTTAAGATTCAAAAGATCAAATCATTTTTCTTAAGAGTCCTAGATGTCAATTAAAGTGATTTAGGTTATCTTGAAGATTTTTTGTAAATTTTCGAATTTTTATTTAATTTATTTTATTAAAATTGATAATTTGAATTTAAAAATTTAATTTTTCCCGATCTAGAAGTTCTTTTAACTTGAAATTTTTATTGTAGGTGTATTTTAAAATTAGTTTTAATATACGAAAATCTCAACTTAATCTAAATTATATTTTTGGCTTAATTAATAAAAATGTAGTTTTCACTAAAACCTAAATTACGCTCACAATACTCAGTAAATTTTGAGTATTTTGGATTTTTTGGATTTTTCTCGGATAGACAAGTCCAACGAGCCCTTGTTTGCAATTTTTGATTAAGTATTTTATTTTTTATGAAATTTTGAAGTTTTAGATGATTTAAATTATTATTATTATGTATTTTTTTATTATTCATATATACGCATGGTTTGGGCGAAAGAAGACACGACCGCGCCCGACCGTCGTCATAGATCGATGGTCTAGATAGATCAGCGTGATCCGAGGCCGAATCGCAATCCACGCGATCTGGTCTCCGATCCGCGAAACCACCCGTCGGATGGTCACGATGATCTGGCTTCGGATCGCCGCTCCGGCTTGGATCACCGCGATCTGGCCGTCCGTCCACGCGATCGGACGATCCAGATCGCATCACGTGATTTGAAGGCCCGGATCGCGTGATCCATGCATGATCCGAGCCGTCCGATCCCGTGAACTGCGGGATCGGACGGTGGCTATGAGCCGCCAATGGTGAACAATGTTTTCAGGGGTATTTTTGGAAAAAATGAAAGTTTCTAAGCTAAAACTTATCCAAATGGACCCATTTTCATGCCGGTTTGCACCAAAAAAATTCTATTTCCTATTTGGAATGATTTAAAATAAAAGTGCTAGATTTTCTAAAGGAAATTCCTAGAATCGCGGGAAATTTAATAAAAAATATGCAAAATCCTAAGGCCGACTACGGTTTGATGAAAGTTACCTCACCGGGGATGATTTCTGGTAGCGATGAAGATCTGAGGGAGCTCTTATGTGTGTGAGGAAACTTCAGAGTAATCTTTAGCCTTTGCTTCTCTTTGGAATGCCTCCTTCGCCGATGTTTACCGTCGTCTCACCGGAAGAGCAAATTCTTGTATTATTTGAGCTCAAAGTGGCTAAACAAAGTGGGGGATGGGTTACTTTTGGCTTTGGAGAGATTTGGGGGGTTGAGTAATGATGGGAGCAAGAGAGCTCAAGTCTCATTTCCCCCTCCTTTTATAATGGATGAAAATAAAAAAATTTGTAATTATTTTGGCTCCAAATTGAATGCCATCTTGTTGGGGTGGTTAGGGCTAGATCTAGATTGATTGAGGACTTTGGATTTTTTTCTCCAAAGTCCTCTCTTACTGCCATATGATGAGATTTATTTAATTGAAATATTGGGGCCATCTGATGAGGGGTTAAGTGCATGTGATGGGGGAATTAAATGAGGTTAGGTGGAATCCTATGTGGGGGATGGTTCATGAGGGATTTAAAATGGGTTGGGTTTATTTTGGGCTAATCCCAAATGGGTTTGGGTCAGATTTGATCAGCCCCTAATGGGTTTTGGCTTGGTTTCAAGGGATTTGGCCCAATTTAGGTCATATGGGTCATTTTGGGCCAAATTTACCCATTTGACCAAAATTGGCCAAATTAACATGGGTTATGGGTTGATTCATGTTCAATTGACTAATTGAAGATGAATGTGGTCTTTGGTTTGAATTAATTTGGATTTAATTTTGATTTAGGCCAAATTGATCCTTTAGGGCAATTTGGGCTAGGTTGAGTCATGTTGACCCAATTAGGCTTGATTGATCAAATTGGGTTTAATTATTACTTTGGTCAAGTTCAATAATCAATTTGGAATGAGATTGAGCCATTGGTTGCAATCAATTTGGGTTAGATCATGATTTGACCCGATTTGGTTCTTTAGGCCAATTTGGGTCAATTTGGATCAAATGGCCAATTGGGCTTGGTTTGGGCCAATTGATCACAATTGATCATCTTAGGGTGATCAAAAATCATGGTGGAAGATTTTAGTGAGCTTGGTTCAATCCAATTTGGGTTGGATTAGAAGTTGGCTCAAATGGGTCATTTAGGTCACTTTAGGTCAAGTGCACCTAAGTGGGTCAATTGGTTTAGTTTTGATTTGATTTGATGATTGTAGGTTTCATTTATATTTGGGTAGATAATTAAATAAATGATTGATTTATGAACATTCGTTGGTTTTGACTTGATCTGGATAGAATTTGGCTAAGTCCAAAGAATTAGCTTAAAGGGTTTAAATTGAGTTTGGATTTGATTTTCAATATGGTTTTGGTCATTTGAATTTGGATTTCATTTATATTTGTGAACATAAATGAAGGAATAATTGATTTATGAAGAGATCAATTGAGTTTGATTTGATTTATGGAAAGATTTGGCTAAGCTTATGAATATGGTTCCTATGGCTTAGAAAGGGTTTTAGGATTTGAATTTGATTTTGGGTTTCAATCATTTTGGAGTCAAATTTTGAAATTAGATTTGGAATTTGAATTTGAATTTGAATTTGAGATTTGATTTGAGAATTGAGTCTAGATTTAATTTGAGAAAGTGTATCTAGATTAAGTTTAGGCTATGGGATAGGTAATTTCTTTAAACCCTAAGGTATAGCCTAATCTTATGATTAACACTTCTAAGTCTCTAGGCTTAGGTTAAGTGTTTACCTAATCACTAGATGTGTCTTATGACTAAGGAAATCTTAGTGTCTAGAAGAGTCCTAAGTCTAAGAAGAGGAGGTTAAGAGCTCACTCTAAAAGTGAGATCAACAGTACTATACGACTTTCCCTGCTTACTTTATTAGATTTCTATCATGTACCTCCATCTAAGAAGAAATCAATGAAGAAAGCTTTCACTTACATCTTATCCACTTTTGATACTCTAGATTTTATTCCTCTCAAAAACTCTTCAAGTCTACAAAGTAATGATGACTCTAGTTCCAATCATTCCTCTTTTGATTTAAAAATGGATTTTCCATTCCTAAATCATTCAGGTTCACCCATTGAGATTGATTTTGAGTCATCTAACTCTGATGATCCCATAGGAGAAGCCGTAGGTACACCTGATGAGAAGGTAGAATTTCCTACAAATTCATCATCCCAAGAGGTCACTAAAGTTAACCTTCATAGTGGCAAAGTACTACCTCCTAGGGTGGCACCTCAGGATAAGGGTAAGCAAATCATTGATTCTGAAGAGCAGATAGCCTCTCCACAAGATGCTCCACCCATGGAAAAGCTTATGGAGGATCAAGCTAAGGTTGACTACAATGTCCTAGCACATCTTAGAAAGCTGCCAGCTATGTTTAGCATATATGATGCCCTTATCTTATCCAAAGAGGTGAGGGAATCCCTAATCAAGGCCCTTCTTGATCCAGAGATATGCTTAGCCCAGCTGCCGCTACTAAAGAGGAGGCTTGCCATTCAGAGGACACCCTAGGAGTTACATTCAGTGATGAAGATTTGCTTCTAAGAATGACCAAGCACAACAACCCTCTTTATATTATAGTGGATATTGGAAGATACAGGATATCTAGAGTACTTGTTGACCAGGGTGCATCAGTGAATATTATGAGTCTAAAAACCATTACTTACTTGAGGATTGACATTTCATAACTTCCAAAATAGAGGATGATGTTGAGAGTATTCAATGAACAAGGTGAGAGGGCGTTAGGCTCTATAGTATTGCCTTTAGAAGTAGATGATTGGAAGACTACCGCCAAGTTTCATATTACAAACTCAGATACATCTTTCAATGCTTTACTTGGGAGACCATGGATACATGAGAATAATGTGGTTCCATCCTCTCTACACCAATACATGAAGTTCATGAGGGGTGGGATTGAATACTGTGTCAAAAGAGATCTTAAGCCATTCACAGTTCATGAGGTCAGAATATATGAGGATGCAACCTACTATCTCCTTCAAAATCAGCAAGTCTATTCTCGTGAACTTGGTGAAAGTTCACAAATAAAAGAAAAAGAAAAAGAAAAAGAAAAAGAAATGGAAAAAGAAAAAGAAAAAGAAAAAGAAAAATAAAAAGAAAAAGAAAAAAAAAAGAAAAAAGGAAATGAGAAAGAAAACAAAAGGGAACGAGAAATAGACTTGGAGGAGAAAGTAGAGCCTGACATTAGATTTCACCCACAGTTCATTACTCCACTTGAACATATGGGTAGGATGACTCGACCTCCACCAAGCAGAGGAAGAGGCAGATCCAAAGACATGCCCAGTGATGGAAGACCTCCTTATTGGCCATCCAATAGGAGTTATGTCCCTGCTACTAGGACTACACCAACTATCTATATAGAATTAGAATCTAGTTCAGATGATGAGTCATATATGATTAGTACACTAGCTAGCACTTCCAGACAGTAGATCCCCATGCAAGTGATAGTTGAGCCAAACAGTGATGAAGACCGGGCTCCTAAGCAAAGCATAAGTGTATCCAAGTCTATATGTGAAACATTGAAGCATCAGTTGGAAAATTTATCTCTTACCCCACTTCCTCACAAAAAGTTGAGGGTTTGGTAGTTAAGGAAGCCCCTAAGTCTTCCATAAATGTAAAGGTGTAGAAGTTCTTTCTTGTAGCATCATTCTCAAGTCAAGAAGTTGATGTAGAACTTGAGGATGATTCATATAAAGATTTAACAGAATTACCTTTTGATTGGTATTCACCTTATGTTCTTAATTTAGTAAAGAAAGGATTAATTCATGGTCTAAAAACTGATTACTTTGAAAGGTTATGGGACAACAAATGCAGATATTCACAATCAAGATCGGGACTAGGATTTGGTAAAGTGGGTCTAGTTGATGATGACGATTAATGCTTAGTCATCACCAATCATTTGGAATCTGATAGGTTCTTTTCAAATCATGCTAACTCATATGAGGAGGTGTGCTTAGAAACTTCAGAATATCCAAATGACTTTGAAGTCAAGGATGCACCACCAGAGTTCAAAGAGGAGATAAGATCAACTATTGATGAGCTCAAAGAAATCAACTTAGGGCGAAGAAGATCCAACATATATCGTTCTCATTGAATGAAAAAGAAACCAATGATTTAGTGAAGCTATTGATTGAATTTAAGGATTGATTTGAATGGAGTTATGAAGAGATGCCCGGTCTATCTCCTGACATAGCAGTCCATAAACTAGTAATAGAACCTAATGCTAACCCTATCAAACGGGCTCCTAGACACATGCGATTAGACATTGAACAACAAGTCACTTCTAAAATCAAGAAATTCATTAATGTTGGCTTTATTAGGGAAGAAAAATATCTTACCTAGTTGGCCAGTGTCATCCTAATTAAGAAAAAGAATGGCCAAATTTGCATATGCATTAATTTTAGGGATCTAAATAAGGCATGTCCCAAGGATGAATTGTCACTTCCTATGCTAGAATTAATGGTGGACATTACCTCATCTCATGGAGTATTCTCCTCTATGGACGGGACATCAAACAATATCTTATGACATCGCCTATCCTAGCATCCCCTATCCTGGGCAAGCCACTCATATTATATACTGATGCATTAGACGACTCCCTTGGTGCTTTGTTGGCTCAATCCAATGATGAAGGGAAGGAGAATGCTCTTTCTTATCTCAGTCATCACCTAATCCCTACTGAGGCAAACTATCTACCTATTGAAAAGTACTGCCTAGTTTTAATCTTTGCATCCCAAAAGCTATGACACTACATGCTTTCTCATAAGGTGAACTTGATCTCTAGAGTCAATCCACTTCTATATCTTATGACACGGCTGACCTTATCTTGACGGTTAGCACATTGGTCCATAATTTTGTCTTAGTTTTACGTAACATTCATACCCCTCTGTGTCATAAAAGGATAAGCACTTGTGGATTTTTTAGCTGCACATCCACTCCCTGCTGATTCTCCGCTTAACGATGATCTCCCCGATGAACAAATCATGAACTTAGGGGATACTGGTGCTCACCGCAGGGAGATGTACTTTGATGGTGCAACTTCCTCTCAAAGAGGAGAAGAACCACAACTTACTATCCTAGGGAAGGGGGTAGAATAGTTCTAACTCGGAGTAATGTAATGAGATTCTCATATCATCGTCCAATGCACCAATAATGAAGCCAAATATGAGGCTCGATTGCGATGGAGTTAGTCATTACACATGTGTCCAGTATCAATATCTTTGGGATTCTCGCTTAGTCATTAACCAAAATTTTCAAAGTTCTAAAGCCTAAGCTCCATCATTAGCACAAGTACACTATCAAGTTGTTGGCCCAAATCCCAGAGGTTACCATCTACAAGATTCCTTGAGGAGAGAATGCAGTAGCAGACGCATTAGCCAAGCTTGCCAAAGAGTACATTCCAATAAGGGTCCAAAATAGACAAGTCTTATCCATTATTGATGCCGAACTCATCGAGAGATTCTCTCTTGTAGGGGAGGTTGTCATTACTAGTAAAGACAAAAAGCTAGATTAGAGGTAACCATTCATGGATTATTTAAATGTAGGCAAACTACCTTAAGAAAAATCACTGGCACACCAGGTGAAGCAGAGAGCTCTTTCCTATACTCATGCAGGAAAGACCTTATACCGGAAGTCCTTCGATCATATGTGGTTACATTTTCTGGATAAACATGAAGCCCATAGGATCGTGATCGAGGTACACTCAGGGTTATGTGGGGCACATCAATCTGGTCTGAAGATGATGTGAGACACTATAGCACCCAAGAGGGGGGGTGAATTGGGTAATATTAAAATTTTCAAAACTTAAATTTTAATTTTTAAATAGAAAATTAGATTTTGATTTTATAATGATAAGACATAATTCTAAATGCAGAAAATAAAAATACAATAAAGTAAATAGAGACAAGAGGCACGATTTTTTCGTGGTTCGCCCCAAACGCCTCGTCGCTAGCCACCCCGGCTAGGAATCTAAATGAAAAATGGTTTACAAAAGTACTCTCTATAACGGGTACAACCCCTACAATATGTACTCTCCTACAAAGGTACAACCCCAAAATAAATTTTACAACAAAAAAAAACAAAATAATAAATTTTGATAAAGTAAATCTCTCACAAATATACCAAGCTATCAAATTCAAAAAGTGATCTCACAACTTATAAATGATCACTTACAACTTAAAAATTTTGTCAAGATAATATGCTCACTTAATATTGAAATAAATATCTTAAAGTGATCTTACTAAGATGTTTAAAAATGATTTCAAAATAAATTTCAGCAAGGAATAATTTATTTTATTTTTCCAAAAGATTCTTTCAATTAATGCTAATGATCACAAAATTAAATAAAATGAGTATATAATAGATCTAAGTATGCTAGTAAGCTTTTAATTAAAAAGAGAGATCTAGAAAATATAAAAATAATTTCAGCATAATAATTTATTTTTAAATGCTTAAAAATATACTTCTAAAATAGATCTAAGAATAAATGATCTTTCAAAATAAGACCAAAGAAGAAATATTTCAAGAAACCAAAAGAAATTTGTAGGAAGCTAAAAATTTCAGCAAGTTGAAATAGATCCTACAAATTATCACAAGAGTTTTTCACCAAAAAAAATGATTGAGAAACTTTGATGTGAAAACCAATGTTCAAAGACTAATCCACCAAAAAGTATAAATTAAAAAGAAGAATTAGATGGTTAAAATAGCATGAAGAACTAAGAAGTATTAAGATCAAGAAAACAAACTCAAGTAATTTAAAAAGGCTTGCTTCGTTAAAGATGTTGAAGCTTCCAAACCAAGGATTTGATCTTGCAATATTTGGAGAACACTTGGAAGGAACATTTAAGAGATTTTCTCTTAGATTTGCTGGAGAGATTTTGAATTTTGAATGAGGGATGCTTTCATGAAGAGAATGAGGGCTATTTATAGGCAAGAAGGTCATTTAAAAATTATTTCAAAGAAATATATTATACAAACCTCATGCTATCATGTGATAATTTAATATTCAATAAAAATATAATTCATATTAAACAAATATTAAATTTAGCAGCAAAAATTCGGCTATTCACATGGGAAAGTCAAAAGTAATCAAATGTAGCTCTTAATATATTCAAAGCATGTAGCATGCATCCATTATTAAAATTAGGTAATGTTTAAAAAATCATAATAAATTCAATTTTAATGCAAAGTGGGTCATGTAACCACTTATTTTAAAAGAAAAAAATCCAAGGAATTTGATGGAGATAAAATCAGATATGAATTCTTTGATTAAACAATGACTTTGGCTAAAATACAAAATTTTATATATTTTTGTTAATTTTGACATGTGACATTTAAAAATTATGATATAATTTATATATAATCATAAATATGTTAGTTATCATATAACTAGCAAATTAAATTAAAATACCTAATTATATTAAGTAAATAAAATAATTATACTTAATAGTTATGATCATTTATTACTTTGACAATTTTATTGCTATAGAAAAAACATATAATTGAATGTTAATTAAATAAAGATTTATATAAATTAACCTCATTAAAATAGTATGTTAGGTTGTGAGCAAATTGATTCATGCCAAAGAACTCATATGAATAGTCATATAACCTAAAATTATGAGCTTCACAATATCCCTTTCATTCTTTTATTCTTGCAATTTCTTCTAACAATTTGTGAGATGTATTGGATATGTAATTAGCAATTGATATATCTGAAACACATAAAAATATTCATTAGAACATTCAAGCATTTGTTTGTTATCATCAAAATTAATCAAATTGAATATGAGGCTAATTAAGCCAACAATCTCCCCCTTTTTGATGATGACAAACTAATGTTGGGTATTGATTTTGATGAAGGTGCAAATTGACCTTTCATCATAGTTTTTGTAAGAAATTCTATTAAAAAAAATTTATGCATATGAGATGAATAATGTTGCTCCCCCTAAATGTATGCATTAAATAGACTTAATATTAACCAACATTTTAATCTTCTCCCCCTTTTGACAACATCAAAAAGTGAGAACAAACTACAATATTAAATATTAGGATCTAACATTCCATGCATCTTAAAGTACAAAAATGTTCTTCCGGTAAGGGTTTTGTAAAATATCTGCAATTTGTAAATTGGTGCTAATAAAATTAATATTAACATCACCTTTCAAAACATGATCCCTAATAAAATGATGTCTAATTTCTATATGCTTGGTTTTAGTCTTTGGATAAGATTTTAGTCAAACTAAATCACTAGTATTGTCACGAACTAGAATGTGATCTTGCTTAATACCAAAATCTTCTAATTGTTGCTTTAACCAAAGGACTGAAATGAGAACTATCATATGTACTCACTCAGAGTGGATAAAGCTACAAAATTTTGTTTCCTAGATGACCAAGACACAAGTGATGATCCTAAAAATGACATGTGATGTACTTTTTCTATCTACTTTGCATCCCTGCAAAGTTCGAATAACAACCAAATCACATGATAAAGAATTTTTAGGATACCATAAACCTAATCTAGTAGTGCCTATCAAATACCGAAAGATAATTTGCTATTAAATGAGATTCTTTCGGGTTGGCACGAAAATGAGCACAAACAAACAACAAACATAATATCAGCCTACTAGAGAAGGTATAAAAGTGAACTCATACTCTATAAAATTTTTGATCAATAGATTTTCCTAATTCATCTAAATCCAATTTTATAGATGGGCTCATAGGAGTTTCACTAGATTTAAATCTTTTCATGTCAAACCTCTCAAGCAATTCATTTATATACTTAGTTTGACAGATGAATGTGCCATTTTCTTGTTGCTTCACTTGAAAACCTAAGAAAAAATTAAGTTCTCCCATCATACTCATTTCAAACTCTTTAGACATCAAAGATGAGAACTCATGGCATAAAGATTCATTTGTACTTCCAAATAATATATCATCTACATACACTTGTACCACAATCAAATCATCATCTATGCTCTTAAGGAATAAGGTGGTATCTACTCGCCTTTCTAAATCCATGATCTATTAAAAGTTACTTAACCTATCATACCAAGACGAGGCTTTAAACCATAGAAGGCTTTCTTTAATTTATACACATGATTTGGACAATCAAGGCTCTCAAATCTAGGTGGTTGCTCTACAAATACATTTTGGTCAATAAATCCATTCAAAAATGAACTTTTGACATCCATTTGAAAAAGTTGAAAATTTCTAAAGCAAGCATAAGCAAGGAGTAACTTGATAGATTCTAGTCTTTCTACGAGTGCAAAAGATTCTTTAAATCTATACCTTCAATTTGTGTGTACCCTTGTGCAACTAACCTAGCTTTATTTGTAACAATACAACTTGAATCATCTAGCTTATTCCTAAAGATCCATTTTGTTCCAATGACATTTTGATCTAGGGGTCTTGGGACTAATTCCCAAACATCATTTCTTACAAATTGATTCAACTCCTCTTCCATAGCAATAATCCTAAAATTATCATTTAATGCTTCTTCTAAATTTTAGGTTCAACCTCGATAAAAAATCGAATGATCTACAACTTCTCTACTATGTCTTCTAGTAATAACTTTTGAAGGATCTCCTATAATTAGTTCTTTGGATGATTTTATTATATTTCCATTCTTTAGGCCATGAATCATCCATATTATCTTCTAAAGATATTTTCTTAAAGTTTTCAATCTCTTCATCAATCACTTCATTTCTAATAGGATCAATCAAATTTTCATCAAAAAAACATGTATTGATTCTTCTACAATCATTTTTCTTTTTTATTGTAAACTCTATAAGCTCTACTAGAAAGAGAGTATCCTAAGAAAATACCATCATCATCGATTTGCAATCAAACTTACCTAAATGATCTTTTCCATTATTCAAAATAAAGCATTTACATCCAAATACATGAAAGTGTTCAATCTTAGGCTTCTTTCCAAAAAAATAATTCATAGGGTGTCTTCTTCAAAATTGGTCTAAAATAGATCCTATTCATTACATAACATGCAGATTTCTCTTACGCCAAAAATATTTTGGCAATTTATACTCATCAAGCATAGATCTACTTAATTCAATTAATATTCTATTTTTCTCTACTACTCCATTTTGTTGGGGAGTTCTAGGTGCAGAAAAATTATGTCTAATCCCATGTTCATCACAATAATCCTCAAATAATTTATTTTCAAATTATACCATGATCGGTTTGAACCCTATTAATCAAAAGGCCTTGTTCTCTTTGAATATATTTAGAAAACTTTCTAAACTCACCAAAAACATCATCCTTGTAAGTTACAAATAAAACCCAAGTATATCTAGAGAAATCATCAACAATCACAAAACCATAATTTTTTCCACCTAAGCTAGTGGTGCTAATAGGACCAAATAAATCCATGTGCAATAATTCTAGAGGTCTAGAAGTAGAAACAATATTTTTACTTTTAAATGAGCTTCTAGAATGTTTACCATGAATACATGCATCACAAACATAGTTTGAATGAAAATTTAATTTAGGCAAACCAACTACTAAATCAAGTTTAGCAATTTTATTAAGTGTGTGCATGTTAATATGACATAGTCTCCTATGCCATAACCATATATCATCATGAGTGCTTCTAAAACAAAGTAAGTTTAAATTTACATCATGAAAGCTATCTAAATCAATGACATAAATATTTATGTATCTTTTCCCTACTAGAAAAACATTTTCATTATTTTTTATAATGCAATATGATGCATGGAATACTACATTCAAACCTTTATCACATAATTGACTAATAGAAATTAAATTATATTTTAATCCTTCTACTAGAAAAACTTTATCTAAAGTGATAGAATTCTTACAAATAGAACCAATGACAATGATTTTTCCCTTCATTATCTCCATATGTAACAAATCCTCCATCACTTGATTCTAAAGTTGTGAATTTATCTTTATCTCCGTCATATGTCTTGAACATCCGTCCAAGTACCACATGCCTTCTTTGATTTTGCTTTGAAGGCATTCCTACAAAATAAACTCACATGTTAACTTTTGGAACCCAAACATGTTTGGGTCCACATTCTAAATTTGAAGTAAGATATTTAGCATGCATGGTTTGTGTAGTGCTTGTACCTTTTGGTACCCATACATAAGATGATTGCTTAGTATTTTGTATTTTACGTGCATAGCAATCAAATGAAATATGCCCTTTTATTGCAATAGTTGCACCAAACATTAGTGTTTGCATATGATTTAGAATGATAATTATAAGGTATATGAGTGGGATGTGTATGATGCAAATAATTTTATTAAATGTTTTTCTTGATGAAGTATTATAATGAACTTGTGATTTTAAACATAATTCTAATCTTGCTTTTAATAAGATATTCTCTCTTTCAAGTTTACCTACAACTAAGGAACAATTTAATAAAGAAGTATTTTTACTTTTAAATTATCACATTCATTTTTAAATCATAAAATGCATATCTAATTTTTTATGTTCTTTTCTAAGGTTTTGTATTTTCTTTTTAATTTTTTATATTCAATAACTAAATCATTAAACACATCATCTAACTCATCATAAGATATATCATTATATACCTCTTGAGAATGTAAGTTAGATTCTCCATTTGCCATAAGACATATGTTGACCTCTTCATCCAGATGAGCTAGTACTTGATTCATTTGAATGGATTGGCCCATAAAGTCTTCTTCTTCTTATGGTACTTTTTCTCCTTCATATTTTTTCTTTTGTTTACATCAATTTCTTTTTTCTTTGATTCAACAAGTTCTGGACAATCACCTCTTATGTGTCCAGGCTTTTTATAATGATAGCAAATGATCCCTTCACCTGTAGGAAATTTCTTAGTTTGAAATTTATAATTTTTAGATTTTTTACACCTTTGATTCTTCTTCCTTAGCAAGTTCCCAAGCCTTTTGGAAAGCATGACCACCTCATCACAATCACCATCCGAGCTTGAGGTGTTATGCTCATCACTATCATCAACTTGTAGTGCAATGGCTTTTCCTTTCTCCTTCTCCTTTTCTTTGAGTTATCCATTTTATCCCTTTGAGCAATAACTGTTCATGTGCTATCAAAGAACCCAAAAGCGATCAAGTGGATAAGTAGATAAATCTTTAGCTTGACTAATAGTTACTTTAGCTTCCCATTCTTTTGGAAGACATCTAAGAATCTTATAAACTAAGTCTTGATTCCTATATGTTTTCCAAGAGAATGTAATGTGTTAATTATTTTCATAAATCTAGTATACATATCGAAATAGATTGAAGGAGACATATGAAATAACTCATAATCATGAACAAGTCTATTTATGTGAGCATTTCTAACTTCACTAGTTTCTTCATAAGTTATAATAAGTTTATCACATATTTCTTTTTTCTTTGTACTTAACATAGAAATTTTCATGTAATCATCGGTAATAAAGCACAATGTAAAGTATTACAAGCCCTAGCATTTAATTCATCAAGTTCTCTTTCATATAGACCATTCCTCAAAAGTTTTTCTACTTTAATGCCATTTACTTCTTTGTGGGTGTATGATATTGATGTGTCAACATATACCACATGCATCTTGACCTCTTAAGAATGTACTAATTCTATTTTTCCAATAATCAAATGGTACACTATCTAAAAGTGGAGGTCTATGAGTTCTGTACTTCGTTCAGTTACGTATTGCTATTTATAATTGTGGTTTCTTATAGCACCAGTTGAATTGGTAATATTAAAATTTTTTAAAACTTAAATTTTAATTTTTAAATAGAAAATTAGATTTTGATTTTATAATGATAAGATATAATTCTAAATGCAGCAAAAATAAAAAATACAATAAAGTAAATAGAGACAAGAGGCACACGATTTTACGTGGTTTGGCCAAATCCCAAAACCGGCCTACGTCCATGCCTAGCCACCCCTGGCTAGGAATCCACTAAATGAAAAATGGTTTACAAAAAGTACTCTCCTATAACAGTACAACATACAACAATATGTACTCTCCTACAAGGGTACTACAATAAATTTGACAAAAAAAAATAATAAATTTTGATAAAGTAAATCTCTCACAAATATACCAAGCTATCAAATTCAAAAAGTGATCTCACAACTTATAAATGATCACTTACAACTTAAAAATTCTGTCAAGATAATATGCTCACTTAATATTGAAATAAATATCTTAAAGTGAACTTACTAAGATGTTTAAAAATGATTTCAAAATAAATTTCAGCAAGGAATAATTTATTTTATTTTTCCAAAAAGATTCTTTCAATTAATGCTAATGATCACAAAGTACTTAAATAAAATGAGTATATAAAAGATCTAAGTATGCTAGTAAGCTTTTAATTAAAAAGAGAGATCTAGTAAATATAAAAATAATTTCAGCATAATAATTTATTTTTAAATGCTTAAAAATATACTTCTAAAATAGATCTAAGAATAAATGATCTTTCAAAATAAGATCAAAGAAAAAATATTTCAAGAAACCAAAAGAAATTTGTAGGAAGCTAAAAATTTCAGCAAGTTGAAATAGATCCTACAAATTATCACAAGAGTTTTTCACCAAAAAAAATGATTGAGAAACTTTGATGTGAAAACCAATGTTCAAAGACTAATCCACCAAAAAGTATAAATTGGAAAGAAGAAATAGATGGTTAAAATAGCATGAACAACTAAGAAGTATTAAGATCAAGAAAACAAACTCAAGTAATTTAAAAAGGCTTGCTTTGAAGATGTTGAAGCTTCCAAACCAAGGATTTGATCTTGCAATATTTGGAGAACACTTGGAAGGAACATTTAAGAGATTTTCTCTTAGATTTTGGAGAGATTTTGAATTTTGAATGAGGGATGCTTCCATGAAGAGAATGAGGGCTATTTATAGGTAAGAAGGTCATTTAAAAAATTATTTCAAAGAAATATATTATACAAACCTCATGCTATCATGTGATAATTTAATATTCAATAAAAATATAATTTATATTAAACAAATATTAAATTTAGCAGCAAAAATTCGGCTATTCACATGGGAAAGTCAAAAGTAATCAAATGTAGCTCTTAATATATTCAAAGCATGTAGCATGCATCCATTATTAAAATCAGGTAATGTTTAAAAAATCATAATAAATTCAATTTTAATGCAAAGTTGGTCATGTAACCAATTATTTTAAAGGAAAAAATCCAAGGAATCCGATGGAGATAAAATCAGATATGAATTCTTTGATTAAACAATGACTTTGGCTAAAATACAAGATTTTATATTATTTTGTTAATTTTGACATGTGACATTTAAAAATTATGATATAATTTATATATAATCATAAATATGTTAGTTATCATATAACCAGCAAATTAAATTAAAATACTTAATTATATTAAGTAAATAAAATAATTATACTTAATAGTTATGATCATTTATTACTTTGACAATTTTATTGCTATGTAGAAAAAACATATAATTGAATGTTAATTAAATAAAGATTTATATAAATTAACCTCATTAAAATAGTATGTTAGTTTGTGAGCAAATTGATTCATGCCAAAGAACTCATATGAATAGTCATATAACCTAAAATCATGAGCTTCACATTATCCCTTTCATTCTTTTATTCTTGCAATTTCTTCTAACAATTTGTGAGATATGTAATTAGCAATTGATATATAAAACATAAAAATATTCATTAGAACATCCAAGCATTTGTTTGTTATCATCAAAATTAATCAAATTGAATATGAGGCTAATTAAGCCAACAGATGAAAGCCAAGATCAAGAGATTTGGATACTACTGGCCTTTGATGATTACAGACAGGATGGACGTAGCTAAGAGATGCCATCAATGTCAGGTACAAGGTGTGGTCCTACATCAACCTCCCAATATTCTACATCCTACATTGGCCTCATGACCATTTGAGTGTTGGGGTACTAACATTGTGTGTCTGATCGATCCTCCTTCTTCCAAAGGTCATCGATTCATTCTAGCTGCTACTGATTACTTTTCCAAGTGGGCAGAGGTAATCCCACTTAGAGAGGTCACAGCTCAACATGTGCTCCAGTTTTTTAGGAACCATACCGCACATAGGTTCAAGGTGCCTCAATGAATTATATCCGATAATGGTGCTGCATTCAAGAGCACTAAAATTAACAGCTTTGCTTGGAGACATAGCATAGACTGGAGATATTCTACCATCTACTACCCAAGGGCAAATGGGTTAGCAGAAGCCTTCAATAAAACCCTCATTCAAATACTAAAGAAGACACTAGATGATAATAAATTATAATGGCATGAACAGTTAGTTGAAGCCTTGTGGGCCTACCGCACCACATACAAAACTCCAACTCAATCTATCCCGTTCTCCTTAGTGTATGGGTCTAAAACTATTCTACCATTAGAAGTCCAACTCCCATCACTAAGGATAGTCGTGGGTAGAAAAATCATAATAGAACGGAATGCCAAGTTGCGGTTGGAAGAGCTCGAAGGTTTGGAGGAGAGATGCCTAAGGGCATGCCAAAACCTCGAGTTATACAAAGCCAAGATGATTCAAGCTCATAACGAGTTGGTCCGTCCTAGAGCTTTTTAAGTAGGAGAGCTTATTTTAGTTCTAAGGAGGCCAATTGTTGCTCGTCGAAAGATAGGAGGCAAGTTTGATACCACTTGGGAAGGCCCTTATGCCATAGAGAAGGCATACCAAGGAGGGTCTTACCAACTCATAAATTGTAAAGGAGTGCGCCCCATACTTCCAATCAATGGGCACTACTTAAAGAAATACTATCCATAAATCTTGTTTGAAAATAATTATCAATAAAATTTCTTTTCATCTCAAATTTCATTTCTTTTGTGTTAGAGATATATTTTTCTTGTGAATCCATCACGATATATTTAGGGTAGGTGTAAGAGTCCCCTAGTGGCATCCTATTCCTTCATATTAAACACAAAAAACATATTTCTTTTATTTCAGGCTATTTTGATGTGAGAGCAAGTCCCCTTATGGCACTCACTCATTAGCTGTTCTAGGTTGGGTTCGATTTGTTTCCCAAAGCAATTGATCACCCCAATGGTCACTTATTGGAGGATGTATGTCCTTCTGCTTTCTTCCTAACTTGAGCATTGCACACTTATGAGTGCCTTGTCAGTTTGGTAGTCTTCACTGCCCTACCAGTGAACTACCTTATGTTGGCTTTATTTAAGAAGATGTGAGTCCCATCACTTTCTTCTTGAACTAGCCACCATACTCTGACTAGGTCTATTTTCCCTGAGGTTTAGGTGTAAGAGTCCCCAGTGGCAACCTATTCCTTCATATCAAGCACAAACACACATATCTTTTTTTCTAGCTATTTTGATGTGAGAGCAAGCCCCCTGTAGCACTCACTCATTAGCTGCTCTAGGTCGGGTTTGATTTGTTGCCCAAAGAAACCGATCACCCTAGTGGTCATTTATTAGAGGATGTGAGTCCCCGTGCTTTCTTCCTAATTTGACCATTGCAAACTGACAAGTGCTTTGTTAGTTTTGTAATCTTCGCTGCCTAACCAGTAAGCTACCTCATGGTTGATCCTGTTTAAGAAGATGTGAGTCCCTGCGATTTCTTCTTGAACTAATCATCATGATCTAACTAGGTCAAATATATTTGAGACTTAGGGTAAGTCCCCTAGAGGCTCCTTTCCTCTTGACTATGTCTGATTTGATATAAGTCCCTAATGGCATTCACTCAGTGGTCATCATGGGTCGGCTGTCAGTGACTATCCCAATAGTCAATTCTGCTTTAGAGAGATGTAAGCCTACACGCCTTCTTTCTAGACTAATTATTACAAACTGATGGGCACCGTAGTTTGGTTGATGTTTGTTATTCTGACAACGACTCACCTGGTGGGTACACCACTCTTGGAAGATGTACATCCCCACGCTTTCTCCATGAGTTGGCCACCGAATACCTATGTGATATATGACTAGCCATGTCATTTTCTCTAGGGTGTTGGATCGAAGCCCCTTTGTGGCCCATTCCCCTATGGGAATTCTATTTGGATCATGTCCTTTGAGACCCCATTCAGATGCTACCTAGGTTACTTTTAGATTGAACAGTCCCCCTTTCCTAGTATCCACCCCTGTGATTGGAGAATTTATTCAGTGGATGCACAAATTCTCTCTTGGTTCAGTAAATCTGAGATAGGTCTAGGCTGATATAAGCTACTTCTCAATTTGATCCCTCACAAACCAACATGGTCCACATTAAAATAAATTAAACAAATAAATAAAATTATTTTGCTTATGGATTAGGAATTCAAGCCCCCAGTGGCCCCTTTCCCAAGCAGGCATCCTATCTTTAGGGCAATGTCAGCAAAACTCCCTATAGGAATTGCTTGACTACCTGAGTTGAAATAAATCCAGTAACTGCGGTCTTGGGTTAGGTTCAACTTGTTGTGCCACCAACGAGTTACCCCAGCGGTCATCTTTGCTTCGAAAGATATAAGTCTATTATGCATTCTTTCCAGCACGATCGTTGCAAACTGACGGGCAACCCTAGGTCAGGGGCCTGATTTATTGTGCAAGCGACCAATCACCCCAATGGTTTTTTATTCAGGAAGATGTGAGTCCCCATGCTTTCTTCCTAACTTGACTATTGCAAACTGAAAGGCACCCCTTAGGTTAGTTAGTTCTACCTAACGGCCGGTAGACTATCTCTTTGGATTTGTAAACCTAAGATAGGTCTAGTGATATTAACTCCTTCTTAGATCCATCGTTGATAGGGTCCATCTAAAATTAATTTAATTACTATCCTTGAGTCGATGAGTCCATAGTGTCATTCGTCAAATAGTCACCTGGGATTGATCTGTTGTTACCGTATCACCCCAATGATTGATCCCTACTTTAGAAGATGTAAGTCTACTACGCTTTCTTCCTAGTATAGTCGTTACACACTGAAAGGCAACCCTTAGGCTGGATAGTCATACCTTGTGGATGATAGACTACCCCTTTGGACTTGTAAATCTGAGACAGGTCAAGGTCGATATAGCTCCTTCTCAGTGGGTCCATCATACGCCAATAAGGTCCATAATATAACACACAAAATTAAACTAAATCAAATCAAATCAAATTAATCATTAGGACTACTCTTAAGTTGAGGTAAGACCCCCAGCGGTGCTCACTCAGTAGTTGCCCTTAGGTCGGGTTCAACTTGTTGTGCCGCCAATGAGTTACTCTAGCGGTCATCTTTGCTTTGAAAGATATAAGTCTATTACACATTCTTTCCAACATGATCATTGCAAATTGACGGGCAGCCTTAGGTCAAGTTCAATTTATTGCACAAGCGGCCAATCACGTTAGTGGCTCCTTGTTTAGGAAGATGTGAGTCCCAGCGCTTTCTTCCTAACTTGACCATCGCAAATCGAAAGGCACCCCTTAGGTTGGTTAGCTCTACCTAATGACTAGTGGGCCATCCCTTTGGATTTGTAAATCTAAGATAGGTCTAGGTTGATATTAGCTCCTTCTTAGTAGATCCATCACACACCGATAGGGTCCATCTAAAATTAAAGTAATTCTGACTATTCTTGAGTTGATATGAGTCCACAGCGGCATTCGCCAAAAAAGTCACCCTAGGTCTAGATTGATGCACCGATCACCCCAACAACCGATCCCTACTTTGGAAGATGTAAGTGCTATGCTTTCTTCCTAGTATGCACAAAAGGCAACCCCAGGCGGATAGTCCTACCTTGTTGCTGGTAGACTACCCCTTTGGATTTATAAATCTGAGATAGTCCAAGGCCAACATAACCCCTTCTCAGTGGATCCATCGCACGCCGATAGGGTCCACAACATAACACACCAAATTAAATTAATTCAAATCAAATCAATATAAATCAAATTAATCATCAGGACTACTCTTAAATTGAGGTAAGACCCCTAGCAACGCTCACTCGATTGTCGCCTTAGGCAGGGTTCAATGTGTTGCTTATCCAATAGATCACCCCAGCGGCTTTTCCTTGCTTTGGAAGATGTAAGTCTGCTACGCTTTCTTCCTAGCATAATCGTTGCACACCAAAAGGCAACCCCTTAGGTTGGATAGTCCTACCTTATGGCAGGTAGACTACCCCTTTAGACTTATAAATCTAAGACAGGCTAAGGCCCCTGTGGCTCTTTCTTAGTGTAGTCCATCGCACACTGACAGGGTCCACAATAAAATAAATTTGAAATTAACCTCCCAGTGGAGTCAAATTAAACATATCAAATAAACCAAATTTCTCCCTAGTGAGGTGCAAATGAAATTAGCCTCTCCAGTGGAGCTTAGATCTAAATCAAACAAATTCAATTGAGTGCACATCCCCAGCGGATATGCCCTCAATCTAGAATCCTACTCTCCAGTGGAGCCATAACAAATTAAACCAACCTCCCTAGTGGAGTCTAATCATACAAATCAAAGAAATCCAATCAAATTATTATCCCTAGCGGATACACACCTAGATAAATTATACTCGCAATCAAATTCAGATTCGTATCCCCAGGGAATAACTTGAACCTGTTTCCCCTAGAGGAAGGTTCATGTACTCAATCCCTAGTGGATTCCTTCTTGCTCTCTTATGCCCTTGGCATAAAGAGAGCTGTATTGCACCAAGATCGTGATTCTATCTACCTTTCGGGTATAGGTATAGATGACTTCCATTATTTGTTGCAATCTTCTGGATGTTGGTGATCATTTCGATCAACGCCAATACGTGCGGTGTGCCTTGTCAGTTACACCACACCTATTGGGGGTCCCTTTATTGACCTCACTTTTGGAGTTAGCTCTTAACCTCCTCTTCTCAGACTTAGGACTCTTTTAGACACTAAGATTTTCTTAGTCATAAGACACATCTTGTAATTAGGTGAACACCTAACCTAAGCCTAGAGACTTAGAAGTGTTAATCATAAGATTAGTCTATGCCTTAAGGTTTAAGGAAATTACCTATCCCATAGCCTAAACCCAATCTAGATACACTTTCTCAAATAAAACCCAGACTCAATTCTCAAATGAAATCTCAAATTCAAATTCAAATTCCAAATCTGATTTCAAAATTTGACTACAAATGTTTGAAACCCAAAATCAAATTCCAATCCTAAAACCCCTTCCTAAGCCATATGAACCACATTCATAAGTGTAGCCAAAACTCCCCTTCAATCAAATCAAACTCATTTGATCTCTTTATGAATCAATTATTTCTTCATTTATATTCACAAATATAAATGAAATCCAAATTAAAATGACCAAAACTATATCAAAAATCAAATCCAAACTCAATCTAAACCCTTTAAGCAAATTCTTTGGACTTAGCCAAATTCTATCCAGATCAAGTCAAAACCAATGAATTTTCTCTTGAATAAATCATTCATTCAATTATCTACCCAAATATAAATGAAACCTACAATCATTAAATCAAATTGAAGCCAACCCAAGTCAAACCCAACCTAGCCCTTTTGACTTGAAAAATTCAAATGAGGCAAAATCCCTTAGACTCCAAATTGATTGTCGTTGAATTTATATTCCAAACTAGCACTCATATATAAGTTCAACTAATCTTGAATCAAGCCAAAACCAAACCAATTGACCCACTTAGGTCCACTTGACCCAAAGTGACCTAAAGGACCCATTTAAGCCAACTTCTAATCTAACCCAAATTGGATTGAACTAAGCTCACCAAAATCTTTCACCATGATTGTTGATCACCCTAGTATGATCAATTGCAATCAATTGGGCCAAACCAAGCCCAATTGGCCATTTGATCCAAATTGATCCAAGTTGGCCTAAAGGACCAAATCAGGTCAAATCATGATCTAACCCAAATTGATTGCAACCAATGGCTCAAATTCATTCCAAATTGATTATTGAACTTGGCTAAAGTCATAATTAAACCTAATTTGACCAATCGAGATCAATTAGTCAACTTGATCCAACCTAGCCGAAATTCACCAAAAGGGTCAATTTGGCCTAAACCCAAATTAAATACAAATTAATTCAAACCAAAGAACATATTCATCTTCAATTAGCCAACTGAACATGAATCAACCCATAACCCAAGCTAATTTGGCCAATTTTGGTCAAATGGGTCAGTTTGACCCAAAATGACCCATATGACCCAAATTGGGCCAAATTCCTTGAAGCCAAGCCAAAACCCATTGAGGGCTGATCAAACCCGACCCAAACCCATTTGGGATCAGCCCAAAATAAACCCAACCCATTTAAACCCCTCATGAATCCTCCCCCACATAGGATTCCACCCAACCTCATTTAATTCCCCCCATCACATGCACTTAACTCATCCCCAACATTGTATTGAATAAATCTAATCATATGATAGCAAGAGAAGACTTTGGAGCAAAAATCCAAAGTCCTCAATCAATCTAGCATCCATCCCAACTACCCCAACAAGATGACAATCAATTTGGAGCCAAAAAAATTCAAAAAATATTGAATTTTCGGCCATTATAAAAGGAGGGGGAGATAAGGCTTTAGCTCTCTTCCTCCTACCACCATTGAGCTCCCAAAAGCTCCCCGAAGCAAAAGGGAACCAATCCCCCACTTCTTTTAGCCATTTTGAGCTCAAAAAATACAAGTAATTGCTCTTCCGGCGAGGCGACGGTAGACATCAAAGAAGGAAACATTCCGAAGAGAGGTAAGGGCTAAAGATCACTCCAAAGCTTCCTTACATACATAAGAGCTCGCTCGGATCTTTACCGCCCTCGAAAATCATCCCCGGTGAGGTAAATTTTGTCAAACCGTAGGCGGCCTTAGGATTTCACATATTTTGTATTAAATTTTCTACGATTTTAGGAATTTTTTTTAGATGATCCAGCATTTTTTACTTTAAATCATCCCAATTAGAAAATTGAATTTTTTTTGGTGTGAATCGGCATAAAAATGGGTCCTTTTGGATAAGTTTTGGCTTAAAAACCCTCTTTTTTTCCAAAAATACCCTAAAAATACTATTCACCACCCACCACCACCATCCGATCCGAAGCCATGGATCGACATGATCGACGCCTTCGGATCGCGGCGATGGCCTTCGACGTCGCGCGATTGACCATTCGATCACGCATTGCATGATGGTTTCGACAGACGATCCGAGCTTTGGATCATGTGATATGAGCTTCAGATCACCACAAGAGATCTAGGGCATCGCATGGTTCGCGACGGACTCACGCGATCTTGGCCTCATCACCGATTCGACCACTATGTGATCGATGGTCAACAGGTGTCAGTCTTTCCCACCCAAACAGCGCGCATTTCCTTTTTTTATATATAAATAATAATAATAATATTAATAATAATAATAATTTTAATCACCTAAAATTTCAAAAAATCATAAAAAATAAAATACTTAATAAAAAATTACAAAAAAAGGCTCGTTGGATTTGTCTTTCCGAGAGAAATCCAGCAAACTTAAAATCCCCAAATTTTACTAAGTATTGTGAGTTTAATTTTAATTCTAGTGGAAATTATATTCCATTAATTAAACTGATAATATAAGTCAGATTATGTTGAGATTTTCAAAGATTGAAACTAAAGTTAGAACACACCTACAATAAAAATTACAAGTTAAAAGGATTTTTGGATTGGGAGAAATTAAATTTTTAAGTTCATATTATCTATTTTAATAAAATAAATTAAATAGAAATTCAAAAATTTACAGAAATCTTAAAAATGGCCTAAATCACTTCAATTGATATCTAGAACTTTTAAGAAAATGATGTGATCTTCTGAATCTTGATGAACCCCAAACAAACACTTAAGATTAGAGTTTAATCAATTAAAAAGTTAATTAAAATATAATCTAAAAATAATTCAAATATTAAATCAAAATCATAAATTAAATTGCACTTAAGTAATTGTCAATCAAATCTCAAATCAGAGAAATATCATTCTTAGAGAAAATTGAATTAAATATGATTAAACTTATTTAAGTTAATAAAACTAAATTAAATGATTAAATCTTAAATCAAACTCAAAACCCAACAAATTTAGGAAACTTTAATAATTTGATACTAATTGAAGTAAACTAAAAAAAATTAAAGCAAAGTTAATTAACATATGATTATATCAAATCCATTTGGAATGAGATAATTAAATAACCATTAAATAATTCAACCTAATAACTTAATCGAACATGTTAATGAAATCAAACAAACATAATAAATAAATCAAATCAAGTAAAACCCTAATTACCCTTAATCAAACTTAATTAGTCAAACATATAATTAATGCAAACTTAATAAATTAATCCATCACCTTAATTAATCAAATTAATTTAAATAAGTTACATTAAAGCTAACTCTAAAATTAAGCTTAAATCAAACCCCTAATTAAATTTAATAATCACACCCCTCAAGTAAACTAATTAAGTTAATCAAATTAATCAAATTAAACCTAAACTTAATCTTAACTAAATATAAAATACAATTAAATGCTAATCAAATCCTAATTCAAACTTAAATCATTAACTCACTAATTTCATCATTAACCCAAATAAATATGAAATCAAATTAAAAATTAAAAAAATCTTTATCTAATTTAATAATTAATTACACCTCTTAAACAAACTAATTAAGTTAATCAAACTAGTCACATTAAACTTAAGTTTAATCAATCAAAATGCCATTAAATATTAACGAAAACTTAAATTAAACCTAAACCATTAAGTCATTAATTATATCATTAGTCTAAACAAATATGAAACCAAATTAAAAATTAAACAAACCTTTATAATTAACATAAATACACTTCAATTAAACTAATCATAATCACATTGAACCCAAGCAAACCCATAATCAAATCAAATTAAATCGATTAAACTAAATTAAGAAAGACTCTCATCAATTTAATATACAATTAAATCAAATCTCATTCAACCTACTTAAATAAGATAAACTAATCAACTATCCAATGTATGAAATCAAAATACAAACCAAACTTTGATGAACATGACAAATGGATGTGATTAAAAATAAAATCCTAATTACAAAGAATCAAACCCAATTAAAATCAAAATAAAATCTCAATTAATCTAATCCAATCAAACTATAAATAAATGAACCATAATCAAATTAAATAAACATAAAGTTAAATCAGACAACAATGATCAAAGAAAAGAGTTAAATATTAATTCAAAAGGATATTGAATTATCAAGATTCAATTAAATCAAAACATCTAATCTAGAATTAATCAACCAAGAACACATGAACTTAAACAAACTTAAACTTCACTGGATATTTAAGGATATTGAATTATCAAGATGCAATTAAACTAAAACTTCTAATCCAAAATCAATCAATCAAATACTTAAACAAACTCAAATTCTAAATTATAAATCAAATCAAGTAAATCAAATCAAATTAATTACATAAATTAAAATGGACTAATTAAGATACTTAAGGATCTTAGTTATACTCTTTAGGGGTTAGGATGTTGAATAGGGTGAGTTCTGTCTACAAATAGAATTCATTGTACTCTTCATTCTTGAAAACTTAAACATCACTTTAACCAAATAAAAGTGAAATAAAAATGAAAAGTAAATCATTAAATCATTTAAATTGAAATTATCCAAAGGTGAAATTTAAACTCAAACTCCAAATTGAAACTTAAACTAAAGAAGCCTAATAAAGTCTTGCTACACAAGCCTTAAGCACACACATTAGAATACTAAGTCACCAATTCTAGTGCTATGTTAGGGCATTATATGTATGATGTTGTGTTTTGTTTTGTGATGTAATACCTTAGACTGAATGTTAGAGTGTATGTTTCGTAGACTGGATGTTAGGCCGTTATTAACCTAATCATGTTTTCTGTAAGGGGTTGTGCTTAAGGGACCGCTATAATAAAAAATAAATGCTTTTGATGTACAGGTTGCTTAGCCCCTAAGCATAACCCATGTTAGGGTAGGTGGGCTTGGTTACCCATGTGTGGGTGCTAAGTCCAAATTATTCATATAACTGCTTGGGTTGCATGGTGTGTTTAGCTAACATTTGTTTTTACTAGATTTACTTTTGCTATTTTTGATGTAATTTTGCATTAGGAATTAGGATTAGTGTTATGGGGGATTAGGATGAGCAGAGGCCAAAAGGCTTAGTCCCTGGGTGCCCTATGATGCCTTTGGAGTAAATCAAATCAAAAGAAAGAGAATGAAGAAATGAAGAAATGAAGAAAGGAAGACCCCAATAACATGTATTACTTTTTTATAATTCGGGTTGTATAAGGGTATAGCTCGGCTACCCATCTTTTTTTCTCTTTTTGGGGTGTACAGCGGAACCTGACAGCAATGGCCTTTTATTCTTTCACGGTAATTTATAAAATTGTTTGATGTTGTGTTTAGATTGTGCATTAGAACATGTTTTTCATAGTTTCTTTATGATTGATACTTGAATGTGTGGCCTGGATACGGTAGGCTCTTAGGATAAAACTAATTTTTTTGCCCCAATTAACAACTCATAACTAAAATTCAAAAACAACTTATAATCTCACATAAAAGCCTAGGAATTAAATCAAGATAATAAAATTTTTAGCAATCGCTTAGCTGGATGAATGAATGTATAATATTATGCATGTCATTTTCTTCCACTCTTATCAAGAGGGGGCTTCCATCCTTGCCAGAGAATCAAGGCTTAACCTATGAGAACCTTTGGTGGAAGACACTCCTTTCTCTCTTGATTTGGCCCATAATCAAATTCTCATAAATTTAGGCATACAAAATCCCATAGCCAGTGTCAAAATAAAAAGTCCAAAAGAATCAAATAAATATGATAAAAAATGCATTAGATTAAGTCATGGATTCATACTACTCATGCTCTAGTTTCTTAGGGAGTGAGTCTAAGAACTTAGTTTCCTTTCTAAATGAACAACAGCCTAGCCATGTTGCAAAGCATAAGACTTGCCTACATGGATTTAAAGTGTAGGAGGAGTTAGCTGGCTGCCACTCCAGGAAGTAATAAGTCCAGCAGTCGAGCATTTTATTCTCTCTTGTGGAGGTAAATAATATACCTAATTTTTCCTTAGATTTAGGTCATGCCTTTATTTTGTACCAAGGCTCCTTAGTTTATGAATCTGAGGTAGCTGTTTCCTTCAGGCTACAAGCATAAATCCTCACCTCTTAGGCATTTTCACAATCTTATGTTGTCGAATTATAAGTCCTAGCAATCTAATAAAATGTCAACTCAAATAATTAACCCTCTTAAATTTCAAAAAAATATAAAGCCCAATTATAGAGTAGATTGGAATGCTCACTAGGCTTTCTAGTATCATGAGCATTTCTTATTTTCTCCCTTTGGATTCCAAAAATAAGTTTTCTCCTTGATCTATCCCATTTGATTTTCTAAAATAGCCAATCCTTGGATAGTCTTAACCTTGAAATCTTTGGAGACCCTAATTATCTACTTTAATTTAGAGTATTCTTAAGGAGTTCCCATTCCTTAGGATGTAATTAACTATGGGGGCTTACCTCCAGGGAACTTAACTAAACTTAAAATAAACCCTTCCATGTAAAGTAGGGAAGATCTGGTATATTTGAAGACCCATCATGCCTTAGGAGTCCTTATTAGGTGATTAGGTCCATTATAGGGTGGTGATTTCTATCTTTTGAGATAGTGCATCATTCCTTAATTCATACCCGATCACTTCAATAAGTACACCCTAAGATCTGCATGGTGTCCCACACCCAAAAAATAAACACCAAACCCCTTAATCAAATTTTTAAAAATTCTAAAAAGTTTTAGAACTTAATTACTCTACCTTGGGTAAATGCTTAGGTGTGTAACAGCTTAAGTTCAATTAAGGAAATGAAAACCCAATTCATAAGTATGAAATGGTGTTTTAAAATTACTTAAGCTAACCCCCTTAGCTTAATTAACTTTTAATTATGAGCCAAATTGCATTAGGCCTTTTCATTATTAAGTGCATTGCAAATTGAAATTCCATGTGGGTTTTATGTCATCTCATTGGCTCATAATTATTTAGTTAATTCTTCTAAGGTGGTGTAGGTAAGGGTTAATTAAGTTACTTATTTCATACCTTAATCTAATCAATGCATAAAAATGGATCTAATTATTTAATAATTAAACAAAAATATAAAACACATGTGGGAATGAGTAAGGAATTGTAAACTCATCTCACTTTTTCAAAATTAAATCAAACTTCAAACTAAACAAAAATCACTTTGAAATTCACTTTGATTTATTCTAAATTTTCTTATTTTATAAGAATGTCTTTAGATTTAAGTGAAGTGAGTTTGTTTACATGCTTTCATTACTTTGAATCTTTCCTTAACATCTTAAGTTGTATGCCATTTGATTTCATGCATTCATAGTTTCATGTATCAAATTTTAAAATGAAATTGTTTACTTTATGTCAAATGTGCATGTGTTGGCTAAAATAAAATATGAGTGGCTATTATCACTACTAAATCCAAATTATTTTCAAAACTTATAAATGAAATATCAAATTTGAAAGTATTCTACTTATAATTTAATTATAAGCTTGCATGTGAAATATTATAAAGGTATGCTTACTATAGGTTTCCTTTCTCTCCTATATCGGTATAGTTTTGAATAGGAATTTGGTGAGATATAAGGTTCATTTGAAAAGGACCTAATGATCACCTAATTTTATATCCTATTCATCCCTATGCTACCATCTAATAAGGTTTACCTACACTTACAAACATAAATTGCATAAACAAAACAAATCTATTAAACAATTTTTGCATCTTCCTTTTCTATTTCATTTCTTTTATATGCTTGTTTGTATTTATGAAAAGTGGTATATTAGTCTGGACAACCCCGAGATTATGAGGCTTTAAGTATCCCTAAGTAGGTCTTGTACCTTACAGCACTGTTAACAATAGCACTATACTCACTTATGCCTTTCTTACTTTTATGTATGTATGTGAAATTTTGGATAAGGAAAACCTTTTCTACTTAAGGAAAATCTTGCATATTAAACTTCTAAATTTTCTTAAATGGATTACCTAGCATGCATCATAAAGTGTGTTAACTACTCTCATTTTCATGTATATATATGCTTAGGGTCCATCCATAGGCATTATATATATATATATATATATATATATATATATGTTGGGAAAGAGATGAAGTAATGTGTGTTATATGAATTTTGATTCATTTTATTTAATCTTAAAATGCCTTTCTCTTGAATAGGTTTGTTTAGGGTTTATCTAAACTTGGATTGATTAAAAGATGTAATCAAAACATTCACCTAAATGAAACTAAAATATGAACCCACTTTAGAAAATTACTTAAGGTTAGGGAAGGAAAGAGAAGTTCTCTTCTCTTTCCCTCACTTCATAACTTAGTAATTAATTATAGGTTTTGCTTAAACCAAATTAAAACATGAAATAAAATCAACCCAAAATACTTAAACAACTTCAATGAAACCCTCCTCTAAGTTGAACATGTCCTTCACACTTAGAAAATTTGAATTTAAAGTCATAGCTAAGCATACCACACAAACCTTCAAAGCACACACATTAGCCTAAGTCACCACTTCTAGCTTAGGTTAAGTCAGTGAATGATTTGATGTTATGTTTTATTTTATGATATATGTTTTCGAATGGATGTTAGGGTGTATGCTCGTAGATTGAATGGTAGGATGTTCTTAGTTTAACTATTCTTTTCTATAGAGGATTGTGCTTAAGGGGTGCAATCATAAATAAAAATATAAATGCTTTTGCTTGCAGATGCTTTATTCCCCTAAGCATAATCGATAGGCTAGGTGGACTTAGTCACCCATGTGTGGGGTGATAAGTACAATATACATGCTTGGGATTTATGTGGTGTGTTTTAGTTAATCTTAGTTTTGCAGGTGTTAGTTAGATTTCCACTTTTCCCTTTTCATGTAAAAATTTGTATAATTAGGAATTTGGAATGATTTATTTTGTGGATTAGGATAAACATTGGTCATAAGATCTTATTTCATGCACCATATGAATCCTTAGAGCATCTACCATCCAACCATCCAAAGAAGGAACCAAAGAAGAAAAAAAAAGAAGAAAGAAGAAAAAAGAAAGAAGAATAAAGCTTGAAGACCCCCATAATAATAAATTCCTTTGCTTAATTATAATTTAATTCATTTGTAATATGAGTTGTATAAGGGTAGAGCTCAGCTACCCACATTTGATATTTTCAGGTTTGTGCGATGGTGCTCAACCACAACGGCCATTTATTCTTTTTGCGATTAGCTTTATAAATTGATTGATGATTTTTTTATCTTTTGCATTAAGTGGCATAATTTTCCTAGTTTCTTCCTTGCTTTATGCATGGCCTGGATTTGGATTAGGCTCTTTAGGGAAAAATAAATCTTTTTCCCAACTTAACAATTCAAATCCAAATTAAACAGCTCAAAACCTCACCTAAAGCTTATGTTTAAAATCAAGATAAAAGAATTAGCAACCCCTTAGCTAGATGAGCATTTCTTTTTAATATCATGCACAAATTCATCTTATATCACTCTTGATTGGAGGGCTTCCACCTTTGCCAGAGAACCCGGCTTGACCTTTGAGAGTCTTGGTGGAAACTCACATCCTCCCTTCTCGCTAATTTTGGCCAATAATCTTCTTTCTGATGCATTAATCATAAAAATCCTATTAGCCTGAGTCAAAATATTTATCCAAAATAAAAAAAATGAAATTTGGATTGCATTAGATTTAGGTCATTTGAAGCATGTCCCTTTACATGATTTAGTCTCTTTAGGGAGTGAGTTTAAGGACATAGTCTCTTTCTAAATAATAATAGCCTAGCTATCTTGCATAAGTATAAAGACTTTCGTGCATTAATTTAAAATTGTAGGAGGAGTTAGTTGGTGGCCACCCCCAGGCGATTATAAGTCCAAGCCATCAGGTGGTTTGTCCTCTCTTATCGAGGCAAACCAAGTACCCATTTTTTATCTTAGATTTAGGTTGTGCTTCTGACCCTCGCCGAAGCTCCCTAGATTTAGGTTTTGAGGTTGCTTCTCCTCTTTGTGAGCTATAAGCATAATTCCTCACCTCCTAAGCATTTCCTTAACCTTGTGTTAATGAATCTTAAGTCCTGAAATTCAAATGAAAAATTCAACTTAAACAAACTAAATCAATTTCAAAATGTAAAGCCCAACTACAGGATAGTCTGAGATGCTCGCTAGGTTTCCTAGCATCGTGGGCATCTCCTACTTATCTTTCATTATGGCTTCGATAATAAATCCGTCTTTTGATCATTCCCATTTTGATGTTCAAACATAAACCGGTCGATTGATAGTCCTTTCCTATTGGAATATCCAAAGACAACCATTATTTACCTTAATCGAGAGTTTTCCTAAAGGATCCCATCCTTTAAGATGTAATTAACTATAGGGGCATGCCCCTGTAGGGAACTTAACGAACCTAGTTTAAAATAAACCTTGCTTTACTTTTTCATATAAATTAGGGGAGAATCTCTGGTACATATGTAGACCCATCGTCCTTAGGAGTACTTATTGAGGTGAATAAGTCTATTAAAGGGTAGGGCTTTCTGTCTTTCGAGATAGCACACAATTTCCTTGGTGACATACCTGATCACCTGAATAAGTACATCTGTGGATCTGTGTGGCATCTTACCAAGATGAATTTCTATAGGTCTCTTCTTTTCTTTCTCCCTATAGATTTGAAGGCAACTCCCTATAAGAATTTATTCACCATAGATTTTTTTGGCGACTCCGCTGGGGATGGTTTCTCTCTCCATCTTTGGTAAATGATCATTATCTTTGTGTATCGATAGTGGGTTTGTACTTTAGTATGCATCCAAGACTATCCTTCTTTTCGTTGGCACTTAGCTCATTTCATTCTTGAGTTAAGTTAGCTAACATCTTTAGGTTTTAGGACCACATTTCTTGTTGGTCTTAAAACCCCCGTTGGATCCTCCAATGGGTAAAATGAAGAAGATCTAAATAAATAAAAAGAAAACATCTTTAAGACTTCCTCCTTATCATTTTCATGATAAGCAAAGGTTCATCCTAAAATAATAAATCTTCTATAAAGAACTTCACCATTTCAAAAGCACCTTTTCAAAAATGCACTTAATAAAATATTTTCCACAAAATTTCAACACCCTCATTTAACAATTCAAATAATTGTTACATGTTCCAAAAGCACAAATGAACATCTTCTTTCAATTCACTTTAATGAAGATTTCATTTTCAAAATATAAATGAATAATCATTTTTTCAAAAATCATAATCATAATCATAAAGTTTCAAAAGCACACATGAATCTTTCTATTTCAAAACATTCACACTTATTGAATGGAAAGTTCATTTGTAAACAACAAATTTTCAAAAAAAAAGCATACATGAATACCTTCCTTAATATACTCAATTTATTAAATGAAGATTTCATTCTAAACTAAAATATAAAATTCACTTAAACATATCCCACATATGTTTTAAGTTGAATTCCTTTTCAAAAAAAAAAGAAAAAAAAGAAAAGGCAACAATCACAAAAATTTCATACTTCAAAATAAAATTGATCTCCATTCTACATACTTAAATTTGTTGAATGGAGGTCTTTCAAAATTAAAATATTAAAAAAAATATCCAATTATTAAAAAATATCAAATAAATGGAATTTTCTTGGTAAAAGTTTCCAAATCCAAAATCAAAATCAACAATCATATTTCAAAAAATTTTCAAAACACATTTGGAATTTCATTTAGCATAATCAAATTTGCTAAGTAAAGTTTCCAAATCCAAAATCAAAATCAACAATCACAATTCAAAAAATTTCAAAACACATTTGGAATTTCAT
Organism: Cymbidium sinense; assembly: GCA_021442155.1. Lineage (NCBI taxonomy): Eukaryota > Viridiplantae > Streptophyta > Magnoliopsida > Asparagales > Orchidaceae > Cymbidium > Cymbidium sinense. Next base: position 262,732,273 of record CM038214.1, on the reverse strand, counting down.
TTAGCATAATCAAATTTTCTAAGTAAAGTTTCCAAATCCAAAATCAAAATCAACAATCATATTTCAAAAAAATTTCAAAACACATTTGGAATTTCATTTAGCATAATCAAATTTGCTAGGTAAAGTTTTCAAATCCAAAATCAAAATCAACAACCATATTTCAAAATAATTTTCAAAACACATTTGGAATTTCACTTAGCATAATCAAATTTGCTAAGTGAAGTTTCCAAATCCAAAATCAAAATAAACAATCATATTTCAAAAAAATTTCAAACATACATTTGGAACCTGACTTAGGATAATCAAATTTGCTAAGTGAAGTTTCCAAATCCAAAATCAAAATCAACAATCATATTTAAAAAAAATTTCAAACATACATTTAGAACCTCACTTAGCATAATCAGATTTTCTAAGTAAAGTTTCCAAATCCAAAATTAAAATTAACAGTCATATTTCAAAATTTGCTAAACACATATGGAACCTCCCTTAACATAGCCAAATTTGTTAAGTGAAGTCTCTAAATCCCAAAATTCAAAATTTTTCAAAACATGTTTGGAATTTCACTTAGCATAATCAAATTTGCTAAGTAAAGTTTCCAAATCCAAAATCAAAATTGACAATCATATCTTAAAATTTTCAAACAAAATTTGGAACTTTATTTAACATACCCAAATTTGTTAAGTAAAGCTTCCAAATCCAAAAAATCAAAATTTCAAACACCTTTTGGAACTTCTTCCCTTAGCATACCAAATTTGCTAAAGACAAGTTTCCATTTTTCAAAATAAAAAATGAAATCAAAATCTTAAATACACCATTTGGAATTTCATTTAGCATACTCAAATTTGCTAAGTGAAATTTACATTTCATAAAACCAAGTGGGATTTCATCTTTGGCATACCAAATTTACTAAAGCTGAATCTCAACTTTCAAAACACTTCAAAAACAAAACAAAACACTTAGGATTCCCTTAGCATAACAAATTTCCTAAGGATCCTACCCTTTTTTAAAAATTAAAAAATTTCCAAAAAATGAAACATAGGATTTTCTTAGCATACTTAAATTTGCTAAGAATCTTATTTTCAAAAATTAAACAAAACACACTTATATTCTTCACTAAGCATACTTAAATTTGTTAAGTAAGAATTCTAAATTTTTTTGAAATAATCAAACACAAACAAAATCATTTTGATCCTTACTTTAACGTACCCAAATTTGTTAAAGGAAAGGGTCCTCAAAATCACAAAATTCAAATTCAAAATATAATTGAACCTATGGAAGCATCCTATCAAAAATTTTGAATCCATATTTCAACATACCTAAATTTGTTGAAGTTTGGATTCATATTCAAATTCCTCTTTCAATCAATCTCTTCAAATCGATTTGAACCCCACTTAACCCTTCCAAGTTGTTGGATGTGGGTTGAAAATTTCAAAATTCAAAACTCAATATCTACGGAGATAGAAAACTGATACAAGTACATTTCTCATTGCAGATTCATTTCAGTTAATGTAGTGCAGTTCAGTGTCAGTTTACTACAGTTGTACAAATGGCTAGTTCTCAGAAATTTGTCTTTATTTCCCTCACAGTATCGATCTAGCTTTCGACCAGGCTAACTTCCCTCATTTGGACCATACCCACTTGATCCACTTTGGCCAGGGATTTGAGGGGGCCAAGATCACTTGTGAGTACATTCCCCTCACCACAGTCAACAAGAAGAAGGTGACTGGGCAGAAGTCGGTCATCATGATAGATTTACCATCTGATTTTGATGTCTCCTCACTGAAGAGGAAAACTGTGGCAGTACCACACCCTTCAGCTATTATAGATTGAGCAGTATCGATAGTACCAGTTCCAGTTACAGTTCATCCTAGAGTTGCCCCTGTGCCCCAGTGCGGGCTAGCACCCTACCATCTGTACCATCCAGGGGTAAGGCTCCCCTGGTTTTAGGGGTTGCCTCCCTAACATTTGAGTATGGTTCTAGCTTACACTCCTCCCATCCTACCCATACCCAGCGTAGGACTAAGAACTCTATGGTCAAACGGTTCTACACTCAAATAGCCAGAGAGCTAGAGGCAGCAGCTCTATTAGCCATGGATGAGTCTCCCAAGATCACTTCACCACTGGTTACGGAAAACAAATTTTATCCTCTCTCAGGATCAGACAGAGAAGATGCACGGAGGGTCCGTTTGTCACCTCTTCTAGTGGTGCACTTGTAGCCAGTAGTTTCTAGGAATAGGAGGTCATACACCAGTCTCCATTCTATTCTATGCAAAGCAGGAAGAGCATACGAATGCTCAGAGTTCAGTACCCAGTTGAACCTTTAATCTGTTATCTCCCATAGCGTAGAGAGGTAGATTCATCAGGAGAGGGCTTGTAAGGCCCATACATCACACATTACTAGCAGAGAGCGATGGAGGTTCATCCGTCAGTAAACTGCTTCTGCATTAGTTGATTTTCTAGCTTGGTACACTACCCGTGCCGACCATACTAATAGTATTCTCCTCATGGGGACCAGCCACCATAGGAGGGCAGTTCCTATGCACAGAGAGTCGGTGGAGTCTCCACCCCACCCCTCTACCCCTCGTCCACCATCGCCAGTATAGGTTTTACCATCTCCCATTCCATCTAAGGCCATGAAGGCCGCATCCGAGGAAAAATGTACCCCATTGGTGATCCGGCTATGGCCAAGGGATCCTACCCTACTACACCACCCATTATCATAGGGCTAAGCTCTTCTGCTCGACCTTCTATCATAGTGGTGGTGCGGAAGGAGTGGCGACCCCAGAGCATCGTTGTCATTCCTTCACCAACTCTGCCCATACAGTCGGATGCGAAAATGGTGATAGCTATCATAGATATTCTAGATGATAGTTCAGTTGCAGCAGTAGTGGAGGATCATCCTAGGATTGTCACCATTATTACATCCAATATCAGTCCAGAGTATCATTCTTCTAATGAGCTCCCGGTGCATGATAGCACATGGTCAGCCCAAACTATTTGTACTTGCCAACTTTGATTGATCCTTTGATAAGATAGTTGAACACTATTTTATGGAGAAGAAGGAGATCTTAGGGTATGCATGGTTCGATGAAGAGAGCGTCAGCTTTGATCCCAATAAAGATGCTTGATGAGGGATTCAGCTAGGATATGCATGGTTGATACTAAAGGATCTCTTCTTAGGGATCAACAGGCCATGGAAGGTGATGAGATTGATCAAGGAGAACCTGCGAGAATCATCACCTCGACATCAACTAAAGAGGAAGGATAGGATGGCACAATAGTTACAGGACTTGTTAGCAGTAATGTCAGTGCTTCAGAAATAAGCCCCTCCAGTTCATCCAAGTATAGTCAATGTCAGCCAGCTTGAGCTAGTGCATGTCTTAGACCCAATTAAGACTCTACCTCCCATTGAGCAAGGTAGCACTAGCCTGTATAAGAAGGTAGTGGATAGTACCTCCATACATGAAAATGATTTAAAATCCATGGTTGAGCAATAGATGAAGGAAGTTTTGGCTCAAGCCTGGGGAGGATCATCAGTTCTAAAGGGTAGACTCTACCCAGAGGAATTTGATGCTATCCAGTATCCCAAGGGTTTTGTGCCTCCTTCCTTCAAGAGCTTTGATGGCAGTGGGAACCTAAGGCAGCATATAGCTCACTTCAGTGCTAGTTGTTGCAACACAAGTGGTAGTGATGCTTTACTCTTAGACTCTTTGTTAGTAGCCTGGCGGGTATCGCTTTTGATTAGTATGCTGAACTGCCCAATAGTTTAATAAAGACATTTGCTGAGCTAGAGCAACTCTTCATCAAGAGATTTGTTGGAGCTTGGGAAAGGGTTACTGTAGGTGATCTCATTGTAGCCCTACAGCACTCGTGAGTCACTTGTTGATTATATACTCCGATGGCATAACCTGAGTATGTAGTGTGAACCTCAGCTGTCTGAATAGCATGCCATTGAGATTCTCTTGAAGAATATCCATGGCCCGATCACCTTCATGCTTAAGGGCTTCACTATCAAGACATTTGAAAAGCTAATCAACAAGGCATCTAGTCTATAAGGAGAGGCCAAACAGCTGCCTTTTCTAGATCAGTTGCCCAAGTATAAATCCTAAAAGGATTATGAGAAGAAACCTGGAGCAGTAGTAGCATTTGACCAGGTGAAGCAACCAACTAGAGATCAGTTCGAGAGACCACGACCTCTGTAGCCTCTACCTCCTTTGCCACCATCGAGGTATATGCAGGCCTCCATGACCTCCACGCCGATCACTCACCATACCATAGCGGCGACATGCATATCATGGAGATAGCTATGGTCCACCTGCTCTTCTAGATAAGTTAAACAATCCTTAATATTTTAAGAGGGAGATAATCAAGAAAATCTTTAAGAATCTCTTAAAGAAACCTGATTTTCAGCTACCCGAGTCTAGGAGACCAGAGGAAGCTTTTTCTCTTACCACCGTATGCTAGGCCATGTTTTGGAGGATTGCTTCACATTCAAAGACTGGCTTGAACACAGCTTCAAGATCAGTGTTGTAATTATCCCAAAGGAATACCTTGTGGAACAACCTTCTAGTTCCATTAGGGTAATCCTTGGGATATAAGTGATCCAACCAAAACCAAAGAAGGTTGGGACATTTCTTTGTCTAAAACCTCTAAGAAAATAATTCAAAAGATCAAGAAGTTTTCCTTGCATTTGCCTGAGTCGTCTCAAACTTCCAACACTAAGGAAGGTTTGCAAGTTGTCAGTGCCAACTATAGGAAAGTGGAGCTTAGCGACATATGACCCAGGATAGCCCTTTAGCTAGCCAGGTGTTGACCTCTAGCCTTGATTCGACTTCCACAGATGACTTCTACCATTTCTAGCTCTTCTATTTTTTCTACTAGTAGAACTCTTGTATCAGCAGATAAGGGCATCAAATCCCTTACTCCACTCACTCTACACCCCCAAATAATTCCAACAAATTGAAGAATAAAGCTAATTTGAATTACATCTATGTCTCTCCTGATGAGTTGTCTTCTTCTATTCATAACGATAACTCTTCAAGTCTAATTAACTTTAACAATTTTGATCTTCCTTTTTTTGATTCAGAGTTGGACTTTCTAACTCTGAATACTATGAGTTCACCTCTTAAGATAGACTTGGAATCATCTGATTCTGAGAATCCCATAGGAGAAGCTATAGGTGAGCCTTAAGTGTAGGTAGAACTTGGCACCACCTTGCCTCAAGAGATTATCAAAGTCAACCTGCAAGGTTCTAAGGTAGCTCCTCTAGATGAGGAAACAAGTCATTGGTAAGATTGATTGAAGCCCTTCCACATGATGCTCCACCCTTGGTTATGCTTGGGGAGAGACAGGTGGACTACAACATCCTTTCTCATCTAAGAAAGTTGCCATCTAAGCTAAGCATATACGATGCCCTTATCTTATCCAAAGAGATGAGGGAATCACTAATCAAGGCTCTCCTTGATCCTGAAATAAGCTTAGCTCAGCTGACTGCTATAGGTGAGGAAGCACATTATGCAAAAGAAGCCCAAGGGATCACCTTCATAGATAAAGACCTTCTACTGGGAGACTTGGAGCACAACCGTCCCCTTTACATAATAGTCAACATGGACAGGTTCAGACTCACCAGGGTTCTCATGGATTCAAGTGCATCAGTGAATATTATGAGTCTAAAGACCCTTGCCTACTTGAAGATCAACATCTCTACACTCTGAGGAGATAGGATGATGTTGAGAGGATTCAATGATCAAGGTGAGCAGGCTTTAGGTTCTATAGTGTTACCGTTAGAGATCGGTGACTTGAAGACTGAAGCCAAGTTCTACATCATTCCTTCGAATACTTCATTAACTACTTTGCTTGGTAAGCCTTGGATATATTAGAATAAGATCGTTCCATTCTTTCTTCATTAGTGCATCAAGTTCAGAAAAGATGGAATTGAGTACCATATCAACGGGGATGAAAAGCCATTTTTAGTTAAAGAGGTTGAGATCTATGAGGATACGACCTACTATCTTCCTTAAAACACCCTTTCTCATGAACTTGGACAAAATTCAAATGCAAATGAAAAAGCAAAAGAAAATGAAGCAAAAGAGAAGATAAAAGAAAATGAAAAGAAAAAGGAAAGTCCAAGCACACAAGAAAGGGAATTGAAGAAGAAGTGGATCTGCATATCACATTCCACCCACAGTTCATTCCATCATATGAACATGTGGGTAGAATGGCTCAACCTCCACTAGGCACAGGTAGAGGCAGAAATAGAGGCAATTCGAGAGGTGGGAGACCTTCTAGTTGGCCTTTAGCTAATAGAGGTCATGTTCTAGTTCATAAGAGTACCCTTACAATTCACATAGACTTGGAATCCATCTCAGATGATGAATATAATGTGATTAGTATACTAGCCAACCCCTCTCAATGGGTTCCATTAGAGGTGACATTTGATCTAGCTAGAGACAAAGACCAGGCCTCCAAGAAAAGCAAAGTATTCGAATATGGTTTATGTGAAACTATCAGGCAGCAGTTGGGAACCTTAGCTCTAACCTAACATACATCTCAAAAAGTTGAAGGTTTAGTAGATAAGGAAGTCTTTAAGTCTTCCAGTGACATGAAGTAGAAGAGGTTCTTTCTGGGTTCATCATCCTCAACTCCAGAGCTTGATGTAGGACTTGAGGAAGATACTTTTAAATAATTAATGGAATTACCTTTTGTCTTTTACTCTCCTTTTATTCAAAATCTTATACATAAAGGTTTAGTTCCTCACACTTGGTCCAAGCATAGGTCAGAATACTTCAAAAAGTTATGGAACAATACAGGCAGGGAAGCACAATCAAAGATTAGGATTCGACATAGTGGGTCCGATCAATGATGAAGATTATTTTCTAGTTGTTACCAACCATTTCAAGTCTGATAGGTTCTTTTCACACTTCCCTAACTCTTATGAGAGTGTGTGTTTAGAAACTTGGATGATGATCTCAAGTCAAAGAGTGAGGAGAGAGGAGAGTCATTCAACAATTGACAAGCTTAAAGAAATCAACCTTGGGATAGAACAAAATTCTCCGACATACATCAGTTTGTTGCTGAATGAAGAAGAAACCAATGACTTAATTAGGCTATTGATTGAGTTTAAAGACTGCTTCGCATGGAGTTATGAAGAAATGCCTAGATTATCTCCTGATGTAGTAGTCCATAAGCTAGCAATAGATCTTAACGTTACCCCTATTAAGTAAGCACCTAGACGCATGTGATTAGAAGTTGAACAATAGGTTATTTTTGAAGTTAAGAAATTAATCGATGCTGGTTTCATCAGGAAAGAAAAATATCTTACATGGTTAGCTAGTGTCATCCCAGTTAAGAGGAAGAATGGCCAAATTCGCATTTGCATCGATTTTAGGGACTTAAATAAGGCATGTCCTAAGGATCAGTTTCCTCTTCCTATACCAGAATTAATGGTTAACATCGCCTCATCTCATGCAGTCTTCTCTTTCATTGATGGGTCATCTGGCTATAACCAAATTAAGATGTCTCTTGAAGATGAAAGAAACATTACTTTTTGAACCCTAATCAGAATATTTTGTTATATTGTCACGCCTTTTAGCCTTAAAAATGCTAGTGCTACATACCAACATGACATGACTCAAATCTTCAATGAGCTCATCCATCATCAGGTTGAGTGCTACATTGATGATATAGTAGTCAAGAGTTTGGAAAAGGTAGACCATCACTTTGACTTTAGAGTAGTTTTCGAACGGTTAAGATAATATAACCTCAAGATGAATCCCCTAAAGTATGCATTCGGAGTCACTTCAAGAAAATTCCTTAGGTTTGTTGTTCAACATCGAGGAATAAAAATAGATCCTGAAAAGATTAAAGCTATCTTAGAAATGCCACCTCCTAAGAGTTTAACTCAACTTAGATCCTTTCAAGGATGGCTGGCGTATCTAAGATGCTTTTTCTCTTACATATCAGGGAGATGCAAGCCGTTATCAGCACTTGTCAAAAAGGATGCCAAATTCAAGTGGGATGACAAGTGTCAGCATGCCTTCAAAGACATCAAAGAGTACTTGGTGAAGTTGCCAGTTTTAGTAGTCCCTATCCTGGGCAAGCTACTGATCCTTTATACTATTCCATTGGACAACTCTCTCGGCACTCTATTGGCCCAAGCTAATGATGAAGGGAAGGAGAGTGCACTCTACTACCTCAGCCATCATCTAATCCATGCTGAAGCAAACTATCCACCTATTGAGAAGCATTGCCTAGGTTTGATCTTTGCATCTCATAAGCTACGTCACTACATGCTTTCTCATAAAGTGAACTTGATCTCTCGAACCAATCCACTACTGTACCTCATGACATGACCAACACTTTCCAGATGTTTGTCTCGCTGGTCCATGATACTCTCACAGTTTGATATCACATTTGTACCCCTCAGTGCGGTAAAAGGACAAGCACTAGCAGATTTCTTAGTAGCATACCCACTTCCTATTGATTCTTCGCTTTGTGATGATCTCCCTGATGAATAAATCATGAACTTGGGGGAGGCCAGCAACCACTGATGGGAGAAATATTTTGATGGTGCTACTTCTTTTCTTAAAGGTGAAGCACCATGATCTATTCTCCCAAGAAAGGCAGGAGTAGGAATAGTTCTTCTAACTCCAAACTATGATGTGATGAGATTCTCATACTATCTTTCCAACCCCTGCACCAATAATGAAGCCAAGTATGAGGCTTTGATTATTAGTTTGGAGTTAGCCATCATTATCAATGTCAAGAGCATCAACATCTTTGGAGATTCTCAGTTGGTCATCAACCAGATTGCTGGGTCCTACCAGGTTCTCAAACCTAAGCTTCATTATTACTATGAGTATACCATGAAGTTGTTGGCCTAGATTCCCGAAGTCACCATCTATAAGGTTCCCTGAGCAGACAACGTAGTAGCAGATGCTTTGGCAAAACTTGCCAAAGATCTAGCATGTCTGGAAGATGAGTCCATTTCAATAAGGGTCCAAAATAGACAGGTCCTATCCTCTTTGAACTCATCGAGACTTTCTCTTGAAGAGGAGGTTGTCATTGCCAAAATGGTCAAGGGTGGAGGCAACCATTCATAGATTACTTGAACAGCAAACTACCTCAAGAGAAATCACAAGCCCATCAGGTAAAATAGAGAGCTCTTTCCTATGCTCTTGTTGATGGCACCTTGTACTGACGATCCTTTGACCAAATGTGGTTATGTTGTTTAGAAAAACATGAAGGTCATGGCATAATAATTGAGGTACATTTAGGTCTATGCAGAGCGCATCAATCTGGTCTGAAGATGAAGATGAAGATTAAAAGACTTGGATACTACTGGCCTTCTATGATTACAAATTGCATGGATGTAGCTAGGAGATGGCATCAATGTCAGGTATACTGTGTGGTTCTCCAACAACCACCCAACATTCTACATCGTACATTGGCTTTATGGCCATTTGAGTGTTGGGGTACCGACATTATAGGTTCGATTGATCCTCCTTCTTCCAAGGGGCATCGATTCATCTTAGCTGCTACCGACTACTTTTCCAAGTGGGTGGAAACCATCCCACTTAGAGAAGTTATAACTCACCATGTGCTTCAGATTTTAAGGAACCATATAGCATATAGGTTCAAGGTGCCTCGATGAATTATATCTTATAATGGTACTACATTTAAAAGCATTAAGATCAATAGCTTCACCAAAATACATGGTATAGATTGGAGACTCCACCATTTACTACCCTAGAGCTAATGGTTTAGCAGAAGCATTCAACAAAACTCTCATCCAAATATTGATGAAAACTCTTGAAGATAATAAATGACAGTGGAACGAGTAGTTAGTTGAAACCTTGTGGGCCTACCGCACCATATACCGAACACCAACTTAGTCTACCCAATTTTCCTTAGTGTATGGGTCCAAAGCCATTCTTCCTTTAGAAGTTCAACTCCCATCACTAAGAATAACATTGGGTAACAAAATCACTACAGAGCAGAATGCAAAGTTGTCATTAGAAGAGCTCAAAGGTTTAGAGGAGAGTCGCCTACGTGCATGTCAAAACCTCGAGTTGTACAAGGACAAAATTATTCAAGCTCACAACAAGCTGGTCCGCCCTAGGTCTTTTTGTGTAGGAGAACTTGTGTTAGTCCAAAGGAGACCAATTGTTGCCCATCGAAGGATGGGAGGCAAGTTTGAACACTTTGGAAGGCCCCTATGTCATAGAGAAGGCCTACTAAGGAGGATCTTATTAGCTTATTGATTGTAAAGGGGAACACTCGATGCTTCTAATTAATGGGCTATATCTAAAGAAATATTTCCCATGAAATAAATCATGTTTGAAAATAATTATTAATAAAAAAAATAAAAATTTGATTCCATTCATCAAATCGTCTCTTCTTTCAAAGTATTGTTTGCTTGTCTTGCAAATCCATCATGACCTGTTTAGGGTAGGTGTAAGAATCCCTCAGTGGCATCCTATCCCTTTTTCACAACACAAACACAATCTCTCGACGCTATTAGAATAAGTGTAAGAGAACCCAAGTGATATCCTATTTCAATTAGCATAACTAAGTCAGGTGTGAGAGAACCCAAGTGGAATCCTTTCTTAGTGGGAATTCTTATTTCCATCTATCGCATCATTTCATAATTCCTAAGCATGTTTTAAGGTAGGTGTAGGAGTCCCCCAGAGGCATCTTATTCCTTTTAGCACATGCACAAAAATAAACACAAATAATTTGTTTTGAGCTATTCTGATATGGGAGCAAGCCGCCTATGACACTCACTCATTAGCTGCTCTAGGTCAGGTTTACATGCCATATCGCTAGTATGTCACCCCAGTGGTCATTTATTAGAAGATGTGAGTCCCAGTGCTTTCTTCCTAACTTGATCATTGCAAACCAATGAGCGCCTTGTTAGTATGGTATGCTTCACTGCCCAGCCAGTAAGCTACCTCATGATTGACTTCATTTTAGAAAATGTGAGTCCCCATGCTTTCTTCTTGAAATAGCCATCATGTTCTAACTAGGTTGAGTATTTTTGAGGCTTGAGATTAGTCCCCTAGAGGCTCCTTTCCTCTTGACTACTTTTGAGCTGATATAAGTCCCCTAGTGGCATTCACTCAGTAGTCACCCTAGGTCGTTGAATACTTTTGTTAGGCGAGGCAGACTATCCTAGCAGTTAGTTCCAATATAAAAGATGTGAGGAGCTTTCTTCCCCAAATTGTTGCAAGCACTAGGTTGGTTGATGTTCGCGATGCTGATAGCGACTCACCCAGTGTGTACACCACTCTTAGCAGATATGAGTCCCTAAGCTTTTTCCATGAGCTAGACACCAAATACCTATTCGATATATGACTAGCCATGTCATCTTCTCCGGGGTGTTGGATTAAGCCCTTTCCGCCCCCATCCCCTGCGGGCACTCTATTTGGATCAAGTACTTTGCGATCCCATTTAGACACTACCTGGGTTACTTTGGGCAGTTCCCCTAGTAGCCACCCTGGTTGGAAAATTTGTTTTAGCATAAATTCTGGTTCAATAAATTTGAGATAGATCTAGACTAATATAAGCTCTTTCTCAGTTTGATCTCTCATAAACTAACAGGGTCCATAATAAACAAACAAACTAAAATAAACAAACAAAAATTAATTCGCTTGTGGATTAGGAATTTAAGCCCCTAAGGGGCCCCCTTTTCCCAAGTAGGCATCCTATCTTTAGGGCAGTGTCAATAGAACTCCCTATAGGAATTGTCTGACTACATGAGTTGAGATAAATCCTCGGGTCAGTACTCACTCTGTAGTCACCCTTAGGTCGAGTTAAATCTATTTTTCTATAAGCAGGTTGCCCCGACAGTCATTCTGCTTTAGAAGATGTAAGATTATGATGCATTTTTTCTAGCATGATTATCATAAACCAACAAGAAGCCCTAGGTTAGGTTTGATTTGTTGCCCAAAGTAACCGATCACCCCAATAGTCTTTTCTAGTGGAAGATGTGAGTCCCCAAGCTTTCTTCACTTAAATTGATCATTGCATACCAAAAGGCACTCCTTTGGTTGGATAGTACTCCCATCGGTTGGGAAGCTACTCCATTTTGGTTCAGTAAATCTGAGATAGGTCTAAGCTTATCTAAGCTCCTTCTCACTGTGACCCATCGCAAACCAATGGAATCCATAAAATAAATTTGAAAAATGAAATTAATCTTGACTATCTTTGAGTTGATCTAGGTCCCGCAGTGGCATTCACTCAATAGTCAGCCCTAGGTTAGGTTCAATCTATTTCCTTGCCAATAGATTACCCTAGCAACTGATCCTTACTTGGAGGATGTAAGTCTACTATGCTATCTTCCTAGTACAACTGTTGTACATCAAAAGGCATCCCTTTGGTTAGATAGTCCTACTATGTGCTTAGTAGACTGTCCCTTTGGATTGGTAAATCTGAGTTAGGTCTTAGCCTCCATGGCTCCTATTCAGTACAACCCATTGCAAACCAATAGGGTTCATTCTAAAAATTCAAACCTAATAAAATTAGAATCAAATCAAACCTCTCATCCCCTTGTGGATGACTTGAACCTCCTTTCCTAGTGGAAGGTCACACTCTATCCCTTAGTGGGGTTCTTCCCTCTTTCTTATGTCTTAGACATAAGTAGAGCCTCATTGCACTAAGCTCTGGATGCTTTCTTTTCCTTGGGATATGGATAGATTGTTTCTGTTAGTGCTTGTGATCTCTTGGTATTGTTGATCATTTTGGTCAACACCAATATGCACGGTGTTCCTTGTTAGTCACACCACACCTATTGGGCAGCCTCATTTCTGGATGGCTCAACCTCCCAGGGGGGTTAGGGTTAGAGTTAGGTGAGAGTTGTTAGGTTAGGGTTAGAGGTTAATTTGAGTTTAAATTAGGGTTAGTTAGTTTAGGTTAGTTTAAGGTTAAGGTTAAGTTGAGGTTAGGGTTAGGGTAGTTTAAAATTAGGTTTAGGGTTAGATTTAGGAGTTTAGGGTTAAAATTTAAGATTGGGTACATTAGGATTTAAGGTAGTTTTGTATTTAAGGTTAAGGTGGATTTAAGAATTAGGGTGGGATTTAAATTTAGGTTTAAGGTTTAGGTTTAAGGATTTAGGTGGAGTTTAGGTGTAAGTTTAAAGGTTTTAGGAGTTAATTAGGAGTTTAGATTAGGGTTTAGGAGTTAGGAGTTAAGGTTTAGGATTTTAATATTTAGGTTAGTTAGGAGTTTGTAGTTTAGGGTTTATAGGAGTTTAGAGTTAGTTATAGGTTTAAGTTTAGGATATTATGAGTTTTAGGGTTTAGACTTTAGGGTTTAGTTTAGTTTAAAACTTTAGGTTTAGGAGTTTAGTTTAAGTTTAGTTTGTTTAGTTTAGGGTTTAGAGGTTTATTTATTTATTTTTTTTATTTTTTTTAAATTAAGTAAACTAATAGGTTTAGGTTTATTTTATTTATTTTTTATTTATTTTAGTTTATTTTATTTTTTATTTTTATTTAGGCTTATTTTTATTTATTATTTTTTTATTTTATTTTAGGTTTATTTTATTTTTATTTTAGGTTTCATTTTTATTTTATTTAAGTTTTTTATTTTCTATTTTTGTTAAGGTTTTTATTTATTTATTTTAGTTTATTTTTTATTTTTTATTTTATTTTCTTTTTAGGTTTAGGTTTTAGTTTATATTTTTATTTTATTTTATTTTTTTATTTTATTTTAATTTAGTTTTTAATTTATTTTATTTTTAGCTTTTATTTAGTTTAGGCTTAGGATTTTAGCTTTTTAGGGTTTAGGGTTTAGAGTTTAGACTTTAGGATTTAGGGTTAGGGTTTAGGGTTTAGGGTTTAGGATTTTAGGTTTTATAGTTTTGGGTTTAGGGTTGAAGGGTTTAAGGTTGTATGTTTAGTATTTAGGGTTTATGGTTTAGGGTAAGTTTTAGGGTTTAGGGTTCAAGGTTAGGGTTTTTATCTTATTTTGTTTATTTAGGGTTTTGGGTTGTAGGTTTAGGGTTGTAGGATTTGGGTTTAAGGTTTAGGGTTAGTTTTAGTGTTTAGGGTTTTGGTTTATTTAGTTTATTTAGTTTATTTTTAATTTATTATAGTTTATTTTATTTTATTATTTATATTTAAGTTTATTTCTAATTTTTATTTAGTTTAGTTTTTTTTATTTTAGGTTTATTTATTTTTATTTAGGTTTTGTATTTTAGTTTAGTTTTTAGGTTTAGGTATAGGTTTATGTTTATTTTTTAATTTAGTTTTATTTTTATTTTATTCTTCAGTTTTAGGTTTATGTTTAAGTTTTATTTTTAAGTTTAGGTTTATGTTTATTTTAAATTATTTTATTTTATTTAGTTTAGGTTTAGTTTATTTTAGGTTTAGGTTTATGTTTTGTTAATTTTAGTTTAGTTTATTTTAGTTTAGGTTTAGGTTTATTTTATTTTATTTATTTTAGTTTTAGTTTTTTTTTAGTTTGTGGTTTATGTTTTTTTTTACTTTTAGGTTTTATATTTAGGTATATTTTTTAGGTTTAGGTTTTTATTTAGTTTTTATTCTATTTTATTTTAGGTTTATTTTATTTTTATTTTACATTTAGGTTTTATTTTATATAGGTTTCCAACTTTTGGGATTATTTTATTTTTTAGTTTATTTTAGGTTTTTATTTATTTTATTTTTGTTTAGTTTTTATTTTTTATATATTTTATTTTAGGTTCTGGTTTAGGTTTAGGTTTTAGTTTAGGATTTTATTTTATTTTTTTATTTTTTATTTTATTTAGGTTTAGGTTTTTCTATTTATTTTATTTTTTTGGTTTTATTTAGTTTAGGTTTATGTTTTCAGGTTTTTAGGTTTTTAGGTTTTTAGGGTTTAGGGTTTGGGGTTAAGGGTTCAGGGTTGTAGGTTTTAAGGTTTAAGGTTTAGGGTTTAGGGTTTAGGGTTTAGGGTTTAAGATTTATGGTTTAGGGTTTAGGGTTGTAGGTTTAGGATTTAGGGTTGAGGGTTTAGGGTTTATGGTTAGGTTTTTTATTAGTTTAGGGTTAATTTTCTTTATTATCTTTTTATTTTCTTAAATTATGTAAACATGTAGGTTTAGGTTTATTTAATTTATTTTTATTTATTTTTTATTTTTTATTTATATTTATATTTAGTTTAGTTTTATTTTATTTTTATTTAGGTTTTTATTTAGTTTTTATTTTATTTTATTTTAAGTTAATTTTATTTTTATTTTAGGTTTAGTTTTTATTTTATTTTGGTTTTTTATTTTCTAGTTTATTTTAGGTTTTTATTTATTTTATTTTAGTTTAGTTTTTATTTTTTATTTTATTTTCTTTTAGTTTTATATTAAGGTTTAAGTTTTAGTTTATGCTTTTATTTTCTTTTATTTTTTATTTTATTTTGGTTTAGGTTTTTTTATTAATTTTATTTACTTTAGGTTTATATTTTTAGCTTTTTAAGATTTATGGTTTTGGGTTTAGGTTTAGGGTTTAGGGTTAGTTTAAGATTTAGGATTTAGGGTTAGTTTAGGAATTAGGGTTTAGGGTATAAGGTATAGGGTTTAGGGTATAGGGTTTAGAGTTTAGGGTTTAGGTTTAGGTTTAGGGTTTAGGGTTTAGGGTTTAGGGTTGTAGGTTTTAGGGTTTAGGGTTTAGAGTTTATTGGTTAGGGTTTTAGCATTTAGTGTTTAGGGTTTAGGGTTTAGAGTTCAGAGTTTTATGGTTTAGGGTCAGGGTTTTTTAATATTTTTTTATTTTTTTATTTAGGGTTTATTGTTTAGGGTTTAGGGTTTAGGGTTTAGGGTTGCAGGTTTATGGTTAGCTTCAAGGTTTATGGTTTAGAGTTTAGGGTTTAAGGTTTTTTTTTAATTAATAAAACTAGTATGTTTAGGTTTAATAAGTTTAATTAGTTTAGTTTCTATTTATTTTAGTTTATTGTATTTTTATTTTTATTTATTTTTATTATTTATTTTTATTTAGTTTAGTTTATGTATTTAATTTTGGTTGTTTATTTTTGTTTATTTTTTAGGTATAAGTTTATTTTTAATTTAATTTAATTTATTTAGTTTAGGGTTTAGGTTTAGTTTATTTTTTCTTTAGGTTTAGGTTTTATTTATTTTAGTTTAGTTTATTTTAGTTTAGGTTTAGGTGTATTTTATTTTGTTTATTTTGGGTTTAGCTTTTTTTTTAGTTTATGGTTTACATTTTTTATTTATTTATTTTCCAGTTTTATTTTCAGGTTTATTTTTTAGGTTTTAGTTTTATTTTTTTTAGGTTTTATTTTAGGTTTATTTTGTAGGTTTAGGTTTTTATTTAGTTTTTATTTTATTTTACTTTAGGTTTATTTTATTTTTATTTTAAGTTTAGTTTTTATTTCATTTAAGTTTTTTTAAGTTTATTTTTTTTTAGTTTAGTTTGGGTTTTTATGTATTTTATTTTAGATTTGTTTTTATTCTTTATATTATTTTGTTTTTAGGTTTAGGTTTAGGTTTTAGTTTATGTTTTTATTTTATATTATTATTTTGTTTTATTTAGCTTTAGGTTTTTTTCATTTATTTTTTTTTAGGTTTTCTATGTTTTTAGGGTTTAAGGTTTAGGGTTATAGTTTAAGGTTTAGGTTTGTAGGATTTAAGGTTTAGGGTTTAGGGCTTAGGGTTTAGGGTTGTAGGTTTAGGGTTTAGGGTTTAGTGTTTAGGGTTAGTTTTACGGTTTAAGGTTTATGATTAGGGTTTTTTTTTATATTTTGATTTTTTGATTTTTTTTAAAAATTATGTAAACTGGTAGGTTTTGGTTTATTTAGTTTATTTTTTATTTATTTTGTTTATTTTATTTTTTATTTTTATTTAAGTTTACTTTTATTAATATTTTTATTCAATTTTTTATTTAGTTTTTCTTTTTTTTTTTATTTTAGGTTTTTTTAAGTTTAATTTTTAATTTATTTAGTTTTTTTGTGTTTTAGTTTAGTTTAAGTTTTTATTTATTTTATTTTTTAGTTTTATTTAGTTTAGGTTTAGGTTTTTAGCTTTTTAGGGTTTAAGGTTTAGGGTATAAGGTTTAGGGTTAATTTAGGGTTTAGCTTATAGGATTTAGGGTTATGAGTTTGGGGTTGTAGGTTTAGGGTTTAGGGCTTAGGGTTTTTGGTTAGTTTAGGGGTTAGGGTTTAAGGTTTAGGGTTTTTTAGGGTTTAGGGTTTAGGGTTTTTTTAAAAAATTAAGAAAACCAGTAAGTTTAGGTTTATCTAGTTTATTTTATTTTATTTATTTAGGTTTATTTTTATTATTTAGCTTAGTTTCTTTATTTTATGTTTATTTATTTAGTTTAGGTTTTTTACTTTAGTTTATTTTTTAGGTTTAAGTTTAGGTTTATGTTTTTTTTAGCTTAGTTTTTTATGTTTAGGTTTTATTTTTTATTTTTAGGTTTAGGAAAAGTTTTCATTTTATTTTTTTAAGTTTAGGTTTTAGGTTTTTATTTTAGTTTTAATTTTAGGATTTATTTTTTAGTTTATGTTTTGGTTTATTTTTGGATTATTTTGTTTTATTTAGTTTAGGTTTAGGTTTAGGTTTTTTTTTATTTTAGTTTAGTTTATTTTAGTTTAGGTTTAGGTTTATTTTATTTTTATTTTAGGTTTAGGTTTTTTTAGTTTAGGGTTTAAGTTTTATTTTTTTATTTATTTTTATGTTTTATTTTTAGGTTTATTATTTAGGTTTTATTTTATTTTATTTTAGATTTATTTTATTTTTATTTTACATTTAGGTTTTATTATATTTAGGCTTTTTATTTTTAAGTTTATTTTATTTTTTAGTTTAGTTTTGGTTTTTAATCATTTTATTTTAGTTTAGTTTTTATTTTTTATTTTATTTTATTTTTAGGTTTAAGTTTTAGTGTGGATTTTTATTTTATTTTATTTAGGTTTAGGTTTCTTTAATTATTTTATTTTTAGGTTTTATTTAGTTTAGGCTTAAGTTTTTAGGTTTTTAAGGTTTATGGTTTAGGGTTTAGGGTTTAGGGTTTAGTGTTTAGGCATTTTAATGTTAAGGGTTTAGGGTTTAGGGTTTAGTGTTTAGGGTTAGTTTTACGGTTTAAGGTTTATGGTTAGGGTTTTTTTTATATTTTGATTTTTTGATTTTTTGATTTTTTTTTAAAAATTATGTAAACTAGAAGGTTTACGTTTATTTAGTTTATTTTTTATTTATTTTGTTTATTTTATTTTTTATTTTTATTTAAGTTTTTATTTAGTTTTTCTTTTTTTTATTTTAGGTTTTTTTAAGTTTAGTTTTTATTTTATTTAGGTTTTTTATTTTTTAGATTAGTTTAAGTTTTTATTCATTTTATTTTAGTTTAATCTTTATTTTTTATTTTATTTTCTTTTTTTTGTTTAGGTTTTAGTTTATGTTTTATTTTATTTTGGTTTAAATTTATTTATTTATTTTAGTTTTTTGGTTTTATTTAGTTTAGGTTTAGGTTTTTAGCTTTTTAGGGTTTAAGGTTTAGGGTTTAGGGTTAGTTTAAGGTTTAGGGTTTGGGGTTGTAGGTTTATGGTTTAGGGTTAGTTTAGGGTTTAGGGTTTAGGGTTTAAGGTTTATGATTTTTTAGGGTTTAGGGTATAGGGTTTTTTTAAAATTAAGTAAACCAATAGGTTTAGGTTTGTCTAGTTTATTTTATTTTATTTATTTAGGTTTCTTTGTATTATTTAGCTTAGTTTCTTTATTTTATGTTTATTTATTTTAGTTTAGGTTTTTTATTTTAGTTTATTTTTTAGGTTTAAGTTTAGGTTTATGTTTTTTTAGCTTAGTTTTATTTTTTTTTATTTTTTAGGTTTAGGTTTAGGAAAAGTTTTAATTTTATTTTTTTAGGTTTAGGTTTTAGGTTTTTATTTTAGGTTTAATTTTAGGATTTATTTTTTAGTTTATGTTTTGGTTTATTTTTAGATTATTTTATTTTATTTAGTTTAGTTTATTTTAGATTAAGTTTAGGTTTATTTTATTTTTATTTTAGGTTTAGGTTTTTTTAGTTTAGGATTTAGGTTTTATTTTTTGTTTATTTTTATGTATATTTTTAAGTTTATTAATTAAGTTTTGGTTTTTATTTAGGTTTTATTTTATTTTATTTTAGGTTTATTTTATTTTCATTTTACATTTAGGTTTTATAATATTTAGGCTTTTATTTTTAAGTTTATTTTATTTTTTAGTTTAGTTTTGGTTTTTATTTATTTTAGTTTAGTTTTTATTTTTTATTTAATTTTATTTTTACGTTTAGGTTTTAATGTGGGTTTTTATTTTATTTTATTTAGGTTTAGGTTTCTTTATTTATTTAATTTTTAGGTTTTATTTAGTTTAGGCTTAGGTTTTTAGGTTTTTAAGGTTTAGCATTTAGGGTTTAGGGTTTAGGTTTTTGGTTTAGGGTTTAGGGTTTAGGGTTTAGGGTTTAGGGTTTTAGGGTTTAGGGTTTAGGGTTTTAGGGTTTAGGGTTTAGGGGTGAGGATTTTAAGGTTCTAGGGTTTAGGGCTTAGGGTTTAGAATTTAGGATTTAAGGTTTAGGGTTTAGGGTTTAGGATTTCGAGTTAGTTTAGGGTTTAGGGTTTAGAGATTATTATTTTAGGGTTTAGGGTTTTATGGCTTTGGGTTTTGGTTTTTTAGGGTTTAGTGTTTAGATTTTAGGGTTTAGGTTTTTGGTTTAGGGTTTAGGGTTCGGGTTTTAGGTTTTGGGTTTAGGTTTTAGTTTAGGGTTTAGGGTTTATAGTTTTTTTAACAGAGAACAAATTCAGAGTCAACATTTCTTCTTTTTGATTTCATCAACCAAGTAACACACCAAGTTTTCATAAAGTGATGACATAGAAAAGGAGCAACAATAAAACCTAGATAAGTAGAACCACTCTACTATAAAGACACAATTCTATAAGCAGTAGATCGAATCGATCGATCTTTAGTTTCTCTAGTTCCCATGTAACCACCTGTGCCTCTAGTATGTGCATCCACCATCATATCCCCGATCTCTATCCGCCACCACCACGCTATAACCTCCATCGCTCTCCCGCCTCCATAACCACTGCCCACCACTACCTCGGCTACCAACACCTCCAAATCCCAAAGACATCATAGAAACCGTGATCCTCTGCCTCCACGAGATCTAGACTTGGTTGACGGTGATGTTCCTGCCATGAAGGTTCCGCCATTCTTAGGGTTTAGGTTTAGTTTATTGTTTTTAGTTATTTTTTTTAATTTATTTAGTT
This sequence comes from Cymbidium sinense, assembly GCA_021442155.1. Taxonomy (NCBI): domain Eukaryota; kingdom Viridiplantae; phylum Streptophyta; class Magnoliopsida; order Asparagales; family Orchidaceae; genus Cymbidium; species Cymbidium sinense. The sequence continues at coordinate 262,712,065 of CM038214.1, read as the reverse complement.
ACTTTAGGTTTAGGTTTAGGATTTGGGATTTAAGGTTTAGGGTTTAAGGGTAAGGTTTAAAGTTTAGGGTTTAGGGTTAAGGTTTTATGCTTTTAGGGTTTGGGGTTTAGGGTTAGGTTTTAGGGTTTAGGGTTTAGGCTTTTTTAGGGTTAGGGTTTAGTGTTTAGGGTTTTGGTCAGGTTTAGGGTTTAGAGTTTAGGATTTAGTGTTTATCATTTGTTTGTCAATTAAGTAAATCAGTAAGTTTAGGTTTATTTAGTTAATTTAGTTTTTTTATTAATATTTATGTTTATTTTTTTTATTTTATTTAGTTTATTTATTTTAGATTTATTTATTTTAGTTTAGGTTTTTTATTTTAGTTTATTTTCTAGGTTTAGGTTAATTTTTAGTTTATTTTATTTTTTATTTTTAGGTTTTATTTTTTATTTTTAGGTTTAGGTTTTATTTTATTTTTTTAGTTTTGGTAAATTGGTTTATTTTTAGGTTTTATTTTTAGTTTAGGTTTCATATATTTATTTTATTTGATCTTTAGTTTAGGTTAGGTTTTTAAATTTAGGTTTATTTTATTTATTTATTAGTTTAGGTTTGGTTTATTTTTAGTTTAGGTAGTTTATTTAGGTTTATTTTTTTTTATTTTATTTATTATTTTATTTTAGGTTTATTTTATTTTATTTTAGGTTTAGTTTTATTTTTTTAGGTTTTTATTTTTGTTTAGTAGGTTTTATTTATTCTATTTAGTTTAGTTTTATTTTATTTTATTTTCTTTTTAGGTTTAGGTTTTATTTAGTTATTTTATTTTATTTTATTTGGTTTTTTTTATTTATTTTATTTTTTAAGTATTTAGTTTAGTTTTTATTTTTTGGTTTAGTTTAGGGTTTAGTAGGTTTAGGTTTAGGATTTAATGTTTAGGGTTTAGTTTTTTGGGTTTAGTGTTCAGGATTTAGGGTTTTAAGGCTTAGGGTTTAGGGTTTAATGTTTAGGGTTTAGGGTTTAGGGTTTTTAGGGTTTAGGATTTAGGGTTTAGGGTTTAGGTTTTAGGTTTATGATTTAGGTTTTAGTTTAGTGTTTAGGGTTTTTGGTTTTTTTTTAATAGAGATTAAATTTAGATTCAACATTTCTTATTTTTAATTTCATCAACCAAATAACTAACCAAGTTTTCTAAGACATGTTACATATAAAAAAAATGAGCATTATTGAGAAAATCAAAACCCTAGATAACTATAATTTCTCTACTATAAAGACATTATAGTTATCGATCGTGTTCTTCAATTTCTCTAGTTCACATCCAACCACCTGACCTCTCGGTGAGGATCCACCATCATATCCGATCTCTCTCACCACCATATTTTGATCCTCCCCTTTCATAACCAACACGCCCACCACCACCTCCATATCCACCAGCACCTCTAGATCCCCCACCACCACTATGATAACTGCCACCTCCGCCTTCACCTCCACCGCCAGATCTAGACTTAGCCTGGTTGATAGTGATGTTTCTGCCATCAATGTTCTGCCCATTCTTAGGGTTTTCGGTTTAGGTTTAGGTTTATTAGGTTTTAAGGTTTAGGTTTATTTTCTAGTTTTTTTTTTTTTTTTTTAGAGGAAGCCCCATGTAGGGGTATTTTATTGCCACAAAAAGAGGGTTACAAGGTCCTTAAAAGGGGATAAACTAACTCGCCAAAGAGCTACAATTAGCCTAAGGAGTAAATCCCTATCTAAGTACATCCAAGAGTAAAAGAAAGCATAAAACCAATCAAAAGATACAAGATGATTAACATAATAAGCTAAAGTAAGATTAAAGCCAATGCTGGAGGATGTGGGAATGCATGATAGGAGCACAAAAAAGAAGAGAGAATCACCGCAAAGTTATAATAAGAGGGAGATTAGAGCTTAAGGTAATACAGACAAAAGTTAGAGGAAAATAACATAATATGAGTATGGTAGTAAGGAATTAGAGAAGGCTCAGCTCAATCACATCCAGGGCGATGCAACTATGAGCATCCACTTCACAGAAGGGTTACATCACATGAGCTACTAACCAATAGGGAGTGAGATCATCACCATCATAGCCAACAAACTGTGAGAAGGAAGCACCCAGTTGTTGATATTCTTGTGAGCTTTATTACCTGCAAACCTAAGCAAAATTATATCTAAAATATATAGGTAATTGCTAAGAGATGAAAGATAAAGAGTCTCATTCAAGAAAAATATCATCAATATAGTCATCTTGACATGAGAATACATAAACATAAGTGAGTGAGCAATCTTAGCCAGAATCTCATGAATAGCCATATTCAGGAAAGAAATTAGTTCAGCATATAATCCCTCCATAAGAAAATTACAGAGGAGACAACTTGCTGAAAACCTGTTAAATAAGTCAATGAGCTTATGCTTAACACCATCCCAATCACATGATATGTAAATGAATCTTTCAGTGCCGAAAACAACCCAAGAAACGGTCCCCTTATTAATGTCCTGGAGAAAGCAATAGTAAAGGAAGGTAGCATAGCTCAACACTGGGAATGAACTGCAACCAACCAAAATAAGCACCTAAAAAAGTTAGAGCAAAGAACTCCAATAGCAAAGATTCGTGGCCTCCATTCGATAAGCGATCAACAATCAATCCAAAGAACAAGACAAAAAAGGCAACCACATCCAAGATAGGAAGGGACTAAGCCATAATACCATTCTTTCGAATAAATCGCATAAGATCGCACCAACTAGTCGAAATGAGGTAGCAGGTGTGATCGGTAGGAGATAAATTGCACGGGCAATCAAAGCCAACCCCAACAAACCCAAACAAATCTAATACAACCCGCCATAAAAAAAAAATCAACAAGTGAATTGAAATGAGTCTCAACATTAAAATCCAGAAAATTGCAACAGTTAAGACGGCAACATCCAAGATAGGAAGATACATCAAATTGGCCATAAAACTCCTCAATCATAGTAGACATGGCAATAATAGATAAACAAATAAATAAAGCATAAAAATAGTTATCCTGAAGGCAGCAAATTAGATAGAAATCACCAAAAACCCTCACCATCGACAAGAATATGAATGTTTTCGGCATGAGACCAAATTCTACAACCAACAAAGAAAAAGCCAACCGAGGTGACAAGGTAAAAGAAAGGTAAATCTCAAAGAGACAACCAAAAAAAAACCAAGCTTTTGTCATGATGCCACTCATCCAGTATAATCAAAACAATAGATACAAGTTCGACAGAAAAAGGATGAAGTAAACAGTAGCAGAAAAGATAGATCAATGAATTCCAATAATAGGCATAAAATAAACCAGTAAGTTGGTTCAAAGTAAAATCTACCAAGCAATCAAAGAACTTCAATAGAGACTTGCATAAAATAATCCAAAGCCCTGTGGGCATTAAGGTGGGTATTGATCCGATCGCCAACCAACAAGGCGTTTAAAACCAACAAGGTCCAAGATTCCACCCATAAACATATATCTAAAGGAAAGGATAAATAATGAATAGCTCCCACCATAAGCCTATCCAAAGAAGTGACATTCAGAAATCGACGGTCGATGCTTATTAACCATAACCCACCGCCAAGGTAATGACAATAATAACCATTGGGTTTCAATAACCCAATTATATAAGATAAATCATTGATTAATTCCAAGCATAATAAAGAAATGTGCTTCAGGTTGTACATGTTCCAATCATAGCATAGGATGGGAGAACAATAGCAAGGAAAAGCAACAACATCCTGTGTTAATCAATCTAAAAATAGCATGGACAATTTTGAGTAAGCGTCACAATCTCACAGATGCACAATGATAATCCCTTGAAAACTCCAAACCCGCCGATCATGGGAAGCAAGACCGTAAAGCAAGACTAGTATTGAAAAAAATAACACAATTCCATCAAAGAGATATTAGTGTAGAGGTGGGATATCCCAAACAAAGAAAATAACAAGAATAAAGAAAATTGCAACCAATATAATAATGCTAAAAGAGTTCAATAGTAGGTTGCTTTGTCACATTAAGCCAAGATTGCAAGGATATTGACAATATAATCAAGAGCATATAGGATAGACATTGGTTACATATAAGTAGAAGAGAATGGTCTTCGTGATGTTCATGATCTCCTCAAAGCATGAAGAGTGAAAACAATTGTAGTAAAGTCCAACATCAACCCAAATGTTAACAACAAGAGCAGAAAATGAAACAGAAAGAGGAGGGTAAACACAAGAAGAACCTGGAGCCAACAAGGAAATCCATTCCTGCAGGGGATAGAAGTCAATACCAAGCATGATTTTTAAGACAATAAAGGTCCAAAACCAGAACTTGCTAAGACAGTAGTAGGTAAGATGGCAAAAAATAGAGAGGGAGAGAAGCAAAGAAGCAGAAAAATCAGCCAACCTAAAGGGATTAAAAAACCAAATCAACAAACAAATCAACAAACAACCATGACAAAGAAACGCCCAAAACCCAAAAGTAATTAAGCCCAATCCATTCCGATAAGGATTTGACCAAAATAACCATTAAAAGAGATCGGTATTACAATTTCTTCCTTGCAGAAAGCGCCGAGGTTAGGCATTAGACATACCAGATAAAGTCCCAAGCCCAATAGCCAACCAAAATCCTTTCATCATAAGTGTTGAAACCTTTATGAATTAGGCCTTTAAGGAGGAAAGAGTCCCAAGGAATGTAAGCATCAGCCAAAGAAATACTATAATCATCAAAATAAAAGCGCAACCAAAGATAATGCACACTAATCTGTTTTAGAGCAACATAGGTAGTAGCAATGCTCCAAGCCATATTGTCGAGAGAAAAATTGGTTAAAGAAGTTACTAAAATCTAAGCCCATCAAAATAGATAACTTCCTCCAGTAATGGTTAATTCTCTCAGGTTTAGAAATGAATGTATCAATTAAATTAAAGTCCCAAGTGGGATTGCAGTTATGAAACCCGTAACAGGTAACACAAGGCTCAACTGGGTTCCAATTCAAGATATTGATGTGCATATATTTCAACATTTGCCCCATAATATTGTAAATGCCAAAAATAGAATTCTTCCCACTAAAGGAGAAGGGGTAAAGGCAGCAAGTCATGGCAAAGAGCACAAGACAACAATGATATCTATGAGGAGTATCCATAAAGAACACAAGGAAACAAAACCAAAAAAAGAGAGAAGAGGAGAGTTAGATTAGGTAAGGAAGCCCGAATTGTCCAAGTTAACCGGACCACACAAGTATTTGGGTAATGTAAATTGATCAAAGAAGATGATACTTGTCTAATCTCGACCCAAGGTAATCAAGATAAAGTTACACGCCAAACATGAGTGATGGTAAAATTCAGTTGAGAGAGAAGAGCCCTAGTTTGCTTGAGGAGATATTACAAATAAGCATTGCTCATATTGGTAGAAGTCAAAAGGTCAATCAGTAGAAGAGCGTCCACCTCTATCCAAATATTGAACCAACCGTTTTAAAGACAAATTTCTAGAGTTTTGTGGACTGCCATAAGCTCAGTATAAGGGACAGTGCTGGAAATAAGGGGATAAGCAAATGCACATAGTATTATACCCTTAGAATCCCTAAAAATGCCTCCACATCTAGAGCCATTATGAGAGACAGAGCCATCAGTATTAATTTTAATAATATGATCAAGAGGTTTTTTCCAAAACCATTCTATCATTTCGATAGTAAGGTCGGTCCGGAAGGTTGAGGCCCGCTTTTAGCTGATTTACACCTTTTAAATGTTTGTGATGAATTAAATTGGCTTTAAATAAGTCATAAATTTTGTTTTTATTTCTAGCAATAATCCTCATGTGATTCATATGAATCCCACGATGTTTAGCTTCATTTCGGTCCATCCATATGAACCAAATTAGAGTAATGGCAATTATGATTTTAATATGACCTTTAATTGCATTGTCAAAGTAAACTTCAAGAAGTTGATATAAAGTAAAAGAACAATTAAAATTGACAAGGTTGAATAGATCATCATACCAAATCCAAATTTTAGAGGCAATAGCCCCATTAACAAAAAAACATGGTTAACATTCTCAATATGAGAACAACATTGACATTTAGAGGGTAAATAAAACCCTTTACCCCACAACAAAGAGTCAACAGAATAAAGTTTTTAGGATACCAAGAGAACAGAGTAAGAAGAGGGGATATTATTATTCCAAATTTTGGAGAACACAATAGAAGAATCGAGTGTCTTTAGTGTGAAGCCACACATTTTAAGATTGAAATCCCATTAGATAGCTTAAAGATAATCTGATCATGATTGTTAGGAGTTATAGGAATATTAGTAATCATATTTAAGAAAGCGGAAGGAATAAAATTAGTGATCTTATTAGTGTTCCACTTGTGGTTTTGCGAATGAATTAACTCTAATGGGCAGTGGAGTGAGTGTAGTAAGTCATCAATGGATCCACAACCACTCTAAGTTTATGCCCAAAATTAAGGATCATTTTAAATAGAGAATGTTAAAGGGACAAATGAGGATGTTTATATTTAGAAGTCATGAAATTTGGACTATTTTTGCTCCTAAAATTCCAAGGAGGAGAAGGCATAACTTCTTTGATGGACCACATCTCAAAGAGTTTTAGAGGAGACCAAATTCATTTTGAGGATCACAATGGTTTGAAGATGGTATATAGGCATGGAATTTAGAGTGCTCTTGATCAAGGTAAGCCTACCACCGAAAGAGAGTAAATGAAATTCATAAACCGAGATTTTGTTAGAAATTTTTTGAATTAGATCATCAAAAAGGTGTGATCTTTTTTGGCCTTTAAAAAGCGGAGCCCCAAGGTAATTAAGAGGAAGTTGATTTTGCTTAAAATTAGTAATTTTGGATATTTGGTTAAGTCTATTTGGAGGAATCTTAGTTGAAGGAATAAAACCGCATTTTCCTTCATTAAGAAAAAGACAACTAACTTTACCAAAATCATTTAGAAGGTTCTTAATGGTTTTAACATGTTGAAGGAGCCATAAGAAGATAATGAAATCATCAAAGCTAAGATGAGAAATAGGAAACCTCCATGAGTTTTAAAAGACATATTAGATTATAAAAGATCGTTAAGGCTCCTTGACAGTGTTCAATATGAAAAAGGGAAGGTGATAGGCCACCCCTCAAACCATGGCTAGAAGGAAAGAAACCTATGGACTCACCATTCATGATAACCAAAACCGCATATTGTGATACACCTTTTTATAATCCGGATAAAACTATCGAAAATCCAAACAAATTTAGGATTTGAAAGAAAAATCCCATGAGAGATTGTCAAAGGCTTTAGATGTCCAATTTGAATAAGATGTTGCCTCCTCTTGAAGGGACATCAATGTCATGAACTAGCTCAAGAAGAATATTATCGATATTGCTCTAACAAAACCATGGGGAGATAATTTTAGGAAGCAAAGGGCTTTTATTATTTATTAATTTAGCAATGAGTTTTGAAAAAAGGTGCAAAGACTAATCCTAAAACGCCCCAAGATTCGATTGTTAGTTTTGGAAATAAGGATAATAGAGGTGCTTGAAAAGTATTTGGGAATAGGATTGCCATCAACAAACAAAGATCAACGGGCTTTTAATAAATGGCCAACAATGCCGAAAAGTGGTCGATAAAAGCCAACAGAAATCATGTTCTTAAGAGTATTACTAATCTCCTCTGAAGGACACATAGTGAGTAAATGATTATCCTCACAGTTAATCATAGAAGGGATAAGATGTGTGTTTAATAAAGTTCCGAACATTAGAATTTAAATGATGTATGACGTAATCCTTAATATCATTGTTTATCCATTCACCATTATAGTTCTTAATTTTCTTAATCGAGTTTAAGGCTTTCCGTTATTACAAATGGCATGAAAATACGGTGTTTCGTCACCATCAATATTTGCGCGCTTTTTTTTTCCAATAGGTTTTCCATGTTTTGATAATTAACCAAGTTATTCTTGGTGATGTTCAACTCCTCAAGTTTACTGGGATCAATTGAGATAGCCTCTTCAAGAGAACAAACCTCTTGTTCCATAGCTTTAAGATTTGTGAAAAGATTTTTAAAAATGTGTTTGTTCCTCCAATTGAGATTTTGTTTAAGTCTTTTGAGCTTAAGCCAAAGATGAGTCATACCTTTAATAGAATTATCTAGGAAAACAGGGGCCATCCAATTAGTGAGAGCGACATTGATGAAGTCACTATGTTGGGTCCACATATTTTGAAATCTGAAAGGAGAGGGAGTAGATGGTTAGGGGGGGGGATTTTTGAAGGAAATCAAAAGAGGAGCATGGTCACAAAGTCGCTCAAATGCTCAACAATGGTAGTAGCCCATTGATCCAAAGAGAAAGAGGGTCCTATCAAGACGTTGCCAAAGTCTAGAGTTGTGTGAAATTAGAGTGAAACCAATGTCGATTGCAATCAAGGATCATATTTGAGAAGTCCTCCATAGAATGAAGGTTAGAGAACATCCTCCCTTCTTTCAACTAGCTATGATAGTATTGAAATCACCTCCAACCAGCCTGAAGGTTCAGGAAGCGAAGGTAAGTGATTCCAAAGGATGTTCCTACCACTCTATTACAAGAAGCATAGATAAAGAGCCAAAAGCCGATAAGTCACCTAAGGAGATTTTGACATTAACCAATTGGTCAAGATCATCAATGATGGAAATGGTGATGGAGTTGTGCCAAAAGCACCAAATTTTATTATTAAGATTGAAGAAGAAATTATGAAAACCAAGGGATAACAAAAGCAATCTTAGAAGAATTAATGAAAGGAAGAACAAGTAACTTGATATTATGAACATGACAAAGACTCCTAACACGACAGTGTGAAGAGACCCACAACCTGATATTCCAAATAAGAAAATTAATCATAAGGGGACAACCAAAAGGGAAAAGGAAAAAGAAAGGAAAGAGAGGAGAGAAATGATGACACATTGTGGGGTGGAAGAAGTGGTTCTAGTGAGGTTATTATTAGAAAATTTTGCTTTGTAGGGTTTTTTGTTTTAACAATTTGAAAGGGTCTATGTAATCCAAATTATCTTCATCGAAAAGTGATTGATTTTGGGTTCCGTAATAGTAGAAGAATCTATCAATGTTTTAGAAGAGGATTTCACCTTCTTCCAGATCTAAAAGAGTGTGAGAAATTGGGTTCAATTGATTATCACTCTGAAAAGAAATAGATGGGGAAGTTCTGACACCATTCGTAATACAAATATCTTTCTCAATATGTTCTGAAGCCATAGGGTAGTCATTATTTTGGTCCATTATATGATTCTCATTCAAATTGTTTAATTGGGTGTCCACTATAAGGATACCATTCAGATTTTCAATAGGATTTAAATGAAGCAAAGAACTATCGTGGGAAACCAGATTATTACTAGCGAGGTTAGGTAAATTGCCATTGCCACACCCCTCAATGGTTGTTTTAGTACCAAGGTGAGTGTTTTCCACTAGACGAGAGGTGTAGGGAGGAGAGGTTTTTTGAGTATTTTAGGCACATATGCTAGTAGTGGTTTTCCTAGTTCCATTAATGGTATTCATATTCGTGGTAAATTTTTTCCGAGATTAGGATGAAGCACAAAGCATTAGTGATCGTCGTGAATCTTGGTGAGTGCAAAAGACAGAAAATCTTCAAATTAATTTTTGACTATATCCAAATTTTTGAGCCAATCCAAACCTCTTTGGGATATTTTTTGTGATGTCTATCTCAATGAGAATACGAGCGACAGATGGCCTAGATCTAGTGGTCATTGCTTGGTCTATTTGGAGAGGCCTACCAAAAAGGCTGCCAATAACAAACAAAACTTGATGAGTGACATAGTGTATTCGCATGTTAGGAAAAACAAGCCAAAGAGGGACAATGGGAGATTCCTCTTTGACATCAAAGAGGGGCGACCATTTCAATAACCGCATTTGACAATTATGCACAAAATAATAACGGCGAGCGAAAACCCGCGAGTAATCTAAATCATTTGAGAGTTGAATAAGAATGATGGGATTGATCGCCGATAGAGAAAGTACCATAATTTTAAACTATGAAAGAAAAGAATATTATCAAGTGTCGCCTCTAAGGGAGAATTTACCACCAAAGTGAACTCAAGGGCTTAGCAAGTTTCTTAACATCTGACCAACACATTACCGCAATCCACGATAAGATGTCGAAATGAGATTAATCAAGCATTCGAGCTAGATCTTACCGATAAAGCATCTTTGAATGATTTAACAATAGGTGCATTAACAGTATCTAGTAAATCAGAGTGAGAGTAAGGCGCTGCATCGAGAGGCGACGGGCTGGGATTCGCAGAGACTAGAGCCTCCGCCATTGCCTAATCCAAAGACATCACATACGAGGGAGCCCGATACGTGCGCTCAAGCCGAGAGAAGCGCGCAAAGAAGTGGCCAATTACCTGAGAACGGCTAATCCACCGAGGGGAATGCAAAATCACCAGAGAGGGAGCGTAGCCGAGAGGGAGGAGGTTGGTTTTGGTTTTTTTTGTTTGGTTTATTTTCTAGTTTATTTAGTTTTTTAGTTTCTTTAAGTTTAGGTTTAGGGTTTAGGGTTTAGGGTTTATGGTTAGGGTTTAGGGTTTAGGGTTTTAGGTTTTATGCTTTGGGTTTAGTTTAGGTTTATTTTAGCTTTGTTTTAGGTTTAGTGTTTTATTAGTTTAGTGTTTAGAGCTTTAGGGTTTAGGTTTTTAGAGTTTAAGGTTTAAGTTTTCGGGTTTAGGGTTTAGGTTTTTAGGGTTTAGGTTTTAGGGTTTAAGATTTAGGATTTAGGGTTTAAGGTTTGGGGTTTAGGGTTTTTTTTTTTTGGGAAACCCCATGTAGGGGGTATTTTATTGCTACAAAAAGAGGGTTACAAGGTCCTTAAAGGATAAACTCTGAACTCTTAAAGAGCTACAATCAGCCTAAGGAGTAAATCCCCTATCTAAGTACATCCAAAATCAAAAGAAGGCATTAAAGCAATTAAAAGATATAATTAGATTAACATAAAAAGTCAAAGGCAGATTAGGGTCAATGCTCTGCAGGATGTGAGAATGCATGACACTATGGAGCAAGCCTGCAAGAGGACAAGAGAGAAGAACCTGCAAAAATGTAAAAGAAAAGAAATTAGAGTAGTTAAGGTAATACTAACATAATGATAACTGAAAATAGCATAATCTAAGAATGATAATATAGAATTGTGATAGAAGGCTCGTGCTCACCACACCAAGTTGGGCGATGCTAATAGCATCCAAACATAAGGGTTACATTACAAGAGCTACTACCAAACCAAAGGGAGTGAAATCATCACCATCATAGCCAACTAACCCAGAAGATAATAGTTGTTGAATGTATTATGGGCTTTATTACCTGCAAATCTAAACAAAACTATATAAAATATAGAGAGGAAATTGCAAAGGGCAGAAAGATAAGGGTCCCATGCGGAAAATTATCATCAATAGTCACCACGACATGAGGATACTTATAAATATGAAATAGGCCAGCATAAAAACCATCCACAAGAAAACAACAGAAAAGGTAGCCTACTGAAATCCTGCTAAGCAAGTCGATGAGCCTATAAGTAACACCATCCCAAATATATGATATATATATGAATCTTTCAGGCCAGGAGTACAGCCTAGAAGTAAAGTCTAGAAAATGAGCCCAATCATAATAATGAATGCAGATGTGAACAAACCCCTTATTAATATCCATATCGAGTTGGCCAAAAACATTTGTAAGGAAGAAAGATAACCCAATACCAAAATAGCACCAAATAAAGATAGTAACTACTGAAGGATAGACAAAAAAATCAAGCCAAACCAATTGTAGTTGAATTTATATATCAATCTTAAATCTATATATAAACTCAACTAAATCAAGCCAACTAAATCCAATTGGTTCACTTGACCCAAAGTGGCCAATTTGACCTACATGAGCGAAAATCCAATTCAATCCAAATCAAAGTGAATTAAGCCAATCCAAACTTCATGTCAGGATTGTTGATCACCCTAGGATGATCAATTGATATAAATTGGGTTAAACCAAGTCAACCCTATAGCCTATATAAACCCATACTAGCCAAATTGCAACCTAAGCTAAATCCATTGAAACCAATGATTTAAATTAACCCACAACCAATATTTAAACATGACTTGACCTTTAATTGAGCCAAACCTAGCCTAGTTGGCCCTCTTGATCCAAGTTAACCTAAATTGACATAAAGGGTCAAATTAGACTAAACCCAAATTAAATCCAAATTAAATCAAACCAAAGCATACAATCCTCTCTAAATAGTAATATGAACTTGACCTAATCTTTAGTTTGATCCAATTTGACCAATTGGTCAACCTAACCCATTTTGACCTAATATGAGCCAACTAATGTTGAGCTATTTCAAATCTGCCTAAATTAAATTCAATATCAAATGACCACTCTACCTTTGGGCTAAGGGTATCACATAAGACAAAACACCCATGTAAATGGTCATTTCTCTTCTTTGGCCACTTAGACTCATCGATTGGTCCACCTAGGCTCCAAGGACACTATCCAACCTAACCCAAGAGGTGGTTGGGTTAGCCATGATGTATGGGGAGGTGAAATCACCTCACCTCCATCATTGGAACACTTAGAATGAAGGACCTCCACTTTCGTTTGCTAGGACACCCACTTGTCCTTCATAGCAGCCACCTCTTATACCTTGGGCAACTAAATTAAGCCACCTAAGGAGAATCCCAACCACCCCAAGCAAAGGACACACACTTGGAGCCAAAAATCACAATGAATGAGGTGATTTTTTGCCATTGTAAGGAGACAAAATATAGAGGCAGAAACTCTTCCTCACACACTCATTTCACTCTCCTAGAGCTCCTAAAACAACCAACAACCGTTCCCACTTGGTTTTTGAGTAAAAGCCATCAAAATCAACTAGATTATTGTGAGGAAGAGGCAGCCATTGGTGGATATAGTATTCTGAAGTAAAGTAAGTGCCCTAACCCATTCTAAAGCTTCTTCATTCACTCAAGAGCATGCTCGGATCATCACCACCACCAAAAATCAATCCTGATGAGATAATTTTCTAAAACCATAGCTGGCCTTAGGTTCTTTTATTTGTAATGGTTTTTTCACAATTTTAGGAATTATCTTTATATTACCCTTGCATATTTTTATTTTACATCATCCCCATGCATTTGGAGTGATTTTTGAAGTAGATCATTGGAAATTGAGCCTAAAATAAAGTTTATCATTCAATTTCTTTACAAGAATCACAAAAATCCCATTTGGAATTATGTTCCATCTACCTCTTGTGCTAGATCACCTGACAACTGTCCGATCTCCCATTTAGGGAGACAGACAATTCAGATCATGCGGATCTCACAGCTATAATCAATGGATCACACAGCTCAAATCATGCGGATCATGCATATTGATCTGGACCGTCCGATCCATGATCAGATGGTTGGATCTGATCTGTGCATCCCTATTCGCATTCCCACTCATTCAGGCAAGATCGCCTCCTAGACCACATGGCGTAGATGGTCCAATCACACTACATAATCGACTAGGTTAAGTAAGAAATTAGAGATTTTATGCTTTTTAAAAATAAATTAAAAACACCTAAAACTTTAAAAATTCATAAAAAATAAAATACTTAACTAAAAATTGAAAATAAGGGCTCATTGGATTTATCTTTCCGAGACGAATCCAATAAATCCAAAAGCCCCAAATTTTTATAGAATATTGTGAGCTTAATTTAAGCTTTAGAGAAAAACAAATTTTATTAATTAAATAATAAAGACACATCAAATTAATTTGAAATTCTCTAAGATAAAAATTGAACGTAAAATCTACCTTTCATATAAATTTCAAGTCAAAAGGATTTATGAATTCGGAGATATTACATTCTGAAGTTTAAATAGATAAAATAAATTAATAGACTTTATCAAAATCATGAAAAATCATTTAAATAAGCTGAAACTTTGGAAAATTATAGCAAATCATAGAAAAATCATAAAAATGCAAGTAAATATTTGTGTTGAAGGTATTTAAGAGGAGATTAAATTAAAATTGATCTCAATTAATTTTGAATAATAATTAAGGCTTAATTTAAGTTTAATTAAAAATATAATTAGCTTAATTACTCTCTAATTACCTAAGTAATTAATCTCAAACTTTTTTAGGTTGATTAATGGGATGACCTCTGTGTTCCATAATTTTCTTGGTAATTATTATTTTATTAATTAGGGAAATTGGTTAACTTAACCTTAATTACTTTCTTAATTAATTAGTTAATTAATTAATATTTTAAATAGTAAGAAAATCATTAATAAAGCTTGCTAATCATTGTGAAATAGTGAACTGGCATGGGGAATGAGATTAGGACCTCTTTCCCAATCTTTTCCCTAAGTCCATTTCACTTGAATGAAATTTAATTTAGATTAATTAATGGTTTAATTCATTAATTAAATTGCTTAATTAATCAATTTGAAACTATAATCACATGTAATGTTAATTAATCAATTCATTGGTAGATCTTTAGGTGTTCAAAATCCTAAATACATTTAAGGAAATTATGGTTAACCCACATGTGTGGGAAAACCATGAAAGTACTTAATTAAGTTTATAACTTAATTAATCACTAATTGTGAGCCAATTGCATTAGGCCTCTTTCATTTCATAGGTTCATTATTGATTTAATTTCCAATGTATGTACATATCATGTTTGATCATAATTACTTGGTTAATTAAATTAAGGCAACATAGGTAAGGGTTAATTAATGTATTTAATGCATAGTACAACCTAATTAACCCATAAAATTAACTTAATTACTTTTCATTAAACCAAATTAAATCACAAACAAGGGAATGGATTAGGATCAACAAACTTTCCCTCATTTCATCAAACCAAATCAAATATGAAATTGAAAGTAATAACTAAAAAGTGTTGGTTTTCTTTAAATGCTTTTATTTGATTTGATTACCTTAGGAATTATATTAATTTAATGAAATCACATGTTTATGCTCATTCATTCCTTTTCAATCATGTTAAATGTTGTATGTCATTTGAAATCACATATTCATCATTTCAAAATTAATTAAGTCAAATGGGTTTCCTTTATGTCAAGCTTGCATGTGTTGATTTAATTTATAATATGTGGGCTATTATCACTATTAAATCCAAACATATTTTCCAAAGCTTATAAATGAATGGTTACATATGCTATGAATGTTAGTTATAAATACATAGGAGATGCATGTGATTATAGCTTAAATGTATGAAGTGAAGCTCATTTTAGTTTATTCATGTATTGATTTATGTAAGTGAGAATGTTAATGGGTATATAGTCTGGACATCCAAAAAATATGAGGTTTTAGTTATCCCCAAGGAGGTCATTTGATTAGCTCACTTCCCTGGTTTAACAATGGCACGTACTCCATTTGATTTCATTCTTATGTATTTCAATACTAGAATTTGGATGAGGCTTTAATTCATATACATAAATGAATCAATCAAATTAAATATCAATTTTTTGCATGATTTTCATTCTCCAAATTATGAATACATGTGTATGTATCTAAGAAAAGTGGTATATACTTTGGACATTCTGGGAATACGAGGCTTTAGCTAGCCCTAAGGAGGTCATTTGATTACTTCACTTCCCAAGTTTAACAAAGGCATGTACTTACTTATGTCTTTTATACATACATGTGTATTTAGAATGGTAATTATTCCTTTTTTTAAAATACATGCATTTGCAATTGTTCAAGTGATTGAATTAATTGATCATGTGATTTGGAGCTCTCTTTCTTATGTTCATGCATGTAAATTTACATATGGTTTGAATGTAATGGTATATAGTCTGGATATCCTAGAAATATGAAGCTTTAGCTAGACCCAACGAGGTCATTTGATTACCTCACTTCCTTGGTTAAAAATGACACATACTTGTTTAATTTTATCCCTATGTATTTTTGCATAAGAATTTAGATAGAGCCTTAAATTAATATGATAAAATAATTCAATCAGAGGAGAAATATAAAGCTTCAAATGTACATACTCACATCCATCATTCAAGTATGCTAAAACATATTGTATGTGTAGGTATACTTAAGACTTAATCATATGCATGTTACATGTGATGGAGAGGAATGATTTAGCATGTCATGTGCTAGTATTTCAATTTGATTAATCTTAAAAAGCATTTCACATTGAATAGAATTATTTAAAGAGAAACTAAACTTAGGATTATTCTAAAAAGTGTTATAAGTCATTCACTAAAGAGAACTAAATCAAATTAATAGGCTTTAGAAAGTGGTTTAAGGTAGGGATGAAAAAGGCCAACCCCTTTTCTTCTCTTTACAACACTTAGTTGCTAAGTGTAGGTTATATGAAATAAAAGAAAACACAAATTAAAACTTGCAAATTAATTAAAGAACTTGAAGTGAAACCACCCTTTAAGTTGAATCTTTCTACACTTAGAAAATCTTAACTCTAAAGCCTAGTTAGGACATATCACACAAGCCTTAATACACACACATTAGATTAAGTCACCACTTCTAGCCTTATGTTAAGACGGTGCATGGTGTGATGCATGTTTTATTTTGTGATGTATTATTTTAGACTGGATGTTAGGGTGTATGTTTTATGGACTAGATGGTAGGCTGTGATTAACCTAATCATATTTTTTATAAGGGATTATGTTTAAGGGGTCTCTTAAAAATAAATATAAATGGTCTCTTTGCAGGTTGCTTAAGCCCCTAAGCATAATCCAAGTTAGGATAGATGGGCTTGGTTACTCATGTGCAGGGTGTTAAGTCTAAGTTATAAATATAACTGCATGGGTTGTATGTGTCTTTAGCTAACACTTATCTTGTAGGTGTAGTTAGATTTACTTTTCCTATTTTTAATGTAATTTTAAATTAGGAATTAGGATTAGTGCTATGGGGGAATAAGTATGAGCATTGGCTAGAAGGCTTTATCATGGGAGGCCATGTCAAGCCTTTGAAGTGGAGCAAACCAAGTCAAAGAAGAAGGAAGATACATGAAGACATGAAGACCCCCCATAGCATTTATCATTTGTAAATTATAAATTATTCTTTTATGTACTAGTTTTATAAGGGTAGAGCTACATTTTCATTTTTCTTTCGTTGTATTGGCACCCAATCACATTGGCATGTTATTCTTTTACATTAGCTATAAAATTTGTTTATATGTTGTGTTTAAAGTGCACAATTAGGATGTCATTTCTTAGTTTCTTTATATGTTTGATGTTTGAATGTGTGGCCTTGAATGCGATTAGGCTCTTAGAAAAAAAGTAACCTTTATTCATAAAATAACTAGTTTTAATTCATAACCTCACATAAAGCCTATGACATGAATCAAGATAATTAAAAGATTTAGTAACCCTTCTTGAATCCACATCATATTATTTCACTCTTAAAATAAGAGATTTCCATCCTTGCAAGATAGGGGAATGCTTGACCTGTGAGGGCATCTTTTTGTGTTGGAAAACACCCTTTCTTCTTGATTTAGCCAACAACCTTAATTTCTCATGCATGTAGGTATCATAAATCAAAAGCGTTTGTCAAAATGAAGTATTAAAATAAATAAAATATGAAAAGATTTTACATTAGACTAAGTCATATTCTCATATCACTCGTGCTCTAGTCTATTAGAGAGTAGGTTTAAGGACTTTAGTTTCTTTCTAATTAAACAACTGCCTAACTAATCTTGCAAATCATATGACCAGACTTCTTAGAATTAAAGCATAGGGGGTGTTAGCTGGCTTCCACTCCAGATGATTGTAAGTCTAGCAGTCTGGCAGTTTATCCTTCTTATGGAGTTAAACCATATGCCTATTTTCACTTACATTTAGGTTGCACTTTGTCTTATGCTAAAGCTCCCTATATTTAGGATCCAAGGTGGTTGTTTCTTTCTGCATAAATCCTCACCTCTTAGGCATCTCCATAATCTTGTGTTATTGGATTACAAGTCCTAGCTTTCTAATGAAATGTCAACTTTAATAAAATTGATCTTCTCTTTAATTTCAAAATTATAAATCCCAATTATAGGAAATGTCAACTTTAATAAAATTGATCTTAAGGTTGTAATGTTCACTAGGTTTCCTAGTAAAAGAGCATTCCCTATTCATTTCCTTTGGCTTCAATAATAAGTCTTCTCCTTGTGTTTTCCCACTTAATTTTTCAATATAAATAATCCTTCGATAGTCTAGCCTTGAAATCTTTTGAGACTTTAATTACTACTTTAATCGAGAGTATTCTTAAGGGATTCACATCCCTTAGGATGTACTTAACTGTGGAGTCTTGCCTCCATGAGGAACTTAATGAACTTGGCTTAATATAAATGCTACTTTACTTTTCCATGTAAAGTAGGGGAAAGATCCCTGGTACATTCGAAGACCCATCATGTCTTAAGAGTCCTTATTAGGTGATTAGGTCCATTATAGGATAATGATTTCTATCTTTTGAGATAGTGCATCTTTCCTTAATGTCATACCCAATCATTTCAGTAAGTACCTCTTAAGATCTGCGTGGTGTCCCACATCTCAAAAATAAACACCACCCACACCAAGTTTTTTGAGACACAAGTGACGACATAGAAAAAATATGAGCTCACATAGAGCAAATCAAAAATCCTTGATAACTAGAACCATCTCTACTGTAAAGAAACATTTATATAAGTAGCAGATCAGATTGACCATTCTTCAATTTCTCTAGTTCCCATTAGAACCACCCCAACCTCTCAAGTGGCGGGATCAACCATTATATCCTTAATCTCTCCCTCAGCCACCACCATAGTAACCTCCATCCTCGCTTCTATAACCACCATAGCTTTGACCACTACCTCCATATCCACTAGCACATCTAGATCCCCCACCACCATTATGATAACCGCCACCTCCGCCTTCGCCTCTACCGCTAGATCTAAATTGAGCCTGGTTGATGGTGATGTTCCTATCGTCTAGGTTCTACCCATTCTTAGGGTTTAGGTTTATTAGGTTTTAAGGTTAAGGTTAATTTCTTAATTTATTTAGTTACTTTAAGTTTAGGTTAAGGGTTTGGGGTTTGGGGTCTAGGGTTTAGTGTTCGGGTTTAAGGTTTAGGGTTTAGGGTTTAGGGTTTTAGGTTTTATGATTTTAGGGTTTAAGGTTTAGGGTTAGGTTTTAAGGTTTAGGGTTTAGGGTTTAGTGTTTAGGCTTTAGGGTTTAGGATTACTTTAGTGTTTAGAGTTTTAGGGTTTATTATTTAGGGTTTAGGGTTTTTGCTTAGGGTTTAGGGTTGTTTAGGGTTTAAGGTTTAGGGTTTAGGATTTAGGGTTTTTTATGGGGGAAAGTTAGAATTTTATTACCATAAAAGGAAAAGATACAATGTCCTTAAAAGGGGTAAAGCTAAAAGATTCTACTCTTAGAGATACAAGAAACCTAAAGAGCTAAACCCCCATCTAAGTACATTAGAAAAAGAAAAGAAAATAAAAGAGCAAATACAACAGCTAAAAATCATAAGAGAAGAAGATACAGTGTAAGACTAAAACAAATGCTAAAAATAGTAAAAGGATGAGTCAGCAACAGTTCATGATTCATTTGAGAAAGTAAGATATGCAAGATCCATAATATTAACACTTAGCTTGACTGAGTAATGGCCATTCAATCTACAAAGTTTCAACCTATAAAGGAAATCTACAGAACACTACAAAGGCAAAAGTCATAGCTAAAAAGGATAAGGATGGAGAGAGGAAAAGGATGAGAAGAGAAGGCTGCTCAATTAGGATCATCCGGGAAAACAATACATATGAGCATCCAAACTTTATAAAGAAGGGTTACAATCATATGTAATGCTACCAACTAGAGAGAAGAGCTGAATAACATCAAAGGTATCATAGCCAGCATACTTGATACAAGAAAACATCTAAGGCTAGCAGTCAATAGAGTTCCAGATCCTACACCATTAAACAAAGAGCAATCGACCAGCAACTCGCTAGCAGCCAAGCCACTAAACGAAAACCACAACAAACTAATCATAATAACCTAGAGTGAGGCTAAAATGAAGTCAGAACACCAACAACAGCCATTAACCAAATACCCATCCAAGCTCCAAACTAGGGAAAACTAGAACCAGCCATCAGCAAGCACCAGAACCACGCCAATTAATAGAGAAATAGACAACAAAACTAAGATAAGAGCCTTCAAGATAAAGTACCAACAAGTAGTAGTCACCAAGCCAAACTAGGGTGAGCAACCACAAATGACTAAATAGGTCATAAATGAAACCATCAACTGAAGGAAACATAAGATGCAACTAGTGAAAATCACCAGAAGACAAAACAACCACACAAAAGAAGGCCAAAGGAAGCCACCAACCACCTAATACCAAAAAGTCCAATCTAAAAGGATCAACAAAGGTTCGACCAGCATAGCAAAAGGCTCTAGCAAATTTTGAAGAAGAAGGAAAAGACCAACAAGAAAAAAAATCAACCAACCAAGATTCCAAGGACAACTAAAAGTCCTCCAACCAAATCAACTAAGTAAAATAGCCATAAGGCAACCACCAGAGAATAGCCCATCATAAGTAAGCAACAAAGGAAGCATCCTCAACAACTAAGGAAAAGTATAAAACCAACAAATCACCACACAACAGAGGTCCAAAAGAAGCACAACCACCATAAAAGGCAATAGCGTAAAGACCAGAAAACCAAACTTCCCGAAAAAAAGTCTAACCTGATAGAAAGCATAATAACAACATAATACTTGCTGCAAACAACATACCCAATAGAGGCTAATACAAGCAGAATAACCAAACATAAAACTAAAGCAAAAGAATGATCCAGCAATAAACAAGAAGGAATTGGGAGGCAATCCCCAAAAAAGTAGCCAAGAAACTCTCCAAAATAAGGCCCAGAAAGGCAACAACCAAATGTAGTTCCCACTAGTAAGGCCACCCATCCAAGCTTGAAAAACTAACAAAAAGTAATTCAAGTTCAAGAGGAGAGCCAAAAAAATAAACTATGCAAAAAAATATAATAAAGCCAAAGTAGAAAACATGTCATCTACTAGCAACTAGAGTAATAAGGTAGATAAGATAGTAACCACCAGACTAAAAAAATCAAGTCAATCCAAGCTGGAAAGATAAGAATCACCAAGCTAACCTAAAAGTAAGAGGTCAAAAACATAACCCAGCTTAGGCCAAAATGTACAAATAAGTTTAGGGTTTTTGGTTTAGGATTTAGGATTTAAGGTTTAGGGTTTAGGGTATAAGGTTTAGGGTTTAGACTTTAGGGTTTAAGTTTTACGATTAGGTTTTAGGGTTTAGGTTTTAGGCTTTAGTATTTAGGCTTTAGGGTTTAGGATCTTGAGGGTTTAGGGTTTGGGGTTTAGGGTTATCGTATTTAGGGTTTAGGGTTCAGGGTTGTATGGTGGTTTAGGGTATATGGTTTATGGTTTAGGTTAACTTAGGGTTTAGGGTTTGGGGTTTACGATTTAGGGTTTGGGATTAGGGTTTAGGGTTTAGGATTTAAGGTTTAAGGTTTTTTAGGGTTTAGGGTTTAGTTTGGGTTTAGGTTTGTGGGTTTTAGGGTTTAGGGTTTTAGTTTAGGGATTTAGTGGGTTTAGGGTTTAGTGGTTTTAGGGTTTGGTTGAGTTTAGGGTTTAGTTGGTTTAGTTTAGTGTTATGGTTTAGGGTTTAGGTTAGGGCATTTTAAATTTTTTTAAAATTAAGTAAATTAGTATTTAGGTTTATTTAATTTATTTATTTTATTTTATCTTATTTATTTAGTAGTTTATTTATTTTAGTATTTTATTTTAGTTTAGGTTTTAATTTAGTTTATTTTTTTTAGGTTTAGGTTTAGGTTTAGGTTTATTTTTAGTTTAGTTTTATTTTATTTTATTTTTAGGTTTAGGTTTTATTTTTTTATTTTAAGTTTAGGTTTAGGTTTTATTTTATTATTTTAGGTTTAGGTTTTAGTTTTATTTTAGTTTATTTTCGGGTTTATTTTTTTTAAGTTTAGGTTTATTTTTTAGTTTATTTTATTTTATTTAGGTTTAGGTTTAGGTTTATTTATTTTAGTTATATTTATTTTTGTTTAGTTTATTTTAGTTTAGATTTAAGTTTATTTTATTTCTATTTTAGGTTTAGTTTTTATTTTATTTAGGTTTTTTTATTTTTTTAGTTTAGTTTAGGTTTTTATTTATTTTATTTTATTTTAGTCTTTATTTTTTATTTTATTTTTTAGCTTTAGGTTTAGGTTTTAGTCTTAATTTATTTTATTTTTTTATTTTATTTTGGTTTATGTTTATTTATTTATTTTATTGTTAGGTTTTATTTAGTTTAAGTTTAAATTTTTAGCTTTTTACGGTTTAGGGTTTAAGGTTTAGGGTTTAGGGTTTAGGGTTAGTTTAGGGTTTAGGGTTTAGGGTATAGGGTTTGGGGTTTAGGGTTTTGGGTTTAGGATTTAGGGTTTAAGTTTTAGGGTTTAAGGTTTAGGGTTTATGGTTTTAGGGTTTAGGGTTTAGGTTTTAGGGTTTAGGTTTTAGGGTTTAGGTTTTATGTTTATGGTTTAGGTTTTAGTTTAAGGCTTAGGGTTTTCAATTTTTTTTAATAGAGAACAAATTCAGATTCAACATTTTTTTTTTATTTGATTAACCAAGTAACATACCATGTTTTCTAAGACACAAGTGACGACATAGATAAAAAATGAGCATGCATAGAGCAAATCAAAAACCCTAGATAATTAGAATCATCTCTATTGTAAAGACATTGTTCCATAAGCAGTAAATCCGATCGGCCATTCTTTAGTTTCTCCAGTTCCCATCAGAACCACCTCAACCTCTTGAGTAGCAGGATCCAATCATTATATCTTCGATCTCTCCTCACCACACTATAACCTCCATCGCACTCCCTTCCCCCACTACTCTAACCACCACCTCAGATCCGCACACCTAGATCCCCCCACTACCACTACAATAACCATCGCCTCTAGCTTCACCTCCATCGCCAAATTTAGACTTTGCTTGGTTGGCGGTGATGTTCCTCCCATCTAGGTTCTACCCAGTCTTAGAGTTTAGGTTTATTTTTTAATTTATTTAATTACTTTAGGTTTGAGTTTAGGGTTTGGGGCTTAGGGTTTAGGGTTTACGGTTAGTGTTTAGGTTTTAGGGTTTAGAGTTTAAGGTTTAGGGTCTAGGGTTTTTGGTTTTTTATTTTTTGGACTTAAGGTTTAGGGTTTACAATTTTTTTGGGTTTAGGGTTTAGGTTTAGGGTTGTAGGTTTAGGGTTTGGGGTTTAGGGTTTAGGGTTTAGGGCTTAGGGTTTAGCATTTAGAATTTAGGGTTTAAGGTTTTTTTTTAATTAAGTAAATCAACAGGTTTAGGTTTATTTAGTATATTTAGTTTATTTTTTATTTATTTTAGTTTACTTTATTGTTTATTTTTATTTAAGTTTATTTTTAATTTTTATTTATTTTAGTTTAAATTTTTAATTTTACTTTATTTTTTAGGTTTAAGTTTAAATTTAGGTTTCTTTTTTAGTTGAGTTTTATTTTTATTTTATCTTTTTGATTTAGATTTTATTTTTTATTTTTAGTTTCTGGTTTAGGTTTTTATTTTATTTTTTTAGGTTTAGGTTTTAGGTTTATTTTTAGGCTTTATTTTTTAGTTAAGATTTTGGTTTATTTTTAGTTTATTTTATTTTATTTAGTTTATGCTTAGGTTTAGCTTTAGTTTATTTTAGGTTTAGGTTTAGGTTTTATTTATTTTAGTTTAGTTTATTATTTTAGTTTAGGTTTGTTTATTTATATTATTTTATTTTTAATTTAGGTTTAGGTTTTTATAAGACTAGCTTTTAGGTTTTAGTTTTTTATTTATTTTAGGTTAATTTTTTAGGTTTAGGTTTTATTTAGTTTATTTTAATTTATTTTGGGTTTATTTTCTTTATTTTACATTTAGTTTTATTTTATTTAGGTTTTTTATTCTAAAGTTTAAATTATTTTTTGTTTAATTTAGGTTTTTATTTTTTTATTTTAGTTTATTTTTATTTTGTTATTTAATTTTATTTTTACATTTAGGTTTTGGTTTTTATTTTATTTTATTTTTAATTTTATTTAGGTTTAGGTTATTTTATTTATTTATTTTAATGTTTTATTTAATTTAGGTTTAGCTATTTAGGTTTTTAGGGTTTAGAGTTTTGGGCTTAGGGTTTATGGTTTAGGGTTTAGGATTTTAGGGTTTAGGGTTTTAGTGTTTAGGGTTTAGGGTTAGGGTTTATGGTTTAGGGATTAGGGTTTAGTTTTTAGGCTTTAGGGTTTAGGGTTTTTATGGTTTATGGTTTAGGGTTTGGGTTTAAGGTTAGCTTAGTGTTTAGGGTTACATTATGCTTTAGGGTTTAGGGTTTAAGTTTACATTATGCTTTAGGGCATATGGTTTTGGCTTTAGGGTTTAGGATTTTTAGGGATTAGGGTTTTGGGTTTAGGTTTAGGGTTACTGTTTAGGGTTTAGGGTTTTGGGTTAGTTTAGGGTTTAGGTTTTAGGGTTTATGGTTTTATAGGGCTTAGGGTTTCGGGTTTAAAGTTAATTTTAGGGTTTAGGGTTTAGTATTTTATGTTTAGTGTTTAGGGTTTCTTTTTAAATTAAGTAAACCGGAAGGTTTTGGTTTATTTTATATTTTTATTGAGCTTTATTTTTTATTTTTAGTTAGTTTAGTTTATTAATCTTATTTTTATTTATTTTAGCTTATGTTTTCTATTTTAGTTTATTTTTTAGGCTTAGGTTTAGGTTTATGTTTATTTTTTAGTTTAGTTTTATTTTATTTTATTTTTTAGGTTTATGTTTTTATTTTAATTTTAGGTTTAGGTTTAGTTTTTTACTTATTAGTATTTTTTGTTTAGGTATTAGATTTTTATTTTAGGTTTATTTTTAGGTTTTATTTTTTAGTTTAGGTTTAGGTTTATTTTTAGTTTATTTTATTTAGTTTAGGGTTTAGGTTAAGTTTATTTTAGGTTTAGGTTTAGATTTTATTTATATTAGTTTAGTTTATTTTATTTTAGGTTTTGGTTTAGGTTTATTTCTTATTTATTTATTTTAAGTTTAGGTATTTTTTAGTGTAAGGTTTAGGTTTTATTTTTTATTTATTTTTAGGTTTTATATTTAGGTTTATTTTTTAGGTTTAGATTTTTATTTAGTTTTTATTTTATTTTATTTTAGGTTCATTTTATTTTTATTTTACGTTTAGGTTTTATTATATTTAGATTTTTTATTTTTAGGTTTATTTTATTTTTTTAGTTTAGTTTAGGTTTTTATTTATTTTATTTTAGCTTAATTTATATTTTTTATTTTATTTTATTTTTAGGTTTAGGTTTAAGCTTAGGCTTAGGTTTTGGTTTAGGTTTAGGTTTATGTTTTAGTTTAGGTTTTTATTTTATTTTATTTTATTTAGGTTTAGGTCTTTTATTTGTTTTATTTTTTTTGGTTTTATTTAGTTTAGGTTTAGGTTTTTAGGTTTTTATGATTTAGGATTTAGGGTTTAGGGTTTAGGGTTTAAAGTTTAAGGTTTAAGTTTAGGGTTCTATTTTTTAGGGTTTATGGCTTAGGGTTTAGGGTTTAGGGTTTAGAGTTTAGTTTAGGTTTTGAGCTTAGGGTTTAGGGTTTAAGTTTTAGGGTTTAGGGTTTTGGGTTTAGGGTTTTTGGTTTAGGATTTATGGTTTTGATGGTTTAGGGTCTAGGGTTATTTGTTTTGGTTTTAGCTTTAGGGTTCAGGTTTTAGTTTAGGGTTTAAGGTTTTTAGTTTTTTTTTTTAACCGAGAATAAATCCAGATTCAACATTTCTTCTATTTGATTTCATCAACCAAGTGACACACCTAGTTTTTTAAGACACAAGCTACAAGCATAGAGCAAATCAAAAATCATAGATAACTAGAATAGCCCCTAATGTAAAGGCACAGTTCCATAAGCAACAGAACAGATCGAATGTTCTTTAGTTTCTCTAGTTCCTATCAGAACCACCCCAACCTCTCCAGTGGTAGGATCCACCATCATTTTGCTGATCTCTCCCTCCGTCCCTATCATGGTTGTAACCTTCGTTGCTCCTCCTGCTCCATAACCATCACTGCTCCAACCACCACCTACATATCCACCAGCACCTCCAAATATCCCCCACCACCACTGTGATAACCACCACCTCAGCATTCGCCTCCACCGCCAGATCTATACTAAGCCTGGTTGATGGTGATATTCCTGCTATCAAGGTTCTACCCATTCTTAGAGTTTAAGTTTAGGTTTAGGTTCATTAAGTTTTAGGGTTTAGGTTTAGGTTTATTTTTTACTTTATTTAGTTAGTTTAGGTTTTGGTTTAGGGTTTCGGGTTTAGGGTTTATGACTTTAGGGTTTATGCTTTTAGGGTTTAGGGTTTAGTGTTAGGGTTTAAGTTTTAAGGTTAAAGGTTTTTTATGATTTATGGTTTAGGGTTTAGGGTTTAGGATTGTAGGTTTGCATTTTAGAGTTTAGGGTTTAGGATTTACAGTTTATGGTTTTCTTTCAAAAAAAAAAAAATTAAGTAAACTGGTAGATTTAGGTTTATTTAGTTTATTTCTTATTTATTTTAATTTATTTTATTTTTTTATTTTTATTTAGTTTAGTTTATTTATGTTTGCTTTATTTATTTTAGTTTATTTTGTTTAGTTTATTTTTTTAGGTTTAGTTTTAGGTTAGGTTTATTTTTTAGTTGAGTTTTATTTTTATTTTATTTTTTTGGTTTAGTTTTATTTTTTATTTTTAGGTGTAGGTTTAGGTTTTTATATTATTTTTTTAGGTTTAGGTTTTAGGTTTATTCTTAGGTTTTATTTTTTAGTTTAGGTTTATTTTTAGTTTATTTTATTTTATTTAGTTTGGGTATAGGTTTAAGTTTAGTTTATTTTTGGTTTAGGTTTAGGTTTTATTTATTTTAGTTTAGGTTTATGTTGATTTTATTTTTGCTTATTTTATTTTTATTTTAGGTTTAGATTTTTTTTTAGTTTAGGTTTTAGATTTTTTTTAGGTTCTATTTTAATGTTTATTTTTAGGTTTAGGTTTTTATTTAGTTTTTATTATAGGTTTAGGTTTAGGATTGGCCACTGAAAACTTATCCAACTTAGGGCCTACGTGGTGGCGGCGGATGCGCTTTCTCGTCTATCGTTTGATCTAAGATTCGATGGCTATGATTAATCCCACATCTAAATAAGATTAAATCAGATCAATCTAGCAGATCTAATCACAGCCATTCATTTCGATCATGTGGAACAGACGATGGGTGATCTGACGCCATGCAAGTGAGGGAGAATGGAGTCCATCATCCATTGCTCACTTGATCCGAGCTTACAAGGTTTGATCAACTCAAAAGGATCCACACCTTCATGACATCGATGGAGGATCCAACGGTCAAGATCACAAGAGATGCAAGTTTTGTTCAAAAGCTCCAACCCATTTTGCCTAAGGATCAATTTTGGAAGCATACCTAGCTCAAGGCGGTGGCTCGACGATTGAGGAAGCTTCATCTAGTGGAGATGAAGCCCTATTGAGCAACAATTGGATCAATTCCTCAAACGTTATCGTAAGGCCATGACCGATGATTTAGCTCAACTTTGATAGAAGTCCCACCTCCATGCTCAAGAAGCTTGGGAGATGATTCATTATTTTCGGCCTAGTGGTGCATGCAAAGTTAATTTGAGTTTGATGGAGAAATGGATAAGTTAGGTCAGAAATGGGAGTGTCCTATTTCAGGACAAATAAGAATGGCATTTTTTTATCGAGGAACGCATGACCTATTTCAAAATGGACAGGAATGGCATTTTCCAATCGAGGAATGAGCTTGGGAGCTTAGGCAATGGCTCTGATAGGTCATTTTGCTTAGCTAGGGCATTGATGAATGATTTTTGTGTGTGTTTGAGTGAAAATGAGGGGGTGTATACCACCATTCATCTTGATCCGATGGTGGGATTGGGTTTGGCTTCTAGTGGTCGTCCCAAGGGTAGAATGATCATTTGGCATTGGATTTGATTTGGGCAGATTTGAAATGATCCAAAAGTGGGTTAGCCTAAATTTCAAGTCAATTGGAGTTGATTTGGTTAGGGTTGGCTCAATTTGACTCATTTAGGTCAAATTGGGTTAGGTTGGGTCAAGTTGACCAATTAGTTAAACTGGGTCAAACCAAGGGTTAGGTTAAGTTCAAATGATCATTTGAGATATTTTGGTTCAATTTTTTTCGTTTAGTTTGGCTTAGATTTGATTTTGGCGCATTTGAATTCATTTTGGTCAAATGGGTTAAGTTGAACAATTTGACCAAATTAGCCAAATTGGCTTTGGTTGGTTGTTGGTTTGGGTTTAGTTGACCAATTAAAGATGATGGTAGGCTTTGGTTTCAATTAATTTGGATTTGGTTTTGATTTAGGCCAACTTGAACCTTTAGGTCAATTTGGGCTCATTTAGATATAACCAAATAAAGATGGACCCTGAAGATGAAAGAAACACTACTTTTAGAACTCCGATTGGAATCTTTTACTATAAGGTCATTCCTTTTAGCCTTAAAAATGATGGTGCTACATACCAGTGGGTTATGACTTCAATCTTTGATGAACTCATTCATCATCAAGTTAAGTGCTATGTCGATGATCTCGTGGTCAAAAGTAAAGAAAAGAAATACCATCTCTTTGACTTGAGAGTAGTTTTCAAACAGTTAAGAAAAATGAACCCCCTGAAGTGTTCATTCGGGGGAGCTTTAGAAAAATTCCTTGGGATTTTGGTTCATCACTAGGGAATCAAAATAGATCCAGAGAAGATCAATGCAATATTAGAAATTCCACCCCAAAAAGTTTAACTCAACTCCGAGCATTCCAAGGGAGGTTAGCATATCTAAGATGCTTTATATCCAACTTATCGGGAAGATGTCAGCCATTCTCAGCACTTGTCAAAAAGAATGCCAAGTTCAACAAAGATGACAAGTGTGAGCATGCTTTCAAAGACATCAAGCATTACCTGATAACACCACTGATTCTTGCAGCCCCTATCCTAGGAAAGCTGCTCATACTTTACACTACTGCATCAGATGACTCCCTTGGTTCATTGTTGGCCAAAGCTAATGGAGAAGGGAAGAAAAATGCACTTTACTACCTCAGCCATCGTCTAATCCCTTCTGAGGTTAATTATCCACCCAATGAGAAGTATTGCTTAGCTTTAATCTTTGCATCCCAAAAGCTATAGCACTAAATGCTTCCTCATAAGATGAACTTAATCTTTAGGATCAATTCAATACAGTATCTCATGACACAGTCGATGCTATCCAGATGGTTGCATTATGGTCCATGATTCTCTTATAGTTTGACATTACCTTCCTACCCCTCTGTGCAGTAAAAGGATAAGCGCTAGCAGATTTTGTAGAAACACACCCACTTCCCACTTACTCTCCACTTAGTGATGATCTCCATGATGAACAAATCATGAACTTAGGAGATACTAGCATTCACCAATGGGAGATGCACTTTGATGGTGCAGCTTCCTCTCAAAGAGGAGAAGAATCATAATATACTATTCTAAGAAAGGCAAGGGTAGGAATAGTTCTCTTAACTCTCAACCATAATGTGATGAGATTCTCATATCATCTGTCCAATCCATGCACCAACAATGAAGCTAAATATGAGACTTTGATTGTCAGTCTGGAGTTAGCTGTTACTCTAAGCATCCAGAACATCAACATCTTCAGTGATTCTCAGCTAGTTTTTGACCAAATCACTGGGTCCTCTAAAGTTATAAAGCCCTAGCTCCATCACTACCATAGGTGCACCATGGACTTGTTGGCCCAAATCCTCGAGATTACCATTTATAAGATTCCTTGAGGAGTGAATTTTGTAGCATATATTTTAGCCAAGCTTGTCAACGAGTTGGCATATCGGGAGGATAAGTCGATATCAATAAAGGTCCAAAATAGATAAGTCTTATCTCTTATTGATGTTGAACTCAAAAGTACTCTCTTGATGGGCAGGTTACCATTGGCCAAAAGGATGAGGAGTTAGATTGGAGGCAACCATACATGGATTACCTAAATAAAGGCAAACTACCTTAGGAGAACTCCCAAGTCCATCAGATGAAGCAAAGAGCACTTTCCTATGCTGATGTGGATGGTGGCTTATACCGATGGTCTTTCGATCATATGTCGTTATGTTGTTTAGACAAGCATGAAGCCCATAAGATCATGATCGAGGTACACTTAGGATTATGTGGAGCCAACCAATCCATTCCAAAGATGAAAGCCAAGATCAAGATATATGGATACTATTGGTCATCGATGATCAAAGATTGCATGGATATAGCTAGGCAATGCCACCAATGTCAAATACATGGTGTGGTCCTACACCAACCACCCAATATTCTACATCCAACATTGGCCTCATGGCCATTTGAGTGTTGGGGTACTGACATAATGGGTCCGATAGATCCTTATTCTTCCAAGGGTCATCAATTCATCTTAGCTTCTACTGACTATTTTTCCAAATGGGCAAAGACAATTTTTCTCAGAGAGGTCACAGCTCAGTATGTACTCCAGTATTTTAGGAACCATATCGTATATAGGTTCAGAGTGTCTCGATGAATTATATTTGATAATAGTACTGCATTCAAGAGCACCAAGATCAATAACTTTTCTTGAAGACACAACATTGATTGAAGATATTCTACCATTAACTACCTGAGGGCAAAGAACTTAGGAGAAGCCTACAACAAAACTCTCATCCAAATACTGAAGATGACACTCGATAACAATAAATGATAGTGGCATGAGTAGTTAGTTGAAGCCTTGTTGGCCTAGAGGACCACATATAGAACTCCAACTCAGTTTGCTCCTTTCTCTTTAGTGTATGGGCCCAAAGCCATTCTACCATAAAAGTTCAACTCTCATCACTATGGATAGCTGTGAGTAGTAAGATCATTATAGAGTAGAATGCCAAGTTATAGTTAGATGAGCTTGAAGATTTGGAGGAGAGATGCTTGCCAGCATGCCAAAACCTCAAGTTGTACAAAGCTAAAATGATTCAAGGTCACAAGTTGGTCCATCCTATAGCTTTTCAAGTAGGAGGGCTTATTTTTATTTTAAGGAGATTGATTATCGCTCATCGTAAGATGGGAGGCAAGTTTGAACCCACTTGGGAAGGCCTTTTTGCCATAGAGAAGGCCTACCTAGGAAGATCTTATCAGCTTATTAATGATAAGGGAGAGCATCCCATGCTTCCAATCAGTGGGCTCTACTTAGAAAATATTATAAGTCATGTTTAAAAATAATTATCATCAATGAAAATTCTATTTTGAATTCAATCTCTTCCATGTTAAAAGTATTCTTATTTGTAAATCAACCATGATGTGTTTAGGGTAGGTGTAAGGAACTCGAGCGGCATCCTATCTTTCATCAACATAACACAAACAAAAACTACACACAAAAATATAAAATAAACAAATATATTTTATTTTGGGCTACTCTAAGTTGAGATAACACCCCCAATGACACTCACTCAGTAGCTGCTCTACGTCGGGCTAACGTGATACCCTACTAGTGTGTCACCCTAGTGGTCTTCTTGCACTGGAAATGTAAGTCTGCTATGCTTTCCTTCTTTACTTGGCCACTGCACAGCGATGAGCACCTCGTTAGTTTGGTAGGCCTTATTGTGTGGCCGATAAGCTACCTCATGTTGGCTTCATTTAAGAGGATGTGATTCTGCTATGCTTTCTTCTTGGATTAGCCTTCATGATCTAATTGTGTCAAGTATATTTAAGGTTTAGGATAAGTCCCCTAATAGCTCCTTCTCTCCTGACTATTTCAAGTCTGGATCTAGTCCTTCCTCGGGGCTCCCCGTTTAATAGTCGCTCTAGGTTAGATAGCATTTGTACTGCTGACGATAGACTATTCTGATGATCAGTTCAACTTGAAAAGTTATAAGCTTACACGCTATCTTTCCAGATTGATCATTGCACACTGATGGGCACCTTAGGTTGGTTGGTTCTCACTATGCTGGTGGATACACCAGTCATGCTGAAGGATACGCCATAGGTTGGTTGGTTCTCGCACCTTAGGATACACCACTCATGGCAGATGTAAGTCTGCTACACTCTCTCCTTGGGATGGCCACCATACACCTATTAGCTTTATTTTCTAAGGCTCAAGATAATACCTCTAGCAACACCTCCTCTATGGGCACTATATTTGAATCACATCCTTTGCGACCCCATTTAGACACTACCTAGGTTTCGATCGGATTGGATAGTTTCCCTTTCCTAGTAACCACCCTTGTGATTGGAGAATTCACCTTGTGGATGTGAAGATTCTCCCTTCGTCCAATAAATTTGAGATAGGTCAAGGCTGACATAGCCCCTTCTCAGTGTGGTCCCTCACATACCAACAGGGTCCATGCAAACATATAAACAAAATATATGTTCACTTGTGGATTAGGAGGACACCCTTAGCATTACCTTTTCCCAAGCAGGCATCCTATCTTTAGGGCAGTGTTTGCAAAACTCCCTATAGGAATCACCTGACTACTCTTGAGTTGATATAAGTCCCTAATGGCATTCACTCAATAGTCTCCCCTAAGTCGGGTTTGATTTGTTATGCTACCAATAGGACACCCCAGTGGTTGTTCCTTACTTTAGAAGATGTAAGCTACACCTTCTTCCTAGCAATACCATGCACCAAAAGGCAACCCCTTAGGTTGGCTAGCTCTACCCCATAGACTATCCCTTTGGATTAGTAAATCAAGATAGATAGTTTGATATGGCCCCTTCTCGGGGTCCATCACACCGACATGGTCCATAAATTAAATATATCAAATTTGATCATCACATCCCTGGATATGCCCTCAATTTGAAATCAAACTAAACCAAACATACCATATGAAAAATCACATGAAATTAAGATAAAATTAATCTTGATTACTTTGAGTTGACATAAGTCCCTGCAAAGATTCACTCAAGTTCCCTAGTCGTCGATTGTGCATCCAACATCACCCAAGTAGTTGTTCCTTTCTTTGGAAGATGTAAGTCTATGCCTTCTTCCTAGCATGGTAGACAATCAAAGGCAACCCTTAGTTCTAGCTCTCACAGTGTAGACTATCCCTTTGGATTTGTAAACTCAGGGTCATATCCACTAAAATCCACATTAAATGATTTCTCTGGTCTCAAGTCAAGCATACAAATCAAATTCAAAACCAATCTCCTGGAGCCAAATTAAACCAACTCTCCAATAAAGTCTAAATCAAAGAAATCCAACCAAACTCTTATTCATAGTGGATACATTCCCAAACAAATATATGAAATCAAACTCAAATCCCAAACCCCATCTGATATCAACCGCTTCCCTAGTGGAAGGTTCAAATACCATCCTTATAACTCGAGCCCATATCTTAGTATGCTCCACATCAATTAAAACAAAACAAATTAAAGTTGATTCGATCTTAATCCCTAGTTGGATTATAGATTCTTATCCCAAGAGAGAACTTCTTTGTAAATCATATAATCAAATCAAATTCAAACCTTATCCCAGATTTTCTTCTTCTGCCCTCAATATAGACCCTCACATGTCATGCCAATGCATGTGTGATCCTACATCTCTCCATGTCCTTGACATGGAATTCTCATCAAATCTTATTTCTTCTTATGCACGCTTTTAATACTTCAACCAAAAGCCTAACAATGTATTCATTCAAATTACATCATCTTAACATTTTAATCAACATTTATGATTATTTGAAAGCTCAAACTAACTATATAATATCATGGTAAAAATATTATATTATGAATTAACACACTATATTATATTATAATATATGATGTTATATCATAATTTGCTATTATATAATATATTGTCTAACATTACACCTCATTAAAATCACTTAAAAGGATGAAATAACAAAATTTTCTCAAAATATGAATACTGTTCATTTTGGATATAAAATTGCTATTTTTCTATTAGAAACGGTACAAAATAGCATAATTTTTTGTTGCTTCTTGGTGTGTGCCTTCAATTTGGCCAAATTCTTCCATCTCAACCTTAAAATTAATATTTTTGTGAGTTTTGACCCAATGTATTATAAATGTAAGTAAAACATACTAAAATGTACTATAACATTTAGTACATACATTCATATATATGTGAAGTTATATTATGTACATTATATTTTAATGCTTTTATATAATATATTATCTTACATTACACATTAAAATGAATCACTTTAAGCAAAGATTTTATAAAATTTGATTGAAAATGAACTATTTTTAATGCAAAATTCCATTCTTTTGATAAAATGACATCTTAGCACACCCCCAATGATGTTCCCTAAAGCTAACCTTAAATTTAGCCAAATACCATCATCTCAGCCTATAAATTAGTATTTTTATGAATTATACAAATACAAACTCTACTACATCATACTATAACAAACTAAAATATGCTAAACAAAAAGTAGTATTACATAATAGTATGCTATAATGCATGATGCTAGACTATGTTATGGCATTCTATATTATAATAAACTATAACATGCTATATTATATTATATTGCCTATCACATCACTAGGGATTTCTTAAGATAAAAATCATAAAATTAGTCTAAATAATAAAAACTATATATTTTAAGGTGAAACAATACATTATGATGCCATACTCTACCTATTATTAATTTGGCTAAATTCCACCATTTTAAAGGCTAAATCAACATTTTTATAAATAATTCTAGTGTAGTATTTATGATTGTAAAATACTAAAAGATTTTAAAATGTAGAATAATATATTATATTATATGATGTTATACTATGCTACACCATATAATATTTATTTTGAACATAAAATCTTACTTTTACTATAAGTTTTAGCACATTTTGGAACTACAACCAAATTCCCAATTTCAAAGTTAACAAATTTCATCATTTGATTTATTAAATTAATATTTTAATTATTTATATTAATATAAACTATAGGTCACAATACCATAATATAAAACATTTCAAAACATCTTATAACTTCCCACATCAGATGCTCAAATATAATTTAGATTATAGGTTTTGTGGGTTTAGGTTTAGGGTTAGTGTTTAAGTTTTAGGTTTAGGGTTTAAGTTTTAGTTTAGGGTTTAGGGTTTAGGGTTTAAGGATTTTTTTAATAAATAATAAATTCATATTCAATATTTCTTTTTTTTGATTTCATCAACTAAGTAGCACCCCAAGCTTTCTAAGACACAAGAGACGACATAGATCTAAAACAAGCACCCATAGAGAAAACCAAAAACCCTATATAAGTAGAACCATCTCTACTATAAAGACACTATTCCATAAGCAGCAGATCGGATCGACCGTTCTTTAGTTTCTCCAGTTCTCATCTGAACCACCCCCGCCTCTCAAGTAGCTGGATCCGCCATCATATCCCCGATCTCTTCCTCCGCCATAACCATAGCTGTAACCTCCATCGCTCCTCCAACCTCCATAAACACAATTACTCTAACCACCACCTCATATGCACCTCAGCTCAGATCCCCACCACCATTAAGTGATAACCACCGCCAGGCTAGATCAGGAGCCTAGCTAATGGTGATGTTTACCATCTTTATTCTGGTAGGTTTAGGGTTTAGTGTGGTTTTTGGTAGGTTTAAGGCAAAGGTTTAGGGTAGTTTTAGGGTTTAGGGTGTGGTTTTAGTGGTAGGGTTTTTTTTTAGGTTTAGTTAGGTAGGTTTAGGGTTTTTTAACTAACCAAAGAGTTAGTTTATTTATCTTTAATTTATTTATTAATTTGAGTTTATTTTAAAAAAATTATTTAGGTTTATTTTTTATTTATTTAGTTTATTTGTATTTTTGGTTATTTATTTTATTTTAGTTTATTTATTTTTGTAGGTTTATTTAATTTATTTTATTTTATTTTTAGTTTTTAGGTATTATTTTATTTTAGGTTTAGGTTTATTTTATTTTATAGATTTTATGTTTTTTTTGATTATTTTAGATTTTATTTTAGTTTAGTTTATTTATTTTTATTTTTAGGTTTAAGTTTTTTATTTAGGTTTAGGTTTTTTTATTTTATTTTATTTTATTTTGTTGGTTATTTTATTTTTTTATTTTATTTTATTTTTAAGTTTTATTTTATTTTAGGTTTTATTTTAGTTTAGTTTAGGTTTTATCATTTTATCTTAGTTTATTTTATTTTATTTATTTATTTTTAGGTTTAGGTTTAGGTTTTTTTAGATTTAATGTATTTTTTATTTTGGTTTAGTTTTTTTTATTTTATTTTGGTTTTATTTAGTTTAGTTTAAATTTAGGTTATGGTTTTAGGGTTTAGGTTTTAGGTTTTTGTTTAGGGTTTAGTTTAGGGTTTTTGTGGTTTATGGTTTTTGGTTTGGTAGGGTTAGCTTTTTTTAGGTTTTTAGGGTCTGTTTAGTTTAGGGTTTGTTTTTTTTTTTTATAGAAAATTCAAATTCAACATTTCTTTGATTTCATCGACCAAGCAATACACCAAGTTTTCTAAGACACAAGCGATGATATAGATTAAAAATGAGCACGCTTAAAGAAAATAAAAAACTCTAGATAACTAGAATGGTCTCTACTGTAAAGACACTTCCATAAGCAGTAGATCGGATCGACTGCTCTTTAATTTCTCCAGTTCCCATTAGAACCACCCTGACATCTTGAGTAGTGGTATCCACCGTCATATCCCCGATCTCTCCCTCCGCTACCACCATGGCTGTAACCTCTATCACTCATCCTGCCTCCATAATCACCATTGCTCTGACCACCACCTCCAAATCCACTAGCACCTCTAGATCCCCCACCGACACTATGATAATCGCCGCCCCCACCTTCGCCTCCACTATTAGATCTACTTTTGGTTATATGATGTCCCTATTTTTTCCCATTCTTAGGTTTAAGTTTTAAGTTTATTTTTAATTTATTTAATTACTTTTGGTTTAGGTTTAGGGTTTGGGGTTTAGGTTTGGGTAGGGTTTAGGGTTAGGGTTTAGTGTTATGGTATGCTTAGGTTTGTGGGTAGGGTTTAGGGTTTAGGGCTTAGGATTTAAGGTTTAGGTTTTAGAATTTAGGTTTAGGGTGTAGTTTAGTTTAGGTTTGTGGTAGGTTTTAGGGTTTTTTTTTTAAAAAACAAATTAAGTAAACTGGTTTAGATTTATTTATTTATTTTTATTTATTTAGTTTATTTATTTATTTATTATTTTATTTTATTTAGTATTTTATTTATTTTAGTTTTTTAGTTTAGTTTTATTTTAGTTTATTTATTTAGGTTTAGGTTTATGTTTATTTTTTATTTAGGTTTTATTTTTATTTTTTAGTTTAGTTTAGGTTTATTTTTTAGTTTAGGTTTTAGGTTTTTATTTTAGGTTTATTTTAGGTTTTTATTTTAGGTTTATTTTAGTTTACTTTTTTATTTAGTTTAGGTTTTTAATTTATTTTTTTAGTTTAATTTTTAGTTTAGGTTTATTTATTTTTATTTATTTTATTTTTAATTTAGGTTAATTTTAATTTTTAGTTTAGGGTTTGGGTTTTATTTTTTTTTATTTTAGGTTTATTTTTTTAGGTTTATTTTTTTTAGGTTTATTTTTTTTTAGGTTTTATTTAATTTAGGTTTATTTATTTTAATTTAAGTTTAGTTTTATTTTATTTTTATTTTAGTTTATTTTTTATTTTTATGTTAGTCTAGTTTATTTTATTTTAATATATTTTTATTTTTATTTTATTTTATTTTTTATTTTAGGTTTAGTTTTGTTTTATTTTTATTATTTTATCTTATTTAGGTTTTATTTATATTTTATTTAGTTTAATTAGGGTAGGAGGGGTAGTGTGGAGGGTAGGGTCTGATCTAGTAGTCTTTGATCAGGCCTCAGGTCAGTGGTCAGGCCCAGTGGAGGTGCTTTAGTGGCCTGTGGCTAGGTCCTGGAAGTGTCACCAGTGATCAGGACTAGGGCCCAGGTGTGGCAGTGGATCTGGTAGTGAGGGCCTGTAGAGGGCTCATGGTCAGGTCAGTAGAGCCCAGGCTCAGTTTAGGTTTTGGAGTGAGTATCTAGGGCCTTGTGAGCCCAGGGCCCAAGGCCCAGGGAGCCAGGGCCCAGAGCCCAGTCCCAGGGTTAGTGGAGTAACCAGTTTCATAAGGTTATCTTTTAAAATTTTAGAAACCAGTTAGGTTTATTTTAGTTTGTTTTAATTTTAGTTTATTATTTTTATTTATATTTAGGTTTTATTTTAATTTATTTATGTATTTATTTAGTTTAGATTTTATTTTAGTTTAGGTGTTTATTTAGTTTAGTTTATATTTTATTTTATATTTTATTTAGTCAATTTTATTTTATTTTATGTAGGAAGATTTTATTTTAGGTTTATTTTGTATTTAGTTTAGGTTAATTTTAGTTTATTTTATTTTATTTAGTTTTGTGTTTAGTTTATTTTATTTTAGTTTAGATTAGTTTATTTTATTTTTTATTTGGGTTTAGGTTTTTTATTTATTTATTTTTTTTAGGTTATTTAGCTTTATTTTATTTTATTTATTTATTTTATTTTATTTTACATATTTTATTTTATTTTATTTTATTTTTTTATTTTTTTTATTTTTAAGTTTTCATTTATTTTATTTTGTTTAGTTTTGTTTTAATTTATTTTATTTTAGTTTAGTTTTTTATTTTTTTTATTTATTTTATTTTTATTTAGATTTTAGGTTTATTTTTTATTTTATTTTATTTTTAGGTTTTATTTAGTTTTAGGTTAGGTTTTAGTGGTTGGGGTCTGGGGTAGTGGCTATGGTCAGGTTTTAAGTAGGGTTTATGATTTGGGTTTTATTTGTGGATTTAGGGCTCAGGTATTTAGGGTTTGGGTTTAGTTTAGGTTTAGGGTTTGTTAGGGCTCAGTGGTAGGGTTAGTCTTAATTTAGACTTAGGTTATCTTTTAAAATTAAGTAAACTAGTCAGTTTATGATTATTTAGTTTATTTTTTATTTATTTTAGTTTATTTTATTTATTATTTTTATTTAGGTTCATTTCTATTTTTATTTAGTTTAATTTATTTATGGAGTGTAATTTTAGTTGTTGAAGTTATAGGGGTAGTGTTGTGACAATAGGTGAACAAGTCATTAAAAAGAGTGAGTGATTCAGTTATTTAGGCTATATTACTCAAAATGATGGTGAAATAGATGGAGATGTTATTAGTAGAATTCAAGTTGAATGATTGAAGTGGAGGAATGTATCTGGCCTATTGTGTGATAGAAAAGTACCATTTAAACTTAAGGGAAATTTTATAAGATGGTGGTAAGACCTATAATGTTTTTTGGTGCAAAATATTGTCCAATAAAAGAGAAGCATGAGACTAAGTTAAGTGTTGCAAAGATGAGGATGCTCAGGTGGATGAGTGGCTTTACTCTTAGAGATAAAATGCAAAATTTGAATGTTCGGGAAAAGGTTGGAGTAGCTCCAATGGTAGATAAAATCAGAGAGAGTGGCTTTAGATGGTTTGTCCACATAAAGAGTCGGCCGTCCAATGACCCGATTAGGAGAGTAGATGCATTTGATTTTCCTTATGTTAAGAAAGGTAGATGTAGACTTAAAAAGTCATGGTTAAGTTGTCTAAAAAATGACCTTAGTATATTTGAATAGAGTGATAATTAGACACATAATAGGACACAATGGAGATGAATGATTCATGTAGCCGACCCCACTTAGTGGGATAAAGGCTTGTTGTTATTATTATTGTAGTTTAGTTTATTTATTTTTGTTTAGGATTTTTATTTTAGTTTTTTTTTTAGATTTAGGTTTAGTTTATGTTTTTTTTAGTTTAATTATATTTTATTTTATTTTTAGGTTTAGGTTTTATTTTATATTTTTTAGGTTTAGTTTAAGTTAGGTTTAAGTTTTTATTATATTTTTTTAGGTTTAGGTTTTAGGTTTTTATTTCTGGTTTATTTTTAGGTTTTATTTTTTAGTTTAGGTTGAGGTTTATTTTTAGCTTTTCTTATTTTATTTAGGGTATAGGTTTAGATTTAGGTTTAGTTTATTTTAGGTTTAAGTTTAGTTTTTATTTATATTAGTTTTAGTTTATTTTAGTTTAGATTTTATTATTTATTTATTTTTAGGTTTAGATTTTTATTTTTTTTTTATTTAATTTTATTTTATGTTTATTTTATTTTTATTTTAGGTTTAGTTTTTAGTTTATTTAGGTTTTTTAGTTTTTTGTTTAGTTTACATTTTTTAGGTTTAAGTTTAGGTTTAGGTTTTTATTTTATTATTTTATTTTATTTTGGTTTATGTTTTTTAATTTATTTTATTTTTAGGTTTTATTTAGTTTAACATTGGGTTTTTAGCTTTTTAAGGTTTAGGGTTTAAGGTTTATGGATAGTTGAGGGTTTAGTGTTTAGGGTTTAGGGTTTAGGGTTATTTGAGTGTTTAGGGTTTAGGGTTTAGGATTTGGTGTTTAGAGCTTAGCATTTAGGGTTTAGGGTTTTTATTTTAGGGTTTAGGGTTTAAGTCTAAGGTTTAGGTTTTAGTTTAGGGTTTATGGTTTAAGGTTTTTTTTAAAGAGAGAATAAATTCAGATTCAACATTTCTTCTTTTCGATTTCATCAACCAAGTAACACACAAAGTTTTCTAAGACATAAGCAACGACATAGATAAAAAATGAGCATGCATAGAGCAAATCAAAAACCCTAGATAAGTAGAACCATCTCTACTTTAAAGACACGGTTCCATAAGCAGTTGATCAGATTGATCGTTCTTTAGTTTCTCTAGTTCCCATCCAAACTACCCTGGCCTCTTGAGTAGTGGGATCCACCATCATATCACCGATCTCTCCCTCTACCACCACTATAGTTGTAACCTCTGTCGCTTCTCTTGCCTCCATAACCACCACTACTCTGACCACCACCTCCATATCCATGAGCACCTCCAGATCCACCCCACACTGTGATCCGCCTCCGCCTCCATTGCGGATCTAGATTGGTGAGTGGATGATGATGTTCCTACCATCAAGGTTCTACCCATTCTTATGGTTTAAGTTTAGGTTTAGGTTTATTAGGTATAAAAGTTTAGGTTTATTTTTTAATTTATTTAGTTACTATAGGATTAGGTTTAGGATTTGGTGTTTAGGGTTTAGGGTTAGGGTTTAGAGTTTAGGGATTAGGGTTTTTTAGGGTTTAGGGTTTAGGATTTAGGCTTTATTATTATTTTTATTTAAGTAAACCAGTAGGTTTAGGTTTATTTAGTTTATTTTTTACTTATTTTAGTTTGTTTTAGTTTATTATTTTTATTTAGGCATATTTTTTAGTTTTATTTAGTTTAGTTTATTTATTTTAGGTTATTTATTTTAGTTTAGGTTTTTTATTTTAGTTTATTTTTAAAGTTTTGGTTTAGCTTTAGGTTTATTTTTTAGTTGAGTTTTTTTTAGTTAATTTTTTAGGTTTAGCTTTAGGTTTTTATTTTATCTTTTTAGGTTTAGGTTTTAGATTTTTATTTTAGGTTTACTTTTCAATTTTATTTTTTAGTTTAGGTGT
The DNA here is from genome assembly GCA_021442155.1 of Cymbidium sinense. NCBI lineage: Eukaryota > Viridiplantae > Streptophyta > Magnoliopsida > Asparagales > Orchidaceae > Cymbidium > Cymbidium sinense. Next base: position 262,670,580 of record CM038214.1, on the reverse strand, counting down.
AGGTTAATTTTTAGTTTATTTTATTTTATTTAGTTTAGGTTTAGGTATAGGTTTTACGTATTTTAGTTTAGTTTATTTTAGTTTAGTTTTAGGTTTATTTTATTTTTTTATTATATTTTTATTTTAAGTTTATTTTTTTTTTGTTTAGGATTTAGGTTTTATTTTTTATATATTTTTAGGTTTTTTTAAGGTATATTTTTTAGATTTAAGTTTTTATTTAGTTATTATTTTATTTTATTTTAGGTTTACTCTATTTTTATTTTATGTTTAGTTTTAATTTTATTTAGGTATTTTATTCTTAGGTTTATTTTATTTTTTGTTTAGTTTAAGTATTTATTTATTTTATTTTAGTTTATTTTTATTAATTTATTTTAAATTATTTTTAGGTTTAAGTTTTAGTTTAGATTTTTTATTATATATATATTTTAATTTTATTTAGGTTTGGGTTTATTTAATTTTATTTTTAGGTTTTATTTAGTTAGGTTTAAGTTTTTAGGTTTTTAGTGTTTAGGGTTTAGGGTTTAGGCGGTTAGGTTTTATGGTTTAGAGTTTTAGGTTTTAGGGTTTATGCTTAGAGTTTAGGGTTTACGATTTAGGGTTTAGTGTTTAGGCTTTAGGTTTAAGGTTTAGGTTTTTAGTGTTTAAGGTTTAGGGTTAAGGTTTAGGTTTAGGTTTTAGGGTTTAGGGTTTAGTCTTTAGTGTTTAGTGTTTTTAGTTTTTATGGTTTAAGGTTTAGGGTTAATTTAGGGTTTAGGGTTTAGGGTATTAGGGTTTAGGGTTTAGGGTTAGCTTATGGTTTAGGGTTTAGGATTTAGGATTTCAAGTTTAAGGTTTTTTAAGGTACAGTGTTTAGGGTTTAGGGTTAGTTTTAAAGTTTAGGGTTTAAGGTTTAGTGTTTAGGATTTAGGGTTTAGGGCTAAGGGTTTTATTTTTAAAGTAAGTAAATCGGTAGGTTTAGGTTTATTTAGATTATTTTTTATTTCTATGTTGGTTTGTTTCTTATTTTTCTATTTAGTTTTGTCTATTTATTTTAGGTTTACTTATTTTAGTATATTTTTTAGTTTAGGTTTAGGTTTTATTTTTTATTCTTAGGTTTAGGTTTAGGTTTTATTTTATTTTTTTACATTTAGGTTTTATGTATTTATTTTAGGTTAAATTTTTAGGTTTTTATTTTTAGTTTAGGTTTAGGTTTTTTTTTAAGTTTTTTTATTTTATTTAGTTTAGGGTTTAGGTTTAGTTTATTATAGGTTTTGGTTTAGGTTTTATTTATTTTAGTTTAGTTTATTTTAGTTTAGGTTTATGCTTATTTTATTTAGATTATTTTAGGTTTAGGTTTTTTTTTTAGTTTATGGTTTAGGGTTTAAGTTTTATTATTTATACATTTTTAGGTTTGAGTTTTTATTTAGTTTTTATTTTATTTTATTTTTGGTTTACATTATTTTTATTTTATGTTTACTTTTTATTTTCTTTAGGTTTTTTATTTTTAGGTTTATTTTATTTTTTAGTTTAGTTTAGCTTTTTATTTATTTTATTTTATTTTAGTATTTATTTTTATTATATTTTATTTTTAGCTTTAAGTTTATGTTTAGGTCTGGGTTTTAGTTTGGTTTTTTATTATAATATATTTTTTTATTTTATTTAGGTTTAGGTATTGTTATATATTTTATTTTTAGGTTTTATTTAGTTTAGGTTTAGGTTTAGGTTTTTAGGGTTTTAGGTTTTAGGGTTTAGGGTATAGGGTTATAGGTTTTAGGGTTTGTGGTTTAGAGTTTAGGATTTAAGGTTTGGAGTTTAGGATTTTAGGGTTTATGGTTTTGGGTTTAGGGTTTAGGGTTTAGGGTTAAGGGTTTAGGGTTTAGGGGTTTGGGGTTTTTGATTTATTTTTATTATTTTATTATTATTTTTAAATTAAGTAAATTGGTAGGTTTAGGTTTATTTAGTTTATTTTTTATTTACTTTAGTTTATTTTATTTTTTATTTTTATTTAGGTTTATTTTTAGTTTTCTTTAGTTTAGTTTATTTATTTTAGGTTTATTTATTTTAGTTTATCTTTTAGGTTTAGGTTTGGGATTAGATGGGGACACTTAAAGGACACAAATATAAATTTTTTTAAGAGCAAGCTATAAGAGCTTAGAATTTGGGATATTCATAAGGAAGCTAATGTTATGTGGGAAAAAGTAGCATGTGAAATTAAGCAAGTTGCTAAAAATGTGCTTGGAGAATCAAAAGAAAAGCTTCTTTTAATAAACATAGTTGGTGGTGGAGTTAGTGTGCAAGAAAAGATAAGAAATAAGAAGCATTGTTATAAAACTTGGTTTAGATGTAAAACTTGGAGAATTGGGAAAGTTATAAAGTGGCTGTGATTCTAAGAAAGTAATATATGATGCAAAAAATTTAGCTTTTAGTGATTTATCGATAGATTAGATACCAAAGAAGGTGAAAGATGTATGTATAAGTTAGCCAACCAAAGAGATAGGAGAAGTAAAGACTAGTTCAAGTGAGGTGTATTAAGGATGAAAATAATAAAGTGCTTTTCTTAGAAAAGGATATTGAAAATAGGTGGATGAAGTATTTTGATAAACTTTGCAATGAAGGATCTGAAAGTATGATTGATTTTAGAAACCTTAATATCCTAAACAAACTAAAGAATTTTATTTTTATCATCGCATTAGTAAATATGAAGTTAGAGAAGCCTTAAATAAAATGAAACGTGGAAAAATAGTAGGTCCTGATGATATTCCAATGGAAGTGTGGAAATGTTTAGGAGATCAAGGAATTTCTTGGCTTACAAATCTTTTTAATGTTTTTTTAAAGACTTAAAAGATGCCAGATGAGTGGAGAAAGAGTTTGTTGGTTCCTATATTTGAGAATAAAGGTGATGCACAAGAGTGCGGAAATTATAGAGGAATTAAGTTAATGTGTCATACATTAAAAGTATGGGAGAGAGTAATTGAGCAAGGTTACGATGTGATACAAAAGTTTCTCACAATCAATTTGGTTTCATGCCAGGTAGATCTACTATGGATGCTATACATTTTAGAGGTTTGATGGAGAAGTATAGAGAAGTAAGGAGGATCTACATATGATATTTATTGATTTAGAGAAAGCTTATGATAAAGTTTCAAGAGATGTTCTTTGGAGAGTTCTAGAATAGAAAGGAGTTAATATTGGTTATATTGAAGTCATTAAGGATTTGTATACTAGAGTTGATACTTGTGTCCAAACACAAGGAGGATTGACAAAATATTTTCCTATTTCAATTGGATTACATCAAGGATCAGCTTTAAGCCCTTATCTTTTTTCTTTAGTTATGGATGTTCTTACTAGGCACTTACAAGAAGATGTACCTTGGTGTATGCTTTTCTTGATGACATTCTTCTTGTTGATAAGACTAGAGAAGGAGTCCAAGAGAAACTTAAATTATGGAGGTCAACATTAGAGTCTAAAGGTTTTTGTTTAAGTAGATATAAAATAAAATATATGGAGTGTAATTTTAGTTGTAGAAGTTCTAGTGGTAGTGTTGTGACATTAGGTGAGCAAGTCATTAATAAGAGTGAGCGATTCAGATATTTAGGCTCTATTGTTCAAAATGATGGTGAAATAGATGGAGATGTTATTAGTAGAATTCAAGTTGGATGGTTGAAGTGGAGGAATGCATCGACTGTTGATAGAAAGATTTTATAAGATGGTGGTAAGACTTGATGACTTATGGTGCAGAATGTTGGCCAATAAAAGAGAACCACAAGACTAAGTTAAGTGTTATAGAGATGAGGATGCTTAGGTGGATGAGTGGCTTTACTCTTAGAGATAAAATGTGAAATGAGTGTGTTCGAGAAAAAGTTGGGGTAGCTCAAGTGGTAGATAAGATTACAGAGAGTCACCTTAGATGGTTTGGCCACATAAAGCATCGACCGTCTGATGACCCTGTTAGGAGAGTAGATGCATTAGATTTTCCTTATGTTAAAAAAGGTAGAGGTAGACCTAAAAAGACTTGGTTAAGATGTATAAAAAATGACCTTATTATACATTAACTAAATGAGAATTTGACACATAATAGGACATCATGGAGATGAAGGATTCATGTAGCTGACCCCACTTAGTGGGATAAAGGCTTATTGTTGTTGTTGTTGTTGTTGTTGTTGTTGTTTAGGTTTAGGTTTAGGTTTATTTTTTTTTAGTTTAGTTTTATTTATTTATTTTTATTTTATTTAGGTTTATTTTTCTTATTTAGTTTAGTTTATTGATTTTAGGTTTATTTATTTTAGTTTATTTTTTAGTTTAGTTATATATTTATATATATATATATATATATATATATATATATATATATATTTAGGTTTAGGTTTAGTTTTATTTTAGGTTTAGGTTTAGGTTTTGTTTTCTTTTTTTAGGTTTAGGTTTCAGGTTTTTATTTTAGGTTTATTTTTAGGTAATATTTTTTAGTTTAGGTTTAGGTTTTCTTTATTCTAGGTTTAGGTTTTATTTATTTTAGTTTAGGTTTTAGTTTATTTTATTTTTATTTTTAGTTTAAGTTTTTTTTAATTTGAGATTTAGGTTTTATTTTTTATTTATTTTTAGGTTTTATTTTTGGTTTATTTTTTAGGTTCAAGTTTTTATTTAATTTTTATTTAATTTTATTTTTATTTTAGGTTTAGTTTTTATTTTATTTATGTTTTTTTTATTTTTTTAGTTTAGTTTAGGTTTTTATTTATTTTATTTTAGTTTAGTTTTTATTTTTATTTTATTTTATTTTTAGGTTTAGGTATAGGTTTAGGTTTTAGGGTTTAGGGTTTAAGGTTTAGGCTTTAGGGTTTTTAGGGTTTAGGGTTTAGGGTTTAGAGTTTAGGGTTTGCTTAGGGTTGCAAGTTAGTTTAGGGTTTAGGGTTTAGGCTTTAGGGTTTAGGGTTTTTAAGGTTTTGGGTGTATGGTTTAGGGTTAGCTTAGGGTTTAAGGTTAGGGTTACTATTTAGGGTTTAGGTTTAGGGTTTAGGGTTTAGGGATATTTGAGCATTTAGGGTTTATTATTTTTTAGGTTTAGGGTTTAGGGTTGTAGGTTTAGGCTTCAGGGTTTAGGGTTAGTTTTAGGGATTAGGGGTTAGGGTTTAGGGTTTAGGATTTAGGGTTTAGAGTTTAGTGTTTAGGGCTTAGGGTTTTTTTAAAATTAAGTAAACCAATAGGTTTATGTTTTTTTAGTTTAATTAGTTTATTTTTTATATTTTTTATAATTTAATTAGTTTCTTTTTTATTTATTTTTATTTAAGTTTATTTTTGATTTTTATTTAGTTTATTTTATTTATTTTAAGTTTATTTATTTTAAGTTTAGGTTTTTTTATTTAAGTTTGGGTTTTTTATTTATTTTATTTATAGGTTTAATTTAATTTAGGTTAAGGTTTTTAGGTTTATAGGGTTTAGTTTTTAGGTTTTGAGTTTAGGGTTTAGGGTTTAGGGTTTTGAGTTTAAGGTTTTAGGGTTTAAGGTTTTAGGGTTTAGGGTTTAAGGTTAGGGTTTAGGGTTTCAGGTTAAGGGTTTTGCATTTAGGATTTAAGGTTTAGGGTTTAGGGTTAGCTTAGGGTTTATAGTTAGATTAAGGTTTAGGGTTTAGGTTTAAGTGTAGTTTAGGGTTTAGTTTAAGTTAATTTAGAGTTTAAGGTTTAGGGTTTAGGGTTTAGGGTTTAGGGTTAGGGTTATGGTTTAGGGTTTAAGGTTTAGTATTTAGGGTTTAGGGATTAAGGTTTTTTAGTGTGTAGGGTTTAAGTTTTAGAGTTTAGGGTTGTAGGTTTATGGTTAGTTTTAGGGTTTAGAGTTTAGGGTTTAGAATTTAGTGTTTAGGGTTAATGGTTTTGCATTTAGGGGTTTTTTTTTAAAATTAAGTAAATTGATATGTTTAGGTTTATTTAGTTTATTTAGTTTATTTTATATTTTTCTTTAGGTTTATTTTTTATTTTTATTTAGTTTAATTTATTTATTTTATGTTTATTTGTTTTCTTTAGGTATTTTGTTTTAGTTTATTTTTTAGGTTGAGGTTTAGGTTTATTTTTTAGTTTAGTTTTATTTTTATTTTATTTTTAGGTTTAGGTTTTATTTTTAATTTTTAGGTTTTGGTTTTGGTTTTTATTTAATTTTTTAGGTTTAGGTTTTAGGTTTTTATTTTAGGTTTATTTTTAGGTTTTATTTTTCTAATTTGGATTTAGGTTTATTTTTAATTTATTTTATTTCATTTAGTTTTGGTTTTGGTTTAGGTTTAGGTTTAGTTTTTTTTAGGATTAGGTTTATGTTTTATTTATTTTTGTTTAGTTTATTTTAGTTTAGTTTCAGGTTTATTTGATTTTGTTTATTTTATATTTAGGTTTTTTTAATTTAGGGTTTAAGTTTTATTTTTAGGTTTAGGTTTTTATTTAGTTTTTATTTTATTTCTGTTTAAGTTTATTTTATTTTTATTTTATGTTTTGTTTTTATTTTACTTAGGTTTTTTATTCTTAGGTTGAATTTATTTTTTAGTTTAGTTTAAGTTTTTATTTATTTTATTTTAGTTAATTTTTATTATTTTATTTTATTTTATTTTTAGGTTTAAGTTTAGGTTTTGGTTTAGGTTTTATTTTATTTTATTCTTTTATTTAGTTTAGGTTTAGGTTTTTAGGTCTTTAGGGTTTAGGTTTTAGGGTTTAGGGTTTAGGGTTTAGGGTTTAGGGTTTTAGGGTTTTGGGTTTTAGGTTTTATGGTTTAGGGTTAGGGTTAGGGTTTTAGGGTTTAGGGTTTAGTGTTTAGACTTTAGGGATTATTAGGTTTAGGGTTTAGGGTTTAGGGTTTTTAGTTTAGGTTTAATTTATTTTTGGTTTAGGTTTAGGTTTTATTTATTTTAGTTTAGTTTATTTTAGTTTAGGTTTAAGTTAATTTTATTTTTTTTATTTTAGTTTAAGGTTTTTTTTTAGTTTAGGGTTTGCGTATTATTTTTTATTTATTTTAGGTTTTACTTTTTAGGTTTATTTTTTAGGTTTAGATTTTTATTTAGTTTTTATTTTATTATATTTTAGGTTTGTTTTGTTTTTATTTTACATTTGGGTTTTATTTTGGAGTTCAGGGTTTTAGGGTTTATGGTGTAGGCTTTAGGGTTTACAATTTTAGGTTTAGGGATTAGGGTTTAGGGGTTTATGTTTTTTTTATTTTTTTTCATGATTTTTATTTTTTTTATTTAGTTTATTTTAGTTTTTATTTTTATTTAGATTTATTTTTTAATTTTATTTAGTTTAGTATGTTTATTTTAGTTTTATTTATTTTAGTTTATTTTTTAAGTTTAGGTTTATCTTTTAATTTAGTTTTATTTTTATTTATTTTTTATTTTCATTTAGGTTTATTTTTATTTTTTTCATTTAGTTTATTGATTTTAGGTTTATTTATTTTAGTTTATTTTTTAAGTTTAGGTTTATGCTTAGGTTTAGTTTTTAGTTTAATTAAATTTTTATTTTATTTTTTAGGATTAGGTTTTAGTTTTTATTTTTAGGTTTAGGTTTAGGTTTTGTTTTATTTTTTTAAGTTTAGGTTTTAAATTTTTATTTTCAATTTATTTTTAGTTATTATTTTTTAGTTTAAGTTTATGATTATTTTTAGTTTATTTTATTTTAATTAGTTTAGGTTTTGGTTTAGGTCTAGTTTATTTTAGGTTTTGGTTTTATTTATTTTAATTTAATTTATTTTAGTTTAGGTTTAGGTTTATTTTATTTTTATTTTAGGTTTAAGTTTTTTTTAGTTTAGGGTTTAGGTTCTATTTTCTGGTTTCTTTTTTAGGTTTAGTTTTTTATTTAATTTTTATTTAATTTTATTTTTATTTTAGATTTACTTTTTATTTTATTCATGTTTTTTATTTATTTTAGTTTAGTTTAGCTTTTTATTTATTTTATTTTAATTTAGTTTTTATTTTTTATTTTATTTTATTCTTAGGTTTAGGTATAGGTATAAGTTTTAAGGTTTAGGGTTTAGGATTTAAGTTTAGTGTTTAGGCTTTAGGGTTGAGGGGTTTGAGGGTTTAGGGTTTAGGGTTTAGAGTTTAGGGTTAGCTTAGGGTTGTAGGCTAGTTTAGGGTTTAGGGTTTGGGCTTTAGTGTTTTGGGTTTTTAGGATTTTGGGTTTATGGTTTTGGGTTAGTTTAGGGTTTAAGGTTAGGGTTATTATTTAGGGTTTAGGGATTAAGGTTTAGGGTTTTGGTTTTTTTTTTTAGTTTAATTTTAAGTTTAGGTTTAGGTTTATGTTTATTTTTTTAGTTTAGTTTTATTTTTTTATTTTTTAGGTATAGGTTTTTTTTATTTTTAAATTTAAGTTTTTATTTCTTTTTTTAGGTTTAGGTATCGGTTTAGTTTATTTTAGGATTAGGTTTAGATTTTATTTATTTTTGTTTAGTTTATTTTAGTTTAGTTTAAGGTTTATTTTATTTTGTTTATTTTTTTTTATTTTTTGTTTAGATTTTTTATAGTTTAGGGTTTAAGTTTTATTTTCTATATGTTTTTAGGTTTTAGTTTTAGGTGTAGATTTTTATTTAGTTTTTTATTTTATTTGAGTTTTAGTTTATTTTATTTCTATTTTACGTTTTGTTTTTATTTTATTTAAGTTTTTTATTCTTAGGTTAAGTTTTTTTTTTTAATTTAGTTTAGGTTTTTATTTATTTTATTTTAGTTTATTTTTATTATTATATTTTATTTTCTTTTCGGGTTTAGGTTTAGGTTTTAGTTTAGGTTTTTATTTTTTTTATTCTTTTATTATATTTAGGCTTAGGTTTTGTTATGTATTTTATTTTTAGGTTTTAATTAGTTTAGGTTTAGGTTTTTAGGTTTTTAGGGTTTAGGGTTTTAGGGTTTATGGTTTTAGGGTTTATGGTTTAGGGTTCGAGTTTTGGGTTTAGGGTTTAGGGTTTGGGGATTAGTATTTAGGCTTTAGGGTTTAGGGTTTTTATGGTTTAGGGTTTATGGTTAAGTGCTAGCTAGGGTTTTGGGTTTTTAGTTTAGGTTTAATTTATTTTAAGTTTAGGTTTAGGTTTATTTATTTTAGTTTAGTTTATTTTAGTTTAGGTTTAGGTTGATTTTATTTTATGTTAAGGTTTTTTTTTTTTTAGTTTAGGGTTTAGGTTTTATTTTTTTTTTTTTTATTTATTTTAAGTTTATTTTATTTTTTTTTATTTATTTTTTATTTTATTTTTTTAGTTTATTTTATTTTTTATTTTTTATTTTAGTTTATTTTTTTTTATTTTAGGTTTATTTATTTATTTTAGTTATTTATTTTAATTTTTTATTTTATTTTTAGGTTTAGTGAAAGGTTTAGGTTTAGGATTTTATTTTTTTTAATTTTTTATATTATTTAAGTTTAGGTTTTTTTATTTATTTATTTTTTAGTTTTATTTATTTTAGGTTTAGGTTTTTAGGGTTTAGGGTTTAGGGTTTGGGGTTTAAGGTTTAGCGTTTAGGTTTAGGATTTGGGATTTAGGGTTTAGATTTAGGGTTTAGGTTAGGTTTAGGTTTAGTTTAGGTTTAGGGTTTTAGGTTTTAGGTTTAGGATTTAGTGTTTGGGCTTTAGGGTCCAGTGTTTAAGGTTTTTTTTAAATTAAGTAAACTGATAGGTTTAGGTTTATCTAGTTTATTTTTTATTTTTATTTGCTTATTTTATTTTTTATTTTTATCTTGTTTAGTTTATTTATTTTAGGGGTATTTAATTTAGTTTAGGTTTTTTTATTTTAGTTTTTTTTTCAGTTCATGTTTAGGTTTAGATTTAGTTTTTAGTTGAGTTTTATTTTTAATTTATTTTTTAGGTTTAGTTGTAATTTTTTATTTCAAGTTTAGGTTTAAGATTTTATATTATTTTTTTAGGTTTAGGTTTAGGTTTTTATTTCAGGTTTATTTTTAGGTTTTATTTTTTTGGTTTAGGTTTAATTTTATTTTTAGTTTATTTTATTTCATGTAGTTTAGGTTTAGGTTCAGGTTTATGTTTTATTGATTTATTTATTTTAGTTTATTTTAGTTTAGGTTTAGGTTTATTATATTTTTTTATATTTTATTTTTATTTTAAGTTTAGGTTTTTTATTTAGTTTAGGGCTTAGATTTTATTTTTTATTTAATTTTAGGTTTTATTATTAGGTTTAGTTTTTAGGTTTAAGATTTTATTTAGTACTTAATTTATTTAATTTTAAGTTTAATTTAATTTTATTTTATGTTCAATTTTTATTTTTTTAGTTTTTAATTCTTAGGTTGATTTTATTGTTTTAGTTTAGTTTAGGTTTTTATTTATGTTATTTTAGTAAATTTTTTTTAGTTTATTTTATTTTATTTTTAAGTTTAGGTTTAGGTTTTACTTTAGGTTTTTATTTTATTTTGTTTAGGTTTAGGTTTTATTATATATTTTATTTTTAAGTTTTATTTAGTTTAGGTTTAGGTTTCTAGGTTTTTAGGGTTTACAATTTAGGGTTTAGGGTTTAAGGTGTCGTATTTTGTCTTTAGGGTTTAGGGTTTTTATGGTTTAGGGTTTAGGGTTAGCTTACTGTTTAGGGTTTTTTTTAATTAAGTAAACCAGTAGGTTTAAGTTTATGTATTTTAGTTTATTTTATTTTTTTATTTTTATTTATATTTATTTTTTATTTTTATTTAGTTTTATTTGTTTATTTTAGTTTATGTTTTTAATTTTAGTTTATTTTTTGGGTATAGGTTTAATTTTTAATTGAGTATTACTTTTATTTTCTATTTTTCATTTAGGTTTTATTTTTTATTTTTAGGTTTAGTTTTTTATTTTACTTTTTTAGTTTTAAGTTTTAGGTTTTTATTTTAGGTTAATTTTTAGGTTTTAATTTTTTTTATTTAGGTTTAGGTATATTTTTAGTTTATTTTATTTTATTTAATTTAAGGATTATGTTTAGGTTTAGGTTTTATTTATTTTGGTTTAGTTATTTTTAGTTTAGGTTTATGTTTCTTTTATTTTGTTTATTATATTTTTATTTTAGGTTGAGGTTTTTTTCGTTTAGGGTTTAGGTTTTATTTTTTACATATTTTAAAGTTTTATTTTTAGGTCTACTTTTGGTTTATGATTTTATTTAGGTTTTATTTTATTTTATTTTAGGTTTATTTTTTTATTTTATGTTTAGATTTTATTTTATTTAGGGTTTTTATTCTTAGGTTTATTTTATTTCTGTAGTTTAATTTTTGTTTTTATTTATTTTTAGTTTAATTTAATTAGTTTATTTTATTTTATTTTTAATTTTAGGTTTTGGCTTTAGTTTAGGTTTTTATTTTATTTTATTTTATTTATTTATGTTTAGGTTTTTTTAATATTTTTATTTTTAGGTTTTATTTAGTTTAGGTTTAGGTTTTTAGGTTTTTAGGGTTTAGGGTTAAGTGTTTAGGATTTATAGTTTTTGGTTTAGGGTTTAGTGTTAGGGTTTAGGGTTTAGGGTATAGGGTTTAGTGTTTAGGCTTTAGGGTTTAGGGTTTTTAAGGTTTAGGGTTTAGGGTTAGCTTAAGGTTTAGGGTTAGTTTAGCATTTAGGGTTTATGATTTAGGGCTTAAGCTTTAGGGTTTAGAGTTTTTAGTATTTAGGGTATATGGTTTAGGGTTAGTTTAGGGATTAGGGTTCAGGCTTTTAGGGTTTAGGGTTAGTTTAGGTTTAGGGTTTAGGGTTTACATTTTTGGGTTTTAGGGTTTAGGGTTGTAGGTTTAGGGTTTAGGGCTAGCTTTAGGGTTTAGGGTTTCTGATTAGGGTTTTGTTTTTTTTATTTATATATTTTTTAAAATTAAGTAAACTTGTTGGTTTATGTTTATTTAGTTTAATTTTTTATTTATTTCAGTTTATTTTATTTTTTATTTTGATTTAAGTTTTTTATTTTAGTTTATTTTTTAGGTTTAGGTTCAAGTTTATCTTTATTTTTTTGTTTAGTTTTATTTTTATTTTATTTTTTAGGTTTAGTTTTTATTTTCTATTTTTAGGTTTAGGTTTAGCTTTTATTTTATTTTTTTAGGTTTAGGTTTTAGGTTTTTATTTTAGGTTTATTTTTAGGTATTATTTTTTTGTTTATGTTTAGGTTAATTTTTAGGGTTATTGGTTTAGTTTATTTTAGGTTTATGTTTAGGTTTTATTTATTTTAGTTTAATTTAGTTTAGTTTAGGTTTAAGTTTATTTTATTTTCTTTATTTTATTTTGTTTATTTTTGGTTTTAGTTTAGGGTTTAGGTTTTATTCTTTATTTATTTTTAGGTTTTATTTTAAGGTTTATTTTTTAGGTTTTTCTTTAGTTTTTATATTATTTTTATTTTATTTTACATTTGGGTTTTAATTTATTTTTGTTTTTTTAGGTTTATTTTATTTTTTAATTTAGTTTTGGTTTTCATTTTTTTTTATTTTAGTCAAGTTTTTATTTTTTTTATTTTTTTATTCTATTTTAGGTTTATTTTATTTATTTATTATTAGTTTAGGTTTTATTTAATTTAGTTTAGGTTTTAGGGTTTAGGGTTTAGGGTTTGGGGTTTAGTTGTAGGGTTGAAGGTTTAGGGTTTAGGGTTTAGTTTTAGGTTTAGGTTTAGGTTTAGGGTTAGTTAGGTTAGAGTTTGGGTTTTGGTTTAGCGTTTAGTTGAGTTTAGGGTTTAGGTTTAGTGTTTATGTTAGTTTAGTTTAGGGTTTAGTTTAGCTTAGCTTAGGTTTAAGGTTTAGCATTTTAGGTTTAGGTTTAGTTTAGGGGTTTAGGTTTAGGGTTTATAGGTTTAGGGTTTAGGTTTTTAATTTGTTATTTAGGGTTTAGGGTTTTCGATTTAAGGTTTAGGGTTTAGCATTTAGGTTTTTTTTTTAAATTAAGTAAACTTATATGTTTAGGTTTATTTAGTTTATTTTTTATTTTTTTTAGTTTACTTTATATTTTATTTTTATTTAGTTTAGTTTACATATTTTAGGTTTATTTAATTTAGTTTAGGTTTTTTATTTTAGTTTATTTTTTAGGTTCAAGTTTAGGTTTAGGTTTAATTTTTAGTTGAGTTTTATGTTTATTTTAATTTTTAGGCTTATGTTTTATTTTTTATTTTTATGTTTAGGTTTAGGTCTTTATTATATTTTTATAGGTTTAGGTTTTAGGTTTTAATTTTTTAGTTTAGGTTTAGGTTTATTTTTTTGTTTTATTATATTTTATTTATGTTTTTTATTCTTAGATTTATTTTAATTTTTACTTTAGGTTAGGCTTTTATTTTATTTTATTTTAATTTATTTTATTATTTTATTTTATTTAGGATGAGCTTTTAAATTTTATTTAGTTAAGGTTTATTTTTTTAGGTTTTCGGTGTTTAGGGTTTAAGGTTTAAGGTTCAAGGTTTAGGGTTTTTTAGTGTTTAAGGTTTAGGGATGTAGGTTTTAGGTTGTAGGTTTAGGGTTTATGGTTTAAGGTTACTTTTTGGGTTTAGGGTTTAGGGTTTAGGATTTAGTGTTTAGGGTTAAGGGTTTAAGGTTTAGGGGTTTTTTTTTATAAAAAATTGTGAAGTAAACTGGTAGGTTTAGGTTTATTTAGTTTATTATGTTTATTTTATATTTTCATTTAGGTTTATTTTTTATTTTTAGTTAGTTTACTTTATTTATTTTATGTTTATTTATTTTAGTTTAGGTTTTTTGTTTTAGTTTATTTTTTAGGTTTAGGTTTAAGTTTATGTTTATTTTTTTGTTTATTTTAATTTTAGGTTTAGGTTTAGGTTTATATTTATTTTTTTAGGTTTATGTTCTAGGTTTTTATTTTAGGTTTATTTTTAGGTTTTATTTTTTAGTTTAGGTTTAGGTTTATTTTTAATTTAATTTATTTCATTTAGTTAAGGTTTAGTTTATTTTAGGTTTAGGTTTTATTTATTTTTGTTTAATTTATTTTACTTTAGGTTTAGGTTTATTTTATTTTTATATTAGATTTAGGATTTTTTAGTTTAGGATTTAGGTTTTATTTTTTTATTTTTAGGTTTATTTTTTAGGTTTAGGTTTTTTTTAGTTTTTATTTTATTTTATTTTAAGTTTATTTTATTTTTATTTTATGTTTAGTTTTTATTTTATTTCGGTTTTAATTCTTAGGTCAATTTTATTTTTTAGTTTAGTTTAGGTTTTTATTTATTTTATTTTAGTTTTATTATTAGTTTATTTTATTTTATCTTTAGGTTTAGGTTTAGGTTTTAGTTTAGGTTTTTATTTTTTTTATTATATTTATTTTATTAAGGTTTAGGTTTTGTTATATATTTTTATGTTTAGGTTTTATTTAGTTTAGGTTTAGGTTTTTAGGGTTTAAGGTTTAGAGTTTAGAGATTAGGATTTTGGGTTTAGTGTTTAGGCTTTAGGGTTTAGAGTTTTTATGGTTTAGGGTTTAAGGTTAGCTTTGGGTTTAGGGTATAGGGTTTTTTTTTTTAATTAAGTAAACTAGTTAGTTTAGGTTTATTTAGTTTATTTTTTATTTATTTTATTTTATTTTATTTTTTATTTTTATTTTTGTTTATTTTTTATTTTTATTTAGTTTTGTTTATTTATTTTAGGTTTATTTATTATGGTTTATGTTTTTTATTTTAGTTTATTTTTTAGGTTTAGGTTTATTTTTTAGTTGAGTTTTATTTTTGTTTTGTATTTTTGGTTTCAATTTTATTTTTTATTTTTATGTTTAGATTTAGTTTTTTATTTTATTTTGTTTTGGTTTAGGTTTTAGGTTTTTATTTCTAGTTTATTTTTAGGTTTTCCTTTTTAGTTTAGGTTTAGGATTATTTTTAGTTTATTTTATTTTATTTAGTTTAGGGTTTAGGTTTAGTTTATTTTACATTTTATTTATTTTAGTTTAGGTTTAGGTTTATTTTATTGTGTTTATTTTATTTTTATTTTAGGTTTTTTTTTGTTTAGGGTTTAGGTTTTACTTTTTGTTCATTTTTATGATTTATTTTTAGGTTTCTTTTTAGGTTTAGATATTTAATTAATTTTTATTTTATTTTATTTTAAGTTTATTTTAAGTTTATTTAATTTTTATTTTACATTTAGTTTTTATTTTATTTAGGTTTTTTATTCTTAGGTTTATTTTATTTTATTTAGTTTAGTTTAGGTTTTAAATAATTTTAATTTAGTTTATTTTTATTAGTTTATTTTATTTCATTTTTATGTTTAACTTTAGATTTTTATTTCAGTTTTTATTTTATTTTATTTTTTTATTTCATTTAGGTTTAGATTTTATTTATTTATTTTATTTTTAGGTTATATTTAGTTTAGGTTTAGGTTTTTAGGTTTTTAAGGTTTAGCGTTAAGGGTTTAGGGTTTAGGGTATAGGGTTTAGGATTTAGGGTTTTAGGGTTTTGGGTTTTGGGTTAGGGTTTAGGTTTGTGTTTAGGATTTAGGGTTTAGGGTTTTTATGGTTTCGAGTTAGCTTAGGGTTTTTGGTTAGTTTAGTGTTTAGGATTTAAGGTTTAGGGTTTAGGCTTTAGGGTTTAAGATTTTTAGGGTTTAAGGTTTAGTGTGCTTTAGAGTTAGTTTAGGGTTTAGGGTTTAAAGTTTTAGGGTTTAGGGTTTAGGGTTTAGGGTTTAGAGTTTAGGGTTTAGGGTTTATGGTTTAGGATTTCAGGTTTAGGGTTAGTTTATGGTTTAAGTTTAGGTTTAGTTTAAAGGGGTTTAGGGTTTAGGTTTAGGTTTTTTAGTTTTAGAGTTTAGTAGTAGGTTTTAGTTAGTTTTAGGGTTTAGGGTTTAGGGTTAGTTTTTTTGTTTTATTTTAATTTTTTAAATTTTTTAAATTATGTAAATTTTTAGGTTTAGGTTTATTTAGTTTATTTTTTATTTTTAAGTTTTTTTATTTTTTTATTTTAATTTAGGTTTATTTATTTTAGTTTAGGTTTTTGATTTTAGTTTATTTTTTAGGTTTAGGTTTAGGCTTATTTTTTAGTTTAATTTTAATTTTATTTTATTTTTTAGGTTTATGTTTGATTTTTTATTTTTAGGTTTAGGTTTAATTTTTATTTTATTTTTTCAAGTTTAGCTTTTAGGTTTTCATTTTTGGATTATTTTTAGGTTTTATTTTGTTGTTTAGGTTTTGGTTAATTTTTAGTTTATTTTATTTTATTTAATTAAGGGTTTAGCTTTAGTTTATTTTAGGTTTAGGTTTATGTTTTATTTATTTTAGTTTAGTTTATTTTAGTTTAGGTTTAGGTTTATTTTGTTTTCATTATTTTATTTTTATTTTTGGTTTAGTTTTTTTTTTTAGTTTTGGGTTTAGGTTTTATTTTTTATTTATTTTTCAATTTTATTTTTAGGTTTATTTTTTAGGTTTAGGTTTTTATTTAGATACATTCAACAGTGAAGACTTTCTCCTAGGCACGACCGAGCGCAACTACCTCTTTACATTATAATAGATGTTGGTAGATATATGCTATCCAGTGTTCTGGTTGACCTAAGTGTATCACTCAACATTATGAGTCTAAGAATCCTTGCCTACTTAAGGATCGACATCTCCGAACTCCAAAATGAAAAGATGATGTTGAGAGGATTCAATAAACCAGGTGAGAGGGCCTTGTGGTGTTTATTTTTGGATATATGGGGGTAGGGGGGGATACCACACAGATCATAGGGGGGTGGGGTACTTTTTTAGGAGATCGGGTACAACATTGAAGTATGATGTGCTATCTTGAAAGATAGAGGCATCACCCTACAATGGACCTAATCATATAATAAGGACAACTAAGGCATGATGGGTCTTTGAATTTACCTGAGATTTTTCCCCTACTTTACCTAGATGAATAAAGTAGGGTTTATATTAAGCCAGATTGTTAAGTTCCCTATAGAGGTAAGCCTCCATAGTTAATTACATCTTAAGAAATGAAATTTCTTAAGAATACTCTTGTTTAAAGTCGGATACAATATTGAGGTATGATGTACTATCTCGAAAGATAGAGGTATCACCCTACAATGGACCTAATCACATAATAAGGACTCCTAAGGCATGATGGGTCTTCGAATGTACCTGAGATTTTTCCCCTACTTTACTTGGATGAATAAAGTAGGGTTTATATTAAACCAGATTCTTAAGTTCCCTATGGAGGTAAGCCTTCATAGTTAATTACATCTTAAGAAATAAAATTTCCTAAGAATACTCTCATTTAAAGTTGACAATTATCATCTCCAAAGATTTCAAGGTTAGACTATCAAAGGATTTGTTGTATTTTAAAAATCAATTGGGAAAGTTCAAGGAGAAGACTTTTTTTTGGAATCCAAATGAAATAAGTAGGAAATGCTCATGATATTAGGAAGCTTAGTGAGCATTCCAATCTATCCTATGGTTGGCCTTTATAATTTTGAAGTTGAGGAGATTTATATGTTTTGAGTTGAAATTTAATTAGATTACTAAGGCTTATAATCCACTAAAATAAGGTTGTGGGAATGCTTAAGAGGTGAGAATTTATTCTTGTAGCCTAAAGGAAATAGCTACCTCAGAAACTAAATTTAAGGAGCTTTAGTATGAGCTAAAGCACGACCTAAATCTAAACAACAGGTGGACATAAGGGTTTACCTCCACAAGAGAGAATAAATTGTCTGACTTCTAGACTAATAACCACCTGGAGTGGCCGCTAGCTAACTACTCCTATGATTTTAAAATCATGTAGTCTGGTCTTATGAATTGCAAGATAGCTAGGATAGTTATTTAATTAGAAAGAGACAAAAGTTTTAAACACACTCCCTAAGAGACTAGAGAATGAGCGGTATGAGCATATGACTTAATCTATAGATACAAAATATTTTTAAATTTTATTTCATATTAGACACATTATTTAGACACATTATCTTTAGAATTTCTTATGCCTAAATGAATGATGAAATAGGTTATAGGTCAAATCAACTAGATGAAGGTGCTCTCCACTACAAGGGATGCCCTCACATGTCAAGCATTCCTTTATCATGCAAGGATGCAGATCCTTTATGTTCAAGAGAGAAAGAATATGCATGCATGATGTGAAACATACAACCATATAGGTAATGGGTTGCTAAATCTTTTAATTATCTTATTTATGTCTTAGGCTTTATGATGAAGTCATGAGTTGTTTAAAATTTAGTTATGAGTGATTAGTTGCATAGAAAAGTTATTTTTATCCTAAGAGCCAAATCATATCCAAGCCACACATTAAAGCACCTATCATTTAAGAAACTATGAAAGGCATGCCGTCCTAATGCACGATGTAAACATAACATCAAATAATTATATAAACAATCATAAAAGAATAAACGGTCGGTGCGATCGGGTACCACCATACAACTGGAAGAGAGAAAAGATGGATAGTCGTGCTTTACCTTTATACAACCTGGAATATGAAAGAATAATTATAATTGTATTAAATGCAATGGGGGTCTTATTTCTTCATATCTCCATTTTTGATTTGGTTCCTTCTTTGATTTTGATGGTGCTTGCTTCAAAGGTTTCAAGGCACCCTAGACAAAATCCTCCTCATCCTAATCTCTCATAGCACTAATCCTAATTCCTATTGCAAAAATTACATTTTTGTGGGAAAACTAAATCTAACTACACCTACAAAATAGAGGTTAGCTAAATATACATATAATCTAGAGCAGTTGTATTTATAATTTGGACTTAGCATCCTACATATGAGTAACTAAGCCTACCTGTCCTAACTTGGATTATGCTTAAGGATTTAAGAAACCTGCAAAAAGAGCATTCACGTTTATTTTTAGGCATCCTTTAAGCATAATCCCTTATAGAAAATATGATTAGGCTAATATTGGCCTATCATCCAGTCTACGAAGCATACACCCTAACATCCACTCTAAAATAATACATGACATAATAAAATATACATAATACCATACACTGTTCTAACTTAGAGCTAGAAGTGGGGACTTAATTCTAATGTGTGTATTAAGGCTTGTGTGGTAAGTCTTGTTAGGCATTATTGTTATATTTTCTAAGTGTAGAAGGATTGAATTTAACATGAAAGGTTGATTTCACTTGAAGTAGTTTAATTGATTTAAGAATTTTAATTTGTGTTTTCATTTATTTCATTTGATTACACTTAGCAACTAAGTGTTATAAAGAGAGGAAAAGAGGATTGCCCTCTTTCATCCCTACCTTAAGTCATTTTCTAAAGTATATTAATTTGATTTAGTTCTCTTTAGTGAATGTCTTATTGAATGATGTAATTAATCCTAAGTTTAGGTTCACTTTAAATAATCCTAATCAAAATGAAAGGCATCTTAAGATTAATTTAATTCAATTACTACCACACGAAATAAATTAAATCATTCCTTTCCATCACATGTAACACGCATATGATTTAATCCTATGTATATCTATACATGCAACATATTTTAGCACACTTAAATGATGAATGTATGTGTATGTTTAGAATTTATATTTTATTTGATTGAATTATTTAAACATATTAATTTAAAACTTTATCCAAATTCTTACACAAAAAGGACATCAGAATGAAATTAAATAGGCATGTGCCATTATTAAACTATGAAAGTGAGTTAATCAAATTACCTCCTTGGAGCTAGCTAAAGCCTCATCTTCTCAGGATGTCCAGACTATTTACCCATTTGCATTCAAACATATGAAAATTCGTATACATGAACATAGGAAGTAAGCTCCAAATCATATGGCTAATTAATTCAACCACTTAGTCAATTATGAATGAATGCAATTTTATTGTAAAATGGGATTTTAATTGACTAATCACATATACATATACATGTACAAAGATATAGGCAAGTACATGTCATTGTTAAACTAGGGAAGTGAGGTAATCAAATGACCTCCTTGGGGCTAACTAAAGCCTCGTATTCCCAAGATATCTATACTATATACTTGCTTTTCTTGGACACAAATGGATGTATACATAAATGAGGGAAAGAAAACTATGCAAATATTGTATATTTTTTTATTGAATCATTTATATATATGAATTAAAGCTCTATCCAAATTTGAATGTTGAAATACATAAGAATGAAATCAAATAGGTATGTGCTGTTGTTAAACCAAGGAAGTGAGGTAATCAAATGACCTCCTTGGGGCTAGCTAAAGCCTTGTGTTCCTGGGATGTTTAGACTATACACCAATTACCATTCAATCTTAAATAAATCAACACATGAATAGAGGAAAGAGAACTCAACATTCATACACTTAAGCTATAAGCACATGCATTTCTTATGCATTTATAACTAGCATCATAACACATATTATTATTCATTTATAAGCTTTTGAAAAATACATTTGGATTTAATAGTGATAATAGCCACACATATATTAAATTAAATCAACACATGCAAACTTACATAAAGAAAATCCATTTTATTTTACTTGATTTTGAAAAGATGGATGCATGAATTCAATTGACATACCAAATTTAACATGATTGGAAAGAGGAAAATCAAATATAAGCATGCGATTAATTCAACCAAACTAGTTCTTCATGATAATCAAATAAAACAAGATTATTTAAAGCAAACCAAAGCACCTTTATTAATTAAGTTTTGTAATTTATTTGATTTAAAGAGGAGAAGAGAAAACATTACTAGTTGTTTTAAACCCATTCCCACATTAGTGATTTGAATTAATTTAAGAAAATGTAATTATGTTGATTTTATGGCTTAAATAAGTTGAACCCTTAATTAGATGAATTAATCACCCTTACCTATGTCACCTTAAAGTAATTAACTAAATAATTATGAGCCAACATGATTTGCATGGAAAATAAACTTGCAATGATCCTAGGAAATAAAAGGGGCATAAAGCAATTGGCTCATAATTAATAATTAATTAGATTAAGGGACTTAATTAATTACTCTTATGATTTTCCCACACATGTGGACTAACCATAATTTCATTAAACTCTGTTAGGTTATTAAACACCTAAGGATCTACCCCATGATTTAAATAATTAAGGTCTGATGTGATTATGATTTCAATTTGATTAACTGATTTAATTAATTTCATTTTAAAAAAAGGGTGAAATGAACTTAGGGAAAGGGGTCCCAACCTTATTCCTTAGTTCTTACAGTTGAATAATGATTAATAAACTTAATTAACTAATTTTTTATTATTCATGGGATTAATTAATTAGTAATTAACTTAAAAGAGTAGTCAAGGTTTAATTAGTTAATTTTCCTAATTAAGTGAGTAATAAATCCCAAGAACATCTTGGGAGGTAGAGGTCATCCCATTAAATTAACCCACAGAATTTGAGATTAATTGCTCAAGTAATTAAGGAGTAATTAAGCTAATTAATTTTATAATTAAACTTTAATTATTGTTCAAAATTAGTTAAGATCATTTTTAATTAATTCTCCTCTAAAATACCATTAAAATGAGTATTTATTTGCATTTTTATTTTTCTATGATTTTTTATGAGTTTTAGGAGTTTCGGCCATTAAAAATGATTAATTATGCCTAATTAAAGCTTAATCCTGTTGGCTCCATGTGGCGCACTGACGCGGTGCACTTTCTATGTGGCACCATGAGAATGTCTACTTAAAACATATCTGACTCAGTGCTTATGTGGTAGCGGAGGATGCATTTTCTCGTCCTCCATCCGATCTAAGATGGGATGGCTACGATTAATTCCATAGCTTAACAGGATTAAATCAAATTGATCTAGCGAATCTAATTAGAACCGACCATTTCGATCATGTAAAATGGATGGTGCGTGATGTAACATGACATGAGTGAGGGAGAATGGAGTCCGCCTGCTAAGCTCAGATTAATTCTAAAAGGATCCCACACATTCATGACATCGATCGTAGAGGATCCAACGGTTAAGATCACACAAGATGCAAGCTTTCTTCAAAAAGCACCAACCCATTTATGCTTGAAGATCAGTTTTGGAAGCATACCTCGTTGGAGCTCAAGACCAGTAGTTCAAATGATTGAGGAAGCTTCATCTAGTTAAGATGAAGCCCTATTAAGCAACAATTGGATCAATTCCTTGATGTTCACTTAGAAGGCCATAAATTAATGATTTAGAGCTCGACTTATATCAAAGTTCCACCTCTGGTGCTCAGGAAGCTTGGGAGATGATTCACTCTTTCTCAATGAGGCCTAGGGAAGGTGCATACAAAGTTAATTTGAGTTTGATAGAGAAATAAGGAAGTTAGGTCAGAAATGGGAGTGTCCTATTTTTGGACGGATGGGAATGGCATTTTTTTATTGAGGAACGAGCTTGGGAGCTTAGGAAATGGCTCTAGAGACTCTTCTTGGGAAGCTAGGGCTCTAAGAAATGATTTTTCTTTATGTTTGAGTGGAAATGAGGGGATGTATACCTCCTTTTATCTTGATCGGATGGTGCGATCAGGTTTGGCTTCTAATGGCCGTCCGACCATCTCACAGAGTCATGGGTGGTAGGGAGGAAGTTAGTTGGCTTGGCTTGGTTAGTTGAAGGTGTGGAGGTGGATGTCAAAGAGGAATCATGGGTGGCCTATGGGTTTCAAATGCTCTAATGGGGAGGGTGAGGTGATTTCATCTCCCATGGGTCATGGAAAACCCAACCACCCCTTAGGTCAGGTTGGGCAGTGTCCTTGGTGCTTAGGTTTGGCTCAATTTGACTCATTTAGGCTATGCCAAGTTCATATGATTATTTAGGATGTTTTGGTTCAATTGGTTTGGTTTAGTTTATCTTAGATTTGATTTTGGCTCATTTGAATTCAATTGGGCAAATGGGTTAAGTTGACCAATTTGACCAAATTGGCAAAATTATCAATGGTTGGGTGTTGGTTTGGGTTTAGTTCACCAATTTAAGATGATTGTAGGCTTTGGTTTCAATTAATTTGTATTTGGTTTTGATTTAGGCCAATTTGACCCTTTAGGTCAATTTGGGCTAAGTAGGTCAATTGGGTTCAATTGGGTCCAATCATTGCTTTGGTCAAGTTTAACAATCAATTTGAAGTGAACTTGAGCCATTAGTTACAATCAATTTGGTTTTTATTGATTTGACCCAATTTAGTATTTTATATCAATTTGGATAAACTTGCATTAAGAGGGCCAATTGGGTTTGGTTTGACTCAATTGAAGGTTAAGTCATATTCAAATATTGATTTTGATTTGGTATGAATCATTGGTTTGAAAGGATTTGGCTTTGGTTGCAATTTAGCTAGTTTGAGTTCATATGGGTTAAGGGGTTGACTTGGTCAAATGACCAAGTTGACTTGGCTTGACCTAATTTGTGACAATTGATCAACCTAGGGTGATCAAGAATCATGATGGGAGGTTTTGATCAACTTGGTTCAATCCAATTTGGGTAGGATTAGAACTTGGCTCAAATAGGTCAAATTGCCCACTTTGGGTTAAGTGGACCAATTGGATTTAGTTTGCTTAATTTTTGGATGAGTTTGATTTAGTTGAGTTTATATATGGATTTGGGATTGATATATAAATTCAATTCCAATTGGCTTGGGTTCAAATGAGTTTTGGTTTATTTGAACATTTCAAGTCAAAAGGGTTAAGTTGGTTTGACTTGGGTTGATTTTGGTTTTGCTTGATGATTGTAGATTTCATTATATTTGTGAATATGATTGAAGGTATGATTGATTCATGAGAAAATCAATTAAATTTTGGTTTTGGAATGAAAGAATTTGGCTAAGTACATGGAAATGGATCATGTGGCTTAGGTTTGGATTTTGATTTGGTTTGATTTAGTTTTGTTGATTTAAATGTATATGTCATTTAAATTTGTGAAGATGATTGAAAATATGGTTGATTTGTGAGAAAATGAATTCATTTTGACTTGATTTGGATTAATATTTGGCTAAGTCCATGAAATAGGTTATATGGCTTAAGAAGGGTTTTGATTTAATTTGATCTAGTTTGATTTAGTTTTGATCATTTGAATGTAGATTTGACTTATATTTAAGAATATGATTGAAGATATAAATTGATTATGAGAAAATAAATTGATTTTGGATTGATTTAGATTATGATTTGGCAAAGTCTTGGGATAGGTCATATGGCCTAGGAAAGGTTTCAAGTTTGGATTTGATCATGGGCTTCAATCATTTTGGTTTGGAATTTGGGTTTGGATTTGGATTTTAATTTGATGTTTGAATTGAACTTGAGGTTTGATTTTAGAAGGTGAACATGGATTGGATTTGGGTTGTAAGGTAGGTGGATTATCTTAATCCCTAAGGCATAACCTAATCCAATGGTTAACCTTTCTATGTCTTTAAGCTTATGTTAAGTGTTTACCCAATTGCTAGAAGGGTCTTATGACTAGGGAAGTCATGGTATCTAGAAGACTCCTAAGTCTATAGGAAGATTGAATCCGCACTCCAAAAGTGAGGTCAATAGGCCTTAGGCTCTATAGTGTTGCCCTTTGAGATAGATGATTGGAAGACCAAAACCAAGTTTCATATTATAGACTCGGATACATATTTCAACACTTTGCTAGGGAGACCATGGATACATGAGAACAACATAATTCCATCCTCTCTACATCAATGTATAAAGTTTGTGAGAGATGGGATTGTCTACCATGTCAAAGGAGATCTCAAGCCATTTATAGTTCATGAGGTCAGCATATATGATGATGCAGCTTACTACCTCCCTGAAAATCAACAAGTCTATTCTCCCAAACTTGTCCAAAGTTTAAAAATAAAAGAAAAATAAAAAGAAAAAGAAAAATAATATAAAAGAGAAAATGAAAAAGGAAATAAAAGGGAGTGGAAATAGACTTGGAGGAGGAAGTGGAGCCTAACATTAGATTCCACTCATAGTTCATTACTCCATTAAAACATATGGGTAGGATGACCTGACATCCACTAGGTAGAGGAAGAGGCCAGTTCAGAGGCAATCCTAGGGGTGGAAAACTTTCTTATTGATCACCTAATGAAAGATATGTCCCAACTACCAAGAGTACACTTGCTATCCATATAAACTTACAATCTAGTTCATAGAATGAGTCTTACATGGTTAGTACACTAGCCAACTCTTCTCAGTAATAGATTCCCTTGAAGGTGACACTTGAGCCAGATAGCAATGAAGATCGGGCTCTAAAGCAAAACATAGTGTATCCAAGTCTAATCCCTACTGAGGCTAATTATCCACCCATTGAGAAGCATTGCCTAGCTTTAATCTTTGCGTCCCAAAAGCTACATCACTACATGCTCCCTCATAAGGTGAACATAATCTCTAGGATGAATCCACTACAGTATCTCATGACATAGTTGATGCTATCTGGACAGTTGGCACGATGGTCCATGATCCTCTAGTAGTTTGACATTACCTTCGTACCCCTCCATGCTATGAAAGGACAAGCATTAACGGATTTATTAGTAGCATACCCACTTTCTATTGACTCTCCGCTTAGTGGTGATCTCCTAGATGAACAATTCATGAACTAAGGGGATACTAGCATTCACCATTAGGAGATGTACTACGATGGTCCGGCTTCCTCTCAAAGAGGAGAAGAACCACAATCTACTATTCCAGATAAGGCAGGGTTAGGAATAATTCTCTTAACTCTGGACCATGATGTGATGAGATTTTCATATCATATGTCCAATCCTTGCACCAACAATGAAGCCGAATATGAGGCTCTGATTGCCAATCTGGAGTTAGTCATTACTCTAAACATCTAGAACATCAACATCTTTGAGGATTCTTAACTAGTTATCAACCAAATCGCTAGGTCCTATAAGGTTATAAAGCCCAAGCTCCAACACTTCCGCAAGTACATAATTGAGTTGTTAGCCCAAATCCTAGAGGTTACCATTTTTAAGATTCCTCGAGGAGAGAACGTCGTAGAGTATGCTTTAGCCAAGCTTTCAAAGGAGTTGTCATGTTCAAATGATGTGTCCATATCAATAAAGGTCCAAAATAGATAAGTATTATCCCTTATTGATACTGAACTCATCAAAAAGTACTCTCTTGAAGGGTAGGTTGCCATTCCCAAGAAGGATGAGGAGTTAGATTGGAGGCAACCATTCATGGATTACCTAAATAAAGGCAAACTACCTTAAGAGAAGTCCCAAGCCCATCAGATTAAGCAGAGAGCACTTTACAATGCTCTTGTGGATGGTGCCTTGTGCCGGTGGACGTTCAATCAAATGTGGTTACATTATTTAGACAAGAATGAAGCCCGCAAAATCATGACTGAGGTACAATAAGGATTATGTGGAGCCAACAAATCCAATATGAAGATGAAAGCCAAGATCAAGAGACTAGGATACTGCTGGCCATCGATGATCAAAGATTGCATGGATATGGCTAGGCAATGCCATGAATGCCAAATATAGGGTGTGATCCTACACCAACCACCCAACATAATACATCCTACATTGGCTTCATGGCCATTCGAGTGTTGAGGTACCGACATAGTGGGTCTGATTGATCCTCTTTCTTCTAAGGGTCATCAGTTCATCTTAGCTTCACTCACTTCCAAATGGGTGAAGGTGATTCACTGAGAGGTCATAGCTTCGAGTGCTCCAGTTTTCTAGAAACCATATTGTACATAGGTTTAGAGTGCTTCGATGAATTATATCTGATAATGGCACAACATTCAAGAACACTGAGATCAACAACTTTGCTCGAAGACACAGAATAGATTGAAAATAATCTACCATAAATTACCCAAGGGAAAATGGCCTAGCAGAAGCCTTCAATAAAACTCTCATTCAAATACTGAAGAAGACACTCGATAATAACAACCGATAGTGGCATGAGTAGTTAGTTGAAGGTTTATGGGCCTACCGCACCACATATAGAACTCCAACTCAATCTACTCCTTTCTCTTTAATGTATGGGTCTAAAACTATTCTATAATTAGAAGTCCAACTCCCATCACTAAGGATAGCTGTGGGTAGCAAGATCATAACAGAGCAGAACACCAAGTTGGGGTTAGAAGAGCTTGAAGGTTTAGAGGAGAGACGCCTACGAGCATGCCAAAATCTTAAGTTGTACAAAGATAAAATGATTCAAGCTCACAACAAGTTAGTCTTTCTTAGTGCTTTTCAAGTAGGAGAGCTTATTATAGTTCTAAGGAGACTGATTATTGCCTGTCGTAAGATGGGAGGTTTGAACCCACTTGGGAAGGCCCTTTTACCATAGAGTAGGCCTACCAAGGTGGATCTTATCAGCTCATTAATCATAAGGGAGAGAGCCCAATGCTTCCAATTAATGGGATCTGCTTAAAGAAATATTATAAATCTTATTTGAAAATAATTATCATCAATGAAAATTCCATTTTGAATTCAATCTCTTCCATGTTGAAAGTATTCTTGTTTGCGAGTTTGCCATGATGTGTTTAGGGTAAGTGTAAGGAACTTGAGTGGCATTCTATCCTTCATTGACACAACATGAACACAAACTACATATAAACATATAAAATAAACACATATCTTTTATCTTGGGCTAGTCTGAGTTGAGATAACGCCCTCAGTGACACTCACTCAGTAGCTGCTCTAGGTCGAGTTGACATGCTACCCTACTAGTGTGTCACCCTAGTGGTCTTCTTGCTTTGGAGAATGTAAGTCTGCTATGCTTTCCTTCCTTACTTGGCCACTACATACCAATGAGTGCCTTATTAGTTTGGTAGGCCTTACTTCATGGCCGGTAAGCTACCTTATGTTGGCTTCATTTAAGAGGATGTGAGTCTGCTATGGTTTCTTCTTGGATTAGCCTTCGTGCACTAACTCAATCGAGTATATTTGAGGTTTAGGATAAGTCCCCTAGTGGCTTCTGCCTTCCTGACTAGTTCAAGTCTAGGTCTAGTCCTTCCTTAGGGATCCCCGCTTAGTAGTCGCTCTAGGTCAGAAAACATCTGTCCCGTCGATGACCGACTATCCCAATGATCAGTTTCACTTGGAAAGTTATAAACCTACATGCTTTCTTTTTAGATTGATCGTTTCATGCTGACGGGCACCTTAGGTTGGTTGGTTCTCACTATGTTGATAGTACACCACTCATGGTGACGGATACACCTTAGGTTGGTTGGTTCTCGCACCTTAGGATACACCACTCATGGTAGATGTAAGTCTGCTATACTTTCTCCTTGAGTTGGCCATCGTACACTTATAAGCTATCTTTTCCAAAGCTAGGGATAACACCCCTAATAGCACCACCCCTGTGGGCAGTATATTTTGATCATGTCTTTTGCGACCCCATTTAGACACTACCCGGGTTACTATCAGATTGGATAGTTCCCCTTTCCTAGTAACTACCCCTATGGTTGGAGAATTCATCCTATGGATGTGCAGATTCTCCCTTAGTCTAGTAAATCTAAGATATGTTAAGATTGACATAGCCCCTTCTTAGTGTGGTCCCTTGCAGACCAACAGGGTCCATGCAAAGATATAAACAAAATCTATATTCACTTGTGGATTAGGAGGACACCCTTAGCTGTACCTTTTCCTAAGCAGGCATCCTATCTTTAGGGCAGTGTCAGCAAAACTCCCTATATGAATCACTTGACTACTCTTAAGTTGATATAAGTCCCTAGCGGCATTCACTTAGCAGTCGCCCCTAAGTCGAGTTTGATTTGTTGTGATACGAACATGTCACCCTAGCGATTGTTCCCTGCTTTAGAAGATGTAAGTTTGCTTCTCTTTCTTCCTAGTGCAACCATTGCACACCGATAGGAAACACTTTAGGTTGGCTAGCTCTACCCCACAACCAGTAGACTATCCCTTCGAATTTGTAAATCTGAGATAGGATAAGTCTAATATAGCCCCTTCTCAATGGGTCCATCGCACACCAACATGGTCCATAAATTAAATCTTCAAATTTGATTGAGCTTACATCCCCAGCAGATACGCCCTCAATTCAAAATCAAACTAAACCAAAGAAACCATATCAAATCACATGAATTTAAGATAAAATTAATCCTGACTACTTTTGAGTTGACATAAGTCTCCAGTGGTATTCACTCAGTAGTCTCCCTAGGTCAGGTTCAATTTGTTGTGCATCTAATAGGTCACCCTAGTGGTTATTCCTCGCTTTGGAAGATGTTGCAATGCCTTCTTCCTAGCACAACCATTGCACACCGAAAGGCAACCCATTAAGTTGGCTAGCTCTACCTCGCAGCCAGTAGACTATCCCTTTGGATTTATAAACCTAAGGTATGTCAAGGCCGATATAGCCCCTTCTAAGTGGGTTCATCATACAATGATAGGATCCATACATTAACTCAGGTTAAATTAAACCCAATCTGATTTTCCCCAATGGAGACCCAAATCATATGTTAATAAGTCAGCAAATAAATCAAATTCAGAACCAACCTCCCCAGTGGAGCCAAATTAAACCAACTCCCCTAGTAGAGTGTATATTAAAGAAATCCAACCAAACTCTTATTCCTAGTGGTTACATCCCCAAACAAAACTATGAAATCAAACTCAAATCCAATCCCCAGTAGATAGCCTGAACTTGTTTCCCTAGTGGAAGGTACATATACCCGATCCCCACTGGACTCAAGCCTATATCTCTAGCAGATATGCCTCCACATCAATTAAAACAAAAAAAAATTAAAGTTGATTCAATCTTAATCCCCTGTCGATTATATATTCTTATCCCCAATGGATCTTCTTTTCATAAATTATATAATCAAATCAATTTTAAACCTTATCCCAAACTAATTTTCTTTTTCTATGCCCTTGACATAGACCCCTCACATGTCATGTCCAATGCATGTGTGATCCCCTAGCGAGTCTCCCTCCATATCCTTGGCATGGAAATCTCATCAAATCTTATTTCTTTTCATATGCACACCTTTAATACTTCAACCAAAAGACTAACAATGTATTCATCCAAATTACATCATCTTAACATTGTAATCAATAAATTATAATTTGTGATGGTTCAAGCTCAAACTAACTATATAATATCATGCAAAACATATCATAGTGTGAATTAGCACACCATATTATATTATAATATATGATGTATATTATAATTTGTTATAATATAATATATTGTCTAACATTACACCTAATTAGAATCACTTAAAGGATCAAATAAAAAAAAATTCTCAAAATATGAATAATGTTCATTTTGTATGTAAATTTGCTATTTTTCTATTAGAAATGATACAAAATAGCATAAGTTATTGCTTGGTGTGTGTGTCATGAATTTGGCCAAATTCTTCCATCTCAACCTTCAAATTAACAGTTTTGTGAGTTTTGACCCAATGTATTATAACAAAAGTAAAATATACTAAAATGTACAATAACATTTAGTAACACACCACCACATTCATATATATGTGTATGTACATATAGTTTATTATGCTTTCATATAATACATTATCTTACATTACACCTTAAAATGAATCACTTTAAGCAAAAAATTTATAAATTTTGGTTGAAAAATGAACATTAATTTTTTGATGCAAAATTCCATTCTTTTGATTAAACGACACACCATAGCACACCCCTAATGATGTTCCCTAAAGCTTACCTTAATGGCTAAATCCCATCATCTCAACCTATAAATTGGTATTTTTATGAATTGTACCACTACAAACTCTACTACATCATACTATAACAAACTAAAATAAGCTAAACAACAAGTAGTAATACACATTAGTATGCCATAATACATGATGCTACACTATGTTATGGCATCCTATATTATAATACACTATAATAGATTATATTATATTATATTACATATCACATCACAAAGGATTACTTTAGATATAAAATAAAAAAATTAGTCTAAATAATAAAAAACTATATATTTTAGTCGTATCACTTACATATTTTAAATTGAAATAATATATTATGATGCCATGCTCCACCTATTATGAATTTGGCTAAATTCAACCATTTTAAAGTCTGAATCAATATTTTTATAAATAATGCTAGTGTAGGCTCGACTGCATGATTATAAAATACTAAAAGAATTTAAAATGCGTAGAACAATATATTATGATATATGATGCTATACTATGCTACGACATATAATATTTATTTAGAACATAAAATCTTACCTTTTAGACTACAAGTGGCATACAACACCTTTGGTACTACAACCTAATTCCCACTTCAAATTTAACAAATTTCATCATTTGATTTTTTAAATCAATATTTTTTATGATTTATATAATATAGACTATAGGGAATAATACCATAATATAATAAAACATTTCCAAACATCTTATAACATCCAAAAATACATCACTATGTGCTCAAATTTATGATGCTACATTATACTATAATACATGGTATTATAATATGATTTAGGGTTAGGGTTTAGGGTATTCAAATCTCTAACAGTCAAGGGAAATTCTCTTGAAGACATTTTCTTTAGCTACCATAACTATGTTAAGATTAGGTCATTCTTTAGATCTACTCCTAATGACATCTTTATTCAAGGTTTAGGGTTTAGGGTTTGGGATTGGGTTTTGTGGCTTAGGGTTTAGGGTTAGTTTTGGGTTTAGGGTTTAAGGTTTAGGGTTTAGGGTTTAAAGTTTAGGGTTTAGGGTTGTAGGTTTTAGGTTTTGGGTTTATGGTTTCAGGGTTTAAGGTCTAGGGTTTAGGGTTTAGGGTTTTATTTTGAGTTTATTTTATTTTTTATTTTTATTTAGTTTTTTTATTTTTATTTAGTTTGGTTTATTTATTTTAGGTTTATTTATTTTAGTTTAGGTTTCTTATTTTAGTTTATTTTTTAGGTTAAGCTTTTATTTAGTTAAGTTTTATTTTTATTTTATTTTGAATGTTTAGGTTTAGGTTTAGGGTTTTATTTTATTTTTTTAGGTTTAGGTTTTAGGTTTTTATTTTAAGTTTATTTTAAGGTTTTATTTTTTAATTTAGGTTTAGATTTATTTTTATTTTATTTTATTTTATTTAGTTTAGGTTTAGGTTTAGTCTTAGTTAATTTTAGGTTTATGTTTTGGTTTTATTTATTTTAGTTTAGGTTTTAGTTTATTTTATTTTTAGTTTAGGTTTAGGTATTTTTTAGATTAGGGTTTAGGTTTTATTTTTTATTTATTTTTAGGTTTTATTTTTAGGCTTACTTTTTATGTTTAGGTTTTCATTTAGTTTTTATTTTATTTTAATTTAGTTTTATTTTATTTTTATTTTACATTTAGTTTTTATTTTACGAAGGTTTTTTATTCTTTTGTTTATTTCATTTTTTGGCTTAATTTAGGTTTTTCTTTATTTTATTTTTTTATTTTATTTTTTTATTTTATTTTTAGGTTTACATTTAGGTTCTAGTTTAGTTTTATATTTTATTTTATTTATTTAATTTAATTTAGGTTTAGGTTTTTTTACTTATTTTTTTTAGGTTTTATTTAGTTTAGGATTTAAGGTTTAGAGTTTTAGGATTTACTATTTTAAGGTTTAGGGTTTTGGGTTTAGGGTTAGCATTTAGGATTTATGGTTAGGGTTTAGGGTTTATGGTTTAGGGTTTAGTGTTTAGGCTTTAGGGTTTAGGGTTTTCATGGTTAAGGGTTAAGGGTTTAGGCTTTAGGTAGAGGGTTTTTAGGGTTTAGGGTTTAGGGTTTAGGGTTTTGAGGTTTACAATTTAGGGTTTAGCATTAGGGTTAGCATTATTTAGGTTTTAGGTTTAGCGTTTAGGTTTAGGTTATTTACTTAGGTTTTATGGTTTAGGTTTATTTTAGGTTTAGGGTTTAGGTTGTAGATTTATTTATTTATTATTATTTATTTTAGGGTTTAGTGTTTAGTTTTTTAAATAAAAAATTAAGTAAACAGATAGGTTTAGGTTTATTTAGTTCATTTTTTATTTATTTTAGTTTATTTTATTTTTTATTTTTATTTAGGTTTATTTTTTATTTTTATTTAGTTTGGTTTATTTATTTTAGGTTTATTTATTTTAGTTTAGGTTTTTTATTTTAGTTTATTTTTTTTTAGGTTTAGGTTTTGGTTTAAGTTTATTTTTTTTTAGTTTAGTTTATTTTATTTATTTTTAGGTTTAAGTTTTATTTTTTATTTTTTAGGTTATAGGTTTAGGTTTTATTTTATTTTTTTTTATGTTTAGGTTTAGGATTTTTTTTGATTATTTTAGGTTTTATTTTTTTAGTTTAAGTTTAGGTTTATTTTTAGTTTATCTTATTTTATTTATGGTTTTGGTTTAGGTTTTCATTTAGTTTATTTTAGGTTTAGGTTAAGGTTTCATTTATTTTAGTTTAGTTTATTTTAGTTTGGGTTTTGATTTATTTTATTTTTTTACTATAGGTTTTGGTCTTCTTTTAAGGGTTTAAGTTTTTATTTATTTATTTTTACATTTTATTTTTATGTTTAGTTTTTAGGTTTAGGTTTTTATTTATTTTTTATTTTATTTTATTTTAGGTTTATTTTCTTTTTATTTTAAGTTTAGTTTTTATGTTATTTAGGTTTTTTATTTTTTAGTTTAGTTTAGGTTTTTATTTATTTTATTTTAGTTTAGATTTTATTTTTTTATTTTTTTATTTTTTTAGGTTTAGGTTTTAGTTTAGGTTTATATTTTATTTTAGTTTTTTATTTTATTTTGGTTTAGGTTTTTCTATGTAGTTTATTTTTAGGTTTTATTTAGTTTAGGGTTATGTTTTTAAATGTTTAGAGTTTAGGGTTTTATTTTAGATGAGGGTTTTGGGTTTTAGGTTTTGGGTTTAGGGTTTGGTGTTTTGGGTTTAGTGTTTAGGGTTTAAGGTTAAGGGTTTAGGGTTTAGGCTTAGGTTTTAGGGTTTAGGGTTTAGGTTTTAGGGTTTTAGAGTTTTGGGTTTAGAGTTTAAGGTTTTGTGAGTTTAGGGTTTAGGTTTTAGGCCTAGGGTTCAGGTTTTAGTTTAGGGTTTAGGGTTTTTGGTCTTTTTTTTAACAGGGAACAAATTTAGATTGAACATTTATGCTTTTTGATTTCATCAACCAAGTAACACAACAAGTTTTTTGAGAAATAAGCGAAGACATAGATAAAAAATGAACAAGTATAGAGCAAATCAAAAGCCCTAGATAACTAGAACTATCTCTATTGTAAAGACCCAGTTCCATAAGCACCTGATTGGATATTCTTATTTCTCCGGTTCCCATCGAACCAACCTTTAGTGGGATCAACCATCATATCTCATCTCCTCCCTCACCATAGTTGTAACCTCCATCGCTCTCCTCCACTACTTACCCCCACCTCCATATCCACCGGCACCTCCAGATCCCCAGCTTAACCCCCACCTTTGCCTTCTCACCATGATCTACACGGATAGTTGGCAGACATTCCACAAGGTTATGTACATTCTTGATTTAGGTTTATTAAGTTTTAGGGTTTACGTTTGTTTTTTAATTTATTTAGTTACTTTAGGTTTATATTTAAGGTTTAGAGTTAGGGTTTAGGTTTTAGGGTTTAGGGTATAAGGTTTAGGGTGTGGGGTTTAGGGTTTAGGGTTTAGGGTTATAGTGTTTATGCTTTTAGGGTTTAGGGTCTAAGGTTAGGGTTTTAGGTTTAGACTTTAGGGTATACGGTTTAGGTTTTTGGATTTAGGGTTTAGGATTTAGGGTTTAGGGTTGTAGATTTAGGGTGGTAGGTTTTGGGTTTTGGGTTTAGGGTTAATTTTTAGGTTTGGGGTTTAGGGTTTAGAGTTTAAGATTTTTTTTTTTAAATTAAGTAAATCGGTAGGTTTAGGTTTATTTCATTTATTTTTTATTCATTTTAGTTTATTTTATTTTCTATTTTTATTTATGTTGATTTTCTATTTTTATTTAGTTTAGTTTATCTACTTTAGGTTTATTTATTTTAGTTTTGGTTACTTATTTTAGTTTATTTTTAGGTTTAGGTTTATATCTTATATGAGTTTTATTTTTATTTTATTTTTTAGGATTAAGTTTTATTTTTTATTTTTAAGTTTAGGTTTAGGTTTTTATTTTATTTTTTTTAGGTTTAGGTTTTAAGTTTTTATTTTAGTTTAATTCTTAGGTTTTATATTTTAGTTTAGGTGTAAGTTTATTTTTAGTCTATTTTATTTTATTTAATTTAGGTTTAGGTTTAGGTTTAGTTTATTTTAGGTTTAGATTTAGGTTTAGGTTTAGGTTTAGTTTATTTTAGGTTTAGTTTATTTTAGTTTAGGTTGAGGTTTATTTTATTTTGTTTATTTTATTTTTATTTTAGCTTAGATTTTTTATTAGTTTAGGGTTTAGGTTTTTATTTTATTTTGTTTTTATTAAGTATACTAGTAAGTTTAGGTTTATTTAGTTAATTTTCTAATTTTAGTTTATTTTATTTTTTTATCTAGGTTTACTTTTATTTTTATTTAGTTTAGTTTATTTATTTTAGGTTTATTTATGTTAGTTTATTTTTTAGGTTTAGGTTTACTATTTAGTTTAGTTTTATTTTTATTTTATTTTTTAGGTTTAGGCTTTGTATTTTATTTTTAGGTTTAGGTTTAGGTTTTTATTTTTTTATTTTTTTAGGTTTAGGTTTTAGGTTTTTATTTTAGGTTTTTTTTAGGTATTTATTTTTTAATTAAGGTTTGGGTGTAGTTTAAGTTTATTATATTTTATTTAGTTTAGGTTTAGGTTTTATTTATTTTAGTTTAGTTTATCTTAGTTTAGGTTTATGTTTATTTTATTTTTATTTTAGGTTTAGGTTTTTTTTTAGTTTATAGGTTTTATTTTTTTTATTTTAAGTTTATTTTAGGTTTATTTTTTTGGTTTAAATTTTTATTTAGTGTTTATTTTATTTTTATTTATGTTATTTTTATTTTTATTTTTGGATTAGTTTTTATTTAATTTAGCTTTTTATTTATTTTATTTTAATTTAGTTTTTACTTTTATTTTATTTTCTTTTTAGGTTTAGGTTTAGGTTTAGTTTTTTTTTTATTTTTTATTTTCATTTTTTTGGTTTAGGTTTTCTTATTTATTTTATTTTTTAGGTTTATTTTAGGTTTATTTTAGGTTTAGGTTTAGTTAGTTTTTTTAGTTTATCGTTTAGTGTTTAGGTAGGTTTAGGTTTTAGGTTTTGATTTAGTTTAGGGTTCTAGTTTTTAGTTTAGGATTTAGGTTTAGGTTTAGGTTTAGGTTTATTTAGTTAGTTTTGTTTAGGTTTAGGGTTTAGTTTTAGGGTTTAGTTTAGGTTTAGGTTTAGGTTTATTTATAGTTTAGGGTTTAGGTTAGTTTATTATTTAGGGTTTAGTATTTTATGGTTTAGGGTTTAAGATTTTAGTTTAGTTTATTTGGGGTTTTTTTAGGTTTAAGTTTATTTTCTTTTTAAAATTTAAATTTATGTTTTCTTTAGTTTATTTAATTTATTTTAGTTTATTTTAGTTTTTTATTTTTTCTTAGGTTTATTTTTTATTTTTATTTAGTTTATTTTATATATTTTAGTGTAATTTTTTTAGTTTATTTTTTAAGTTTAGGTTTATCTTTATTTTTTAGTTTAGTTTTGCTTTTATTTAATTTTTTAGGTTTAGGGTTTATTTTATATTTATAGGTTTAGGTTTAGGTTTTTATTTTATTTTCTTAGGTTTAATTTCTAGGCTTTTTTTATTTTAAGTTTTATTTTAGTTTAGGTTTAGGTTTATTTTAGTTTATTTTATTTTATTTAGTTTAGGGTTTAGGTTTAGTTTATTTTAGGTTTAGTTTAGGTTTTATTTATTTTAGTTTAGTTTATATTACGTTTTTGTTTTTTTTAGTTTAGGGGAATTTTTATTTATTTTAGGTTTTATTTTTGATTTACTTTTTTAGGTTTATGTTTTTATTTAGTTTATTTTTTATTTTATTTTGGTTTATTTTAATTTTATTTTCATTTAGTTTTTATTTTATTTTGGTTTTTTAATTTAGGTTTATTTTAATTTTTTAGTTTAGCTTAGGTCTTTATTTATTTATTTTATTTTATTTTTTATTTTTTAGTTTTAGGTTTAGGTTTAGGTTTTTATTTTTATTTATTTTTTATTTTATTTAGGTTTAGGTTTATTTATTTATTTATTTTTATGTTTTATTTAGTTTAGGCTTAAGTTTATAGGTTTTTACATTTTTAGGGTTTAAGGATTTGGGTTTAAGGTTGAAGGTTTAGGATTTGGGGTTTAAGGTTTAGTGATGTAGGTTTTAGAGTTTAGGGTTTAGGGTTTAGGGTTTAGGGTATAGGCTTTTAGGGTTTAGGGTTTTTTGGGAAACCCATATGGAATTTTATTGCCACAAAAATGGATTACAAGGTCCTTAAAGGGATAAACTCAACTATGCTCAAAGAGCTGTCAGAGTAAATCTATCTAAGTACATCCAAAAGTAAAAGAAAAGATAAGCAAAAGATACAAATTGATTAACATATATAAACAAATGAAGGATAAGGTTAATGTTCGATGTGAGAATGCACAATGGAGTAACACTGAGAAAAAGGAAAAGCACACAGATTGTAGACAGAAAGAAGTTAGAAAGTTAATACTGAGAAATATATTAGCAAATTGAGAATGGTAAAAATAAAGAGGTGTGATAAAGGTGGCTCACGCTCAGTCACACTAAGTTATGGCAGATGCAAATATGAGCATCCAAACTTCAGCAGAAGGGTTACATCACAAAATACCAAACCAAAAGGAGTGAAATCATCTACCATAGCCAACAAACAGATAAACCATTTGATGAAGATCTGTTGAGCCATAATACCTACAAACATAGGCAAAGTTGTATAAGAGTAAAAGAAAGAGTTGCAAAGAGCAAAGTGGGTAAGGGGATCACATGCAAATTATATGTCATCATATTAGGCTCCATGGCATGATAATCCCAACTCAAAAAGAGCCATCAATGTTAGGTCATCTAGATTTTAACCATTTAAAGGATTAATGAGACCAACAAGAAGAGTCACGAGGAAACAACAGAAATTTCAAACCAAAAAGAAAAGAATTAAATGGAATTAATAAGGACAATAATAAATATAGTCTTGGTAAACAGTCCAGTAAGCAATTCAGGGTTATTTCCTAGAAAAGGATAACCAAAGAATGTAACTAATGCAGCTCTTAATAACCTCCTTGTTTCAAAATTAATAAAATAAAGTGAAATAGCAAACCCCAATCCCAAATTACCATAGGAAATGGGAATACAACAACAGATAAGAAGGGATAGGTAAAGGGCAGCTCCCCACCACAAATAGCTCCAATAAGAGACAATCAGAGATAACACCATAGGATCAGCTTGCTTATCATCAATAATCTAGTTGATAGAAAAGAATGTAAGTAATGCGACTCTTAACAACCTCCTTGATTCAAAAATTAAAAAGTAGCAAATATAAAGGGAAGCAGCATATCCCAAGGACAAATAACCACAGGAAATGAGAGTACAATAGCAGGTATAAAGAATCAAGTAAGGGGCTGATCCCCACCATAAACAACTCAAACAAGTGGTAATCAGAGATAACACAACAAAAGCATCTTGCTTATCATTAAACTCAATAATCTAGTTTAACCAACAGTCATGATAGTAATATCCAGCTAGTTGGCCATAAATCCATCCATTGAGATTAAACAGTGCAAAGATTAAAATCAAGAGAGGCAAAAGCATAATCACAATGATCTGCACAAATCTAGCATAACCATAAGGGAAAAAATAGCAATAGATGAAGTTGGAGCTTATGTTCAAAAAACCTAAATGCAATAAGAATAATGCAAAACAACCAACAACCATAAAAACAACCTGCTGGATAAAGGACCCAGAAATCTAAAGGCTAATAGGATAAGCAATAATACAATTATTACCCCCACTATATAAAACTCTGTTAGAAGACAGATAAGTAGAATGAAAATTGAAGGTGTTCAAAAGATGATCAGTAGAAATGTCCCTTCAGGTAAATATAATCAGTGGCTAAACCCATCTCGGTTAAAACAAGCGCATTAAGTCCAATTACGCAAGGGATAGTAAAAT
This sequence comes from Cymbidium sinense, assembly GCA_021442155.1. Classification (NCBI taxonomy): domain Eukaryota; kingdom Viridiplantae; phylum Streptophyta; class Magnoliopsida; order Asparagales; family Orchidaceae; genus Cymbidium; species Cymbidium sinense. Next base: position 262,631,819 of record CM038214.1, on the reverse strand, counting down.
AAATAACATCAAAATGTCCCTACAAAGATGGATAACCCGAAGCGGGAAGCAGACAAAAGATTGGTGATCTAGATCAACCCCAAGATATAAAATAGCAGCAAGTTGGCCAAAAACCAACCCAATTAAAAAACAAAATACAAAAGTTAATTTCTAGATAGATAGGGAAAAGGCTTGGCCAAGACTAGCAGAGTGGAAAAAACAACAACAAGTTAAACCAGCTACAGGCCTGATGGAAATAGGAAGCAATGAAAATCAAAGAAGAATACATAACAAAGATAACCTTGGATAAAGGACCCAAAAATCCAAAAGCCAATAGTGGAGAAAATAGAACAGTTAAAGAACCCATCATATAAAACTACAATAAAAAACAAAGTAGAGGGATAGAGACAAAAGGGGTTCAGAAAATAACCAAGAAATAAACCCTTCCAGAAAGGGGTGATCAGGCATGAAGCTAAACCCACAATCTCATGGAAAGCATACTGAAAACCCAATAAGAAAGTCCAAACCTACAATGAGATAACAAAAAAATAAGAAAAAATAGCCTCTCACCAGCGGTGGGAAATGAGGTTAGCCAAATCAAACAAGACAACTCAAAAGGACCACAGAAAGGAAAGACAACCCCAGAAGTAGCAAGCTGGGTAAAAGAATCAATGAGCTAGAAGAGCCAACATCCAAGAGAATAAATAACACAAGTTGGCCAAAAAACAATGCAATGCAAATAGACAAAATGAGGGTAGCCAAAGCAAACAACAAAGTAACTCCAAAAGCAAGCATAGCGCCTCTTGAACAAGCAAGACAAATAATAGTTTCGAACAAGGGATTCAATGTTTGTGTAATCCAACAACCAAGATAAAAATAATACAAGTTGGCCATAAAACCTCCCATTGCAAATAGACAATATAGAAGATAAGTCCTAGAAAGATGAGAAATGATTAGCTAAAAGTGGTGATCGTGGCCAAACAAAAGAAAGAAATGAGAACAACAAACAAAAAAAAAGCCAAAAACCATAAGGTTAACCTTCAAAGAGATCTTGATAATAACAATAGAAATGCTGTGTTTTTCCTTACAGGTAGGACAGAGGTGGTAAGCATACAATAAACCAACCCAAAGAGCAGTAATTAAAACATCAGGAGAGATATTGCATCCAACATAAAATACACCAACAAGTAACATAAGTACAACATAGATTACTAAGTGGTTCAAAGCAAAGTCATCTTTGATATATAGCCAAACACAAAATATTATGCCAGTAGCTAATCCCACATCATCAATAATATTGAAAGTCCAGAGATAATTCCAATCCTACAGAGAAGGAGTTATAAAAGTAAGGCTAGTGCAAGAGCTCTCCTTACAGGATGTGGAGATAAGGATATGAAACATAGCAGAGGCAACAACCATATAAGGAGATGAATATCAGTTAAAATAGCTATAAAGATATCGGTATAATTAAACATTGAGGCAAGGATCCCATAATATAATTCCAGAAAGGGATAGAAATCATCTGTGATCAAAGAGTACAACAGCAACAAATAAAGCATTAAATAATATATCTCCCTGCAGCAAACAGTGAACACTTTATCAGCATTGACGGTAAAACCCCAATCAAAGTTAGGGTAAGTAAACCAATAGCAGATGTCACACAGCTCAATAAATGGCCAACAAGGAGTAAAAGGATGATGCATCAGCAAATTCCAAATGAACAACAACACCATATCATTGAAAGTACTAGAAATAGGAAGGTCCCAATTAGAATTAATGCAATTAAATCAACAGCACATGCCACAAAAATTTGTAGAAAAACACCAAGGGATATTCGGATGAAGCATCAGCAATTACCAACAAAATAACAACACTGAATAGAAAATTCATGCAGTTAAACAGGAATTGAGATAGATCAAGCCAGAGGTTAGATTAGTTTCTAAGATAAGGGAGCCCAGTATTTTCCAGATTAACCAAGCCACGCAAATGTTTAGGAAGAGTTAGTTGATCAAAGAAGTTTATACCATCCAATCTAGCACCCAGATTGGAAAGGTAATCACATACACCCTCAGCCATGAGTGATTCTAAAATTAAGTTGGGTAAGGAGAGCTCTAGTTTGCTTGAGAAGGTAGTATAATTCAGTGTTGTTCATTTTGGTAGAAGTCAAAAGAACAATCAGCAGAAGGGCATCCACCTCAATCCAAATATTGAGCCAACCATTTTGAAAGCAAATCTGGAGAGCTTTGTACAGCCATAAGCTCACAAATGGGAGCAAGAAGCAAAAGCACACAGGACTTTACCATTAAGATTTCTAAAATGCCACTGAACCTTTAAGAGACAAAGCCATCAGTGTTAATTTTAATAGTATTATCAAGAGGTTTTACCCAATAGACAATCTTGTCATTTTTACAGTAGGGTTGATCCGGCAAGTTAAAACCTAGTTTATTTACCACAAATTTACAACCTTTGAATTGTTTGTAGTTAATGAGATTGGCATTGAACATGTCTTGAATTTTGTTTTTAATTCTAGCAATTATCCTCATGTGATTCATAGGGATCCCATGATGTTTTGCATCATTTCTGTCCATTCATATGAACCAAATAAGAGTGATAGAAGTTATGACTTTAATGTGACCTTTAATAGTGTTGTCAAAATAAACTTCAAGAAGTTGATATAAAGTTAAGGAGCCATTGAAAATGACAATGTTAAAGAGGTCATCATATCAAATCCAAAGTTTAGAAGCAATGGCCCCGATAATAAAAACATGATTCACATTCTTAATGTGAAAGTAGCATTGGCATTTTGAAGGTAATTGAAAGAAGGAATCAACAAGGATGAAGTTTTTCAAAATACACCAAGTAAGAAAAGAATATGAAGTAGGGATAGAGTTATTCCATAGTTTGAGAAACACATTGGAAGAATCATGAGTTTCTTTAATGTGAATCCAAACATTTTTAAAGTTGAAATCACCATTATGTGATAGCTTAAAAGGATGGTCTTGATTGGTAGGAATGATAGGAATAGTAGTAAGCTTGTTTAGAGAAAGGAAGGAATATAATCAATAAGCACTAATGTTCCATATTATTCTACCGAAGATTTCACTTTAATAGCGAAGTGGAATGGGTGGAAAGTAAGTCATCAATGGACTCACATCCAGTCAGTTATCTTGCCAAGAGAGGAGGAGTTAATCCCCAAAAAATTAAGGATTCTTCATCCCATTTGATGGAACAAGTCTTTTCCAAACAAGAGTCTCTTGCTTTATAGGGACAAATGAGGGGGTGCTTACCCTGGCAATATTTAGCAGTCATGAAATTAGCCCAAAGACTATTATTACTCCTAAAATTCCACCAAAGCTTATAGGAAAAAGTAGTGATAGCTTCTTTGATTGACTTACATCCAAGGCCACCTTCAGCTAGGGTGCCACAACTTTTAAACCAAGAGGGTGCATTTTTTAGAGGAGTTATTAGAGCCCCAAAAAATTTGTTAATGAGGGAAATTCATTAATGATAAAATGGTGCATAATGGTTTGGAGGAGATATAAAGGCATGGAGTTAAGAGTTCTCTTAATCAAAGTGAGCCTACCACCGAAAGAGAGTAACTGGAATTCCCAAACAGAAATTTTATCAGAGATTTTTTGGATTAGATCATAAAAAAGATGAGATCTTTTTACCTTTAAAAGCGAGCCAAGATAATTAATGGGAAGTTGATGTTGCTGAAAATTAGTAATTCTCAAGATTTGATCGATCCTATTAGAAGGGATTTTAGAGGAAAGATAGAAATAGCATTTTCCTTCATTGAGAAAGAGACCACTTTCGTTGCCAAATTTATTTAGAAGGCTCTTAATAGTTTTATTGTGCCAAATAGAGGCATTGCATTAGATTATAAAGTCATCAGCAAAACTAAGATGAGAGACAGGAAGACCACCTTTAGTGTTAAAAAACATGGAAGGATTTTTGTAGAAAGGATCATTCGTGCTCCTCAAAGATATTCAACAACAATAATAAAAGAGAGAGGGTGAAAGGGGTCTCTTGCTCAAGCCATGCCTCAAGTAAACCAAGGGACTCACCATTCATGATAATAGAGAACCAAACATTCGTAATACAATTTTTGATGACGTGGATGAAATTATCAGAAAACTCAAACAAATGGAAAATTTGAAAGAGGAAATCCCAAGAGAGGTTATCAAAAGCTTTAGAGATGTCTAGTTTGAAGAGGATGTTGCCACCTCTAAGAACATCAAGGTCATGAACCGCTCTTGGGCTAGAAGGATATTGTGGATATAGCTCTATTTTAACAAAGCCGGTTTAATTAGGAGAAATAATTTTAGGGAGCGTGGACTTATCTTATAAATTAATTTAGCAATGAGTTTTGAAAGAAGGTGCAAAGGCTGATAGGTCTAAAATCTCCCCAAGTATCAGGATTATTAGTTTTGGGAATGAGAATAATGGAAGTGCTAGAAAAGTATCTAGGTAAAGATTTACCATCAAAGAAATCAACAATAGCATCAACAAGGTCAGACTTAATAATAGGCCAATAATGCTGAAAGAAATGAGTCGTAGCCATCGGGGAGAGTCGGTGTTCATGCTATTGAGTACTACTAATCTCGATTTCCATAAGACACAAAGTGAGTAAATGGTTTTCATCATTAGTAATCATAGGAGATCGGTGAGTGTTGAGGGGTTCTAAGTTAGGGTTGTTGTTTAATAAATTTTGAAAATGTTGAATGATAGAATCTTTAATTTCATTATTATCAGATAGATACCGTTAATATTTTGATTTTTTGAATAGAGTTTAAGGCTTTCCTTTTTTTTTTGAAAAGAGCATGGAAATACCTTGTATTTCTATCACCATCAGCAATATGTTTGCTAGCGACCTTTTGCTTCAGTAGGTTTCCTCCATATTTTGATAATTAATCAAGTTATCTTTAGTGTTCAACTCATCAAGCTTATTAGGGCCAGTTAACACAACATCTTCAAGGGAGCAAACTAATTGTTCCATATTTTTTAGATTGGAAAAAAGATTTTTAAAATGGTGCTTGTTCCACCAATTTAGGTTTTGTTTTAGTCTTTTTAAGCCAAAGCGAATCATGCCTTTAAATTGTCGTGAATAGGCCATCCAATTAGTGGAAATAACATTAAAAAAATCACTATGTTGGGTCCACATATTTTGGAATCTTAAAGGAGTGGGGGAGGATATAGTACTAGAAGGAGTTTTGATGGAGATCAATAGCGGAGCATGGTATGACAAAGTTCTGCTCAAATGCTCAATAGAAGTGAGGGGCCATTGATTGATCCAAAGGGAATTAATAAGGGTCCTATCAAGTCGTTGCCAGAGTCTAGAGTTATGCCACATATAGTCAGAGCCAGAAAAACCAATATCAATCAAATTGCAGTCGAGAATCATATTTGAAAAATCTTCCATGGAGTGGATGTTAGGAGAGCAACCACCCCTTCTTTCTGAGGAAGCGATAATGGTGTTGAAATCACCCCCAACCAACCAGGGTTTATTGACCGAGGAGGCATAGATAAAGGAACCAAGAGCAGAAAATTCACCCAATGAGATTTGAACATTAACCAATTGTTGGAGATCATCAATGATAGAAATGTTGATTAAATTATTCCAAAAACACCAAATTTTATTACCAATATTATAAAAGAAAATTTGAAAGCCTAGTGTTCTAACAACATGGGTAATCTTAGAAGAGTGAATGAATGGCTCAATAACAACAAGTAAGGCTATGTTATGAGTACGACAAAGGCTGCTAATACGATTGCGGACAGTGAGAGTCCCACTACCCCGAACATTCCAAATAAAAAATTGATCATAATAAGTTGAAAGAAAAGAGAAGAGATAACTGAAAAAATAAAAAATAAGAAGAAGAGAAACATGAAATAATTATTTATGGGAAGTTAGAGAAGATCGAGTGGTTCTAGTGGAGCTATTAGTGAACATTCTAGCTTTAAGGGATTTTTTTAATAATAGTTTGAAAAGGCCTATCTATGTCCAAAGTATCTCCATCTGAAAGAGAGTGATTTATGATATTCAGAATAGGACCAAGATTCTCCAAAGCATTCCTAATGGTGATTTCCCCTTCTTCAGTATCAGAGTTAGGTTGAGAAATAGGGTTAACATTTGTATCACTCTGTAGGGTAATAGAAGGAGAGATTGTGTCACCATTAATAGCACAAAATTCATTTTCATTTTCATGAGTACTATTCAGATTTTGATCCATCACCAAATTATCAAAAAATTTTCAGAACAATTCTAGAATTAGTTTTGAGATTTTGAACAAACTTGAGGTTCCCATTCAAATCACCATTATGATTCATATGAGTCAAGGGATTGTCTTGAGAAGCCAAGTTATTACAAGTAGAAGTAATGTTAGGTAAGTTATCATTAGTTTCCTCACAAACCTCAATATCATTATTTTTATCAAGCTCAGATTGTTCTCCAATAGGCAAATCTGTAGGTAATAAAGGAGAGGGGGTAGGAGGGTGAGTTCCATTTTGAGTAACTTTAGGCACATAAGCAAACTTATTGTTTTTTTCATTTATTAGAGAGGGAGTAGGATCAGGCAATTTTTTATTTCTAAGATTAGGGTATAACACAAAGCATTCAGAGTGATCATGACCATGGATCTTATAATGTGTGCAAAAAATAGGGAAATTTTCAAATTTCGCTTTTTGATTATACCCAAATTTTTTCAAACCGATCCAAACTTCATTAGGATACTTTTTGGTAATATCAATCTCAACCAAAATATGAGCAACTGATGGCCGTGATCTCATGGAGGTGGCTTGATCTATTTGAAGGGGCCTACCAAAGAGAGCCCCAACCGTAAATAGGACTTGATGGGTAATGTAATGTATCCTCATGTTTGGAAAAGCTAGCCATAAAGGAACAATTGGGATCTTTGACATCAAATAGAGGAGACCATTTCAAAAGGCTCATTTGACAATTGTACACAAAGAAAGACAAGCAAAGACTCTTGAGTAGTCTAAATCATTAGATAGCAATAAGGATATATCTAGGATCAATCAATCAATAGTAAATACACCAGAGCTTTAGGCTATGAAAGAAGGATCAAATGCTTTCAAGAGTCGGGCGACGCAATAAAAATTTACCAACTAATAAAAATTCAAAGGTCTTCGCCAGCTTTTCCACATCAAGATCCGAGCACATTACAACCAGCATTCCACGGAAAGAAGTTGAGATTAAATTGACCGAAGCTTTAGAGCAAGTGTTCTTACCAGATAAAGCATCCTTGAAGGACTTAGAGCATAGAAGGAGTCGATCGATATTACCTTGAAAATTGAAAGCCTTAGCCGATGCCTCCAAGTTTGAAGAGCTTGGCTGCACGAAAAGTGGTGCTTCCGCCATTGTAAGATCAAGGGAAACTCACATAAGTAGCCAACCGAGAGAAAAAATCTAGAAGGAACGATCGTGAACTTCAAGCACGCCGCAAGGAAAAGGAAAGGAATACGTAATTGCTTGAGAGTGCCAGGAGAGGGTTAGTTAGGTTTAACAAAGTTTTGCTTCTAGAGTTTAGGGTTTAAAGTTTAGGGTTTAGGGTTTTAGTGTATAGGGTTTAGGGTATAGGGTTGTAGGTTTAGGGTTGTAAGTTTAGGGTTAGTTTTAGGGTTAGGGTTAGGGGGTTTTTATTATTTTTTATTATTTTTTTATTTTTAGGGTTAAGGGTTAAGGGTTTAGGTTTAGGGTTCAAGTTCTAATTTAGAGTTTAGGTTTTTTGTTTTTTTTAACAAAGAACAAATTCAGATTCAACATTTCTTTTTTTTGATTTCATCAACCAAGTTACACACCAAGTTTTCTAAGACATAAGCGATGATAGATAAAAATTGAGCATGCATAGAGCAAATCAAAAACCCTAGATAACTATAATTGTCTCTACTGTAAAGACCTAGTTCCATAAGCTGCTGATCGGATCGATCGTTCTTTAGTTTCTCCAGTTCCCATCAGAATCACCCTGACCTCTCGATTAGCAGGGTCGACCATCATAACCCTGATCTCTCCCTCCACCACCACCACAGTTGTAACGTTCGTCGCTCCTCCAGCCTACATAACCACCACTGCTTCGACCACCACCTCCATATCTACCAGCACCTCTAGATCCCCCACCACCACTATGATAACCACTGCCTTCACCTTAGCCTCCACCGCCAGATCTAGACTGAGCTTGATTGATGGTGATATTCCTAACATCAAGGTTCTGTCCATTCTTAGGGTATAGGTTTAGGCTTAGGCTTATTAATTTTTAGGGTTTAGGTTTATTTTTTAATTTATTTAGTTACTTTAGGCATAGGTTTAGGGTTTTGATTTAGGGTTTGGGGTTTAGGGTTTAAGGTTTAAGGTTTAGGGTTTAGGTTTCAGGGTTTAAGATTTTAGGGTGTATGCTTTTAGGGTTTAGGGTTTTTTAATGTTTAGTGTTTATTGTTTAGGGTTTAGGGTTTAAGGTTGTAGGTTTAGTGTTCTAGGTTTAGGGTTTTTTTTAATTAAGTAAACCAGTAGGTTTAGGTTTATTTAGTTTACTTAGTTTATTTTTTATTTTTAATTAGATTTTTTTATTTAGTTTAGTTTATTTATTTTAGGTTTATTTATTTTAGTTTATGTATTTTATTTTAGTTTATTTCTTAGGTTTATGTTTAGGTTTATGTTTATTTTTTAGTTTAGTTTTATTTTTATTTTATTTTTAGGTTTAGGTTTTATTTTTTATTTTTAGGTTTAGGTTTAGGTTTTTATTTTATTTTTTTAGGTTTAGGCTTTCAGTTTTTATTTTAGGTTTTATTATTTAGTTTTGTTTAGGTTTAATTTTATTTTATTTTATTTTATTTAGTTTGGAATTAGGTTTAGGTTTAGGTTTAGTTTATTTTAAATTTAGGTTTAGGTTTTATTTCTTTTAGTTTAGTTTATTTTAGTGTAGGTTTAGGTTTATTTTACTTAAACTTTAGGTTTAGGATTTTTTTTAGTTTGGGGTTCACATTTTAGTTTAGATTTTAGGGCTTTTGGTTTTTTTGTTAATAGAGATCAAATTCATATTCAACATTTCTTCTTTTTTGATTTCATCAGCCAAGTAACACACCAAGTTTTCTAAGACATAAGCGACGACATAGATAAAAATGAGCACTCATAGAGGAAACCAAAAACTCTAGATAACTAGAACCGTGTCTACAATAAAGACACAATTTGATAAGCAATAGATCGAATTGGTCATTCTCAGTTTCTCCAGTTCCCATCAGAACCCCCGCAGCTTCTCGAGTACCATGATCGACCATCATATCCCCGATCTCTACCTTCACCACCACCACGGCTGTAACCTCCCTCGCTTCTCCCGCCTCCATAACCACCACTGCTCTGACCACCACATCCATATCCACTAGCACCACTAGATCCCCCACCGCCACTGCGATAACCACCACCACCACCTTCACCTCCACTATCAGATCTAGATTGAGCTTGGTTGACAGTGATGTTCCTGCCATCAAGGTTCTACCCATTCTTAGGGTTTAGGTTTAGGTTTAGGTTTATTAGGTGTTAGGGTTTAGGTTTATTATTTATTTATTTAGTTACTTTAAGTTTAGGTTTAGTGTTTAGGGTTTAGGGTTTAGGGTTTAGTTAGGGGTTGTGGTTTTTAGGTTTAGGGTTTAGTGGTTTATTTTTTAGGTTTTAGGGTTTATGGTTAGGGTTTAGGGTTTAGGGTTTAGGTTTTTTAGGGTTTAGGATTTAAGGTTTAGGGTGTAGGCTTGCAGGTTTAGGGTTTAGGGTTTAGGGCTTAGGGTTTAGGATTTAGAGTTTAAGGTTTTTTTTTATAAATTAAGTAAACCTATAGATTTATGATTATTTAGTATATTTAGTTTTTTTTATTTTTATTTAAGTTTATTTTTTATTTTTATTTAGTTTAGTTTATTTATTTTAGTTTTATTTATTTTAGTTTTGGTTATTTATTATAGTTTATTTTTTAGGTTTAGGTTTAGGTAGGTATTTTGTAGTCTATTTTTATTTGATTTTAAGCTAGTTTTATTTTTTTTTATTTTAGGTTTAGGTTTTTTTTATTTTTTTAGGTTTAGGTTTTAGGTTTTTTTTATTTTATTTAGGTTTAAGTTTATTTTTTATTTATTTTATTTAGTTTTTTATTTAGGTTTAAGTTTTTGTTTATTTATTTTAGTTTAGGTTTAGGTTTATTTATTTTTTTTTATTTTTTTTATTTTCGGTTTGGTTTTTTTAGTTTAAGATTTAGGTTTTAATTTTTATTTATTTTTAAGTTTTATTTTTAGATTTATTTTTAGATTTACCTTTTTATTTAGTTTTAATTTTATTTTTATTTTAGGTTTTTTTATTTTTTTATTTTTAGTTTTTATTTTATTTAGGTTTTTTTTTATTAGCTTATTTTATTTTTTAGTTAGTTTAGGTTTTATTTATTTTATTTTATTTTATTTTTTTTTTATTTTATTTTTATTTTAGGTTTATTAATTAGTTTAGTTTTAGTAATTATTATTAATTTTTGTTTTATTATGTTTATTTGTTAGTTATTAGTTTATTTAAGGTTTAGGTTTATTAGTTTAGTTTATTATTATTATTATTACTTTAGTTATTTATTTTTATTTTGGGTTTATTTGGTATTAGGCTTAGTGTTTTTTTTGGTTTATTGGGGTTATTATGGTTTAGTGTTTTTTTAGTTTAGTTTTAGTTTTTTAGTTTTTATTTAGTTTTAGTTTAGGGGGGTTTATTAGTTTTAATTAAGTTTTTGGTATAGTTATTATTCAATTATTAGTTTAGGGTTTAATTTTAGTTTTGGGTTTTATTAGTTTTTAGTTTATTAGTTATTATTACGTTAGTTAGTTTTTATTAGTTTTTTGGGATTCAGTTTTAGTTTAGTTTATTAGTTTAGGGGTTTTAGGATTTTAGATTTATTTAGTTTTAGTTTTTTGTTTAGTTATTATTGGGTTTTATTTGTTTGGTTTTATTAGTTTAGGGTTTTATTTTATTATTAATTAGTTTATTATTATTATTATTAATTTTAGTTAGTTTTTATTAGCTTATAATAATAATAATTATTATTATTATTATTATTATTATTTTATTAGTTAATTTAGTTTATTTATTAGGGTTTTATGGTTTTAGTTAGTTTATTTGGTTTTAGTTATTAATATTATTTTTATTAGTTTTAGTTTTTAGGTTTATTATTAGTTTTATTATTATTTATTTGGTTAGTTTTATGAGTTTCAGTTAAGTTTTATTATTAGTTTTATTATTTATTAGTCTATTATTATTATTATTATTAGTTTTAGTTAGTTTTTATTAGTTTATTATTACTATAATTATTATTATTATAATTATTATCATTACTATTATTTTATTAGTTAGTTTAGTTTATTTATTAGGGTATTATGGTTTTACTTAGTTTATTTGATTTTCGTTATTATTATTATTTTTAGTTTTTTTATTAGTTTTAGTTTTTATTTTTATTATTAGTTTTATTATTATTTATTTAGATAGTTTTGTGAGTTTTAGTTAAGTTTTATTATTAGTTCTAGTTAATTATTAGTTTTATTATAATTATTAGTTTAGTTTTCTTTTATTAGGTTTGAGTTTAGGGTTTAGGGTTAGCTTAGGGTCTAGGGTTAGATTTAGGTTTAGGGTTTAGGCTTCAGGATTTAGAGTTTAGGGTTAGTTTATGATTTACAGTTTAGAGTTTTAGGGTTTACGATTTAGGGTTAGGGTTAGGGTTTGGGATTTAGGGCTTAGGGTTTAGGGTTTAGGGTTAGTTTTATGATTTAGGATTCAAGGTTTAGGGTTTAGGATTTACGGTTTAGGGTTTAGGGTTTTTTTTACATTAAGTAAACCGATAAGTTTAAGTTAACTTAGTTTATTTATTTTATTTTATATTTTTATTTAGGTTTATTTTTAAATTTTATTTAGTTTAGTTTATTTATTTTAGTTTAGGATTTTTATTTTAATTTATTTTTTAGGTTTAAGTTTAGGTTTATGTTTATTTTTTAGTTTAGTTTTATTTTTAATTTATTTTTTAATTTTAGGTTTTATTTTTTATTATTAGGTTAAGGGTTTAAGTTTTATTTAGGTTCAGGTTTTTATTTTATTTTTTTAGGTTTAGGTTTTAGGTTTATTTATAGGTATAATTTTTTAGTTTATGTTTAGGTTTATTTTTAGTTTATCTATTTTGTTTAGTTTAGGGTTTAGTTTTAGTTTATTTTAGGCTTAGGTTTAGGTTTTATCTATTTTAGTTTAGTTTATTTTAGTTTAGGTTTAGGTTTATTTTATTTTATTTATTTTAGGTTTAGGTTTTTTTTTTAGTTTAGGGTTTAGGTTTTTTTTTTTAGGTTTTTTTTAGGTTTATTTTTTAGGTTTAGGTTTTTATTTAATTTTTATTTTCTATTATTTTACTTTTATTTTAATTTTATTTTATGTTTACTCTTGGTTTTATTCAAGTTTTTTATTTTTAAGTTTATTTTATTTTATAGTTTAATTTAAGTTTTATTTATTTTATTTTTGCTTAGTTTTAATTTTTTATTTTATTTTATTTTTAGCTTTAGGTTTATGTTTAGGTTTAGGTTTTCGTTTGGATTTTTATTTTATTTTATTTTATTTTTTATTTAGGTTTAGGTTATTTTTATTAATTTTATTTTTAGGTTTTATTTAGTTTAGGTTTAGGTTTTTTAGTTTTTAGGTTTTTAGGGTTTAGGGCTTAGGGTTTAGGGTTTAGGGTTTAGGGTTTGAGGTTTAGGGTTTAGGGTTTAGGGTTTAGGGTTCTAGGTTTTAGGGTTTAGGATTTAGGGTCTTAGGATTTAGGGTTTTAGGGTTTAGGGTTTAGGGTGTAGGGTTGTAATTTAGGGTTAGGGTTTTATTATTATTATTTTCTTTAAATTAAGCAAACTAGTAAGTTTATGTTTATTTAGTTCATTTTTTATATATTTTAGTTTATTTTAATTTTAATTTTATTTAGGTTTACTTTTATTTTTATTAGTTTAGTTTATTTAATTTAAGTTCAATTATTTTAGTTTATGTTTTTTATTTTAGTTTATTTTTTAGGTTGGGATTAGGTTTACGTTTATTTTTAGTTTAGTTTTATTTTTATTTTATTTTTTAGGTTTACGTTTTATTTTTTTATTTTTGGTTAATGTTTAGGTTTTTTAATTAATTTTTTTTTTAGGTTTAGGTTTTAGCTTTTTATTTTAGGTTTATTTTTAGGTTTTATTTTTAAGGTTTAGGTTTATTTTTAGCTTATTTTGTTTTATTTAGTTTAGGGTTTAGGTTTAGTTTATTTTAGGTTTAAATTTAGGTTTTATTTATTTTAGTTTAGTTCATTTTAGTTTAGGTTTAGGTTTATTTTATTTTGTTTATTTTAGGTTTAGGTTATTTTTTTAGTTTAGGGTTTAGGTTTTATTTTTTATTTATTTTTAAGTTTCATTTTCAGGTTTCATTTTAGGTTTAGGTTTTTATTTATTTTTTATTTAAAATTATTTTATGTTTATTTTATTTTTATTGTACATTTTGGTTTTATTTTATCAAGGTTTTTTACTTTTAGTTTTATTTTTTATTTTTTATTTTTAGGTTTAGGTTAACATTTAGGTTTAGGTTTTAGTTTTTATTTTTATTTTCATTTTATTTTATTTAGGTTTAGGTTTTTTTTATTAATTTTATTTTTATGTTTTATTTAGTTTAGGTTAGGCTTTTTGGGTTTTAGGGTTTAAGGTTTAGGGTTTAAGGTTTAGGGTTTAAGGTTTATGGTTATAGGTTTTAGGGTTTAGGGTTTAGGGTTTAAAGGTTAGGGTTTTAGGGTTTAGGGTTTAGGGTTTAAGATTTAGGGTTTAGAGTTTAGGGTTTCAGGATTTAGGGTTAGAGTTTTTTTTTAATTAAGAAAATTGGTAGGTTTTCATATATTTAGTTTATTATTTAATTATTTTATTTTATTTTAATTTAATTTTTATTTAGGCTTATTTTTATTTTTATTTAGTTTAGTTTATTTATTTTAGTTTATTTTTTAGGTTTGGGATTTGGTTTAGGTTTATTTTTTAGTTTAGTTTTATTTTTATTTTATTCTTTAGGTTTAGGATTTTTTTTTCAGTTTATTTTTATGGTTTTATTTTATTTTTTTAGGTTTAGGTTTTAGGTTTTTATTTTAGACTTATTTTTAGGTTTTACTTTTTAGTTTAAGTTTAGGCTTATTTTATTTTGATTATATTAGGTTTAGGTATTTTTATTAGTTTAAGGTTTTGGTTTTATTTTTTATTTATTTTTACATTTTATTTTTAGGTTTATATTTTAGGTTGAGGTTCTTATTTAGTTTTTATTTTATTTTATTTTAGGTTTATTTTATTTTTATTTTTTTTAATTTTAATTTTATTTAGGTGTTTCATTTTTAAGCTTATTTTAATTGTTAGTTTAGTTTAGGTTTTTAGTTATTTCATTTTAGTTTAGTTTTATTTTTTTATTTTTTATTTTTTATTTTTTAGTTTTGTTTTGGTTTAGGTTTAAGTTTAGGTTTTTATTATATTTAGGTTTAGGTTTTTTATTTTTTATTTTTATAGGTTTTATTTAATTTAGGTTTAGTTTTTAGGATTTTAGGGTTTAGGGATTAAGGCTAAGAATTTAAGGTTTAGGGTTGTAGGTTTTAGGATTTAGAGTTTAGGGTTTAATGTTTAGGGTTTAGGGTTTAGGGTTTAGTTTTAGTTAGTTTATTTAGGTTTAGATTTAGGTTTAGTAATTAACTTTAGGTTTTAGGTTTATGGTTTAGGATTTAGGGTTTAGGGTTAGTTTTATAGTTTATGGTTTAGGGTTTAGGGTTTAGGATTTTGGGTTTAGGGTTTAGGTTTTAAGGTTGTAGGTTCAGTATTGTAGGTTTAAGGTTTAGGGTTTCTTTTATGGTTTATGGTTTAGGGTTTAGGGTTTTGGGTTAGTTTTAGGTTTTATGGTTTAGGGTTTAGGGTTTAGGATTTAGGGTTTAACATTTTTTTTTAAATTAAGTAAACCTGTAGGTTTAGGTTTATTTAGTTTACTTAGTTTATTTTTTATTTATCATAATTTATTTTATTTTTTATTTTTATTTTATTTAGTTTTTTTATTTTAGGTTTATATATTTTAGTTTATTTTTTAGGTTTAGGTTTATTTTTTAGTTGAGTTTTATTTTATTTGATTTTTTTAGTTTTAGGTTTTAGGTTTAGGGTTTAATTTTAGGGTTTAAGGTTTAGTTTAGTATAGTTTAGGTATTTAGGGTTTTAGGTTTAGGATTAGTGTTTAGGGTTTAGTGTCTGGTTTAGGTTTAGAATTTAGGGTTTAGTTTGTTTAAGTTTAGGTTTAGTTTAGGTTTAGAGATTAGTTTAGTTTAGGGTTTAGGTTGTTTAGGGTTTAAGTTTTAGGTTTATAGTTTAGTTTTAGGTTTAGAGTTAGTTTAGTTTAGGGTTTAGGTTTAGGTTAGAGTTTAGTGTTAGGTTTAGTTTAGGGTTTAGGGTTTAGTTAGTTTTAGGTTTATAGTTTAGGATTTATAGTTTAGGTTTAGGGTATAGTTTAGGGTTTAGGATTTAGATTTAGGGTTTAGGTTTTAAAATATAAAATTAAGTAAATTTTAGTTTAGTTTATTTAGTTTACTTAGTTTATTTTTTATTTATTTTAGTTAATTTTATTTTTTATTTTTGTTTAGGTTTATTTTTTATTTTTATTTAGTTTAGTTTATCTATTTTAGGTTTATTTATTTTAATTTAGGTTTCTTATTTTAGTTTATTTTTTAGGTTTAGGTTTAGGTTTAGGTTTAGGTTTATTTTTTAGTTTAGTTTTATTTTTATTTTATTTTTTAGGTTTAGGTTTTAGGTTTTTAGGGTTTAGGTTTTAAGTTTAGGATTTAGGTTTTAGGATTTAGTTTAGGTTTTAGGTTTAGTTTAGGTTTAGGAGTTTAGGTTTGGGTTTAGGTTTTGAGTTAGGTTTAGGAGTTAGGTTTAGGTTTATTAGGTTTAGGGTTTATATTTTATGATTTAGGTTTAGGGTTATGATTATAGTTTAGGTTTAGTTTAGGTTTATTTTAGGTTAGGTTTAGTTAGGTTTAGGTTTAGGGTTTAGGTTTAGAGGTTTAGGGTTTATTTTTATTTTATTTTATTTTAGGTTTAGGGTTTAGTGTTAGCTTAGGTTTAGTTTTTTAAAATTATAGTAGTAGGTTTAGGTTTATTTAGTTTATTTATTTATTTATTTTAGTTTATTTTAACTTATTTTATTATTTATTTCTATTTATGTTTATTTTTTATTTTTATTTAATTTAGTTTATTTATTTTAGGTTTATTTATTTTAGTTTAGGTTTTTATTTTAGTTTATTTTTTTTAGGTTTAGGTTTAGGCTTAAGTTTATTTTTTAGTTGTGTTTTATTTTTATTTTATTTTTAAAGTTCAAGTTTTATTTTTTATTTTTAGGTTTAGGTTTAGGTTTTTATTTTATAATTTTAGGTTTAGGTTTTAGGTTTTTATGTTCAGTTTATTTTTATGTTTTATTTTTTAGTTTAATTTTAGGTTTAGTTTTAGTTTATTTTATTTTATTTATTTTAGGTTTAGGTTCATGTTTAGTTTATTTTAGGTTTAGGTTTAGGTTTCATTTATTTTATTTTAGTTTATTTTACTTTAGATTTAGGTTTATTTTAAATTTTTTTTAGGTTTAGTTTTTTTTTTTAGTTTAGGGTTTAGGTTTTAATTTTTATTTATTTTTAGGTTTTTTTTAAGTTTAGGTTTATATTTAGTATTTATGTAATTTTTTTTAGGTTTATTTTACATTAATTTTATTTTTATTTTACATTTAATTTTTATTTTATTTAAGTTTTTTATTCTTAGGTTTATTTTCTTTTTTTTAGTTTAGTTTAAGTTATTATTTATTTTATTTTAGTTTTATTTTATTAATTTATTTTATTTTATTTTTAGGTTTAGGTTTTTTTTATTTTATTCTTTTTATTTATTTAAGTTTAATTTTTTTTAATTTTATTTTTTATGTTTTATTTAGTTTAAGTTTAGGTTTTTCCATTTTTAGGATTTAGGGTTTAGGGTTTCAGGATTTAGGATTTAGGGTTTAGGGTTAGGATTTTGGGGTTTAGGGATTGGGGTTTAGGGTTTAGGGTTAGCTTAGAGTTTAAGGTTTAGGGTTTAAGGTTGAGGATTTTTTAGGGTTTAAGATTCAGGTTTGGTTTTAGGGTTTAGGGTTTAGGTGTAGTTTTGGGGTTTAGGGTTTAGGGTTTAGGATTCAACATTTAGGGTTTAAGGTTTATGTTTTTTTAAAAAAAAAGTAGGTTTAAGTTTATTTAGTTATTTATTTTTATTTAGTTTATTTTATTTTTTTTTTTGTTTAGGTTTATTTTTTATTTTTTATTAGTTTAGTTTATTTTCAAGTTTAGGTTTAGGTTTATGTTTATTTTTTAATTTAATTTAATTTTTATTTTATAGGTTTAGGTTTTATTTTTTATTTTTATGCTTAGGTTTTGGTTTTTATTTTATTTTTTTAAGTTTGGGTTTTAGGATTTTATTTTAGGTTTATTTTTAGGTTTTATTTTTTGTTTATGTTTAGGTTTATTTTTAGTTTATTTTATTTTATTTTGTTTTGGGTTTAGGTTTAGGGTTAAGTTTTATTTATTTTAGTTTAGTTTATTTTAGTTTAGGTTTATTTTATTTTGTTTAATTTAGGTTTAGGTTTTCTTTCTTAGTTTAGGGCATAGGTTTTATTTTTATTTATTTTTAGGTTTTGTTTTTAGGTTTAGGTTTTTATTTATTTTTATTTTAGATTTATTTTATTTTTATTTTATGTTTAGTTTTTATTTTATTTAGGTCTTTTATTTTGAGTTTATTTTATTTTTTTTTAGTTTAGTTTAGGTTTTTATTTATTTTAGTTTAGTTTAGTTTTTATTTTTATTTTATTATATTTTTAAGTTTAGGTTTAGGTTTAGGTTCAGGTTTTAGTTTAGGTATTTTTATGTTTTATTTTATTTAGGTTTAAATTTTTTTATTTATTTTATTTTTAGGTTTTATTTAGTTTAAGTTTAGGTTTTTAGGGTTTAGGGTTTAGGTTTTGTTGTTTATGGTTTAGGGTTTAGGGTTTAGGGTTTAAGGTTTTGGATTTAGGGTTTTAGGGTTTAAAGTTTAGGGTTTAGGTTTAGGTTTTTTTAGGTTTGAGGTTTATGGTTTAGAGTTTAGGGTTTAGGGTTAGTTTTAGGGTTTAAGGTCAGGGTTTTTTTATGATTTTTTTGAATTTTTTAATTTTTTTTATTTTGTTTAAAATTAAGTAAACTAGTAGGTTAAAGTTATTTAGTTTATTTTAATTTGTTTATTTTGATTTAGCTTTATTTGTATTTATATTTAGTTTAGTTTATTTATTTTAGGTTATTTTATTTTAGATTTATTTTATTTTTATTTTATGTTTAGTTTTTATTTTATTTAGGTCTTTTATTTTGAGTTTATTTTATTTTAGTTTAGTTTATTTTTTATTTATTTTAGTTTAGTTTAGTTTTATTTTTATTTTAGGTATTTATTTTAAGTTTAGGTTTAGGTTTAGGTTTTTAGTTTAGGTATTTTTATGTTTTATTTTATTTAGGTTTAAATTTTTTATTTATTTTATTTTAGGTTTTATTTAGTTTAAGTTTAGGTTTTTAGGGTTTAGGGTTTAGGTTTTGTTGTTTATGGTTTAGGGTTTAGGGTTTAGGGTTTAGGGTTTAAGGTTTTGGATTTAGGGTTTTAGGGTTTAAAGTTTAGGGTTGTAGGTTGTAGGTTTAGTGTAGTAGTTTGTAGGTTTATGGTTTAGAGTTTAGGGTTTAGGGTTAGTTTTAGGGTTTAAGGTCAGGGTTTTTTTATGATTTTTTTGAATTTTTTAATTTTTTTTATTTTGTTTATAAGTAAACTAGTGGTTATTATTTAGTTTATTTTTTTAATTTGTTTTTATTAGCTTTATTTGTATTTATATTTAGTTTATTTATTTTTTAGGTTATTTTATTTTAGTTTAGGTTTTATTTTAGTTAGTTTTAGGTTTTAGGTTTAGCTTTATTTTTAGTTTAGTTTTATTTTTTTTTATTTTTTAGGTTTAGTTTTATTTTTTTTTTTTAGGTAGGTTTAGGTTTTAATTTATTTTTTAGGTTTTATTTTAGGTTTATTTTAGGTTTTATTTTTTTAGTTTAGGTTTAGGTTTATTTTTCGTTAATTTTATTTTATTTAGTTTTGATTTAGGTTTTGGTTTTATTTATTTTAGGTTTAGGTTCAGGTTTTTTAGGTTTAGGTTTATTTTATTTTGATTTTAGGTTTAGGTTTTTGTAGTTTAGGGTTTAGGTTTTATTATTTATTTATTTTTAGGTTTTCTTTTTAGGTTTTTATTTAGTTTTTATTTAATTTTATTTTAGGTTTATTTTATTTTTATTTTAGGTTTAGTTTTCATTTTATTTAGGTTTTTATTTTTTTAGTTTAGTTTACATTTTTATTAATTTTATTTTTTATTTTATTTTCTTTTTAGGTTTAGGTCTAGGTTTAGGTTTAATTTTAGGTTTTAGTTTATGTCTTTATTTTATTTTATTTTTATTTTAGTTTGGTTTAGCATTTACTTATTTATTTTATTTTTTTTAGGTTTTATTTAGTTTTAAACTTTTAGCATTTTAGAGTTTAGGTTTGGGTTTATTTATTAGTTTAGGGTTTATGGTTTATGGTTTATTTAGGGTTTAGGATTTTTTTAGGTTTAGGGTTTAGGGTTTAGGGTTTTAGGGTTTAGGGTTTAGTTTTAGGTTTAGGTTAGGTTTAGTTTAGGGTTTAGAGTTTTTTGGTTTTCTTTTATAGAGTTTTTCAAAATTTCTTCTTTTATTTTTTAGTCTATTTTTTATTTAATTCAGTTTATTTTATTTTTTTATTTTTTAATGTTAATTTATTATTTTTTATTTAGTTTATTTTATTTATTTTAGGTTTATTTATTTTATTTTAGTTTTTTATTTTAGTTTATTTTTTAGGTTCAGGTTTTGGTTTATATTTTAGTAGAGTTTTATTTTTATTTTATTTTTAAGTCCAGGTTTTATTTTTATTTTGAGGTTTAGGTTTAGGTCTTTATTTTTAGGTTTATTTTTATGTTTTATTTTTTAGTTTAGGTTTAAGGTCATTTTTAGTTTATTTTATTTTATTTAGTTTAGGGTTTAGGCTTAGTTTATTTTATGCTTAGGTTTAGGCTTTATTTATTTTAGTTTAGTTTATTTTAGTTTAGGTTTTAGTTTATTTTATTTTGTTTATATTATTTTTATTTTAGGGTTAGTTTTTCTTTTAGTTTAGGGTTTAGGATTTTTTTATTTATTTTTAAGTCTTATTTTCAGGTTTATTTTTTAGGTTTAAGTTTTTATTTATTATTTATTTTATTTTATTTTAGGATTATTTTATTTTTATTTAACGTTTAGTGTTTATTTTATTTTGGGTTTTATTTAGTTTAGGTTTAGGTTTTAGGTTTTAGGGTTTAGTGTTTAGGTTTAGGGTTTAGTGTTTATTTAGTTTAGGTTTAGGTTTTTTTAGGGTTTAGGTTTAGTATTTAGTTTAGGTTTAGGTTTTAGGTTTAGTTTAGGTTTTAGGGTTTTAGGTTTATATTTTTAGGTTTAGTTTAAGTTTAGGTTTTTAGGTTTATAGTTTGTTTAGGTTTATTTGGGTTTAGGTTTAGTGTTTAGGTTGGTTTAGGTTTAAGGTTTAGTTTAGTTTAGGTTTAGGTTAGGAGTTAGGGTTTTGTGTTTAGGGTTTAGTTGTTTTAGGTTTAGGGTTTAGGTTTAAGGTTTTATTTTAGGGTTTAGGTTTAGGTTTAGTTTAGGTTTATAGTTTTTTAGGTTTAGTTGGTTAGTTTAGGGTTTAGGGTTAGTTTTATTTAGGGTTTAGGGTTAGTTTTATTTTTATTTTTTATTTATTTATTTTTAAATTAGGTAGGTTTAAGTTTATTTAGTTTATTTTATTCTTTATCTTTATCTTTTATTTTATTTAGGTTTATTTTTATTTTTATTTTGTTTAGTTTATTTATTTTAGGTTTATTTATTTTAGTATAGGTTTTTTATTTTTGTTCATTTTTTAGGTATAGGTATAGGTTTAGTTTATTTTTTTAATTAAGTTTTATTTAGATTTAATTTTTTTGGTTTAGGTTTTATTTTTTGTTTTTAGGATTAGGTTTAGGGTTTTATTTTATTTTTTTAGGATTAGGTTTTAGGTTTTTTAGGTTTTATTTTTAGTTTAGGTTTAGGTTATTTTTAGTTTATTTTATTTTATTTAGTTTAGGTTTAGGTTTAGTTTTTTAGGTTTAGGTTAGTTTAGGTTTAGTTTAGGTTTAGGTTAGTTTTAGGTTTAGGTTTATTTTAGTTAGTTTAGGTTTTTAGTTTAGGTTTAGGTTTAGTTTATGATTTAAGTTTATTTTAGGTTTAGGTTTAGGTTTAGGGTTTATTTAGTTTAGGTTTAGGTTTAGGTTTATAGTTTAGGTTTAGGGTTAGTTTAGTTTATTTAGGGTTTAGGTTAGTTTAGGTTTAGTTTATTTATGATTTAGGGTTTAGGGTTTAGGATTTAGAGTTTAGTTTAGTTTTATTTTGTTTAGTTTATGTTTATTTAGTTTATTTTTTATTTATTTTAGTTTATTTTTTTATTTAGGTTTATTTTTATTTTTATTTAGTTTAGTTTATTTATTTTTATTTTATTTATGTTAGTTTATGTGTTTTTATTTTAGTTTATATCTTAGGTTTATGTTTATTTTTTAGTTTAGTTTTATTTTTATTTAATTTTTAGGTGTAGGTTTTCTTTTTTATTTTTAGGTTTATGTTTGGGTTTTTATTTTATTTTTGTAGGTTTAGGTTTTAGGTTTTATTTTATGTTTTTTTAGGTTTTATTTCTAGTTGGTTTAGGTTTATTTTAGTTTATTTTATTTTATTTAGTTAGGTTTAGGCTTAGGTTTTATTTATTTTAGTTTAGTTTATTTTAGTTTAGGTTTATGTTTATTTTATTTTGTTTATTTTAGGTTTATGGTTTTTTTTAAGTTTAAGGTTTAGGTTTTATTTTTTATTTATTTTAGGTTTATTTTAGATTTAGTTTTATTTAATTTTATTTTATTTAGGGTTTTCACCATCCTTCAAGATCTTTGGTGGTAGTGGGAATATGATAACACATTGCACACTTTAGAGTTGGTTTGCAACCAGTGGCGACACTCTCTTCTTTTGCCATTTCATTAGAAGTCTATCAAGTGTTGCATTTGTTTGGTATCAGAGCCGATGGTTCTGATGACTTTTCTTTGAGTTAGCACCTCTTTATTAAGAGGTTTGCGAGCTCGGAGAGGTTGGTTGTAGGCGACCTCATTATAGAGAAATAGAAACTCAGACCACTTACATTCTCGGTGGCAACTTAAGCATGAAATGAACTACTATCGAAGAGCATGCCATTAAGATTCTTTTCATGAATATCCATGGCGCCTTCATGCAAGCTTTCCATCAAAACATTGATAAATTAATCAATAAAATGGCTAGCTATAAGAGGAAGCCAGCAGTTACCTTTCGACCAATCATAGGCCCAAATGGATGGTGTTTGAGAAGAAGCAGGGATAGTTATGTCGATTGGGGGAAGAAGCGACTAGAGTTGGGTGAGAGACTACGCTGTAGCCTCCTTTGCCACCTCCTCTTCCACCACCTCGACCATCATACGACCGCGACCACCACAATCATTTCCACCACCTCGGACTAACATGGTATTCATATCCATCACTAGGTAGCGACTTTCCACCTACTCTTGTCGATAGATTAGATAATTCATATTCATTCAAGAGAGAGGTAGTTAGGATAATCTTTAAGAATCTTTTAAATAAACCTGACTTTTAGTTACTAGAGCCTAAGAGGCCAGAGGAAGTGGGCAAGTACAATGATCCTAGCTATTGCCCCTACCACCGCATGTTAGGCCATGTCTTAGATGATTGTATCACTTTTAAGGACTATCTTAAGCACAACTACAAGTTGAGAGCCATAATTATCCCTAAGGAATACTTATTAGATCAACCATCCAGTTCTGTCAGAGTAATCCTTGGGGATACTTGCGATCCTCTTAAGAACAAAGAAAGTTAAGATATCTTCCTATCCCAAACCTTTAAGAAGATCATTTTTAAGATCAAGAAGCTTTCCTTGCAGGTGCATGAAGTTGCACAAACCTCCAACACCAAGGAAGGTTTGCTAGTTGCAAAGGATAACTCGGGGAGGGTGACAACCTAGTAGCAATAGTAGCTCACCATACCTATTCGGGATAGTCCAGTAGCATAGCCATAGTTTGAATCCAATACTTCCTCCACTGCTATAGCTACCACCTCTTCTTCTAGCTCCTCTTCAACTAGCAAGAGCGTTATATCTATGGATAAGGGAACTAAATCCTTTACTCACTTACTTTGCTTTTTTTATCATGTACCTCCACCCAAAGAAATTAATGAAGAAAATAATTCTACTTATATATTGTCTACTTTTGATGCTTTTGATTTTATTCTATTGAAAGCTCTCCAAATCTAAATAAAAATAATAGCTCTAATAGTTCTGATTCTTTCCTTTCTGATTTAGAGCTAGACTATCCTTCTCTAAATTAATCAGGTTCACCTCTTGAGATTGACTTAGAGTCAACTGACTCTACAGATCCCATAGGAGAAGCTGTAGGTATGCCCAATAATAAGGTAGAACTTTCCACAAGCTCATCTTTCCAAGATGTCACTGAAGTCAATCTACATAGTGGCAAAGTTTATCCTCCTAGGGTAGCACCTCAGGATAAGGGTAAGCAAGTCATTGGTTCCATTGTGCAGAAAGCCCCTCTATAGGATGCTCCACCCATGGATATACTTCTAGAGGACAAAGCTAGAGTTGATTACAATCTCCTAGCTCACCTTAGAAAGTTTCTAGCCAAGTTAAGCATATACGATGCCCTTATCTTATCCAAATAGATGAGAGAACCTCTAATCAAGGCCTTACTTGATCTAGAGATATGCTTAGCTTAGCCCACTGCTAAAGAGGAGGCATGCCACTCGAAAGACATCTTAGGAGTTACATTCAATAATGGAGACTTACTCCTTGGAATGATCGAGCACAACTACCTCTTTACATTACAGTGGATGTTGGCAGATATAGGCTATCCAGAGTGCTAGTTGACCCAAGTGGATTCAATGAATAAGGATTGACATCTCTAAACTCCAAAAAGAAAGGATGATGTTGAGTGGATTCAATGAACAAGGTGAGAGGGCCTTGTGGTCTTTATTTTTAAATGTATGAGGACACCATGTTGATCATGGGGGGTACTTTTGAGGTGATGGATACAACATTGAGGTATGATATACTATCTCAAAGATAGAGGCATCACCCACAATGGACTAATCACATAATAAGACTCTAAGGCATGATGGGTCTTCAAATGTACTAGAGATATTTTCCCTACTTTACATGGATGAATTAAGTAGGGTTTATATTAAAAAAGGTTCTTAAGTTCCCTATGGAGACAAGCCTCCATAGTTAATTACATCTTAGGAAATGAAATTTCCTAAGAATACTCTCGATTAAAGTAGACAATTATCATCTCTAAAGATTTCAAGGTTAGACTATCAAACGATTTATTGTATTTGGAAAATCAATTGGAAAAGTTTAAGGAAAAGACTTATTTTTGGAATCCAAATGAAATAAGTAGGAAATTGTCTTGAAACTATGAAGCCTAGTGAGCATTTCAACATATCCTATGGTTGGGCTTTATAATTTTGAAGTTGATGAGATTTATATGTTTTGAGTTGAAATTTAATTAGATTACTGGGGCTCACAATCCACCAACACAAAGTTGTGAGAATACCCAAGAGGTAAGGATTTATGATCATATCACGAAGGAAATAGCTACCTAATATCCTTAATCTAGGTAGCTTTAGTATGAGCTAAAGCATGACCTAAATTTAAGTGACATATGGACATAAGGGTTTACCTCCATAAGAGAGAATAAATTGTCTAACTTCTGGACTTATAACCACTTGGACTAGCCGCCAACTAACTACAACGATTTTAAAACCATGTAGTCTAGTCTTATTAATTGCAAGATAGCTAGGGTAGTTATTTAATAAGAAAGAGACTAAAGTCCTAAACGCACTCCCTAAGAGACTAGAGCATGAGTGACATGAGCATATGACTTAATCTATAGATATAAAATCTTTTCAAATTTATTTCATTTTAGATAGATCATTTTGATGGAGGCTTTAGGATTTCTTATGCCTAAATGCATGATGAAATACGTTATGGGTTAAATCAGCTAGAAGAAGGTGTTCTCCATGACAAGGGATGCCCTCACAGGTCAAGCATTCTTTTATCGTGCAATGTTAAAGAGAGAAAGAATATGCATACATGATGTGTAACATACAACCATATAGGTAAGGGGTTGCTAAATCTTTTAATTATCTTATTTATGTCTTAGGCTTTATGATGAGGATATGAGTTGTTTAAAATTTAGTTATATGTGATTAGTTGGATAGATAAGTTATTTTTATCCTAAGAGCCTAATCGTATCCAAGACACACATTAAAGCATCAATCATTTAAGAAACTATGAAAATCATGTTGTCTTAATACACAATGTAAACATAATATCAAACAATTATATAAACTATCATAAAAGAATAGAAGTTCGGTGTGGTTACATACCGCCATACAACCTGAAGTGAGAAAAGATGGGTAGCCGAACTCTATGCTTATATAACCTAGAATATGAAAGAATAATTATAATTGTATTAAACACTATGGGGTCTTTTTTCTTCATATCTCAAATTTTGATTTGGTTCCTTCTTTGATTTGGATGGTGCTTACTTCAAAGGCATCACAGGGAACCCTAGGACAAAGCCTTATGGCCATTGCTTATCCTAATCCTCCATAACACTAATGCTAATTACTATTGAAAAAATTACATTTATATGAGAAAAGTAAATCTAACTACACCTAAATAGAGGTTAGCTAAATATACATATAATCCCAAGCAGTTGTATTTATAATTTGGACTTAACACCTCACACATGGGTAACTATGCCCACCTATCCTAACTTGAATTATTCTTAAGTATTTAAGCAACCTGCAAAAAGAGCATTCACATTTATTTTTAAGCATCCCTTAAGCATAATCCCTATAAAACATGATTAGGATAATATTGGTCTATCATCTATAAAGCATACACCAACATTCAATCAAAATAATACATCATAAAACATACATCACATCATACACATCTAAAGTTAGTAGAATTGGTGACTTAATTCTAATTTGTGTATTAAAGCTTGTGTGGTAAGTCTTGTTAGGCATTAGTGTTGTATTATCTAAGTGTAGAAGGATTCAATTTAACATGAATGGTTGATTTCACTTGAAGTAGTTTAATTGATTTGAGAATTTTAATTTGTGTTTTGTTTCGCTTCATTTTATTACACTTAGCAACTAAATGTTATAAAGTGAGGAAAAGAGGATTGCCCTCTTTCATCCCTACCTTAAGTCACTTTCTAAAGTATATTAATTTGATTTAGTTCTATTTAGTGAATAGATTATTAAATTATTTAATTAATGCTAAGTTTAGGTTCACTTTAAATAATCCTATTCAAAATGAAAGGCATCTTATGATTAATTTAATTGAATTACTACCACATGACATATATTAAATCATTCCTTTCCATCACATGTAACATGCATATGATTTAATCTTAAGTGTATCTATACATGCAACATATTTTAGCACACTTAAATGATGAATGTATGTGTATGTTTAGAATTTATATTTTATTTCATTGAATTATTTAAACATTTTAATTTAAAACTTTATCCAAATTCTTATAAAAAAGGATATAAGAATGAAATTAAATAGGCATGTACCATTATTAAACTTGGGAAGTGATCTAATTAAATGACATCCTTGGAGCTAGCTAAAGCCTCATATTCTCAGGATATCTAGACTATATACCCATTTTCATTCAAACATATATAAATTTGTATACAGGAACATAGGAAGTAAGCTACAAATAATATGGCTAATTAATTCAACCACTTAGTTAATTATGAATGCATGAAATTTTAATGTGAAATGGGATTTTCAATCACTTATCACATATACATATACATGTACAAAGATATAGACAAGTACATGTCATTGTTAAATCGAGAAAGTGAGGTAATCAAATGACCTCCTTGGAGCTAACTAAAGCCTCATATTCCTGAGATGTCCAGACTATACACTTGTTGTCTTGGACACACATGGATGTATGCATAAATGAGGGAAAGAAAACCATGCAAACATTCTATATTTTTTTTGATTGAATCATTTATATATATGAATTAAAGCTCTTTCCAAATTCTAATGTTGAAATACATAATAATGAAATCAAATGGGTACATGTCGTTATTAAACCAGAAAAGTGAGGTAATCAAATGACCTCCTTGGGGCTAGCTAAAGCCTCATGTTTCAGGATGTCCTATATACCCATTACCATTCAATCTTATATAAATCAACACATGAATAGAGGAAAGAGAACTCAACATTCATACACTTAAGCTATAACCACATGCATTTCTTATATATTTATAACTATCATCATAACACATATTATTATTCATTTATAAGCTTTTGAAAAATACATTTGGATTTAATAGTGATAATAGCCACACATATATTAAATTAAATCAACACATGCAAGCTTACATAAAAGAAATCCATTTTATTTTACTTGATTTTAAAAAGATGGATGCATGAATTCAAATGACATACCAAATTTAACATGATTGGAAAGAGGACAATCAAATGTAAGCATGTGATTCATTCAAAACTAGTTCTTAGCAATCAAATCAAATAAGATTATTTAAAAACAAACCAAGGCTTCTTTATTAATTAAGTTTTGGATTTGATTAATTTAAGAGTAAAGAGAAATCATCACTTGTATTTTAAACCCATTCCACATTAGTGATTTGATTTAATTTAAGGATAATTAAGTTGATTTTATGGGTTAATTAAGTTGAACCCTTAATTAGATGAATTAATTACCCTTACCTATGTCACTTAAAGTAATTAACTAAATAATTATGAGCCAACATGATATGCATGGAGAATAAACTTGCAATGATCTAGGATATAAAGGGTTAATGCAATTGGCTCATGATTAATAGTTAATTAGATTAAGGGACTTAATTAATTACTCTTATGGTTTTTCCACACATGTGGACTAACTATAATTTCATTAAACTCCTTTAAGTTATTAAACACCTAAAGATCTACCCCATGATTTAATTAGTTAAGGTCTGATGTGATTATGATTTCAATTTTATTAAGTGATTTAATTAATTAGTTCAATATTAATTAATTTTAATTTTAAAAGGGTGAAATGAACTTTGGAAAGGGTCCCAACCCTATTCCTTAGTTCACTTACTATTGAACAATGATTAATAAACTTAATTAACCAATTTGTTACTCTTCATGGGATTAATTAATCATTAATTTACATAAAAGAGTAGTTAAGGTTTAGTTAGTCAATTTTTCTAATTAAGTGAGCAATAAATCCCAAGAAAATCATGGGATGTAGAGGTAATCCCATTAAATTAACTCATAAAATTTAGTATTAATTGCTCAAGTAATTAAACTAATTAATTTTTTAATTAAACTTTAATTACAATTCAAAATTAGTTAAGATAATTTTAAATCAATTCTCCTCTGAAATACCTTTAAAATAAGTATTTATTTTCATTTTTTTATTTCTCTATGATTTTTAATGATTTTTAGAAGTTTTAGCCATTAAAATGAATAATTAAGCTAAATTAAAGCTTAATCCTATTGGCTCCATGTGGTACCTTGATACAGCGATGCTTTCCACGTACCATAATTCCTTATTTACTTATTCAGATCTAAGATCGGATGGATATGATTAATCCCACAGCATAATAGGATTAAATCAGATCAATCTAGCGGATCTAATCACGATCGTCCATTCTGATCACGCAGAATGGATGGTGTGTGATCTAACGTCATGCGAGTGAGCGAGAATGAAGTTCGTTCATCATTGCTCACTTGATCTGAGCTTACCTGAGCCTGGATCAACTCCAAAAGGATTCCACACCATCACAACATCAATCGGAGGTGATCCAACAATCAAGATCACACGAGAAGCAAGTTTTCTTCAAATATCCCCAACCCAGTTTGCCTAAGGATTATTTTGGGAAGCATACCTCCGAAGCTCAAGGCTTAACATTGAAGAAGCTTAATCTAGTGGAGATGAAGCCCTATTAAGTAGCAATTGGATCAATTCCTTATTGTTCACTCGGAAGGCCATGAACAGATGATTTGGAGCTGGGCTTTGATTGAAGTCCCACCTCCGGTGCTTAGGAAGCTTGGGAGATGATTCGCTCTTACTTCACAAGGCCTAGGGAAGGTGCGTGCAAAGTTAATTTGAGTTTGATGGAGAAAAGGGAAAGTTGTGTTGGAAATGGGAGTGTGCAATTTCGAGACGGACAAGAATGGCATTTTTTGATCAAGGAATGAGCTTGGGAGCTTAGGTAATGGCTCTAGTGTCTCATCTTGGGTAGCTAGGGCTCTAAGGAATAATTTTTTTGTGTGCTTGAGTGGAAACTAGGGGTGTATTCCATCTTGATCAGGTGGGATTGAGTTTGGCTTCTAATGGCCATCAGCCATCTCAGAGTCATGGGTGGTGAGGAGGTGAGTTGGCTCATCTTGGTTGGTTGAAGGTGTGGAGGTGGCGCAAGAGGAATCATGGGTTTCTATGGGTTTCAAATGCTCCAATGGGAGGGTGAGGATTTCACCTCCCATGAGTCATGGCAACCACCCCTTAGGTGGTTGAAGTGTCTTAGGTGCCTAAGTGGACCATTGGAAGAGTACCAAGTGGCCAAGGAATGGAGATGACCACTTACTTTGGTGATTTGTCTCAAATGATGCCCTTGACCCAAAGGTAGAATGATCATTTTGCTTTGGATTTGATTTGGGCAGATTTGAAATGAGCCAAAAGTGGGTTAGCCTAAATTTCAAGTCAATTGGAGTTGATTTGGTTAGGTTTGGCTCAATTTGACTCATTTAGGTTAAATTAGGTTAGGTTGTGTCAAGTTGACCAATTGGTCAAATTAGATCAAACCAAGGGTTTGGTTAAGTTTGTATGATCATTCGAAATGTTTTGGTTCAATTGGTTGGTTTAGTTTCGCTTAGATTGAATTTTGGCTCATTTGAATTCATTTGGGTCAAATGGATTAAGTTAAGTAGTTTGACCAAATTGGCCAAATTGGTTTGGGCTAGGTGTTGGTTTGGGTTTAGTTGACCAATTAAATATGATTCTAGGATTTAGTTTTAATTAATTTGTATTTGGTTTTGATTTAGGCCAACTTGAATCTTCAGGTCAATTTGGGCTAAGTAGGTCAATTGGGTTCAATTGGGTTCAATCATGGCTTTGGTCAAGTTCAACAACCAATTTGGAATGAACTTGAGCCATTGGTTGCAATCAAGGTTTATATTTTGATTTGACCTAATTTGGTCTTTTAGGTCAATTTGGGTCAACTTGGGTCAAGAGGACCAATTGGGTTTGGTTTGACTCAATTGAAGTCAAGTCATAATCAAATAGTAATTTTATTTGGTATGAATCATTGGTTTCAAGGGATTTGTCTTAGGTTGTAATTTGGCTAGTTTGGGTTCAAATGGGTTAAGGGTTTGACTTGGTCAAATGACCAAGTTGACTTGGTTTGACCTAATTTGTGACAATTGATCAACCTAGGGTGATCAACAATTATGATGGAAGTATTGATGGGCTTGGTTCAATCCAATTTGGGTAGGATTAAAACTTGGCTCAAATATATCAAATTAGCCACTTTGGGTCAAGTGGACTAATTAGGTTTAGTTGGCTTGATTTTGGGTTCAGTTTGATTTTGTTGAGTTTATATATGGATTTAGAATTGATATATAAATTCAATTGCAATTGGCTTGGGTTTAAATGGGTTTTGGTTCATTTGAACATTTCAGGTCAAAAAGGTTAAGTTGGGTTTGACTTGGGTTGATTTTTGTTTGGCTTGATTGTAGATTTCATTTATATTTGTGAATATGATTGAAGGTATGATTAAATCATGAAAATAAATTGAATTTGGGTTTTGGAATGAAGAATTTGGCTAAGTCCAAGAGTTGGGTCATGTGGCTTAGGTTTGGATTTTGATTTGGTTTGATTTAGTTTTGATGATTTAAATGTATATTTCATTTAAATTTGTGAAGATGATTGAATGTATGATTGATTTGTGAGAAAATCAATTGAATTTGACTTGATTTGAATTAAGATTTGGCTAATCCATGATAGGTCATTAGCTTAGGAAGGGTTTTGATTAAATTTGATTTAGTTTGATTTAGTTTTGATCATTTGAATGTAGATTTGATTTAAATTTAGGAAGATGATTGAAGATATAAATTGATTATGAGAAATCAATTGATTTTGGATTGATTTGGATTAAGATTTGGCTAAGTCCATGGGATAGGTCATATGGCTTAGGAAGGGTGTCAAGTTTGGATTTGATCATGGGCTTCAATCATTTGGTTTTAAAATTTGGGTTTGGATTTGGATTTGAATTTGATGTTTGAATTGAACTTGAGGTTTAGTTTGAGAAGATGAACATGGATTGGATTTTGATTGTAAGGTAGGTGGATTATCTTAATCCCTAAGGCATAACCTAATCTTATGGTTAAACCTTCTAAGTCTTTAGGCTTAGGTTAAGTGTTTACCTAATATTTATAAGCATCTTGAGATTAGGAAAGTCTTAGTCTCTAGAAGACTCCTAAGTCTAAGATGGGAATATTGAATCCACACTCCAAAAGTCAGGTCAACAGGCCTTAGGCTCCATAGTGTTGTCTTTGGAGATAGATGATTAGAAGACCAAAGCCAAGTTCTACATTATAGTCTCGGATACATCTTTCAACACTTTGCTTGGGAGACCATGGATACATGAGAATAACATAGTTCCATCCTCTCTACATCAGTGTATGAAGTTTGTGAGAGGTGGGATCATCTACTGTGTCAAAGGAGATCTAAAGCCATTTACAGTTTACGATGTTGGCATATATTAGGATGTGGCTTACTACCTCTCTCAAAACAAACAAGTCTATTCTCGTGAACTTGGCCAAAGTTTAAAAATAAAAGAAAAAGAAAAAGAAAAAGAAAAGGAAAGAGAAAAAGGAAAAGAAAAGAAAAGAAAATGAAAAAAATAAAGGGACTGAAATAGACTTGGAGGAAGTGGGCGACATTAGATTCCACCCATAGTTCGTTACTCCATTTGAACATATTGGTAGGACGACCTGACCTCTACCAAACAGAGGGTGAGGCTAGTTCAGAGGCAGTCCCAGGGGTGGAAAACCTCTGTATTGGCCACCCAATAGAAGATATGTCCCAGTTACTAGGAGTACACCTGCTATCTATATAGACTTAAAATCTAGATTAAAGGTAGAGTCTTATATGGTTAGAACACTAGCCAGCTCTTCTCTGTAGTAGATTCTCTTGGGGGTGACACTTGAGCCAGATAGTGAAGAAGACCAGGCTCTAAAGCAAAGCATAAGTGTATCCAAGTCTATATGTGAAACAGGTAGGAATCAGTTGGGAACCTTAGCTCTAACCCCAATTTCCTCTCAAAAAGTTGAGGGTTTGGTAATTAAGGAAGCCCCTAAGTCATCCACAAGTGTGAATACTCATAGGTTCTTTTTGGGAGCATCATCCTCAATTTAAGAAGTTGAAGTAGAACTTGAGGACAATTCATATAAATATTTAATAGAATTACCTTTTGATTGGTACTTTCCTTGTGTTCATAATTTAGCAAAGAAAGAGTTAATCCCGCATACTTGGTCAAAGCACAGGCCAAACTACCTCGAAAGAATATGGAAGAACAAATGCATAAGCTCTCAATCAAGACTAGGACTAGGATTCGGTATAGTGGGTACAATCGATGATGATGATTATTGCTTAGTCATCACCAATCATTTAGAATCTGATAGGTTCTTTTCAAATCATATTAACTCATATGAGAAGCTGTGCTTAGAAACTTAAGATGATCCAAATTATTTTGAAGTCAAAGATGCACCACCAGAGTTTGAAGAAGAGATCACGTCAACCATTGATGAGCTCAAGGAAATTAACTTAGGAGCTGAAGATGATCCACGTCTGACATACATCAATTCTTTATTGAATGAAATTGATCCAATGACTAGTTAGGCTATTGACTAATTTTAAGGACTTCTTTGCATGGAGTTATGAAGATGCTCGATAAGTCTCAATGTAGCAACCATAAACTAGCAATGAGCTTATTGCTAACCCTATCAAGCAAGCTCCTAGGCGCATGCGATTAGACATAGAAAAATAAGTCATTAATGAAGTCAAGAAACTGATCGATACTGGCTTCATCCAGGAAGAAAAATACCCTACCTGGTTAGCTAGGATCATCCCAGTTAGGAAAAAGAATGGCCAATTTCACATATACATCAGTTTTAGGGATTTAAATAAGGCATGCCCAAAAGATGAATTTCCACTACCAATCTGGGAGCCGATGGTGGACATTGCCTCATCTCATGCAGTCTTCTCTTTCATGGATGGCTTATCTAGATATAACAAAATAAAGATGGTCCTGAAGATGAAAGAAACACTACTTTTAGAACCTTGATCAGAATCTATTGCTATAAGTTCATGCCTTTCAGCCAGAAAAATGCTGGTGCTACATACCAGCGAGCTATAACTCGAATCTTCAATGAAGTTATTCATCATCAAGTTGAGTGCTATGTTGATGACATCATGGTAAAAAATAGAGAAAAGGAAGACCATCTCTTTGAATTGAGAGTAGTTTTCAAACAGTTAAGGTAATTTAACCTCAAAATGAACCCCTTGAAGTGTGCATTCAGAGCAGCTTCAAAGAAATTCTTTGGGTTTGTTGTTCGACACCAGGGAATAAAAATCAATCCGGAGAAGATCAAGTCGATATTACAAATTCCACCCCCAAAATGTTTAACTCAACTCATATCATTCCAAAAGAGGTTGGTGTATTTAAGACACTTTATATCCAACCTATCAAAAATATGTCAGACATTCTCAGTGCTTATGAAAAAGGATGTCAAGTTCAAGTGGGATGATAAGTGTGAGCATGCCTTCAAAGACACCAAACATTACCTGAAGACATCGCCGGTTCTAGCAGCCCCTATCCCTAGCAAGCCGCTCATACTTTACATTGCTGCGTTAGATGACTCCTTGGTGCTTTGTTGCCCAGCCAATGATAAAGGGAAAGAAAATACACTCTACTACCTCAACTATCATCAAATCCCTATTGAGGTTATTTATCCACCCATTGAGAAGCATTGCCTAGGTTTAACCTTTGCATCCCAAAAGCTACAGCACTATATGCTTCCTTATAAGGTGAACTTAATCTCTAGTATCAATCCATTATAGTATCTCATGACACGGTCAATTCTATCCAGATGGATGGCATGGTGGTCCATGATCCTCTCGCAGTTTTACATTACCTTCATACCCTTCTATCCAGTTAAAGGACATGCGCTAGTAGATTTCTTAGCAGCACAACCACTTCCTATTGACTCTCCACTTAGTGATGATTTCCCCAATGAATAAATCATGAACTTAGGGGATACTAGCATTCACCACTGGGAGATATACTTTAATGGTGTTCCTTCCTCTCAAAGAGGAGAAGAACCACAATCTACTATTTAAGGAAAGGCAGGGGTAGGAATAGTTCTCTTAACTCCGGGATGTGATGTGATGAGATTCTCATATCAATTGTCCAATCCTTACAGCAATAATGAAGCTGAATATGAGCCTCTGATTGCTGGTCTAGAGTTATCCATTACTCTAAGCATCCAGAACATCAACATCTTTGAGGATTCTCAGCTAGTTATCAACCAAATCGTTGGGTCCTATAAGGTTATAAAGCCCAAGCTCCATCACTACCACAAGTTCACAATGGAGTTATTGGCATAAATCTAAGAGGTTACAATTTCTAAGATTCCTCAAGGAGAGAACATCGTAGTGTATGCTTTATCCAAGCTTGCCAAAGAGTTGGCATGTATGGAAGATGAGTCCATATCAATAAAGGTCTAAAATAGATAAGTCATATCTCTTATCGATACTGAACTCATCAAAAAGTACTCTCTTGAAGGGGAGGTTTCCATTGCCAGGAAGGATGAGAAGTTAGATTGGAGGCAACCATTCATGGATTACCTAAATAAAGGCAAACTACCTCAAGAGAAGTCCCAAGCCCATTAAATTAAGTAGAGAGCACTATCATATGCTCTTGTGGATGGTCTCTTGTGCCGACAGACTTTCGATCATATGCGATTATGTTGTTTAGACAAGCATGAAGTCCATAAGATCATAACTGACGTACACTCAAGATTATGTGGAGCCAACCAATTCAGTCCAAAGATGAAAGCTAAGATCAATAGACTAAGATACTACTGGCCGTCGATGATCAAAGATTGCATGGATACGGTTAGGCGATGCCACCATTGTCAAATACATGGCATGATCCTACACTAACCACCCAATATTCTACATCCTACATTGGCATCATGGCCATTCGAGTGTTGGGATACCAACATAGTGGGTCCGATTATTCCTCCTTCCAAGGGTCATCAATTCATCTTAG
The DNA here is from genome assembly GCA_021442155.1 of Cymbidium sinense. Taxonomy (NCBI): domain Eukaryota; kingdom Viridiplantae; phylum Streptophyta; class Magnoliopsida; order Asparagales; family Orchidaceae; genus Cymbidium; species Cymbidium sinense. Next base: position 262,596,193 of record CM038214.1, on the reverse strand, counting down.
CTTCTACTGACTACTTTTCCAAATGGGCGATATTTCATTCAGAGTGGTCACACCTCAGTATGTACTCTAATTTTTTAGAAATTATTTCGTATATAGGTTCAGAGTGCCTCAACAAATTATATTTGATAACGGTACTACATTTAAGAGCATCGAGATCAAAAACTTTGCCCGGAGACATAGCTTAGATTGTAGATATTCTTCCATCAACTCCCCGAGGGAAAATGACTTAGTAGATGACTTCAACAAAACTCACATCCAAATACTAAAGAAGACACTCGACAATAATAAGCGACAATGGCTTGAGAAGTTAGTTGAAGCCTTATGGGCCTACCCCACCATAAATAGAACTCCAACTCAGTCTACTTCTTTCTCCTTAATGTATGGGTCCGAAGCCATTCTACCATTAGAAGTTAAACTCTCATCACTAAGTATAGCTATGGGTAGCAAGATCATAATATAGCAGAATTCCAAGTTGCGGTTAGAAGAGCTCGAAGGTTTGGAGGAGAGACGCCTGCGGGCATGCCAAAACCTCAAGTTGTACAAAGCTAAAATGATTCAAGCTCACAATAAGTTGGTCAGTCCTAGAGCTTTTCAAGTAAGAGAGCTTAGTTTAGTTCTAAGGAGATCAATTGTTGTCCCTTGTAAGATGGGAGGAAAGATTGAACCCACTTAGGAAGACTCTTTTGCCATAGAAAAGGCTTACCAAGGAGGATCTTATCAGCTTATTAATCATAAAGAGAGCACCTAATGCATCCAATCAATGGGCTCTACTTAAATAAATATTATAAATCATTTTTGAAAATAATTATCATCAATGAATATTCCATTTTGAAATCAATCTCTTAGAAAGTATTACGGTTTGTGAATCCACCATAACACTAATGGCACCTTAGGTTGGTTGGTTCTCACTATGCTGACGGATACACCACTAATTTTGATGGATACACCTTAGGTTTGTTGGTTCTTGCACCTTAGGATATACCACACATGGTAGATGTAAGTCTTCTATGCTTTCTCCTTGTGTTGGCCACTGTACACCTATAGGTTTACTTTTTGAGGGCTCAGGATAACACCCCTAGCAACATCTCCCCTGTGGGCACTATATTTGGATCACGTCCTTTGCGACCTTGTTTAGACATAAACGAGTTACTATCAGATTGGACAGTTCTTCTTTCCTAGTAACCACCCTTGTGGTTGGAGAATCCATCCTGTGGATGTGCAGATTCTCCCTTGGTCCAGTAAATCTGAGATAGGTCAAGGCCAACATAGCCCCTTCTTAGTGTGGTCCCTCGTACACCAACAAGGTCCACAGAAACATATAAACAAAATATATATTCACTTGTGGATTAGGAGGACACCCCTAGCGGTACCTTTTCCCAAGCAGTCATCCTATCTTAAGGGCAGTGTCAGCTAAACTCCCTATAGGAATTGCCTGACTACTCTTGAGTTGATATAAGTCCCTAGCGACATTCACTCAGTAGTTACCCTAAGTCAAGTTTGATTTGTTGTGCTACCAATAAGTCACCCTAGCAATTGTTCCTTGCTTTAGAAGATGTAACCCTGCTACGCCTTCTTCTTAGCACAGTCATTGCACACCGAAATGTAACCCTTTAGGTTTTCTAGCTCTACCCCATGACCAGAAGATAATCCCTTTGGGTTTATAAATTTGAGATATGATAAGTCTGATATAGCCCCTTCTCAGTGGGTCCATCGTACGTCAATATGGTCCATAAATTAATTCTATTAAATTTGACCGAGCTCACATCCCTAGTGGATATGCCCTCAATTCAAAATTAAACTAAACCAAATAAACCATATCAAATCACATGAAATAAAGATAAAATTAATCTTTACTACTTTTGAGTTGACATAAGTCCCTAGTGACATTTACTCAGTAGTCGCCTTAGGTCAGGTTCAATTTATTGTGCATCCAACAGGTCACCCCAGTGGTTATTCCTCACTTTGGAAAATGTAAGTTTGCTACACTTTCTTCTTAGCATAGTCATTTTACACTGAAAGGCAACCCTTTAGGTTGGCTTCTCTACCCCATAGCCAGTAAACTATCCATTTGGATTTGTAAACCTGAGGTAGGTCAAGGCTAATATATCCCCTTCTCGGTGGATTTATCGCACACCGACAGGGTCCATACATTAACTCAGATTAAATTAAACCTAATATGATTTTCCCCAGTGGAGTTAAATCACACCCTTCTCCCTAGTGGAGCCCCAAATCATATATAAACAAGTCAAGCAAAGAAATCAAATTCCAAACCAACCTCCCTAGTCAAACCAAATTAAACCAACTCCCCCAGTAGTGTCTAAATCAAAGAAATCCAACCAAACTCTTATCCCCAGCAGATACATCCCCAAATAAATCTATGAAATAAAACTCAAATCTTAATCCCTAGCATATAGCTTAAACTTGGTGGAAGGTTCATATACCTGATCCCCAGTGGACTCGAGCCCATATCTCTAGTAGATATGCCTCCACATCAATTAAAACAAAATAAATTAAAGTTGATTCAATCTTAATCCTCGGTGGATTATAGATTTTTATCCCTAGCAGATCTTCTTTCCTCAAGTCATATAATCAAACCAAATTCAAACCTTATCCCCAACAAATTTTCTTCTTCTCTGCCCTCAACATAAACCCCTCACATGTCATGTATAATGCATTAGTGATCCCCTAGTGGAGCTCCCTCCATGTCCTTGACATGGAATTCTCATCAAATCCTATTTCTTCTCTTATGTACACCTTTAATACTTCAACCAAAAGCCTAATAATGTATTTCTTTAAATTACATCATCTTAACATTATAATCAACATTTCATGATTTGTGATGGTGCAAGCTCAAACTAACTATACAATATCATGCTAAACATATTACATTATGAATAAACACACTATATTATATTATAATATATGATGTTATATTATAATTTGCAATAATATTATATGTTATCTAACATTACACCTCATTAGAATCACTTAAAAGGGACAAATAACAAAATTTTCATAATATACCAATAATGTTCATTTTGGATGTAAAATTGTTACTTTTCTATTAGAAATGGTACAAAATAGCATAATTTTGGTGTTCCTTCTTGGTGTGTAACGTGAATTTGGCCAAATTCTTCCTTCTCAACCTTCAAATTAACATTTTTATGAGTTTTTACCCAATGTATTATAACAAAAGTAAAACATACTAAAATATACAATAACATTTAGTAACACACCACCACATTCATATATATGTGAAGTTATATTGTTATGTACATTATATTTTAGCATGCTTTCATATAATATATTATCTTACATTACACCTTAAAATGAATCACTTCAAGAAAAAAAAATTATAAAATTTGGTTGAAAAAAGAACATTTATTTTGGATGCAAAATTCCATTCTTTTGATTAAATGACACACCATAACACACCCCCAATGATGTTCCTTAAATCTTACCTTAAATTTGGCCAAATCCCATCATCTTAGCCTATAAATCAATATTTTTATGATTTATACTAGTACAAACTCTACTACATCATACTATAAGAAACTAAGATATGATAAACAACAACTAGTAATACGCAAAAGTATGCTATAATGCATGATGCTACACTATGTTATGGCATACTATATTATAATACACAAACATATTATATTATATTATATTGCATATCACATCACAAGGGGTTGCTTAAGATAAAAAATTATAAAATTAGTCTAAATAATAAAAAAAATTATATATTTAAGTTGTATCACTTACAAATTTTAAATTAATATATTATGATGCCATGCTCTACCTATTATGAATTTGGCCAAATTCCACCATTTTAAAGTCTAAATCAACAATTTTATAACATCTTTTGCGACCCTATTTAGACACTACCTGGGTTACTATCAGATTAGACAGTTCCCCTTTCCTAATAACCACCCCTGTGGTTAGAGGATTCAACCTGTCAATGTGTAGATTCTCCCTTGGTCCAGTAAATCTAAGATAGGTCAAGGCTGACATATCCCCTTCTCAATATGGTCTCTCACACACTAACAGGGTCCATGCAAAGATATAAACAAAATATATATTCACTTGTGGATTTGGAAGACACCATTAGCAGTACTATTTCTCAAGCAGACATCCTATCTTTAGGGTAGTGTCAACAAAACTCCCTATAGGAATCACCTGTCTACTCTTAAGTTGATATAAGTCCCCATCAACATTCACTCTGTAGTCTCCCTTAAGTCTGGTTCTTTTTGTTGTGCTACCAACAGGTCACCCTAGTGGTTGTTACCTGCTTTAGAAGATGTACATCTACTAAACCTTCTTCCTAGTACAACCATTGCACACTGAAAGCCAACCCCTTTTGTTGGCTAGCTCTACCCCATGGCTAGTAGTCTATCCCATTGGATTGGTAAATTTGAGATAGGACAAGTCCGATATAGCCCCTTCTTAGTGGGTCCATCGCACACTGAAATGGTCCATAAATTAAATCTATTAAATTTGACCCATCTCACATCCCCAGTGTATATGCCCTCAATTTGATATCAAACTAAACCAAAAAAACCATATGAAATCACATGAAATGAAGATAAAATTAATTCTAACTCCTTTTGAGTTGATAGAAGTCCCTAGTGGCATTCACTTAGTAGTCACCCTAAGGCAGGTTCAATTTATTATGCATCGAACAAGTCATCACAATGATTATTCCTTACTTTGAGAGATGTAAGTATGTTATGCCTCTTCCTAGCACAGCCATTTCACATCGAAAGGTAACCCCTTCAGTTAGCCAGCTCTACGCCGCAGCTGGTAGACTATCCTTTTGGATTTGTAAACCTAAGGTAGGTCAAAGCTGATATAGCCCCTTCTTAGTGGGTTCATCGCACACGAACAGAGTCCACACATTAACTCAGATTAAATAAAACCCAATTTGATTTTCCCTAGTGGAGTTAAATCACACCCTTCTCCCTAGTGGAGCCCCAAATCATATGTAAACAAGTCAAGCAAATAAATCAATTTAAAAACCAACCTTCCTAGTGGAGCCAAATTAAACCAATTCCCCTACTAGAGTTTAAATTAAAGAAATTTAACTAAACTCTTATTCCTACCAGATACATCCCTAAACAAATCTATGGAATCAAACTCAAAACCTAATCCCCAGTGGATAGCCTGAACCTTCTTCCCTAGTGGAAGGTTCATATACCCGATCCCTAGTAGACTTAAGCCCATATCTCTAGTAGATATGCATCCACATCAATTAAAACTGAATAAATTAAAGTCATTTTGATCTTAATCCTCGATAGATTATAGATTCTTATCCCCAATGGATCTTCTTTCCATAAATCATATAGTCAAATAAATTCAAACCTTATCCCCAATAGATTTTCTTCTTCTATGCCCTTGACATAGACCCCTCACATGTCATGTCCAATGTATGTGTGATCCCCTGACGGATCTCCCTCCATGTCTTTAACATAGAATTCTCATCAAATTTTATTTCTTCTCTTAGGCACACCTTTAATACTTCAACAGAAAGCCTAATTATGTATTTGTTCATATTACGTCATCTTAACATTGTAATCAACATTTTATGATTTATGATGGTGCTAGCTCAAACTAACTATACAATATCATGCTAAACATATTATTGTGTGAATTAACACATTATATTATATTATAATATATGATGCTATATTATAATTTGCTATAATATAATATATTGTCTAACATTACACCTCATTAGGATCACTTAAAATTAACAAATAACAAAATTTTTTGAATAATGTTCATTTTGGATGTAAAATTATTATTTTTCTATTAGAAATGATACAAAATAGCATAATTTTGGTGTTGCTTCTTGGTGTGTACCATGAATTTGGCAAATTCTTCCAACTCAACCTTCAAATTAATTTTTTGTGAGTTTTCACCCAACTTATTATAACAAAAGTAAATCATACTAAAATTGTAAAAAATCTTAATAAATCTATACTTTTATGAATTATACTAGTACAAACTCTACCACATCATACTATAACAAACTAAAATATGCTAAACAACAAGTAGTAATACACAATAGTATGTTATAATGCATGATACTACACTGTTATGACATCCTATATTATAATACACTATAACATATTATATTATATTATATTATATTGCATATCACATCATAAGGGATTGCTTAAAATAAAAACTCATAAAATTATTCTAAACAATAAACAACTATTTTTTTTAGTCGTATCACTTCCATATTTTAAATTGAAACAATATATTATGATGCCATGCTCTACTGATTATGAATTTGGCCAAATTTTGCCATTTTAAAGTCTAAATTAACATTTTTATAAATAATGCTAGTGTAGGCTCGACTACATGACTGTATAATACTAAAAGATTTTAAAATGTGAAGAACAATATATTAAGATATATGATGCTATACTATGCTACAACATGTAATATTTATTTAGAACATAAAATCTTACTTTTTAGACTACAAGTGGCATAGCACACCTTTGGTACTAAAACCTAATTCCCAATTGAAATTTAACAAATTTCATCATTTGATTTATTAAATCAATCTTTTTATGATTTATATTAATATAGACTATAAGGCACAATACCATAATATACTAAAACATTTCAAAACATCTTATAACTTCCCAAAACACATCACTACATGCTTAAATATATGATGTTAGATTATACTATGATATATGGTATTATAATTTGAGTTAGGGTTAGGGTTTAGGGTATTAAAATCATTAATAGTCAACGGAAAGTCTCTTAAAGACATTTTCTTTAATTACCATAACTATGTTAGGATTATGTCATTCTTTAAATCTACTCCTAATGACATCTTTATTCAAGGTTTAGGGTTTAGGGTTAGTTTAGAGTTAGCTTAGGGTTTATGGTTTAGCTTTTAGGGTTAGTTTAGGGTTTAGGGTTTAAGGTTAATTTAGGGTTTAGGGTTTAAGGTTTACGGTTTGGGGTTCAGGGTTTAGGGTTTAGGGTTATAGGTTTCAGGATTTAGGGTTATAGGTTTTAGGGTTTAAGGTTTAAGATTTAGGGTTTTAGGGTTTTGGGTTTAGGCTTTTAGGTTTAGTGTTTAGGGTTTATGGTTTAGTGTTTAGGGTTTAGGGTTTTTAGGGTTTAGGGTTTTAGTTATAGGTTTAGAGTTTAAGTTTTAGTTTAGGGTTTAGGGTTTAAAGTTTTTTTTAATTGAGAACAAATTTAGATTCAACATTTTTTTTTCGATTTCATCAACCAAGTAGCATCCCAAGTTTTCTAAGACACAAGCGATGACCAAAAATGAAAAAGTGCACCCATAGAGCAGATCAAAAACATTAGATAAGTAGAACCATCTTTATAATAAAGACACAGTTCTATAAGCAGCAGATCAGATCAGCCATTCTTCAATTTCTCCAATTCCCATCAGAACCACCCCGACCTCTCGAGTAGTGAGATCCGCCATCATATACCTTATTTCTCCCTCCACTACTAGCATAACTATAACCTCTGTCACTCCTCCTACCTCCATAACCATTGATGCTCCTACCACCACCTCTAGATCCCCTGCCACCACTATGATAATCGTGGCTTCTGCCTTTGCCTCCATCGTTAGATCAAGATTGAGCCTAGTTGATGGTGATGTTCCTGGCATCAAGATTATGCCCATTCTTAGCGCTTAAGGATTAGGGTTAGTTTGGGGTTTAGGGTTGGTTTAGGGTTTAGGGTTTAGGGTTTGGGGTTTAGGGTTTAGGGTTGTAGGTTTTAGGGTTTAGGGTTTAGCATTTAGGGTTTTGGGTTCAAGGTTTAGGGTTATAGGTTTAAGGATTAGGGTTTAGGGTTTAGGGTTTAGGGTTTAGGGGTTTAGGGTTTAGGGTTGTAGGTTTAGGGTTAGTTTTATGGTTTATGGTTTAGTATTTAGGGTTTAGAATTTAATGTTTAGTATTTTTTTTTAAATTAACTAAATTGGTAGATTTAGGTTTATTTAGTTTATTTTTTATTTATTTGAGTTTATTTTATTTTATTTTATTTAGGTTTATTTATTATTTTTAATTAGTTTAGTTTAGTTATTTAAGGTTTATTTATTTTAGTTTAGGTTTTTATTTTAATTTATTTTTTAGGTTTAAGTTTATTTTTTAGTTGAATTTTATTTTTATTTTCTTTTTTTTTTGTTTAGGTTTTATTTTTTATTTTTAAGTTTAAGTTTAGGTTTTATTTTCCTTTCTTAGGTTCAGGTTTTAGGTTTATTTTTAGGTTTTATTTTTTAGTTTAGGTTTATGTATATTTTTAATTTATTTTATTTTATTTAATTTTGTTTTTGGTTTAGGTTTAATTTATTTTAGGTTTAGGTCTAGCTTTTATTTATTTTAGTTTAGGCTTAGGTCTATTTTATTTTGTTTATTTTATTTTTATTTTAGGTTTAGATTTTTTTTAGTTTAGTGTTTAGGTTTTATTATTTTACATTTTTTTAGGTTTTAGTTTTAGGTTTATTTTTTAGGTTTAGGTTTTTATTTTATTTTATTTTAGGTTTATTTTATTTTTATTTTACATTTAGTTTTTATTTTATTAAGATTTTTTATTCTTAGGTTTATTTTATTTTATTTACTTTAGTTTAGGATTTTCTTTATTTATTTTAGTTTATTTTTATTTTTTATTTTATTTTTTTTAGGTTTAAGTTTATGTTTGACATTAGGTTTTTTATTTTATTAATTTTATTTTCTTTAGGCTTAGGTTTTTTAATTAATTTATTTTTAGGATTTATTTAGTTTAGGGTTTAGGTTTTTAGGGTTTAGGGTTTAGGGTTAGCGTTTAGGGTTTTGAGTTTACTGTTTAGGCTTTAGAGTTTAAGGTTTTTAGTTTTTAGGGTTTAAGGTTTAGGGCTAGCTTAGGGTTTAGGGTTAGTTTAGGGTTTAAGGTTTGGGGTTTAGGTGTAGGCTTTAGGCTTTAATGTTAGTTTAGGGTTTAGGTCTTTAGGGTTTAGGGTTTAGGTTTTAGGGTTAGGGTTAGGATTTAAGGTTTAGAGAATTTTTTTGGGTCTAGGGTTTAGGGTTTAGGGTTATAGGTTTAGGGTTGTAAGTTTAGGGTTTAAGGTTTAGGGTTATAAGTTTAGGGTTTAGGGTTTAGGGTTATAGGTTTTAAGTTTTAGGTTTTAGGCTTTATGGTTTTAGGGATTAGGGTTTAGGGTTTATAGTTTAGTGTTTTAGGGTTTAGGGTTTAGGGTTGAGGTTTTATGATTTAGTGTTTAGGGATTTGGGTTTTGGTTTTAGGTTTAGGGTTTAAGTATTTTACTTAGGCTTTAGGGTTTAAGGTTTTTTTAATAGAAATCAAATTCAGATTCAATATTTCTTCATTTTGATTTCATCAACCAAGCAACACCGTAGGTTTTTTAAGACACAAGTGATGACATAGATAAAAAAAGAGCACCCTTAGAGCAAATAAAAAACCTTAGATAAGTAGAATCATCTCTACTACAAAGATACAGTTCCATAAAAAACATATCAGATCGACCATTCTTCAATTAATCCAGTTCCCTTCAGAACCACCCCGGCCTCTTGAGTCATGGGATCGACCATCATATCCCTTATCTCTCCCTTTACTAACACGATGATTGTAACCTCCATCGTTCCTTGGTTTAGGTTTAGGTTTTTATTTTATTTTTTTAGGTTTAGGTTTTATTTTTTATTTAGGGTTTATTTTTATTTTTTAGGTTAGTTTATTGTATTTTATTTAGTTTAGGTTTAGGTGTAGGTTTTTTTTATTTTAGTTTAGTTTATTTTAGTTTAGGTTTAGCTTTATTTTATTATGTTTATTTTATTTTTTTTTATTTAGGTTTTTCTTTTAGTTTAGGATTTAGGTTTTATTTTTTTTATTTTTAAGTTTTATTTTTTATGTTTATTTTTTATGTTTTGGTTTTTATTTAGTCTTTATTTTATTTTATTTTATGCTTATTTTATTTTTATTTTATTTTGGTTTTTTATTCATAAGTTTGTTTTATTTTTTTAGTTTAGTTTAGGTTTTTATTTTTTTATTTTAGTTTTTTTTTATTTTTTTATTTTAATTTTAGGTTTATGTTAAGGTTTTAGTATAAGTTTTTATTTTATTTATTTTATTTTTACATTTCATTTAGTTTATGTTTAGGTTTTTAAGTTTTTAGGGTTTAGGATTTAGGGTTTAGGGTTTTGGGTTTTGGGTTTAACGTTTTGCGCTTTAGGGTTTTGAGTTTAAGGTTTTATGGTTCAGGGTTTAGGGTTACAGTTTAGGGTTTATGGTTTAGGGTTTTAGGGTTTAGGGTTTAGGGTTTAGGGTTTAGGTTTTTAGGTTTAGGGTTTTAGGGTTTAGGGTTTAAGGTTTTAGGGTTTAGGCTTTAGGGTTGGAGTTTAGGTTTATAGTTTAGTTTATAGTTTAGTTTAGGTTTAGTTTTGGTTTTAGGTTTTAGGTTTTAGGTTTAGTTTTAGGTTTAGGAGTTTAGGTTTAGGTTAAGTTTAGGTTTATAGTTTAGAGTTTAGGTTTAGATTTAGTGTTTAAACTTTAGGGTTTAAGTTTTAAGTTAGGAGTTTCTGATTTAGGTTAAGTTTAAAGCTTTCAGGGTTTAAGTTTAATCTTTAGGTTTAGGGTTTCTTTATGGTTAGTTTAGAGTTTAATGTTTAGGGTTTTGAGGGTTTAGGGTTTAGGGTTTGGGGTTTAACGTTAGGGTTAGGGTTAGGGTTTAGGGTTTAGGGTTTAGGGTTTATGGTTTAATGCTTTGGATTTAGGGTTTAGGATTTAGGATTTAGGGTTCTATATTTAAGGTTATAGGTTTAGGGCTTATGGTTTAGGGTTAGTTTTAGGGTCTAGGTTTAGGGTTTGTGGTTTAAGATTTAGGGTTTAAGGTTTAGGGTTTAGGATTTATGGTTTGTTTATTTTTAAAATTAAGTAAACCAATAAGTATAGGTTTATTTAGTTTATTTATTATTTATTTTAGTTTATTTTAATTTTTATTTTTAATTAGGTTGCTTTTATTTTGATTTAGTTTAGTTTATTTATTTTAGTTTTGGTTTTTTATTGTAGTTTACTTTTTTAGGTTTTGTTTAGGTTTATGTTTCTTTTTTAGTTTAGTTTTATTTTTATCTTATTTTTTAGGTTTAAGTTTTATTTTTTATTTTTAGGTTTAGGTTTAGGTTTTTATTTAATTTTTTTAGGTTTAGCTTTTATGTTTTTTATTTTTGGTTTATTTTTAGGTTTTATTTTTTAGTTTAGATTTTGGTTTATTTATAATTTATTTTATTTTATTTAGTTTAGAGTATAGGTTTAATCTATTTTAGGTTTAGGTTTAAGTTTTATTTATTTTAGTTTAGGTTTAGGTTTATTTTATTTTGTTTATTTTTGGTTTAGCTTTATTTTTTTCCAGTTTAAGTTTTATATTTTATTTATTTTTAGGTTTTATTTTTAGGTTTATTTATTAGGGTTAGGTTTTAATTTAGTTTTTTATATTATTTTAGGTTTATTTTATTTTTATTTTATGTTTTGGTTTTATTAGGTATATGTATTTTATTTTTAGGTTTATTTTAATTTTTAGTATTGTTTAAGTTTTTATTAATTTTATTTTAGTTTAGCTTTTATTTTTAGCTTTAGGTTTTATTTTAATTTTTTAGGTTTAGCTTTAGGTTTTTTATTTTAGGTTTATTTTTAAGTTTAATTTTTTAGTTTAGGTTTAGTTTTATCTATAGTTTATTTAAATTTATTTAGTTTAGATTATAGGATTAGTGTATTTTACGTTTAGGTTTAATTTATTTTAATTTAGGTTTGGGTTTATTTTATTTTATTTATTTTAGGTTTAGGTTTATTTTCTTTTTGGGTTTAAGTTTTATATTTTATTTATTTTTAGGTTTTATTTTTAGGTTTATTTTGTTTTTATTTAGTTTTTATTTTATTTTATGTTTTTTTTTTATTTTATGTTTGGGTAAATTTTATTTATGCATTTTATTTTTAGGTTTATTTTATTTTATTTATTTAGTTTAAGTTTAATATTTATTTTAAAGTTTTTAATTTATTATATTATTTAGGTTTACGTTTTATTTTTTATTTTTATGTTTAGGTTTAAGGATTTATTTTAATTTTTAAGGTTTAGGTTCTCAATTTTTATTTTAGGTTTATTTTTAAGTTTTATTTTTTAGTTTAAGTTTAGGTTTATTTTTTGTTTATTTTATTTTTTTTAGTTTAGGTTTAGTTTATTTTAGGTTTAGGTTTAAGTTTTATTTATTTTAGTTTAGTATATTTTAGTTTAGGTTAAGGTTTATTTTATTTTGTTTATTTTATTTTTATCTTAGGTTAAAGTTTTTTTTAGTTTGTGGATTAGGTTTTATTTTTTATTTTTTTTAGGTTAAGGTTTTTATTTGATTTTTATTTTATTTTATTTAATGTTTATTTTATTTAGGTTTTTTATTCTTAGGATTATTTTATTTCTTAGTTTAGTTTATGTTTTTATTTATTTTAGTTTAGTTTATTTATAATTTTTAATCTATTTTATTTTTGGGTTTAGGTTTAGGTTTTAGTTTAGGTTTTTATTTTAATTTATTATTTTATTTTAAATAGTTTTAGGGGTTTTATTTATCTTATTTTTAAGTTTTATTTAGTTTATGTTTAGGTTTTAAGGTTTTTAGGGTTTAGGGTTTAGGGTTTAGGGTTTAGTATTTAGGGTTTAAGGTTTTAGGGTTTAGGGTTTTGGGGTTTAGGATTTAGGGATAGGTTTTAGGGTTTAGGGTTTAAGGTTTACTGTTTAAGCTTTTTGGTTTAGAGTTTTACAATTTAGGGTTTAAGGTTTAGGGATTAGGGTTAGCTTAGGGTTTAGGGTTTAAGCTTTATGATTTAGGCTTTAGGTTTTAAGGTTTTTGGGGATTAGGGTTTAGGGTTTATGGTTAATTTAGGGTTTAGGGTTGTACGATGAGTTTAGGGTTTAGGGTTTAGGGTTAGGGTTAAGGTTTAGGGTTTAGGGTTAACTTAGGGTTTAGGGTTAGCTTAGTGGTTAGGGTTTAAGGTTTAGGGTTTAGTCTTTAGGCTTTAGGCTTTAGGGTTTAGGATTTAGGGTTTAAAGTTTAGGGTTAGTTTAGGGTTTAGGGTTTAGGGTTTTAAGGTTTAGGGTTAGTTTAATGGTTAGGGTTTAGGGGTTAGGGTTTAAGGTTCAGGGTTACTTTTAGTGTTAAGGGTTTAGGGGTTTGGATTTATGGTTTAAGGTTTAAGGTTTAGGGTTTAGGTTTTTTTTATGAAGGAAAAAAAACTAAACTATTAGGTTTAGGTTTATTAAGTTAATTTAGTTTATTTTTTTATTTTTATTTAGTTTAGTTTAGGTTTTCTATTATAGTTAATTTTTTAGGTTTAGGTTAATGTTTATTTTTATTTTTTAGTTTAGTTTAATTTTATTTATTTTTCAGGTTAATGTTTTATTTTTTATTTTTAGGTTTAAGTTTAGGTTTTTATTTTTCTTCTTTTAGGTTTTGGTTTTAAATTTTCATTTTTGGTTTATTTTTAGGTTTTACATTTTAGTTTTGGTTTATTTTATTTTATTTATTTTTACTTAGTTTATTTTAGTTTAGGTTTAGGTTTATTTTTATTTTAGCTTTAGGTTTTTTTTAGTTTTGGGTTTATGTTTTATTTTTTATTTTTTAGGTTTTATTTATACGTTTATTATTTAAGTTTAAGTTTTTATTTAGTTTTTAATTTATTTTATTTTAGGTTTATTTTATTTTTATTTTATTTAGGTTTTTAATTTTTTTAGTTTTATTTAAGTTTCTATTTATTTTATTTTAATTTAGTTTTTATTTTTTATTTAATTTTCTTTTTAGGTTTAGTTTTAGGTTTATATTTTAGTTTATGTTTTCCATGTTATTTATTTTTTTATTTTAATTTGGTTTACATTTTATATTTATTTTATTTTTAGGTTTTATTTAGTTTTAGTTTAGGCTTTTACCTTTTTAGGGTATAAGGTTTTGGGTTTTAGGTTTATGGATTAGGGTTTAGGGTTGTACATTTTAGAGTTTAGGGTTTTGGGTTTTGGGTTTATGGTTTATGGTTTTAGGGTTTTAGGGTTTAGGCCTTAGGGTTTAAGGTTTAGGGTTTAGAATTTAAGGTTTTAGGGTTTAGGGTTTAGGGTTTTAGGGTTTATGGTTTAGGGTTTAGAGTTTAAGGTTTATGGTTTAGGGTTTAGGGTTTTAGGATTTAGGGTTTAGGGTTTAGGGCTTAAGGTTTAGGGTATAGAGTTTTTGGGTTTAACGTTTAGGGTTTAGGGTTTTGGGTTTTGGGTTTTGGGTTTTTTAGGGTTTAGGGTTTAGGGTTAGTTTTAGGTTTTAGTGTTTAGGGTTTTGCATTTAGGTTTAAGGTTTAGGGTTTTGGGTTTTGGGTTTTTTCATATAAGAAAAAAAACTAAACCAGTAGCTTTAGGTCTATTTAGTTTATTTAGTTTATTTTTTTATTTATTACAGTTTACTTTGTTTTTAATTTTAATTTAGCTTTATTTTTTATTTTTATTTTTTTTGGTTTATTTATTTTAGTTTACATTTTTTGTTTTAGTTTATTTTTTAGGTTTAGGTTTGTGTTTATTTTTATTTTTAAGTTTAGTTTAATTTTATTTATTTTTAAGGTTTAGGTTTTATTTTTTATTTTTATGTTTAGGTTTAGGTTTTTATTTTCTTCTTTTAGGTTTAGGTTTTATGTTTTTATTTTTGGTTTATTTTTAGGTTTTATTTTTTTAATTTAGGATTAGGTTTATTTTATTTTTTTTTATTTTTGCTTAGTTATTTTAGTTTAGGTTTAGGTTTATTTTATTTTTATTTTAGGTTTAGTTTTTTTAAGTTTAGGGTTTAGGGTTTATTTTTTATTTATTTTTTGGTTTTACTTATACGTTTATATTTTAGGTTTAGGTTTTTATTTTATTTTATTTTAGGTTTATTTTAGGTTTAGTTTTTAATTTATTTAGGTTTTTTATTATTTTAGTTTAGTTTTTATTTATTTTTTTATTTTTTTATGTTTAGGTTTAAGTTTTTATTTTAGTTTTTATTTTTAGTTTATTTTATTTTGGTTTACATTTATTTATTTATTTGATTTGTAAGTATTTTTTAGTTTAGGTTTATGGTTTTAGCATTTAGGGTTTAGGGTTTGATGTTTAGGGTTTAGAGTTTAGGGTCTAGGGTTTTAGGTTTTAGGGTTTAGGGTTTAGGGTTTAGGGTTTAGGGTTTAGGATTTTAGGGTTTTAGGGTTTAGGATTTAGCATTTAGGGTTTAGGGTTTACGGTTGTAGGTTTTATGGTTTAGGGTTGAGGGTTTAGGCAGGCTTTTGTGGTTTAGGGTTTAGGGTTTAGGGTTTAAGGTTTATCTTTTTAAGGTTTAAAATGTAAGGATTAGGGTTGGTTTTAGGGTTTTAGGTTTAGGCTTTTGGGTTTAGTGTTTAAGTTTTATAGTTTAATGTTTAGGGTTTAGGGTTTTTAGGGTTTAGGGTTTTAGTTTTAGGTTTAGAGTTTAAGTTTTAGTTTAGGGTTTAGGGTTTAAGATTTTTTTTTTAATTGAGAACAAATTTAGATTCAACATTTTTTCTTTTCGATTTCATCAACCAAGTAGCATCCCAAGTTTTCTAAGATACAAACGATGACCAAAAATAAAAAAAGAGCACCCATAGAGCAGATCAAAAACATTAGATAAGTAGAACCGTCTTTACAATATAGACACAGTTCTATAAGTAGCAGATCAGATAAGCCATTCTTCAGTTTCTCCAATTCCCATCAGAACCACCCCGGCCTCTTGAGTAGTGAGATCCGCCATCATATACCTCATTTCTACCTCTGCTACTAGCACAGCTATAACCTCCGTCACTCCTCCTACCTCCATAACCATCGATGCTCCGACCACCACCTCTAGATCCCCTACCACCACTACGATAATCGTGGCTTCTGCCTTTGCCTCCATCGTTAGATCTAGATTGAGCCTAGTTGATGGTGATGTTCCTGCCATCAAGATTCTGCCCATTATTAGTGCTTAAGGATTAGGGTTAGTTTAGGGTTGGTTTAGGGTTTAGGGTTTAGGGTTTGGGGTTTAGGGTTTGGGGTTTAGGGTTTAGGATTACAGGTTTTAGGGTTTAGGTTTTAGGGTTTAGGGTTTATGTTTTAGGGTTTAGGGTTTAGCGTTTAGGGTTTTGGGTTCAAGGTTTAGGGTTTTAGGGTTTAGGGTTGTAGGTTTAAGGATTAGGATTTAAGGTTTAGGGTTTAGGGTTTAGGGGTTTAAGGTTTAGGGTTGTAGGTTTAGGGTTTAGGGTTAGTTTTATGGTTTATGGTTTAGTATTTAGGGTTTAGAATTTAATGTTTAGTATTTTTTTTAAATTAACTAAATTGGTAGATTTAGGTTTATTTAGTTTATTTTTTATTTATTTAAGTTTATTTTATTTTATTTTATTTAGGTTTATTTATTATTTTTAATTAGTTTAGTTTATTTATTTAAGGTTTATTTATTTTAGTTTAGCTTTTATTTTAATTTATTTTTTAGGTTTAAGTTTATTTTTTAGTTGAATTTTATTTTTATTTTCTTTTTTTGGTTTAGGTTTTACTTTTTATTTTTAAGTTTAAGTTTAGGTTTTTTTTTTTGGTTTTTTAGGTTCAGGTTTTAGGTTTATTTTTAGGTTTTATTTTTTAGTTTAGGTTTATGTTTTTTTTTAATTTATTTTATTTTATTTTATTTTGTTTTTGGTTTAGCTTTAATTTATTTTAGGTTTAGGTTTAGGTTTAATTTATTTTAGTTTAGGTTTAGGTCTATTTTATTTTGTTAATTTTATTTTTATTTTAGGTTTAGATTTTTTTTTAGTTTAGAGTTTAGGTTTTATTATTTTATATTTTTTTAGCTTTATTTTTTAGGTTTAGGTTTTTATTTTATTTTATTTTAGGTTTATTTTATTTTTTATTTTACATTTAGTTTTTATTTTATTAAGATTTTTTATTCTTAGGTTTATTTTATTTTTTTACTTTAGTTTAGGATTTTCTTTATTTATTTTAGTTTATTTTTATTTTTTATTTTTATTTTGTTTTAGGTTTAGGTTTATGTTTGACATTAGGTTTTTTATTTTATTTATTTTAATTTCTTTTAGGCTTAGGTTTTTTAATTAATTTATTTTTAGGATTTATTTAGTTTAGGGTTTAGGTTTTTAGGGTTTAGGGTTTAGGGTTAGCATTTAGGGTTTTGAGTTTACTATTTAAGCTTTAGGGTTTAAGATTTTCAGTGTTTAGGGTTTAAGGTTTAGGCTTAGGGTTTAGGGTTAGTTTAGGGTTTAAAGTTTGGGGTTTAGGGTGTAGGCTTTAGGCTTTAAGGTTAGTTTAGGGTTTAGGGTTTAGGTTTTTAGGGTTTAGGGTTTTGGGTTTAGGGTTAGGGTTAGGATTTAGGGTTTAGAGAATTTTTTTGGGTTTAAGGTTTAGGGTTTAGGGTTATAGGTTTTAGGGTTGTAAGTCTGGGGTTTAGAGTTTAAGGTTTAGGGTTATAAGTTTAGGGTTTAGGGTTTAGGGTTATAAGTTTTAAGTTTTATGGTTTAGGGTTTATGGTTTTAGGGATTAAGGTTTAGGGTTTATGGTTTAGTGTTTTAGGGTTTAGGGTTTAGGGTTGAGGTTTTATGATTTAGTGTTTAGGGATTTGGGTTTTGGTTTTAGGTTTAGGGTTTAAGTATTTTACTTAGGCTTTAGGGTTTAAGGTTTTTTTAATAGAGATCAATTTCAGATTCAACATTTCTTCATTTTGATTTCATCAACCAAGCATCACCCTAGGTTTTCCAAGACACAAGCGATGACATAGATAAAAAAAGAGCACCCCTAGAGCAAATAAAAAACCTTAGATAAGTAGAATCATCTATACTATAAAGATACAATTCCATAAAAAACATATCGGATCGACCATTCTTCAATTTATCCAGTTCCCTTCAGAACCACCCCGGCCTCTTGAGTCATGGGATCGACCATCATATCCCCTATCTCTCCCTCTACCAACACGATGATTGTAACTTCCATCGTTCCTTTGTTTAGGTTTAAGTTTTTATTTTATTTTTTTATGTTTAGGTTTTAAGTTTTTATTATAGGTTTATTTTTAGGCTTTATTTATATTTAGGTTTAGGATAAAATTTAGTTTATTTTATTTTATTTAGTTTAGGTTTTGGTGTAGGTTTTATTTATTTTAGTTTAGTTTATTTTAGTTTAGGTTTAGCTTTATTTTATTTTGTTTATTTTATTTTTATTTTTGATTTAGGTTTTTCTTTTAGTTTAAGATTTAGGTTTTATTTTTTTATTTTTAAGTTTTATTTTTTATGTTTATTTTTTATGTTTTGGTTTTTATTTAGTTTTTATTTTATTTTATTTTATGTTTATTTTATTTAGGTTTTTTATTCTTAAGTTTGTTTTATTTTTTTAGTTTAGTTTAGGTTTTTATTTTAGTTTTTTTATTTTTTTATTTTTTTTTAGGTTTATGTTAAGGTTTTAGTATAAGTTTTTATTTTATTTTTTTTATTTTTACATTTCATTTAGTTTATGTTTAGGTTTTTAAGTTTTTAGGGTTTAGGATTTAGGGTTTAGGGTTTTGGGTTTTAGGTTTAAGGTTTTGCACTTTAGGGTTTTGGGTTTAAGGTTTTACGGTTTAGGGTTTAGGGTTACAGTTTAGGGTTTATGGTTTAGGGTTTTAAGGTTTAGGGATTACGGTTTAGGGTTTAGGGTTTAAGGTTTTAGGGTTTAGGCTTTAGGGTTGGAGTTTAGAGTTTATAGTTTAGGGTTTAAGGTTTAGGGTTTAGGGTTTTATGGTTTAGGGTTTTGGGTTTTGGGTTTAGGTTTTAGGTTTAAGTTTAAGATTTAGGGTTTAGGTTAGGATTTAGAGTTTATAGTTTAGGGTTTAGGGTTTAGGGTTTAGTGTTTAGGCTTTAGGGTTTATAGTTTTTAGGATTTAGGGTTTACGGTTTAGGGTTATTTAAGGTTAGCTTAGGGTTTAGGATTTACAATTTAGTCTTTAGGGTTTAGGGTTAGTTTAGAGTTTAGTGTTTAGGGTTTTGAGGGTTTAGGGTTTAGGGTTTGGGGTTTAATGTTAGGGTTAGGGTTTAGGGTTTAGGGTTTATGGTTTAATGCTTTGGATTTAGGGTTTAGGATTTAGGATTTATGGTTGTATATTTAAGGTTATAGGTTTAGGGCTTATGGTTTAGGGTTAGTTTTAGGGTCTAGGTTTAGGGTTTGTTGTTTAGGATTTAGGGTTTAGGGTTTAGGGTTTAGGATTTAAGGTTTGTTTATTTTTAAAATTAAGTTAACCAATAAGTATAGGTTTATTTAGTTTATTTATTATTTATTTTAGTTTATTTTAATTTTTATTTTTAATTAGGTTTAGCTTTTATTTTGATTTAGTTTAGTTTATTTATTTTAGTTTTGGTTTTTTATTGTAGTTTATTTTTTAGGTTTTTGTTTAGGTTTATGTTTCTTTTTTAGTTTAGTTTTATTTTTATCTTATTTTTAAGGTTTAAGTTTTATTTTTTATTTTTAGGTTTAGGTTTAGGTTTTTATTTAAATTTTTTAGGTTTAGCTTCTATGTTTTTTATTTTTGGTTTATTTTTAAGTTTTATTTTTTAGTTTAGATTTTGGTTTATTTATAGTTTATTTTATTTTATTTAGTTTAGAGTATAGGTTTAGTCTATTTTAGGTTTAGGTTTAAGTTTTATTTATTTTAGATTAGGTTTGGGTTTATTTTATTTTGTTTATTTTAGGTTTAGGTTTATTTTTTTCAAGTTTAAGTTTTATATTTTATTTATTTTTAGGTTTTATTTTTAGGTTTATTTTATTTTTATTTTATGTTTTGGTTTTATTTTGTTTATGTATTGTATTTTTAGGTTTATTTTAATTTTTAGTTTTGTTTAAGTTTTTATTAATTTTATTTTAGTTTAGCTTTTATTTTTAGCTTTAGGTTTTATTTTAATTTTTTAAGTTCAGCTTTAGGTTTTTTATTTTAGGTTTATTTTTAAGTTTAATTTTTTAGTTTAGGTTTAGTTTTATCTATAGTTTATTTAAATTTATTTAGTTTAGCTTATAGGATTAGTGTATTTTAGGTTTAGGTTTAGGTTTAATTTATTTTAATTTAGGTTTGGGTTTATTTTATTTTATTTATTTTAGGTTTAGATTTATTTTCTTTTTGGGTTTAAGTTTTATATTTTATTTATTTTTAGGTTTTATTTTTAGGTTTATTTTGTTTTTATTTAATTTTTATTTTATTTTATGTTTTTTTATTTTATGTTTGGGTATATTTTATTTATGCATTTTATTTTTAGGTTTATTTTATTTTATTTACTTAATTTAAATTTAATATTTATTTTTAGGTTTTAAATTTATTATATTATTTAGGTTTACATTTTATTTTTTATTTTTATTTTTAGGTTTAGGGATTTATTTTAATTTTTAAGGTTTAGGTTTTCAATTTTTATTTTAGGTTTATTTTTAAGTTTTATTTTTTAGTTTAAGTTTACGTTTATTTTTTGTTTATTTTATTTTTTTTAGTTTAGGTTTAGTTTATTTTAGGTTTAGGTTTAAGTTTTATTTATTTTAGCTTAGTATATTTTAGTTTAGGTTAAGGTTTATTTTATTTTGTTTATTTTATTTTTATCTTAGGTTAAAGTTTTTTCTAGTTTATGGATTAGGTTTTATTTTTATTTTTTTTAGGTTAAGGTTTTTATTTGATTTTTATTTTATTTTATTTAATGTTTATTTTGTTTAGGTTTTTTATTCTTAGGGTTATTTTATTTCTTAGTTTAGTTTATGTTTTTATTTATTTTAGTTTAGTTTATTTATAATTTTTAAACTATTTTATTTTTGAGTTTAGGTTTAGGTTTTAGTTTAGGTTTTTATTTTACTTTATTATTTTATTTTAAATAATTTTAGGGGTTTTGTTTATTTTATTTTTAAGTTTTATTTAGTTTAGGTTTAGGTTTTAAGGTTTTTAGGATTTAGGGTTTAGGGTTTAGGGTTTAGGATTTAGGGTTTAAGGTTTTAGGGTTTAGGGTTTAAACTTTAGTAGGACAGTTTTAGGGTTTAGGGTTTAAGGTTTCTTTAACTTTTAGTTTAGAGTTTCTGATTTAGGGTTTAGGTTTAGGGATTAAGTGCTTAGGGTTTAGGGTTTAAGGTTTATGATTTAGAGCTTTAGGTTTCTGATTTTAGATTAGGTTTAGGGTTTATAGTTTAATTTAGGGTTGTATGATTTAGGGTTTAGGTTTAGGGTTTAAGTTTAGGATTGATTTAGGGTTTAAGGTTAGGGTTAAGTTTAGGGTTAGGTTAACAGGTTTAGTGCTCAGTAGTTGGTTTAGTTTAATTTAGTCTTTAAACTTTAGTCTTTAGTTTAGTTTAGGTTTAAGTTTAGGTGTATAATTATAAGTATAGGGTTTTAGGGTTTAGGGTTAGTTTAATGGTTAGGGTTTAGGGTTTAGGGTTTAAGGTTTAGGGTTACTTTTAATGTTAAGGGTTTGGGGTTTGGATTTATGGTTTAAGGTTTAAGGTTTAGGGTTTAGGTTTTTTTATGTAAGAAAAAAAACTAACCTAGTAGGTTTAGGTTTATTAAGTTTATTTAGTTTATTTTTTATTTTTATTTAGTTTAGTTTATTTATTTTAGTTTAGGTTTTCTATTATAGTTAATTTTTTAGGTTTAGGTTAATGTTTATTTTTATTTTTAGTTTAGTGTAATTTTATTTATTTTTAAGGTTAATGTTTTATTTTTTATTTTTAGGTTTAAGTTTAGGTTGTTATTTTCTTCATTTAGGTTTAGGGTTTAAATTTTCATTTTTGGTTTATTTTTAGGTTTTACATTTTAATTTTGGTTTAAGTTTATTTTTGGTTTATTTTATTTTATTTATTTTTACTTAGTTTATTTTAGTTTAGGTTTAGGTTTAGTTTTATTTTAGCTTTAGGTTTTTTTTAGTTTTGGGTTTATGTTTTATTTTTTATTTTTTAGGTTTTATTTATACGATTATTATTTAAGTTTAGGTTTTTATTTAGTTTTTAATTTATTTTATTTTAGGTTTATTTTATTTTTATTTAATTTAGGTTTTTAATTTTTTTAATTTTGTTTAAGTTTTTATTTATTTTATTTTAATTTAGTTTTTATTTTTTATTTAATTTTCTTTTTAGGTTTAGTTTTAGGTTTATATTTTAGTTTATGTTTTCCATGTTATTTTCTTTTTTTATTTTAATTTGGTTTACATTTTATATTTATTTTATTTTTAGGTTTTATTTAGTTTTAGTTTATGCTTTTACCTTTTTAGGGTGTAAGGTTTTGGGTTTTAGGTTTATGGATTAGGGTTTAGGGTTGTACGTTTTAGAGTTTAGGGTTTTGGATTTATAGTTTATGGTTTTAGGGTTTTAGGATTTAGGCCTTAGGGTTTAAGGTTTAGGGTTTAGAATTTAGGGTTTTAGGGTTTAGGGTTTAGGGTTTTAGGGTTTATGGTTTAGGGTTTAGGGTTTAAGGTTTATGGTTTAGGGTTTAGGGTTTTAGGATTTAGGGTTTAGGGTTTAAAGCTTAGGGTTTAGGGTTTACAGTTTTTGGGTTTAGGTTTAGGGTTTAGGGTTTAGGGTTTTGGGTTTTGGGTTTTTTAAGGTTTAGGGTTTAGGGGTAGTTTTAGGTTTTAGGGTTTAGGGTTTTGGATTTAGGTTTAAGGTTTAGGGTTTTGGGTTTTTTCATATAAGAAAAAAACTAAACCAGTAGCTTTAGGTCTATTTAGTTTATTTTTTTATTTATTATAGTTTACTTTGTTTTTTATTTTTATTTAGCTTTATTTTTTATTTTTATTTTGTTTGGTTTTTTTATTTTAGTTTACATTTTTTGTTTTAGTTTATTTTTTAGGTTTAGGTTTGTCTTTTAAGTTTAGTTTAATTTTATTTATTTTTAAGGTTTAGGTTTTATTTTTTATTTTTATGTTTAGGTTTAGGTTTTTATATTCTTCTTTTAGGTTTAGGTTTTATGTTTTTATTTTTGGTATATTTTTAGGTTTTATTTTTTAATTTAGGTTTAGGTTTATTTTATTTATTTTATTTTTGCTTAGTTATTTTAGTTTAGGTTTAGGTTTATTTTATTTTTATTTTAGGTTTAGTTTTTTTAAGTTTAGGGTTTAGGGTTTATTTTTAATTTATTTTTTGGTTTTACTTATACGTTTATATTTTAGGTTTATGTTTTTATTTAGTTTTTATTTTATTTTATTTTAGGTTTATTTTAGGTTTAGTTTTTAATTTATTTAGGTTTTTTATTATTTTAGTTTAGTTTTTATTTATTTTTTTATTTTTTTATTTTTTTATGTTTAGGTTTAGGTTTTTATTTTAGTTTATATTTTTAGTTTATTTTATTTTTTATTTTATTTTGGTTTACAGTTATTTATTTATTTGATTTATAAGTATTTTTTAGTTTAAGTTTAGGGTTTTAGCATTTAGGGTTTAGGGTTTGATCTTTAGGGTTTAGAGTTTAGGGTTTTGGGTTTAGGGTCTAGGGTTTTAGGTTTAGAGTTTAAGGGTTAGGGTTTAGGGTTTAGGATTTTAGGATTTTAGGGTTTAGGGTTTAGCGTTTAGGGTTTAGGGTTTATAGTTGTAGGTTTTATGGTTAAGGGTTGAGGGTTTAGGCAGGGTTTTGTGGTTTAGGGTTTAGGGTTTAAGGTTTATCATTTTAAGGTTTAAGATGTAGGGATTAGGGTTAGTTTTAGGGTTTTGGGTTTAAGATTTAGGGTTCAGGGTTTAGGGTTTTTTTTTAAAATTTACTAACCCGGTGGGTTCAGGTTTTTGTATCTAGCTTATTTTTTATTTATTAAGTAAATTGGTAGGGTTTAGGTTTTAAAGTTTCAATTTTTTAAGTTTTATAGTGTAGGGTTATATGTTTAGGTTCTATGGTTTACAGTTAGTTTTAGGGTTTAAGGTTTCAGTTTAGGGTTTATGATTTTGGATTTAGGGTTTAGGGTTTAAGGTTCAGGGTTATTTTTATTTAGGCTTATTTTTTATTTTATTTAGTTTATTTTATTTATTTTAGATTAATTTATTTTAGTTTAGGTTTTTTATTTTAGTTTATTTTTTAGGTTTTTATTTAGGTTTAGGTTTAGGATAATGTTTATTTTTTAGTTAAGTTGTATTTTAATTTAATTTTTTAAGTTTAAGATTTTAGGTTTTTAGGGTTTAGGGTTTAGGATTTAGGGTTTAAGGTTTAGGGTTTTAGAGTTTAGGGTTTTAGGGTTTTCAATTTAGGGTTTATGGTTAGGGTTTAGGGTTTAGGGTTTAGGGTTTAGGCTTTAGGGTTTAATGTTTTTAGGGTTTTGGGTTTAGGGTTTAGGGTTTAGGGTTTTGGGTTTTAAGTTTTAGGTTTGGGGTTTAGGGTTTAGGGTTTAGTATTTGGGTTTAGGGTTTTTAAAATAAAAAAACTAAGTAAACTAGTAGGTTTAGGTTTACTTTAAGGTTTAAGGTTTTTAGGGTTTTGGGTTTAGGGTTTAGGGTTTTGGGTTCTGGGTTTTGAATTTTAGGTTTGGGGTTTAGGGTTTTTAAAATAAAATAAAATAAAACTAAGTAAACTAATAGGTTTAGGTTTGCTTAGTTTTTAGTTTATTTTTCATTTATTTTAGTTTATTTCATTTCTTTATTTTTATTTAGTCTAGTTTATTTATTTTAGTTTATCTTTTAGGTTTAGGTTTAGGTATATTTTTATTATTTGAATTAGTTTTATTTTTAATTTATTTTTTACATTAAGGTTTTATTTTTTATTTTTAGGTTTAGATTTAGTTTTTTATTTTCTTTTTTTAGGTTTAGCTTTTAGGTTAATTTTTAAGTTTTATTTTTTAATTTAGGTTTAGGTTTATTTTTAGTTTAGATTTAGGTTTAGGTGTAGTTTATTTTAGGTTTAGGTTTAGGGTTTATTTATTTTAGCTTAGTTTATTTTAATTTTGGTCTATATTTTTTTATTTTTTATTTTAGGTTTAGTTTTTGTTTTTAGTTTAAGGTGTAGGTTTAATTTTTTATTTATTTTTATGTTTTATTTTTAGGTTTATTATTTTGGATTAGGTTTTTATTTAGTTTTTATTTTATTTTATTTTAAGTTTATTTTATTTTTATTTTAGGTTTAGTTTTATTTTTATTTAAGTTTTTTATTTTTTAGTTTAGTGCAGATTTTTATTTATTTTATTTTAATTTATTTTTTATTATTTTCTTTTTAGGTTAAGGTTTTAGTTTAGGTTTAGTTTTATGTTTTAGTTTATGCTTTCATTTTATTTTATTTTTTATTTTATTTTGGTTTATGTTTTTTTTTATTTTTTTTATTTTAAAGTTTTTTTTAGGTTTAGGTTTTAGCATTTTAGGGTGAAGGTTTAGGGTTTAGGGTTTAGGGTTTAAGGTTTGGTGTTTATGGAGGGTTTAGGGTTTATGGTTTAGGGTTTAGGGTTTTAGGGTTTAGAGTTTAGGGTTTAAGGTTATAGGGTTTAGAGTTTAGGGTTTAGGGTTTAGGGTTTAGGGTTTAATTTTTAAGGTTTAGGGTTTAGGCTTTAGGGTTTAGGATTTAAGCTTTAGTGTTTAGAATTTTAGGGTTTAGGGTTTTGGTTTTTTTAGTGTTTAGGTTTAGTTTTATGGTTTTGGGTTTAGGGTCTAAGGTTTAAGATTTTGCGTTTAGGGCTTCTGGTATAGAGTTTAGGGTTTTTTTAAAAATAAAAAAATTTAAGTAAACAAGTAGGTTTAAGGTTTAACGTTTAAGGTTTTTTTAATAGAGAATAAATTCATATTCAACATTTCTTCTTTTTGAACTCATCAACCAAAGTAGCAGCCAAGGTTTTCTATGACACAAGCCACGATATAGATAAAAAATGAGCACACATAGAGAAAATAAAAAACCCTAGATAAGTTGAACCGTCTCTGCTATAAAGACACAGTTCCATAAGCAGCAGATCGGATCGGTCGTTCCTCAGTTTCTCCAGTTCCCATCAGAACCACCCCTGCCTCTCGAGAAGCGGGATCCACCATCATATTCCCGATCTCTCCTGCCGCCATCACCATGATTGTAACCTCCATTGCTCCTCCCGACTCCATAACCACCATGGCTCCTACCACCACCTCCATATCCACGAGCACCTCTAGATCCCCCACCACCACTGTGATAATTGTCGCCTCCACCTTTTCCTCCACCGCTAGATCTAGACTGAGCCTAGTTGATGGTGATATTCCTGTCGTCAAGGTTCTGGCCATTCTTAGGATTTAGGTTTAGTTTTAGGTTTATCAGGTTTTAAAGTTTGGTTTATTTTAAGTTTAGGTTTAGGTTTTATTTATTTTAGTTTAGTTTATTTTAGTTTTGGTTTAGGTTTATTTTATTTTATTTATTTTATTTTTATTTTAGGTTTAAGACTTTTTTTAGTTTAGGGTTTAGGCTTTAATTAAATTTTAGGGTTATTTTTTAGGTTTAAGTATTTATTTAGTGTTTATTTTATTTTATTTTAGGTTTATTAATACTTTATTTTGTGTTTATTTTTTATTTTGTTAAGATTTTTTATTCTTAGTTTTAACTTTTTAGTTTTGTTTACTTTTTCTTTCATTTATTTTAGCTTATTTTTATTTTTTATTTTATTTAATTTTAGTTTTAGGTTTTTATTTTATTTTATTTTATTATTTTATTTAGGTTTAGGTTTTTTATTTTATTTTATTTTTAGGTTTTATTTAATTTAAGTTTAGGTTTTTAGGTTTTTAGGGGCTTAGGGTTTACGGTTTACAGTTTAGACTTTTAGGGTTTAGGGTTTTAAGATTTAGGGTTTAGGGTTTGGGTTTAGGGTTTAGGGTTTAATATTTAGGTTTTAGGGTTTAGGGGTTTTTGGGTTTAGGGTTTAAGGTTTAAGGTTGAGGGTTAGCTTAGGGTTTAGGGTTTAAGGTTAAGGGTTTAGTCTTCAGTGTTTATTGGATTTGTGGTTTAGGGTTTAGGGTTAGTTTAGGGTTTAGGGTTTAGGGTTTTAGGGTTTAGGGTTTAGGGTTTGGGATTTTAGGTATAGGGTTTAGGTTTAGGGTTCAAGGTTAGGGTTAGGGTTTAGGGTTTAGGGTTTAGGGTTTAGGGTTTGTGTTTAGGGTTTAGGGTTTAGGGTTTAGGTTTTAGGGTTTAGTGTTTAGGGTTTAGGGTTGTAGGTTAAAAGTTAAACCTAAAAGCTAAACCTTAGAAAAGAAAATAAAAAACTAAATCTAAACCTAAAAATAAAAAATAAAACCTTAACGTAAAAAATTAAAATAAAACTAATTCAAATAATAAATATACTAAACTACAAGATAAACTAAAATAAATAAACCAGACTAAATAAAAATAAAGAAATGAAATAAACTAAAATAAATGAAAAATAAACTAAAAACTAAGCAAACCTAAACTATTAGTTTACTTAGTTTTATTTTATTTTATTTTAAAAACCCTAAACAAACTCAAACCAAAACCCACCAAAATAAACCCAAAACCCACAACCTTACCTTAAAGTAACCCTACTGGTTTACTTGGTTTTTTTTGTTTAAAACCCTAAACCCAAATCTAAATCCTAAACCCTAAACCCCAGGCCTAAAACTTAACCCAAAACCCTGAGCCCTAAAACCCTAAACCACTACCCTAAAGCATAAACTCACCACTGAAATGTAAAAATCCTAAACCTTCGTGACTATAAGCCTAAATCTAGGCAAAACCATAAAATCCTAAAACTTAAACCTAAATTAAATAAAACCTAACAATGGGTTAAAAAAACTAAACTAAATAAAATAATAAAATAAAGAAACTAAACTTATAAAATAAAATAAATAAAAAAAAATTTAAAATAAAATAAAGTTCACAAATAAAAAATAAAATAAACCTAAGAATAAAAACTTTATAAAATAAAATAAACGTAAAATAAAATAAAATTAACTTAAAAAAATAAAGTAAAACTAAATAAAACCTAAACTTAAAATTAAACCTAAAATAAATAAAAATTAAACCTAAACCCTAAACAAAAAAAAACTAAACCTAAAATAAAAAATAAAATAAACCTAAACCTAAACTAAAATAAACTAAACTAAAATAAATAAAACTAGCTAAAATACTACTAAAGGAAACTAAACCTAAATTACATAAAATAAAATAAGCTAAAATAAATCTAAACATAAACTAAAATAAAACCTAAAATAAACCTAAAATAAAACCTAAACGTAAAAAAAAAAAATGTAAACCTCGACATAAAATAAAAATAAACCCTAAACCTAAAATAAAATAAAATTAAACTCAACTCAAAATAAATCTAAACTTAAACCTAAACCAAAGATAAACTAAAGAAAACTAAGCTAAGATAAATAAAAAATAAATAAACTAAACTAAATAAAAAAATAAAATAAATATAAAATTTTTTAAAAAAACTAATAATAAAAAAAACTAATTAAACTAAATAAACTAAACATCGGTTTACTAAATTTAAAGAATGCTAAACCTTAAAATGAGAAACCCTAAACCCTAAACTCACCCTAAACCCAAAACCCTAAACATAACTAAACCTGATCCTAAACCCCTAAACCACAAAAACCCTGAGCTACCCTAAACCCTAAACCCAATCCAACCTAAACCATAAAAACCTTAAACCCTAAACCATAAACTCTTACATCTTAAACCACTAAACCCTAAACCTAAACTCTAACCCTAAACCTAAACTTGAACCCCAAAGCTAAAACTAAAGTAACTAAATAAATTAAAACCTAAACCTAAACCACCCTAAAACCTAAACTAAACCTAAACCTTAAGAATGGGACCTTGATGGCGGGAACATCACTCAAGCAGGGCTCAATCTAGATCTAACAAAAGGCTGATTGGGCGGGGTTATGCAGCGATGGGGAACTAGGCTCCTGGTATATCAGGAGGTGGTGGTCGAAGTAGTGGTGGTTATGGAGGTAGGAAGAGTGATGGAGGTTACAACCATAGTGGTGGCGGAGGGAGAGATCAGGGATTTGATGGTGGATGCTGTTACTCGAGAGGCCAAGGTGGTTCTGATTGGAACTAGACAAACTGAAGAGACACTGAACCAACATGTTGCTTATGGAACTGTGTCTTTACAGTAAAGATGGTTCTAGTTATCTAAGGTCTTTGATTTGCTCTGTTCATGCTCATTTTTCATCTATGTTGTCGCTTGTGTCTTAGAAAACTTGGTATGTTACTTAGTTGATGAAATAAAAAAAGAAATGTTGAATCTAGATTTATTCTCTTTAAAGAAAGGCCAAAATCCTAAATCCTAAACTAAAACTGAACCACAGACACAAACTAAACTAAACCTAAACCTAAAACAAAAAACCCCCAAACCAAAAGCTAAACCCAAAAACCTAAACTAAACCCAAACTCTAAAAATACAACCTTAAATCCAAAACTCTAAACCCTCAATTAACCCTAAACCCGGACAAATTAAAAAGTTAAGCCTAAACTAAATAAAACCTAAAAAATATAATAAATAAAAGAACATAAACCAAAATAAAATAAAATAATGAAATAAAATAAAAACCTAAAATAAAACCTAAACCTAAAAAAGAAACTAAAATAAAAAAATAAAAACAAAACAAAAATAAAATAAATAAAAACCTAAAATGAACTAAAAAAAATAATAAAACTAAATAAAAAAACAAAACCTAATATATAAAATAAAATAAAACTTAAAAAAATAAACCTAAAAATAAAACCAAAATAAATAAAATAAACCTAAACCCTAAACATAAAATATTTTAAACCTAAACCTAAACCTAAACCCTAAATAAAATAAAATAAACTAAAAGTAAACCAAAACCTAAACTAGAAAATAAAACATAAAATTAAACATAAAATAAAACCTAAAACCTAAGCTCTAAAACTAAATAAAATAAAATAAAATATAAACCTAAAGCTAAAATTAAAAATAAAACTAAAACTTAAAAAATAAAACTTAAGCTAAAAATAAAATAAAATAAAGTCAACTAAAAAAAATAAACTTAAACCTAAACCTAAAAAAAAAATAAACTAAAATAAAACCTAAACTAAAATAAATTAAACAAATAATACAAACTAAATAAAATTAAGGTAAATAAAAAATAAAAAAAATAATGACTAAAATAAATAAAAAATAAACTAAAAATGGGTTTGCATAATTTAAATAAAAAAAAACCCTAAACCTTGCTACTAAACCTACAACTATAAAACCCTAAACCCTAAACCCTAAACTAATCCTAAAACCCAAAGCATAAACCATAAAACCCTAAACCCAATCCTACACCCTACATTAAACCAAAGCCTTACACTAATCCCTAAACCCTAATAACCCTAAACCTCAACCTAAACTGCTAAATTAAAACATAAATATAAACCCTAAAACCTAATAAACTTAAACCTAAACCTAAACCCTAAGAATGGGCAAAACCTTAATGGGTAGAACATCATTGTCAAATACCTCATTCTAAATCTGGTGACGGAGGCGAAGGTGGAGGCGGTGGTTATCACAATGGTGGTGGTTATGAGGGTAGGAGGAGCGACAGAGGTTACAGTTGTGGTGGTGGCGGAGGGAGAGATCGGGGATATAATCATGGGTCTCACTAGTCGAGAGGCCGGGGTGGTTCTAATGGGAACTGGAGAAAATGAAGAATGTCTAATCCAATTTGCTGCTTATGGAACTGTGTCTTTATAGTAAAGATGTTTCTAGTTATCTAGGGTCTTGATTTGTTTTATGTGTGCTCATTTTTTATCTATGTTGTTGATTGTCTCTTAGAAAACTTGGTGAGTTACTTGGTTAATGAAATTGAAAAAAAAAGAAATGTTGAATCTGAATTTGTTCTCTATTAAAATAACCAAAACTAAAGCCTGAACCCTAGAACTAAAACCTAAACCCTAAACCTAAACCATAAACCCTAAACCCTAAACCCTACACCCCAAACCTTAAACCCTAAACCCACCCTCACCCCTAAATCCACAAAACCCAAAAGCTAAAAAAGCTAAACCTAAACAAAAGAAAACCTAAAAATAAAATAAATAAAAGAACCCAAACCAAAATAAATTAAAATAAAAACCTAAACTAAAACCTAAACCTAAACCTAAACCTAAACTTAAACCTAAGAAGAAACTAAAATAAAAAATAAAAACTAAATCGAAATAAAATAAGTAAAAACCTAAACTAAACTAAAAATAAAAATAAAAAACCTAAATAAAAAAATCAACCTGAAATAAAAATAAAATAAACTGAAAATAAAATAAAATAAAACCTAAACCTAAAAAATAAACCTAAAATAAAACCTCAAAATAAAGAAAAACAAAACCAAACCCTAAACTAAACCTAAAGGAACCAAATAAAATAAAATAAAATAAACTAAAAAACTAAACCTAAACAAAAAAAAAACCTAAAATAAACATAAACCTAAAATAAATAAAACTAAACCTAAACCTGAAATAAAGAATAAAACTAAAGTAAACTTAATAAACCTAAACTCTTACTTAATTTTAAAATTAAAATTAAAAATTAAAAAAATTTAAAAACCCTAAACCTTAAACCATGTGCAATCCCAAACCCTAAACCTAAACCTTAAAGCTGACCCTAAACCCTAAACCATAATCTCTAAACACTAAAACCCTACACACTAAACCTCTACTAAACCCACACTAAACTGACCCTAAACCACCAATGAACCACCCTGGGCCCTGACCCACCCTAAACCACTCCCTACAACCCTAAGCTGACCTAAACTACTAAATACACAGAAATAAAATAAATAAAACATAAAGCTAAATAAAATAAAATAATAAACATACTAATCCTAAATAAAAACATAAACATAAACCTAAATGTAAAATAAATAATAATTAAAAAAAAACTAAACTAAAATAAAATATAAAAATCTAAACTAAACTAATTAAATAAAATAAACCTAAAAAAACCTGAATAAAATATAAACTAAACATAAAATAAAACAAAATAAAATAAAAACTAAATTAAAACCTAAACCTAAAAAAAATCTAAACCCTAAACTAAAAAAAAACCTAAACCTAAATAAATAAAATAAACAAAATAAACCTAAACTAAAACTAAACTAAAATAAATGAAACCTAAACCTAAAATAAACTAAACCTAAACTATATTCTAAATAAAATAAAATAAACTAAGAAGCAACCTAAATGTAAACGAAAAAAATAAAACCTAAAAATAAACCAAAAATAAAAAGCTAAAACCTAAACTTAAAAAAAATAAAATAAAAACCTAAACCTAAACCTAAAAATAAAAAATAAAATTTAAGCCGAAAGAATAAAATAAAAACTACACTAAACTAGAAATAAACATAAACCAAAACCTAAACCTAAAAATTAAATTAAAATTAAAAAGCTAAACTAAAACAAATAATATAAATTAAATAAAAATAAAAAATAACTTAAATAAAAATAAAAAATAAAATAAACTAAAATAACTAAAAAGTAAACTAAATAAACAATCACTTAATTAAAAATCTACACTAAACCCTACCCTAAACCCAAACCTAACCTCCTAAACAAACCCAAACCCCAACCTTAAACCCTAAAAACGCTAACCCTAATCCCTAAAGCCTAAACCTTAAAGCCTAAAGCCTAAACCCTAAGTTAACAATAAACACTAAATGTTAAACCCTAAACCATAATCCCTATACTCTAAACCCTAAACCCTAAATACTAAAAACCTAAAAACCTAAACTTAAACCTGACAATAAAATAAAATAAAAAAGAAAAATAAACTAAAATAAAATACAGGAAAATCTTAAACTAAATTAAATAAAAGAAAATAAACTTAAGAATAAAAAACATTAATAAAAAATAAACATAAAATAAAAATAAAATAAACCTAAAATAAAATAAAATAAAAACTAAATAAAAACTTAAACCTAAAAATAAACCTTAAAAAACCTAAAAATAAATAAAAAATAAAACCTAAACCCTAAACTCAAAAAAAAACCCTAAACCTAAAATAAAAATAAAATTAAAAAATAAACTAGAATAACTAAAACCTAAAGCTAAAATAGAGTAAACCTAAACATAAACCTAAACTAAAAATAAACCTAAACCTAAACTAAAAATTAAAACCTAAAAATAAAACTAAAACCTAAACCTAAAAAATAAAATAAAAATGTAAACCTAAACCTTAAAATAAAAAATAAAACCTAAACCTAAAAAATAAAATAAAAATAAAACTCAGCTAAAAAATAAACATAAACCTAAACCTGAACCTAAGCTAAAAAAATAAACTAAAATAAAAAACATAAACTAAAATAAATAAACTAAACATAATAGAAATAAAAAATAAACATAAATGAAAATAAAAAAATAAAATAAACTAAAATAAATATAAATATACTAAATAAAGCTAAACCTACCGGTTTACTTAATTTTTTTAAAAAATCCTAAACCTTAAATCCTAAACCCTAAACCCTAAACCCTAAAACCCTAAACCCTAAAACCAACCTAAACCCCAACCATAAACCATAAACCCTAAACACCCTAAACTTTAAAATCATAAACTCAAAAATCCTTAACATTAAATCGCAGCCCTAAGCACTAAACCCTAAACCCCAAACCCTAAACCTAAACCTAAAGTAACTAAATAAATTAAAAAATAAGCCTAAACCCTAAAATATAATAAACTTAAACCAAACCTAAACCTTAAGAATGGGCAGAACCTTTAGAACATCGTCAAGCAAGTTAAGGTCTTGATCAGTGAAGCGAAAGCGGCTATCACAGTGTTGGTGGGGGAACTGGAGGTGTTGGTTGATATGGAGGTGGTGGTCAGAGTAGTAGTGGTTATAGAGGCGGGACGAGCGACGGAGGTTACAACCGTGGTGGTGGCAGAGGGAGGGATCGGAGATATGATGGTGGATCCTACTACTCGAGAGGCCAGGGTGGTTTTGATAGAACTTGAGAAACTGAGGAACGATCGATCCAATCTACTACATATGGAATTGTGTCTTTATAGTAAAGATGGTTCTAGTTATCTAGGGTCTTTGATTTGATCTATGTGTGCTCATTTTAAAATTATGTCGTCGCTTATGTCTTAGAAAACATGGTGTGTTACTTGGTTGATGAATTCAAAAAAAAATGTTGAATCTGAATTTGTTCTCTATTAAAAATAACCCCTAAACCCTAAACTAAAACTTAAACCCTAGACCAAAAACCTAAACCCTAAATTCTAAACACTAAACCCTAAAAACTCCAAACCTTAAAAACTAAAACTCTAAATGCTAAACCCAAAAACATAAATCCTAAACCCTAAACCCTAAACCCTAAACCCTCCACCCCAAATCTTAAACCCTATACTCTAAACCCTCAACTAACCCTATACTTTAAACCCTAAAAACTTAAAAAGTTAAACCTAAACTAAAACAAAAGAACCTAAACCAAAACAAAATAAAATAATAAAATAAAATAAATACCTAAACTAAAACATAAACCTAAACCTAAACCTAAAAAGAAACTATAATAAAAAATAAAAACTAAATTGAAATAAAATAAATAAAAACCTAAACTAAACTGAAAACTAAAAAACTTAAATAAAATAAAATCAAAACCTAAAATAAAATAAAATAAATCAAAAATAAAATAAAATAAAAATCTAAACCTAAAAAATAAACGTAAAAATAAAACCTAAAATTAAATAAAAAGGATAACCAAACCCTAAACCTAAAATATACTAAACCTAAACTTAAACATAAACCTTAAATAAAATAAAATTAATTAAAAATAAACCTAAACCTAAACTAAAAAATGAAACCTAAAAATAAACCTAAACCTAAAAAAATAAAATAAAAACCTAAGTCTAAACCAAAAAATAAAAAATAAAAACTAAACCTAGAAAAACTAAACTAAAATAAATAAATCTAAAATAAATAATAAAACTAAATAAAACTAAAAATAAACCTAAATAAAATTAAAAAATTAAATAAACTAAAATAAATAAAAAGTAAACTAAAAAAACTAAATAAACCTAAACCTACTAGATTACTTAATTAAAAAAATTTAAAAATTAAAAAGATTAAAAACCGTAACCCTAAACCATAAACCATAAAACTTAAAACCTAACCCTACAATCCTAAACCCTTAACCCTAAACCTTTAAACCCTAAACGCAAAACCCTAAACCCTATACCCTATACCCTAAACTCTAAACACTAAAACCCTAAACCCTAAACCCTAAACCCTAAACCCTAGAACCTACAACCACCGATCTTGAGCTCTGGCAAGGTATGCTTCCAAAACTGATCTTTAGGCAAAAATGGGTTGGAGTTTTTTCAAGAAAACTTGCATCTCTTGTAATCTTGACCGTTGGATCCCCTCCAATCGATGTTATGAAGGTGTGGGATCCTTTTGGAGTTTATCCAAGCTTGGGTAAGCTTGGATCAAGTGAGCAATAAAGGATGGACTCCATTCTCCCTCACTTGTGTGATGTTAGATCATGCATCGTCTATTCGATGTGATCAAAATGGATGATCATGATTAGATCCGCTAGATCGATATGATTTAATCTTATGAAGATGTGGAATTAATCATAGCTGTCCGATCTTAGATTGGATTACAGACGAGAAAGTGCATCCACCGTCGTCACATAGGCACTGAGTCAAATAAGTTTTAAGTAGCCAATCCCATGATGCCATGTGGAAAGTGCCCCCGCATTAGTGCGCCGCATGGCACCAACAAAATTAAAGTTTAATTAGGCTTAATTAATCATTTTTAATGGCTGAAACTTCTAAAAATCATAAAACATCATAGATAATTAAAAAAAGCAAATAAATGCTCATTTTAATAATATTTCAGAGGAGAATTAATTAAAATTGATCTTAACTAATTTTGAATAGTAATTAAGGTTTAATTACAAAATTAATTAGCTTAATTACTCTTTAATTACTTTAGAAATTAATTTCAAATTTTATGAGTTAATTTAATAGGATGACCTCTGCCTCCCATGATTTTCTTGGGATTTATTGCTCACTTAATTAGGAAAATTGACTAATTAAACCTTAACTACACTTTTAAGTTAATTAATGATTAATTAATCCCCTGAACAGTAATAAATTGGTTGATTAAGTTTATTAATCATTGTTCAACAATAACTGAACTAAGGAATAGGGTTGGGACCCTTTTCCCTAAGTTCATTTTACCCTTTTTTAAAATGAAATTAACTAAGATTTAACTAATTAATTAAATCACTTAATCAAATTGAAATCATAATCTCATCAGACCTTA
This sequence comes from Cymbidium sinense, assembly GCA_021442155.1. Lineage (NCBI taxonomy): Eukaryota > Viridiplantae > Streptophyta > Magnoliopsida > Asparagales > Orchidaceae > Cymbidium > Cymbidium sinense. Next base: position 262,559,994 of record CM038214.1, on the reverse strand, counting down.
AATAATTAAATCATGGGAAGATCTTTAGGTGTTTAATAACCTAAAGGAGTTTAATGAAATTATGGTTAATCCACATGTGTGGAAAAACCATAAGAGTAATTAATTAAGTTCCCTAATCTAATTAACTATTAATCATGAGCGAATTGTATTAAGCCCCTTATATTTTTTAGGATAATAGCAAGTTTCATTTTCCATGCATATCATGTTGGCTCCTAAATATTTAGTTAATTACATTAAGGTGACAAAAGTAAGGGTAATTAATTCATCTAACTTGGGGTTAAATCAACCCATAAAATGAACTTAATTACATTTCCTTAAATTAAATCAAATCACTAATGTGGGAATGGGTTTAAAACAACAAGTGATGAGTTCTGTTATCTTCTTTAAAATAAATTAAATCCAAAACTTAATTAATAAAGAAGCTTTGGTTTGCTATAACTAATCTTATTTGTTTTATTGTCCTTAAGAACTAGTTTGGCTGAATGAATCACATGCTTTTATTTGATTGTCCTCTTTCCAATAATCTTAAATTTGGTATGTCATTTGAAATCATGCATCCATCTTTTCAAAATCAAGTAAAATAAAATAGATTTCCTTTATGTAAGCTTGCATATGTTGATTTAATTTAATATATGCGTGGCTATAATCACTATTAAATCCAAATGTATTTTTCAAAAGCTTATAAATGAATAATAATATGTGATATGATGCTAGTTATAAATACATAAGAAATGCATGTGCCTATAGCTTAAGTTTATGAATGTTGAGTACTCTTTCCTCTATTCGTGTGTTGATTTATATAAGATTGAATGTTAATGGATATATAGTCTAGAAATCCTGAGAACATGAAGCTTTAGCTAGCCCCAAGGAGGTTATTTGATTACCTCACTTCCCTAGTTTAACAATGACACATACCCATTTGATTTCATTCTTATGTATTTCAACATTAGAATTTAGATAGAGCTTTAATTCATATATATAAATGATTCAATAAAAAAATATACAATCTTTGCATAGTTTTCTTTCCCTCATTTATGTATACATCCATGTGTGTCCAAGAAAAGCAAGTATATAGTCTAAACATCTCGGGAATACATGGCTTTAGTTAATGCCAAGGAGGTCATTTGATTACCTCACTTCCCTAGTTTAACAATGGCATGTTCTTGCCTATATCTTTGTACATGTATATGTATATGTGATTAGTGAATGAAAATCCCATTTTACATTATAATTGTATGCATTCATAATTGATTAAGTGGTTGAATTAATTAGCCATATGATTTGGAGATTACATCCAATGTTCATGTATGCAAATTTACATATGTTTGAATGCAAATGGGTATATAGTCTGGACATCCTGAGAATACGAGGCTTTAGCTAGCTCCAAGGAGGTCATTTGATTACCTCACTTCTCGGGTTTAACAATGGCACATGCCTATTTAATTTCATTCTTTTGTCCTTTTTGTATATGAATTTGGATAAAATTTTAAATTAATATGTTTAAATAGTTCAATCAAATTGAATATAAATTCTAAACATACACATACATTCATCATTTAAGTGTGCTAAAATATATTGCATGTATAGATACACTTAGGATTAAATTATATGCAAGTTATACATGTGATGGAAAGGAATGATTTAATATATGTCATGTGGTAGTAATTGAATTAAATTAATCTTAAGATGCCTTTCATTTTGAATAGGGTTATTTAAAGAGAACCTAAACTTAAGATTTACTAAATCATTTAATAAGCCATTCACTAAAGAGAACTAAATCAAATTAATATACTTTAGAAAGTGATATAGGTAGGGATCAAAGATGACAATGCTTTTTTCTTCTCTTTTTAACACTTAGTTGCTAAGTGTAATCAAATGAAACAAAAGAAAACACAAATTAAAATTATCAAACCAGATAAACTACATCAAGTGAAATCAACCTTTCATGTTAAATTGAATTCTTCTACACTTAGAAAACACAACACTAATGCCTAACAAGACTTACCACACAATCCTTAATACACTCATTAGAATTAAGTCACCATTTCTAGCTCTAAGTTAGGACAGTGAATGATGTGATGTATGTTTTGTTTTATGATGTATTATTTAGATTGAATGTTAGGTTGTATGCTCCGTAGACTGAATGTTAAGCCAATATTAGCCTAATCATATTTTTATAGTTGATTATGCTTAAGGGATGATTAAAAATAAATGTGAATGCTCTTTTTGCAATTTTCTTAAATCTTTAAGCATAATCCAAGTTACAACAGGTGGGCTTAGTTACCCATGTGTAGGGTGCTAAGTCAAAATTATAAATACAACTGCTTGGGATTATATGTAAATTTAGCTAACCTCTATTTTGCAGGTTTACTTAGATTTACTTGTACCACATAAATGTAATTTTTATAATATGAATTAAAATTAGTGCTATGGAAGATTAGGATGAGCAGTGGCTAGAAGGCTTTGTTCTGGGGTGCTCTATGTTACCTTTGAAGCAAGCACCATCCAAATAAAAAAAGGAACCAAATAAGAAATAGAGATATGAAGAAAGAAGACCCCCATAGCATTTAATACAATTATAATTATTCTTTCAAATTCCAGGTTGTATAAGGGTAGAGCTTTGCTACCCATCTTTTCTCTCCTCGGGTTGTACGGTGGTACCCGATCGCACCGACCTTTTATTCCTTTTTGATAATTTATATAATTGTTTGATGCTATGCATACATTGTGCATTAGGATCGAATGCTTTTCATAGTTTCTTAAATGATTGATGCTTTAATGTGTGGCTTGGATATGATTAGGCTCTTACGATAAAAATAAATTTTCTACCCAACTAATCACGCATAATTAAATTTTAAACAACACATAATCTCATCATAAATCCTAATACATAAATAAGATAATTAAAAGATTTAGCAACCTCTTAGCTGTATGGTTGTATGTTTCACATCATCCATGCATATTCTTTCACTCTTTAACATGAAGGATCTCTATCCATGCATGATAAAGGAATGTTTGACCTATGAGGGCATCCCTTGTGGTGGAGAACACCTTCTTCTAGCTGATATGACCCATAATCTATTTCATCATGCATTTAGGCATAATAAATCCTAAAGCCTCTATCAAAATAATGTGTCTAAAATGAAAACAAATTTGAAAAGATTTTGCATATATAAATTAAGTCATATACTCATACCACTCATGCTCTAATCTCTTAGGTAGTGTGTTTAGGACTTTAGTTTCTTTTTAATTAAATAACTATCATAGCTATCTTGCAATTCATAAGGCCAGACTACATGGTTTTAAAATCGTAGGAGGAGATACCTGGTGGCCACTCCAGGCGATTATAAGTCCAGAAGCCAAACAATTTATTCTCTCTTGTAGAGGTAAATCCTTATGTCTAACCGCCGCTTAGATTTAGGCCATGCTTTAGCTCGTACTAAAGCTCCCTAGATTTAGGATCCAAGGTAGTTATCTCCTTCAGGCTACGAGCATAAATCAACACCTCTTAGGCATTCCCACAACCTTGTGTTGGTGGATTATAAGCTCTAGTAATCTAATTAAATTTTAACTCAAAACATATAAATCTCCTCAACTTCAAAATTATAAAGCCTAACTATAGGATAGATTGGAATGCTCACTAGGCTTCCTAGTTTCATGAGCATTTCCTATTTATTTTATTTGGATTCTAAAAATAAGTATTCTCCTTAAACTTTCCCAATTGATTTTCCAAATACAACCAATCCATTGATAGTCTAACCTTAAAATCTTTGGAGATGATAATTGTCTACTTTAATCGAGAGTATTCTTAAGAATTTCATTTCCTAAGATGTAATTAACCCTAAACTCTAAACCCTAAAACCAAAAACATAAACACTAAATCATAAACCCTAAACCCTAAACCCTAACATAAACATACACAAAGCCATAAACCCAAACCTCCTTAAACCTAACTCAAAATCCACCTAATAATCCCAAACCTACCCTAAACCCTAAACCCTAAATCCTAAAAACCTAAACTGACCCCAAACCTACCCTCCTACCTAAACTAATTTTACCATAAACCAAACTGAGCCCTAAAATCCAAAAAACCCTAAACAGCCAAAAGCAGAAGCTGACCTAAACCCTAAATCCTAAAATGCTAAACCATAAAGCCCAAAACTATGCCCTACCCACCCTAAATCCTACCCTGACTCTTGACAAACACTAAAAACCCAAACTAAACCTAACTAAATAAACTAAAAATAAAATAAATTAATAAACCTAAACCTAAATAAAATGAAACAAAATAAATAAAACCTAAACTAAAACCTAAACCTAAACCTAAAATAAAATAAAATAAACTAATAAAATAAACTAAAATAAAATAAATAAAACATAAACTAAATTAAAAAAAAATAAAATAACCTAAGATTAAAAAATATATAATAAAAAATGTAATATAAAAATAAAATAAAATTAAAATAAAATAAAATAAAAATCTAAACCTAAAAAAATACACCATAAAATAAAACTTAAAAATAAATAAAAAATAAAACCTAAACTAAAAGAAAAAACCAAAACCTAAATTAAAAAAAAATTAAGCAAAATAAAATAAACCTAAACTTAAACTAAAATAAACTATACCAAAATAAATAAAACCTAAACCTAAACCTAAAATAAACTAAACCTGAACCCTAAACTAAATAAAATAAATTAATTAAAAATAACCTAAGCCTAAAGTAAAAAATACAACCTAAAAATAAACTGAAAATAAAAACCTAAAACCTAAACCTAAAAAAATAAAATAAAAAACTAAACCTATACCTATAAATAAAATATAAAACCTAAACCTAAAAAAATAAAATAAAAATAAAACTCAACTTAAAAATAAACTAAACCTATACCTAAACCTAAAAAATAAACTAAAATAAAAAACCTAAACTAAAATAAATAAACCTAAAATAAAAAAACAAATTAAATAAAAATAAAAAATAAACCTAAATAAAATATAAAATAACATAAAATAAAATAAAATAAACTAAATAAATAAATAAACAAAAGAAGAAATTTTGAATTTAAATTTGTCCTCTATTTTAAAAAAAAACCAAAGACCCTAAACTCTAAACTAAAACTTGAACCCTAAACCCGAAACCCTAAAGCCTAAACCTTAAAACCCTAAACCCTAAACCCTAAATCTTAAACATAAACCCTAAATCCTAAACCCTAAATCTAAAAAAAACCATCAACCCTAAACCTTCCAGCCTAAACCACAACCCTAAACCCTAAAGCTAAAACCCAGACATAAATAAAACCTAAAATAATATAAATAAGAAAATCTAAACCAAAATTAAAAAATTAAAAAAATTAAAAACATAAACTAAAACCTAAACCTAAACTTAAAAAGAAAATAAAATAAAAATAAAAACTAAACTAAAATAAAATAAATGAAAAACTAAACTAAACTAAAAAAATAAAAAACATAAATAAAATAAAAACTAAACTTAAAATAAAAATAAAATAAACTTAAAATAAAGTAAATTATAAACTAAATAAAAACCTAGACCTAAACAATAAACCTAAAAATAAAACATGAAAATAAATAAAAAATAATAATTAAACTCTAAAAATAACTAAACCTAAAATAAAAATTAAAAAAAACTAAAACAAAATAAAATAAAAACTAAATAAAACCTGAACCTAAAAAATAAACCTAAAAATAAATAAAAAATAAAAAATAAACCTAAAATAAAATTAACCTAAACCTAAACTAAATAAATAAAATAAATTAAAAATATACCAAAACCTAAACTAGATAATAAAACATAAAAATAAACCTAAAATAAAAACCTAAAACCAAACCAAAAAAAATAAAATAAAAACCTAAACTTGAACTAAAAAAATAAATAATAAGACATAAAACTAAAAAATAAAATAAAAATAAAACTCAACTTAAAAATAAACCTAAACATAAACTAGAACCTAAAAAATTTACTAACATAATAAACTAAAGTAAATAAAAATAAATAAAACTAAAAAAAATAAACATAAATAAAAATAAAAAATAAAATAAGCTAAAATAAATATAAAATAAACTAAGTAAACCTAAACCTACTCATTTATGTAATTAAAAAAATCTTAAAACCCTAAGATAAAAAATAAACCCTAAAACCATAAAAACCCTAAACCCTAAAGTCCAAACACTAAACACTAAACCCAAAACTAAACCCTAACTAAACCCTAAAACTAAACCCTAAACCTTAAAAAACCATAAACTAACTAGCCCAAAAACCCTAAAACCAAAAACCAAAATAAACCAAACTAAATAAAAAGTCAAACTAAAATAAATATATAAAACATCAACCTAAATAAAATAAAAAAATAAAATAAAATAAAAACCTAAACCTAAAATTAGAAATAAAATAAAATAAAATAAATTAATAAAAATAAATTAAAATAAATAAATAACAACATAAACTACATAAAAAATAAATGATAAACCTAAGAATAAAAAACCAAAATAAAATATTAACTAAACATAAAATAAAAAATAAACTTAAAATGAAATAAAATAAAACTAAATAAAAAACCTAAAAAAAAAACCTAAACCATAAAAACTAAACCTAAAATAAAATAAAATAAACAAAATTAAATAAACCTAAACCTAAAATAAACTAAACTAAAATAAATAAAACCTACACTAAACTAAACCTAAACTAAATAAAATAAAATAAATAAAGTGGACTAAAACTAAATGAAAATAAAACCTAAAAACCCAAAATAAAAACCTAAACCTAAACCTAAAAATAAAATTAATAAAACTCTAAACGGTCCTAAAATAAAAAATAAAACCTAAATCTAAAATAAACAAAATAAACTAAACTAAAAAAGCTAAACTAAATAAACTAAAATAAAACCTAAACTAAATAATATATTTTAAAGTAAATAAACTCAACTAAATAAAATTATAAAATAAACCTAAATAAAAAATAAAATAAACTAAATAAACCTATACCTGGTGTTTTCTTAATTTAAAACCATATAAAAACCCACCCAAACCCAAAACTAAACCTAACCCTACTTAAACTCTAAACATTAAATCCTAAAAAACCATAAACCATAACCCTAAACCCTAAAAGCATAATACATAAAACCCTAGACACTAAACCCTACACCCCAAACCCTAAACCCTAACCCTAAACCCTAAACCCTAATCCCTAAACCCTAAACCATAAACCACTAACCCTAAACCTAAACCTAAAGTAACTAAAAAAATTAAAAAATAAACTTAAACCCTAAAACCTGATAAACCTAAATAGAAACCTAAACCATAAGAATGGGTAGAACCTTGATGGAAGGAACGTCACCATTAACCAGGCTTAGTCTAATCTGGCGACGGAGGCGAAGGCTGAGGTGATAGTTATCATAGTGGTGGTGGGGGATGTGGAGGTGCTGGTGGATATGGAGGTGGTGGTTGGAGCAGTGGTGGTTATGGAGGAGGGAGGAGTGACAAAGGTTACAGTCATGGTGGAGGTGGAGGGAGAGATCGAGGATATGATGGTGGATCCCGCAACTCAAGAGGCCAAGGTGGTTCTGATGGGAACTAGAAAGCGAAACTAATCCATCTTCTACTTAACTATGTCTTTATAAGAGGCATTCTAATCTAGGGCTTTTGATTTGCTTAATGTGTGCTCATTTTTGATCTATGTCATCGCTTGTATCTTAGAAAACTTGGTTGGTTATTTGGTTGATGAAATCAAAAAGAAGAATATTGAATCTAAATTTGTTCTCTGTTAAAAAAAACCAAAAACCCTAAGCCCTAAACTAAAATTTGAACCTTAAACCTAAACCCTAAACTTTAAGCCCTAAATTCCTTAAACCCTAAACCCTAAACCCTAAATCCTAAACCAAAAAAAAACCATGAAACCTAAACCTTAAACACTAAACCATAAACCTTAAACTAACCCTTAACCATAAACCCTAAAAAGCTAAAAACATAAACCTAAACTAAATAAAACTTAAAAATAAAATAAATAAAAAAACCAAAAATAAAATAAAATAAAAACTAAAACTAAAACCTAATCCTAAACCTAAAAAGAAAATAAAATAAATAATAAAAACTAAACTAAAAAATTAAAAAAATAAATGTAAACTAAACTAAAAAAATAAATAACCTAAATAAAATTTGAACTAAACCTAAATTAAAAATAAAATATACCTAACATAAAATAAAATAAAAATTAAATAAAAACCTAAACCTAAAAAATAATCCTAAAAATAAAACTTAAAAATAAATAAAAGATAAAATAAAATAAATAAATAAACCTAAAATAGATTAACTAAACAAAATAAAAATAAAAATAAACCTAAATATAAATAAAAATATATAATAAACTAAGATAAATAAAAAAATAAACTAAATAAAAATAAACCTTTACCCCTTTACTTAATTAAAAATAAAAATAAAAATAAATAATAAAAAAGATAAAAAATAAAACATTAACCCTAAACTGAAAACCTAAACCAAAAATCCTAAACCCTAAACCCCAAACCTAAACCCCAAACCTCAAACCCTAAACCTTAAAAACTTAAAAACCTAAACCTAAACCTAAATAAAACCTAAAAATAAAATAAATAAATAAACCTAAACCTAAATAAAATAATAAAAATCAAATGAAATTTAAAATAAAAACTAAACTAAAATAAAATAAAAAAACTTAAACTAAACTAAATAAAATAAAATAAACCTAAAAACAAAATACCTGAATAAAATAAAACCTAAATGTAAAATAAAAATAAAATAAAATAAAACTAAATGAAAATCTAAACCTAAAAATAAACTAAATAAACTAAACTTAGGGTTTGCTTGGTTATTTTTTTTAAAACTAAACCATGAACCCCATACAAACCCTATGCAAACCTGCCTACCACACCACTGACCTTGCCAGGCCACTGAGCCCTAAAGCCACTTACTAGGCTATAAACCCTACCCTGAGCTCCACAACCCTAAATCCTAAAGCCTAAACCCTAAATCCTGGGCATCTAACCACAAGCAGACCCTAAACTGAGCTACCACTCCACCCACTAACCATAGGCCACTGACCCAAAACTTACAATCCAAACCTAAACCCTAAACCTATCCATGACACTAAATCCTAAACCCTAAACCCTAAATACTCAAAAACATAAACCTAAACTAAATAAAACATATAAACAAACTAAATAAATAAACCTAAACCTGATCTTAATTTGAATAAAAAAATAAAATAAAATAAAAACTTAATCTAAAACCTAAACCTAAACCTAAACTGAAGCCTAAAGATAAAAATAATAAATAAAATAAAAAATAAAAACTAAAATAAAATAAAATAAATAAAAACCTAAACTAAACTAAAAAAATAAAATAAACCTAAAAATAAAAGTAAAATAAAAACTAAAGGTAAAATATAAAAAAAATAAACCTAAAATAAAATTAAAATAAAAACTAAATAAAACCCTAAACCTAAAAAATAAACCTAAAAATAAAACATAAAAATAAATAAAAGATAAAACCTAAACCCTAAACTAAAAAAAAATAAATTAAATAAAATAAACTTAAACCTAAACTAAAATAAACTAAACTAAAATAAATAAAACCTAAACCTAAACCTAAAATAAACTAAACCTAAACCCTAAACTAAATAAAATAAGATAAATAAAAAATAAACCTAAACCTAAACTAAAAAATAAAACCAAAAAATAAACCTAAAATAAAAATCTAAGAAAATAAAATAAAAATCTAAACCTAAACCTAAAAATAAAAGATAAAACTTAAACACAAAAATAAAAATAAAAATAAAACTAAACTAAAAATTAAACTTAAAACTAAACATAAACTTAAAAAATAAACTAAAATGAAAAACCTAAACTAAAATAAATAAACTAAACTAAATAAAAATAAAAAATAAAATAAACTAAGATATATAAAAAATAAGCTAAATTAACTTAGTAAACCTAAACTTTTTTTAAAAACCTAAAAAACTAAATCTTACCATAATCAGAACTAAACCCTAAAACTATCCTAAACCCTAAACCCACTTACAACCCTTAATCCTAAACCCTAAACCTGCATAAAAATACCAACCACTAAACTCTAAATAAAACAAATAAATAATAAATAGACCTGACCCTCCCTACCCCAAAATAACTGCCTCTTACCCTGACTACCTACCTGATGCTAAACCTAAACTACCACACCAAAACCAAAAACTCCAAACTAGGCCCTGAGCCATACTAACTACCCTAACCCAAAACCCTAAACCTGCGTTCTAAACACCTGAAGCCCCATCCACTAAACTGGGCCCCCCAACCTAAAGGTTGGACACAACTATAAATAAACTAAAACCTCTGTAAAATATAGATAAAATAAAACCTAAAAACCTAAACCTAAAAATAAAATAAAAAAAAAAACTAAAATAAAATAAATGAAAACCTAAACTAAATTAAAAGATAAAATAAACCTAAAAATGAAAAACCTAAATAAATTAAACTCAAATGTAAAATTAAAAGAAAACTAAAATATAATAAAATAAAACTAAATAAAACCTAAACCTAAAAAATAAACCTAAAAATAAAACTTAAAATAAATAAAATAAACCTAAACCCTAAACTAAAGAAAAAACCTTAACTTAATAATAAAATAAAATAAACTAAAATACACTACTAAAATAAAACCTAAACCTAAACCTAAAATAAACTAAACTTAAACCTAACCCCTAAATAAAATAAAATAAACTAAAAATAAACCTAAACCAAAATAAACCTAAAATAATAACCAAAAACTTAAATCTTAAAAACCTATACCTTAAAATTAAAATAAAACCTAAATCTAAAATAAAATAAAATAAAATAAACTAAAAATAAACATAAACTAAACCTAAAAAATAAACCAAATAAAACATAAACTAAAATAAAAAACTTAAACTAAATAAAAATAAAAAATAAACCTAAATAAAAATAAAATAAACTAAAATACAGAAAAAATAAAATAAATAAATAAAATAAACCTACCTACTGGTTTACTTTGGTTTGTAAAACCCTAAATCATACCACTGACCTGACCCTAACTGCATCTAAATCCTACCACTAAACCTCACCTACCCCCTAACCACCAATCACACTCAAACCACAAAACCTAACTGCATGATCCTTAACCCAATTCTGACCTAAACCCCAAAACCCTCCAAAGCTAGCCACTACCCTAATCCCTACTCTGACCCACCCTAAACCCTACCTACCCTATGCCTAAAACCATATCATAACCTTAATGACCTTAAAGCCTGTTTACTAAAATCTAAAACCTAAAGTAAATAAAACCAAAAACTAAATTACATAAATAAACCTAACTTAAATAAAATAAAATAAAATAAAACCTAAACTAAAACCTTAACAAAAACCTAAAAATAAAATAAAAAATAAAAATAAAAAACTAAAATAAAATAAATAAAAACTTAAAGTAAACTAAAAAATTAATTAAACCTAAGAATAAAAAACCAAAATAAAATAAAAACTAAGCGTAAAATAAAAATAAAATAAACCTATAATAAAATAAAATAAAAACTAAATAAAAACCTAAACCTAAAAAATAAACCCAAAAAGAAATAAATAATAAAACCTAAACCCTAAACTAAAAATAAACTTAAACCTAAAATAAAAATGAAATAAACAAAATAAAATAAACATAAACCTAAAATAAAATAAACTAAACTAAAATAAATAAAACTTAAACCTAACCCTAAAATAAACTAAACCTTAACAAAATAAAATAAAATAAACTAAAAATAAACCTAAATCTTAACTAAAAATAAAACCTAAAAATAAAAAATAAAACCTAAAGGTAAATAAATAAAATGATAATAAAACTCAACTAAAAAATAAGCATAATCCCTAAACTAAATAAAATAAAATAAACTAAAATTAAAAACCTAAACTAAAATAAATTAACCTGAAATAAATTTACTAAACTAAATAAAAATAAAAATAAACCTAAATAAAAATAAAAAATATAGTAAACTAAAATAAATAAAAAATAAACTAAATATACTAAATAAACTTAAACCTACTAGTTTACTTAATTTAAAATAAAAATAAATAAACCTAATAGAAAATTAATTTAAAACTAAATAAATACCTAAACCTTAAAAATAAACCTAAAAATAAAATCTAAAATTAAAGAAAAAAAAAACCTAAACCCTAAACTAAAAAAAACCTAAACCTAAAATAAAAATGAAATAAACAAAATAAAATAAACCCAAACCTAAACTAAAATAAATTAAACAAAAATAAATAAAACCTAAACAAAAAATAGCTAAACCTAAACCTAAACCTAAACTAAATAAAATAAAATAAACAAAAAATAAACATAAACCTAAACTAAAAAATAAAACCTAAAAATAAACCTAAAATAAAAACCTAAAACCTAAAATTAAAAAATAAAATAAAAACCTAAACCTAAAAGAAATAAAATAAAACTTAAACATAAAAAATAAAATAAAAATTAAACTCAACTTAAAAATAAACCTAAACATAAAATAAAAGTAAAATAAAAATCTTAAACTAAAATAAATAAATTAAACTAAAGTAAAAAAATTAACCTAAATAAAATATAAAAAAATAAAAAACTAAAATAAATAAAAATTAAGCTAAATATACTAAATAAACCTAAACCTACTGGTTTACTGAATTTTTAAAAAATAGCCTTAAATCCTAAATCATAAACCATAAACCTACAACCCTAAACCTTCAACCCTAAACCCTAAACCCTACATCCTAAAAAACTCAAAATCCTAAACCTTAAAAGCATAAACCTTAAAACATTAAACCCTAAACCCTAAACCTAAAGTAACTAAATAAATTAAAAAATAAACCTAAAACCTAAAACCTAATAAACCTAAACTTAAGCCTTAACCCTAAGAATAGACAGAACCTTGATGGCAGGAACATCACCTTCAATTAGGCTCATTCTAGATCTGGCGGTGGAGGCGAAGGTGGAGGTGGTAGTTATCGTAGTGGTGGTGGGGAATATAGTGGTGTTGGTGGATATGGAGATGGTGGATGAAGTAGTGGTGGTTATCCAGGCGGGAGGAGTAGTGGTGGGGGATCTGATGTACTGGTGGATATGCATGCTCATTTTTTATCTATGTCGTCACTTATGTCTTAGAAAACATGGTGTGTTACTTAGTTGATGAAATTAAAAAGAAGAAATGTTGAATCTGAATTTGTTCTCTCTTAAAAAATAAAATAAAATATTAAAAAAAACCAAATACCCTAAACCCTAAACTAAAACATAAATCCTAAACCTAAAACATAGAGCCTAAACCCTAAACCCTAAACCCTAAACCCTAAACCTAAAACCCTAAAAACCCAAAACCCAAAACACTTAACCCTAAACCATAAATCCAAAACCCTAAAACCATAAACCCTAAATCCTAAAACCTAAACCCTAAACCCAAAACCCTAATCCCTAAACCGTACACCCTAAACCCTAAACCTTCAAAACCTAAACCTAAAATAAATAAAACTTAAAAATAAAATTAAAATCCCAAACTAAAATAAAATAAAACATAAAACGACCTAAACAAAAGCCTAAACCTAAAAGAAAATAAAATAAATAATAAAACTAAACTAAAATAATAAGTAAAATTTAAACTAAAATAAAATAAAGTCTTACATAAAATAAAACTAAACTTAAAATAAAATAAAATAAACCCAACATAAAATAAAAACTAAATAGAAACCTAAACTTAATAAATAAACCTAAAAATAAGTAAAAAATAAAAACTAAACCCTAAACAAAAAGAAAAAACAAAACCTAAAATAAAAATAAAATAAACCTAAAATTAAACTAAATTAAAATAAATAAAACATAAACCTAAACTTAAAATAAACTAAACATGTACCTAAATCTAAAAAAAATAAAATAAACTAAACTAAAAATAAAACCTAAAATAAACCTAAAATAACCTAAAACCTAAACTATAAAATAAAATAAAACCTTAACTAAACTAAAATAAAAATAAAACCTAATAAATAATAAAATAAAATAAACTATGTAAACCTAAAGCAGTTTACTTAATTTAAAATAAATAAAAGTAATAAAAATGCTAACCCTAAACCCTAAACCCTAAACCTTAATCCTAAACCTCAATCATAAATCTTAAACCCTGGACCTAAACCACAACTCCTAACCCTAATCCTGCTAAACCCACCCTAAACCCTAAAACCCTAAACCCAATACTGTGCCCAAATGCATCCCTCCTAAACCATAACCCCCCCTAAATCACCCTAAAACCTAAAACCAAAACCTAAACCTAAACTAAATAAAATTGAAAATAAAATAAATTAAAACCTAAACCTAAATTATAAAATAAAATAAAATAAAACTTAAAGTAAAAAACCTAAACCTAAACCTAAACCTAAAATTAAAAATAAAAAAAACTAAAATAAAATAAAATAAATAAAAACTTAAACGACACTAAAAAATAAAATAAACCTAAAATTAAAAACTAAATAAAATAAAAATTAACTATAAAATAAAAATAAAATAAACCTAATATAATAAAAATAATAACTAAATAAAACGTGAACTTAAAAATAAACCTAAAATAAAACTTAAAATAAATAAAAATAAAACATAAACCCTACACTAAAGAAAACCTAAACCTAAAATAAATAATATAAAATAAACCTAAACCTAAACTAAAATAAACTAAACTAAAATAAATAAACCTAAACCTACCTAAACATAAACTAAAATAAAAAATAAATAAACTAAAAACCTAAACCTAAACTAAAAATAAAGCATAAAAATAAACCTAAAATAAAAACCTCAACCTAAACCTAAAAATAAAAAATTAAAATGTAAACCTAAAAAAATAAAATAAATTTAAAAATAAACATAAACCTAAACCTAAAAAAAATTAAAAACTAAAGTAAAGAAACCTAAAAAAAAATAAATAAACAAACCTAAAAGAAATAAATTGAACTAAATAAAAATAAAAACAAAACCTAAATATACAGATAAAATATAAACTAAAGAAACTTAATAAACCTAAACCTACTGGTTTACTTAATTTTAAAAAAAAACCTTGAACACTAAAGCATAAGATCTAAACCTTAAATCCTTAACCCTAAACCATAAGCCCTAAACTTACAACCGTTAATCCTAAGCCATAAACCCTAAAACCTAAAAACCCCTAAACCCAAAATCCTAAATAAAAAAAATACAAAAAAAAAATCCTAACCCTAAACGCTAAACTCTAAACTCTAAACCCTAAAACCTACAATGCTAAACCCTAAACCCTAAACCCTAAGCCCTAAAAACCTAAAAACCTAAAAACCTTAACATAAACTAAATAAAGCCTAAAAATAAATTAAATAAAGAAACTTAAACCTAAATAAAATAAAATAAAATAAATAAAAACATAAATTAAAACGTAAACCTAAACCTAAACCTACAAAATCTAAAAATAAATAAATAAAAAAAAAAAATAAAAAACTAAACTAAAATAAAATTAATAAAAACCTAAACTACACCCAAAAATAAAATAAACTTAAAATTAAAAAACCTAAATAAATTTAAACCCAAATGTAAAATAAAAATAAAATAAACCTAAAATAAAATAAAATTAAAATCAAATAATAACCTAAACCTAAAAAATAAACCTAAAAATGAATACAAAAGAAAACTTAAACACAGAATAAACAAAATAAAATTGACGTAAACCTAAACTAAAATAAATAAAATCTAAACCTAAACATAAAATAAACTGAACCTAAACCTTAAACTAAATAATATGAAATAAATTAAAAATAAACCTAAACCTACACAACAAAAATAAAAACTAAAAATAAGCCAAAAATAAAAACCTAAAACCTAAACCTAAAAAAATAAAATAAAAATTCAACCTAAACATAAAAATACAAAATAAAACCTAAACCTAAAAAATAAAATAAAAAATAAAACTCAACTAAAAAATAAATCTAAAAAATAAACTAAAATGAAAACCTAAACTAAAATAAATAAACCTAAAATAAATAAAATAAACTAACTAAAAATAAGCATAAACCTAAATAAAATTAAAAATTAAGATAAATTGAAATAAACTCAATTAAATAAATAAAACTAAATAAACAAACCTAGCAGTTTACTTAATTTAAAAAAAAAAACCTAAACCTTAAAATAAAAAAACCTACAACCCTAAACCAACAACCCAGAACCTACAACTCTAAACCCTAAATGGTAAACCCTAAAAACCTAAACCATAAACCCTAAACCTAAACCTAAACTCACAAAACATAGAACCTTAAACCCCAAACCCAATCCCCAAACTAACCTAAACCTAAACCTAAACCTTAAGAATGGGCAGAGCCTTGAAAGCAGGAACATCACCCTCAAGTAGGCTCAGTTTAGGTCTGGTGGCAAAGGTGGAGGCGGCGATTATCACAGTGTTGGTGGGGGATCTGGAGCTGCTGGTGGATATGGAGTTGGTGGTAGGAGCAATGGTGGTTATGGAGGCTGGAAGAGCAATGGAGGTTACAGCCGTGGTGGTGGCGGAGGAGGAGATCGGGGATATGATGCCGGATCCCGCTACTCAAGAGGTGCGGGTGGTTTTGATGAGAACTGAAGAAATTGAAGAACGGTCCATCTGATTTGCTGCTTATGCAACTATATCTTTACAGTAGAGACGGTTCTACTTATCTAGGGTTTTTGATTTATGCGTGCTCATTTTTTATCTAAACCAAAGCCTAAACCTAAAAATAAATAAAAAAATCTAAACCTAAACCTACAAAAGAAAATAAAATAAAATAATTAAAATAAACTAAAATAAAATAAATAAAAACCTAAACTAAACTAAAATAATAAATTAAACCTAAACCTAAATAAAATAAAAATTAAATGTAAAATAAAAACTAAATAAAAACCTAAACCTAAAAAATAAACCTAAAAATAAAACCTAAAAATAAATAAAAAATAAAACCCAAACCCCAAATTAAAAATAAAACATAAACCAAAAATAAATATAAAATAAATAAAATAAAATAAACTTAAACCTAAATTAAACTAAACTAAAATAAATTAAACCTAAACCTAAACCCTAAACTAAATATAATAAAATAAACTAAAAAGTAAAACCTAAAAATATACCTAAAATAAAAACCTAAAACATAAACCCTAAACCATAAAAAAGCTAAACATGTAAACCTAAACCAAAATAAAATAAAAAAAATAAAACATAAACGAAAACTTAAACCTTAACCTAGACTAAAATAGAAAATAAAATAAAAAATAAAAACTAAAATAATATAAATAAAAACCTAAACTAAACTATAAAAATAAAAATCTAAATAAAATAAAAACTAAACCTAAGATAAAATAAAATAAACCAAAAATAAAATAAAATAAAAATTAAATAAAAACCTAAACCTAAAAAATAAACCTACAAATAAATAAAAAATAACACCGAAATCTTAAACTAAAAAAAAACCTAAACATAAAATAAAAATAAAATAAACCTAAACCTAAACTAAAATAAACTAAATTAAAAGATAAAATAAAATTTAAATTAAACTAAAAAATAAACTTAGACATAAACCTAAACCTAAACAATAAACCAAAATACATAAACCTTAAATAAATAAACTAAACTAAATAAAAATACAAATAAGCCTAAATATTAATAAAAATTAAAATAAAAATAGAACTAAACTAAAAAATAACCCTAAACCTAAACCTAAACCTAAAAAATAAACTAAACTAAACTAAACTAAATAAAAATAAAAATAAACCTATATAAAACTAAAAAATAAACTAAATAAACCTAAACCTACTAGTTTACTTAATTTAAAAAATAAATAAATAAATAAATAAAATTAAACAAAAACCCTAACTGACAAACACTAAAAATAAAACCCCAAAACCCAGACCACAAAATCCTAATCCTCAAACCCTAAACCCTAAAGCCTAAACCCTAAACCCTAAAACCTACACCCTTAAACCTTAAACCCTAAACCCCAAGCCCTAAGCCTTAAATCCATAGCCCTAAACCTTAAAAACCTAAAAACCTAAACCTAAACTAAATAAAACCAAAAAAATAAAATAAATAAAAAACCTTAACCTAAATATAATAAAATAATAAAATAAAATAAAAACATAAACTAAAACCTAATATTAAACTTAAAAATGAATTAAAAAAATAAAATAAAAACTATAATAAAATAAATAAAAACTGAAACTAAACTAAAAAAAATAAAATAAACCTCAGAATATAAAACAAAATAAAATAAAAACTAAACGTAAAATAAAAATAAAATAAACCTAAAATAAAATAAAATAAAAACTTAATAAAAACCTAAACCTAAAAAATAAACCTAAAAATAAATAAATAATAAAAAAAAAACAAACTAAAAATCATAAACCTAAATAAAATATAATAAACATAAACCTAAATAAGAATAAACTAAACTAAAATAAATAAAACCTAAACCTAAATCTAAAATAAAATAAACTAAAAATAAACCTAAACCTAAACTAAAATAACAAAACCTAAAAATAAATTGAAAATAAAACCTAAAACCTAAACCTAAAAAAATAAAATAAAAACCTAAACCTAAACCTAAAATGAAAAAAATAAAACCTAAACATAAAAATAAAATAAAAATAAAACTAAACTAAAAATAAACAAAAACAAAAACCTAAACCTAAAAATAAATTAAAATAATAAACGTAAACTAAAATAAATAAACTTAAAATAAATAAATGAAACTAAATAAAAATAAAAAAACATAAATAAAAATAAAAAATAAACTAATAAATAATAAATAAAATAAAAAAAATACAACCACAAACCCCAAAAACCCTCTATACCACACCACAACCCTAACTAAACCTAAACCCCACCTCCCTACCCTAACCCTAACCACTAAAAAAACTTAATAACTAAACTAAATATAACCTAAAAAAAAAAAGAAAACCTAAACCTAAATAAAATAAAATAAAACCCAAACAAAAACCCTAAACCTAAAATAAATAAATAAAAAAAATAAAATAAATTAAAATAAAATAAATATGAACCTAAACTAAACTAAAATAAAATAAACCTAAGAATAAACCTAAAATAAATAAAACTAAACCTAAAATATAAAATAAACCTAAATAAAATAAAATAAAATTATATAAAAAACCTAAAAAAGTAATTTAAAATAAAACAAAATAAATAAAAAAAATAATCCTAAAAAACTAACTAAAAAAATTAAAAAAAATAGAACTATAAAAAATAAAACCTAAAAAACCTAAACCTAAACTAAATAAAACCAAAAAAATAAAATAAAATAAAAAACCTAAACCTAAATATAATAAAATAAATAAAATAAAATAAAAACTTAAACTAAAACCTAATCCTAAACATAAAAGTAAAATAAAATAAATAAAAACCTAAACTAAACCTCAAAATAAAAAAACTAAATAAAATAAAAACTAAACGTAAAATAAAAATAAAATAAACCTAAAATAAAATTAAATAAAAACTAAATAAAAACCTAAACCTAAAATAAACCTAAAATAAATAAAAAAAAATAAAAAACCCTAAACTAAAAAAAAAAAACAAATTAACAAAACAAAATAAACCTAAACTTAAACTAAAATAAACAAAACTAAAATAAATAAAACCTAAACCTAAACAAATAAACTAAACTTCTTAATCCAAATAAAATAAATTAAGAAAATAAACCTAAACTAGAACTAATAAATAAAACATAAAAATAAACCTAAAATAAAAACATAAAACCTAAACCTAAAAAAATAAAATAAAAACCTAAACCAAAAAATTTAAAATAAAAATTAAAATAAAACTCAACTAGACAATAAACCTAAACCTAAAATATAAACTAAAATAAAATAAATAAACTAAACTAAATAAAAATAAAAAATAATATAAATTATAAAAAATAAACTACATAAACCTAAATGCACTAGATTACTTAATTTTAAAAAGAAACCCTAAACTAAATTAAAACCACAAACCTACCCTAAATCTCAAAACCTAAACACTAAACCCTAAACTAAATCTGACTAAACCCCAAACCCAACCACACTGACCAGAAACCTAAAACCCTAAACCTCTGAGCCACAAAACAGGCCCAAACTCAAACTAACTGACCCTAAACTTTAAAACCTAAACTCCACACCTAAACTGCAACTCTAAACTGACCCTAAACCCCATGCCCTAAACTAAACCATAAACCCTAAATGCTAAAATAAACAAAACTTAAACTAAATAAAATCTAAAATAAAATAAATAAAACCTAAAAAAATAAAAAATATAAATAATAAATAAATTAAAAAAAAAACCCTGGACCCAAACCCCAAAAATAAACTATAAACCCAACCTGACCATACCCCAAACCCAAACCTCACCCTGAAACCCTAAACCCTAAACCCTAACCACTAAAAACCTAAAACTTAAAAACCTAAACATAAACTAAATATAACCTAAGAAAATAAAGAAAACCTAAACCTAAATAAAATAAAATAAAAACCCAAACAAAAAAATAACCCTAAACCTAAAAAAAAATTAAAATTAAAAAATAAAAATAAATTAAAATAAAATAAATAAAAACCTAAACTAAACTAAAAAATAAAATAAAACTAAGAATAAATGCCTAAATAAAATAAAAACTAAACCTAAAGTAATAAATATATCTAAAATTAAATAAAATAAAAATTATATAAAAACCTAAACCTAAAAGTAATCTAAAATAAAACATAAAATAAATAAAATAAATCCTAAACCCTAAACTAAAACTAAAATAAAATGCTAATACATAAACCTAAATTAAAAAAAAACCTAAAACCTAAAATCTAAATAAAACCAAAATAAAATAAAAACATAAACCTAAATATAATAAAATAAATAAAATAAAATAAAAACTTAAACTAAAACCTAATCCTAAACATAAAAGTAAAATAAAATATAAAATAATATCTAAAGTAAAATAAAATAAATAAAAACCTAAACTAAACCTCAAAATAAAAAAAAACTAAACAAAATAAAAACTAAATGTAAAATAAAAATAAAATAAACCTAAAATAAAATTAAATAAAAACTAAATAAAAACCTAAACCTAAATAATAAACTTAAAAATAAATAAAAAATAAAACCTAAACCCTAAACTAAAAAAAACTAAACCTAAAATAAATAAAACAAAATAAACATAAACCTAAACTAAAATAAACAAAGTTAAAATAAATAACACCTAAACCTAAACCTAAAATAAACTAAACTTAAAACTTAATCCAAATAAAATAAATTAAGCTAAAAATAAACCTAAATCAGAACTAATAAATAAAACATAAAAATAAACCTAAAATAAAAACATAAAACCTAAACCTAAAAAAATAAAATAAAAACCTAAACCTAAAACTCAACTAGACAATAAACCTAAACCTAAAATATGAACTAAAATAAAATAAATAAACTAAACTAAATAAAAATAAAAAATAATATAAACTACAAAAAATAAAAAATAAACTACTTAAACTTAAATGCACTAAATTACTTAATTTTTAAAGGAAATCCTAAACCCTAAATTAACCCGAAAACCTAAACACTAAACCCTAAACACTAAATCCTAAACTAACCCAAAACCCTAAACCCTAAACACTAAACCCTAAATCCAAAACCCTAAACCCTAAACCTAAACCACTAAACCACTAATACCCTGAGCCTAAATCCTACCTACCCTAAACCCTAAACCCTGACCCAAAACCTGCAACCCTAAACCTTAAACTCTAAACCTAAACCATAAACCTTAAACCCACAAAAATATAAAAAACCAAAACTTAAACTTAATAAAATCTAAAATAAAATAGAAAAAAAAACCTAAATAAATAAAAAAATAAAATAAAAAAAACTGAACTAAACCTAAACCTAAACCTAAACCGAAATATTATAAAATAAAAATAAAACTAAAAAATAAAATAAAATAAAATAAAACTTAACTAAAAATAAAATAAACCAGAATAAAAGCCTAAATAAAATAAAAACTAAACATAAAATAAAAATAAAATAAACCTAAAATAAAATAAAAACTAAATGAAATCCTAAACCTAAAAAATAAAGCTAAAAATAAATAAATAATAAAACATAAACCCTAAAGTAAAAAAAAGCTAAAATAAATAAATAAAATAAATAAACCTAAACCTAAAATAAACTAAACTAAAATAAATAAAATAAACCTAAACTCTCCTAAAATAAAATAAATTTAAAATAAACTTAAATCTAAACTAAAAAGTAAAACCTAAAAATAAACCTAAAATAAAAACTTGAAACCTAAACCTAAAAAAATAAAATAAAAATGTTAACCTAAACCTAAAAAATAAAATAAAAATAAAACTAAACTAAAATATAAAACATAAGCCTCAACCTAAACCTAAAAAATAGATTAAAATAAAAAACTGAAACTTAAAAAAATAAACCTAAAATAAGTAAGCCAAACTAAATTAAAATAAAAAAACAAACTAAATAAAAAAAAATAAAATTAACTAATACATAATAAATGAACTAAAATAAACCTAAACCTGGGTTTGTTGTTTTAGAAACCCTAAACCCTAGGCCCAAATCATAAATCCTAAATAACCACTAGCAGAACCATACCACTAACTACCCTAACCCACCTTCCTTAAAACTAAACCCTAATCCCTAAACTCTAGCCTAAACCCTAAACTTTAAACCATATATTAACTGAGCCAGGCATTAAACCACAAGACTAAACTACCCTGCCCTGCTAACCCACTCACTAAACCTAAATCCAAACCCATAACTCTAAACCCTAAATTCTACTCTGGGCTGACCTAAACCACTTAAACTGACCACTAAATCCTAAACCCTAAATAATAAACCCTAAACCACAACCCTCAAAAAAACCTAAAAACCAAAAACTAAATAAAGTCTAAAAAAATTAAATAAAACTTAAACTAAATTAATTAAAATAAAATAAAACCGACTAAAATTTAACTAAACCTAAACGTAATAATAAAATAAAATAAAATTTAAAAAACTAAATAAAATAAAATAAACTAAAATAAAAAACAAATAAAATATAAACTAAACTTAAAATAAAATAAAATAAACCTAAAATAAAATAAAATAAAATCTAAATAAAACCTAATCCTAAACTAAAATAAATAAAACATAAAACTAAAAAGAAAATAAACTAAACCTAAATCCTAAATAAAATAAAATAAACTAAAATAAAGCTTTAAAATAATAGCTAAAAATAATCCTAAAATAAAACCTAAAACCTAAAGTTAAAAAAAATAAAATAAAACCTAAACAACCTAAAATTAAAAATAAAATTTAATCTAAAATATAAAATAAAATAAAACTAAACTAAAAATAAAATAAACTCGTGAAGAAAATAAACTAAAATAAATAAACCTAAAATAAATAAATAAATTAAATAAAATTAAAATAAAAAATAAAATAAAAATAAAATAAACTAAAATAAATAAAAATAAAATAAATAAACCAAAACCTACTTGGTTCACTTAATTAAAAGTTTAAAATTAAAAAAACCCTAAACCCTAATCCCTAAAACCCTAATCCCAAACCCAAACCCAAACCTACTACACCACAAACCCTCCATAAACCTAAACCACACCCTAAACCTCTATAAACCCTAAACCACACCCAAACACTACCACTAAACCCTAAACCCTAAACCTTAAAAACCTAAAAAAACTAAATCTAAACTTAGTATAACCTAAAAATAAAATAAATAAATAAGTAAACCTAAACATAAATAAAATAACTAAATAACATAAAATAAAAACTAAATTAAATAAAATATATAAATTTCTAAACTAAACTAAAAAATAAAATACATAAATAAAATAAAAGCTAAACCTAAAATAAAAATAAAATAAACTTAAAATAAAATAAAATAGAAACTAAATAAAACCCTAAACCAAAAAATGAACCTAAAATAAAACCTAAAATTAAATAAAAAATAAAATCTTAACCATAAACTAAAAAAAACCTAAACCTAAACTAAAACTAAGCATAAATAAAATAAATAAATAAACCTAAACATAAATAAAACAAATAAATAACATAAAATAAAAAATAAGCTAAATAAAATATATAAAATCCTAAACAAAACTAAAAAATAAAATACCTAAATAAAATAATACCTAATCCTAAATTAAAAATAAAATAAACCAAAAATAAAATAAAATAAAAGCTAAATAAAACCCTAAATCGTAAAATAAACCTTAAAATAAAACCTAAAATTAAATAAAAAATAAAACCAAAACCCTAAACTAAAAAAAAAACCTAAAGCTAAACTAAAATAAGTAAAACCTAAACCTAAGAATAAAATAAATTAAACTTAAACTGAAACCTAAACACTAAATAAAATAAAATAAACTAAAAATAAACTTAAACCAAAATTAAAAATAAAACCTAAAAATAAACCTAAAATCAAAACCTAAACATAAACTAAAAAATAAAACATAAAACCTAAACAGGTAAAATAAAGTAAAAATAGAACAAAACTAAAATATAAATTTAAAGCTAAACCTAAACCTAAAAAATAAATTTAAATAAAAAACCTAAACTAAAATAATTAAACCTAAAATAAATAAACTAAAATAATTAAAAATAAAAATAAACTTAAATAAAAATAAAAACTAAAATAAACTAAAATAAAGGAAAAATAAACTAAATAAACCTAAACCTACCAATTTACTTAATTTTAAATAATAAAAAATAATATAAATAAAAAAACCCTAACCCTAAACCTACAACCCTAAACCCTAAACCACTTAAACCCAAATCCTAAAACTACAACCTACACCCTAAACAGCTAAAAGCCTAAACTTAAACTAAATAAAACCTAAAAATAAAATAAATAATAAAACCTAAACCTAAATAAAATAAAACAAAAAAATAAAAAGTATAACCTAAACCTTAACCTAAACCTAAATGCTAAAATAAAATAAAATAAAATAAAAAGTAAAGACTAAATTAAACTAAAATAAATTAAAACCTAAACTAAACTTAAAAATAAAATTAGCCTAAAAACAAAAATCATAAATTAACTAAAATAAAATAAAAATGAAATAAAATTCAAAACCTAAAAAATAAACCTAAAAACAAATAATAAATAAAACCTAAATAATAAATTAAAAAAACTCAAAATAAATAATATAAAATAAACCTAAACCTAAACTAAAATAAATAAAATGTAAACCTAAACATAAATTAAACTAAACCTAAACCCTAAACTAAATAAAATAAAATAAACTAAAAACAAACCTAAACCTAAACTAAAAAATAAAACTAAAAATAAACCTAAAATGAAAACCTAAAATTTAAACCTAAAAAAATAAAGTAAAAAACCTAAATCTAAATCTAAAAATAAGAAATAAAACTTAAGCCTAAAAAGTAAAATAAAAGTAAAACTAAATTAAAAAATAAAAATAAACTAAACTATGCTAAAATAAACTAAATAAAACTTAAACTAAAATAAATAAACCTAAAATAAATAAATAATTAAATAAAATAATTAAACCAAAATAAAAAATAAAATTAAATCAAATAAAAAAATAAAAAAATAAAAAATCTAAACCAAATTGGTTTCTTAGTTTTTTTTAAAAAAAGCTGGCCTAAACTCAACCCAAAACCCAAACCCTAAACCTACCCTAAACCCACCTAAACCCTACAACACTAAACCCTAAACCCTAAACCATAAAAAACCCTAAACCTATAACACTAAATCATAAAACCCAACCTCTAACCATGAAACAAAACAGAGCCTGAGCCCTAAACCCAAACTCTAAACCTAAAACCTGACCTAACTTAAATCACAAAACCTGACCTAAAATAACTCCCTAAACCCAACCACAAAAAAATCCTAACCCAAAGCAAGCCTGAGCTAAACTAACCCCATCCAGTGCCTAAACCTATAAAATAAATAAATAAAATAAAACCTGATCTAAATAAATAATTAAGGCTTAATCCTAAACTTGGATAAGTTAAACTAAAATAAAATGTGACCCTAAACAAGAAATTAAATTAAAAAATAAACCTAAACTAAAATTATACCAAAATAAATCTAAAATAAAATTTGAAACCTAAACCTAAAAAATAAAATAAAACCTGGCCTAAACCTAAAATTAAAAATAAGTAAACTAAAATATAAAATAAAATAAACTAAAGTAAAATAAACTAAACCTAAAATAAACTAAATAAATAAACTAAAATAAAATAAACTAACTAAATAAAATAAAAATAAGCCTAAATAAAATAAAATAAATAAAAATAAACTAAATAAACCAAAACCTACGGTTTACTAATTTTAAAAAAAAAAACCTATACAACCCTAAACCATTAACCCTAAACAAACCCTAAAAACCCTCCAAAAAACCCACCAAACCCTAAAATCCTAAACCAAAACCTAAATAATAAACCACTAAACCTCCTAGCTAAAATAAAACCTAAAACCTAATAAAACTAAACCTCTAAAATCCTAAAAAACCTAAACATAAACTAAATAAAACCTAAAAATAAAAGAAATAAATAAAACTAAATAAAAATATAATAAATAAATAAAATAAAAAACCCAATCTAAAACCTAAACATAAACATTAACCTAGACCATAAAAAATATATATAAATTAAAAACTAAACTAAAATAAAAGATATAAAAACTTAAACTAAACTAAAAATAAATAAAACTCCTAAATAAAATAAAACTAAACCTAAAATAAAAATAAAATAAAACTAAAAAAATAATATAAAAAATAAATAAAAGATAAAAAAAAATAAACCTAAAATAAAACCAAATTAAATAAAGATGACTAAAAAACTATTAAAAAAAAAAACCTAAACAAAATAAAATAAAATAAACATAAACCTGGACTAAAATAAATAAAAATAACTTAAATATAAACTAAACCTAAACCTAAACCTAAATAAATTAAAATAAACTAAAATAAACTAAACTAAAATAAAACCTAAAAATAAACCTAAAATAAAAACCTTAACCTAAACCTAAAAAATAAAAAAATAAACCTAAACCTAAAAATAAAATAAAACTAAAAAAATAAACTTAAATCTAACCCTAAGCCTACAAATAAATTAAAACAAAAAATATAACCTAAAATAAATAAACTAAACTAAATAAAAAAATAATAAAAATAAACCTAAATAAAAAAATAAAATAAATGCAAATAAATGAAATATATACTAAATATACTAAATAAACCTAAACTCTTGGTTTGCTTATTAAAATAATAAAAAAATAAAAATAAAAAAATCCAACCTGACCTAAACCCAATAATGACCCTAAACAGACCCTGACCACAAAACCATAAATCCTACTCACCCTACCCTAACACTAAACCCAGGACCCTAGCCACACCTTAATCCTAGCCCTAAACATTAAACCCTACCAACCCACCTAAACCCTAAACCTAAACCTGACCACTGAGCCACAAGCACTAAACTAAGCCTAAATAAAACCTAAATAAATAAAAAAAAAATCTAAACTTAAATAAAATAAAATAAAACCTAAACTAAAACCTAAACCTAAACCTAAACCTAAATGTAAAGATAAAATAAAAATAAAAAAAAATAAGCTAAAATAAAGATTTAAACCTAAACTAAATTAAAAAAATAAAATAAACCTAAAATAAACTTAAATTAACAAAATAAAATATAAATAAAATAAAACATAAACCTAAAAAATAAACTTAAAATAAAACCTAAACCCTAAACTAAAGCCTAAAATAAATAAATATAAAATAAACTAAAATAAACACAAATAAACTAAACTTGAACCATAAAATAAATTAAATAAAATAAACTAAAATAAACATAAACCTAAACTAAAATAAAACCTAAAATAAACCTAAAATAAAACCTAAAACCTAAACCTAAAAAAAATTAAACTAAAACCAAATAACAAATAAAACCTAAACATAAAAATAAAATAAAATAAAACTAAACTAAAAATAAACATAAACCTAAACCTATACATAAAAAATAAACTAAAATAAAAAATTTAAATTAAATTAATTAAACATAAAATAAATAAAATAAACTAAATGAAAAATAAACCTAAATAAAAATAAAAAATAAATCAAATAAAATAAATAAAAACTAAACTAAATAAACTTAAACCTATCAGTTTACTTTAGGGTTTTTAAAAAAACCTAAACACTGAACCCTAAACCCTAAACCCTAAATCCTAAACCCTAAACCAAAAACCTTAAACTCTAAACTTACAACCCTAAACATTAAACCATAAACCCAAAACCCTAAACCATAAAAAAATCCTAACAAACCTAAATAACTTAACCTAAAACCTAAACCACTGTGCCAAACCCTAAACCTACTAACCATAAACCCTAAATAATTAATCCACAAATCTTAAACTAAAAAAGCTATAAACATTAAATAACCACTGAAAAACAAACCTAAACTGAAATCACACTGTGCTGACCCTACACTAAACCCTCACTCTGACCTAAAGCCTCACACTAAACCTGCCACTACCACTATAAAAAAACCCAAAACAAATCCTGAGCCTTAAACTACCACTAAACCTAAACTTATAAAATCTAAAACTTAAAATAACATAAAATAAAATATAAAAAGTAAACTAAAATAAAATAAATAAAACCTAAACTAAACTAAAAAATAAAAATAAAATAAAAATAAAAAATAAATCTGAAATAAAATAAAATAAAAACTAAATAAAAATCTAAACCTAAAAAATAAAAATAAAACCTAAACCCTAAACTAAATAAAAGCTAAACCTAAAATAAAACTAAAGATAAAATAATATAAAATAAAACCTAAACTAAAATAAATTAAACCTAAATAAATTAAGCCACCTTAAAACTTAAAATAAATAAAACTAAAATAGACACAAAAACAAAATAAAACCTAACCTAAACTATAAAATAGCTAAACCTAAACCTAAATCTAAAATAAAACTAAAACCTAAACCCAAAAATAAAATAAAATAAACCAATAAAATAAAACTAAAAAAAAACCTAAACTAAAATAAATAAACCAAATAAAAAACTAAATAAAATTAAAATAAACTTAAATAAAAAATAAAATAAAATTACACAAATAAATAAAAATAAACTAAATAAACCTAAACTACTAGTTTACTTAATTTTTAACCCACAAAACCTAATTCTAAACCAGTACACCTAAAAACCCTAAATCACCATAAAACCTTAAATTCTAAACCTAAACCCTACCAAACCCTAAACCACCCTAACCTTAAACCTTAAAACCTAAAACCCTAACCACAAACCCTAAACCACACCCATACCACAAAACCTTAAATCCTAAACCCTAAAACTTATAACCCTAAATAATAAAATTGAAACCCTAAACCATAAACTAACCCTAAACCCTAAACCCTGAGAATGGGTAGGACCTTCATGATAGGAACATCACCGTCAATTAGGCTCAATCTAAATCTAGTGGTGGAGGTGAAGGTGGAGGTGATGATTATTGTAGTGGTGTTGGGGGATCTGGAGGTGCTAGTGGATATGGAGGTGGTTGTCATAGCAATGGTGGTAATGGAGGTAGGAGGAGCAATGGAGGTTACATCTATGGTGGTGGTGGAGGTAGAGATCGAGGATATGATGGTGGATCCAGCTACTCAAGAGGCAGGGGAGGTTCTGATGGAAACTGGAGAAATTGAAGAATAACTGATTCGATCTACTGCTTATGGAATTATGTCTTTATAGTATAGATGGTTCTACTTATCTTGGGTTTTTCATTTTCTCTATGGGAGCTCATTTTTTGTCTATGTCATCACTTATGTCTTAGAATACTTGAGGTGCTACTTGGTTGATGAACTTGAAAAGAAGAAATATTGAATATGAATTTATTCTCTATTAAAAAAAACCTTAAGCCCTAAACCCTAAACCCTAAATTAAAACTTAAACCCTAAATTAAAACTTAAACCCTAAACCTAAAACCCAAACCCTAGACCCTAAACCCTAAACCCTAAACACTAAACCCTAAACCTTAAACCTAAACCTAAACCTAAACCTGAAACCTAAACCTTAGCAAAACCTAAACCCTAAAACATACAACCCTAAACCCTAAACCCTAAACCCTAAATTATAAACCCTAAACCATAAACCCTAAACTAATCCTAAACCTTAAACCTTAAATTCACCTTAAATCATAAACCCTAAACCTTGATTAAAGATGTCATTAGGAGTAGATCTAAAGAATGACCTCATTCTGACATAGTTATGGTAGCTAAAGAAAATGTCTTCAAGAGACTTTCCCTTAACCATTAGAGATTTGAATACCCTAAACCCTAACCCTAAATCATATTATAATAGCATATATTATAGTATAATGTAGAATCATATATTTAGCATGTAGTGATTTGCTTTTAGATGTTATAAGATATCTTAAAATGTTTTAGTATATTATGGTATTGTGCCTAGTCTATATTAATATAAATCATAAAAATATTGATTTAATAAATCAGATGATGAAATTTATTAAATTTGAAGTGAGAATTAGGTTGTAGTACCAAAGGTGTGCTACGCCAATTGTAGTCTAAAAACTAAGATTTTATGTTCAAAATAAATATTATATGTTGTAGCATAGTATAACATCATATATCATAATATATTATTTTGTGCATTTCAAATTCTTTAAGTATTTTATAATCATGCAATTGAGCCTACACAAGCATTATTTATAGAACTATTGATTTATACATTAAAATGGTGGAAATTTTCCAAATTCATAATAGGTAGAGCATGGCATCATAATATATTATTTCAATTTAAAATATGTAAGTGATATGATTAAAATATATAAGTTTTTATTGTTTAGACTAATTTTATGAATTTTTATCTTAAGCAATCCCTTGTGATGTGATATGCAATATAATATAATATAATATGTTATAGTGTATTATAATATAGGATGCCATAACATAGTGTAGCATCATGCATTATAGCATACTATTGTGTATTACTACTTGGTTTTTAGCATATTTTAGTTTGTTATAGTATGATGTAGTAGAGTTTGTAGTGGTATAACACATAATAATACTGATTTGTAGGCTCAAATGATGGAATTTGGCCAAATTTAAGGTAAGCTTTAGGGAACATCATTGGGGGTGAGCTATGGTGTGTCACTTAATCAAAAGAGTAAAATTTTGTATCCAAAATAAATGTTCATTTTTCAACCAAATTTTATAAATTTGTTTACTTAAAGTGATTCATTTTAAGGTGTAATGTAAGATAATATATTATATGAAAGCATATTAAAATATAATGTACATAATAATATAAATTCACATATATATAAATGTGGTGGTGTGTTACTAAATGTTATTGTACATTTTAGTATGTTTTACTTTTGTTGTAATACATTGGGTCAAAACTCACAAAAATGTTAATTTGAATATTTAGATGGAAGAATTTGGCCAAATTCATGGCACAGACTAAGAAGCAACACCAAAATTATGCTATTTTGTACCATTTCTAGTAGAAAAATAATAATTTTACATTTAAAATGAGCATTATTCATATTTTTGGAAAATTTTGTTATTTGTTCCTTTTAAGTGATTCTAATGAGGTGTAATATTAGACAATATATTATATTATAGCAAATTATAATATAATATCATATATTATAATATAATATAGTGTGTTAATTCACACTATAATATGTTTAGCATGATATTGTATAGTTAGTTTTAGCTTGAACCATCACAAATCATAAAATGTGATTACAATGTCAAGATGATGTAATTTGAACAAATACATTGTTAGGTTGTTGGTTGAGGTATTAAAGGTGTGCATAAGAGAAGAAATAAGATTTGATGAGAATTCCATGTCAAAGACATGGAGGGAGATCTGCTAGGGGATCACACATGTATTGGACATGACATATGAGCAGTCTATGTCGAAGGCATAAAAGAAGAGAATCTGGCGATAAGGTTTGAATTTGATTTGATTATATAATTTGTGGAAAGAAGACCCGTTGGGGATTAAGATCAAATCAACTTTAATTTGTTTTATTTTAATTGATGTGGAGGCATATTTGCTAGAGATATGGGCTCGAGTCTGCTAGGGATCGAGTATATGAACTTTCAACTAGGGAAGAAGGTTCAGGTTATCTATAGGGGATTAAAATTTGTGTTCTATTTCATAGATTTGATTGGGGATGAATCCACTGGGGATAAGAGTTTGGTTATATTTCTTTAAGACTCTACTAGGGGATTTGGTTTAATTTGGCTCCACTATGGAGGTTAATTTTGAATTTGATTTATTTGCTTGACTTGTTTATATATGATTTGGGGCTCCACTAGGGAGAAGGGTGTGATTTAACTCAGGAAAATGATTGGGTTTAATTTGAGTTAATGTATGGACCCTGTTGGTGTGTGATGGACCCCACTGAGAACTGGCTATATCAACCTTGACCTACCTCAAGTTTACAAATCCAAAGGGATAGTCTACTGGCTGTGGGGTAGAGCTAGCCAACCTAAGTGGTTGTCTTTTAGTGTGTAGCAGTTATGCAAGGAAGAAGGCATAGCAGACTTAAATCTTCCAAAGTGAGGAACAACTGTTAGGGTAACCTATTTGATGCACAACAAATCAAACCTAACCTAGGGTGACTACTGAGTGAATATCACTAGGGACTTATGTCAACACAAAAGTAGTCAGGATTAATTTTATCCAGATTTTATGAGATTTGATATGGTTTGTTTGGTTTAGTTTGATTTTGAATTGAGGGCATATCTACTAGGGATGTGAGCTAGGTCAAATTTGATAGATTTAATTTATGGTCCATGTCAGTGTGTGATGGACCCATTGAGAAGGGGTTATAACAGACTTATCATACCTCAAATTTATAAATCCAATGGAATAGTCTACTGGTCGTGGGGGTAGAGCTAGCCAACCTAAGGGGTTGCCTTTCAATGTGCAATGGTTGTGCTAAGAAGAAAGTAAAGAAAACTTACATCTTCTAAAGTAGGGAACAACTGTTGGGGTGACTTGTTGGTAGCACAATAAATCAAACCTGACTTAGGGGCAACTACTAAGTGAATGCCGCTGAGGACTTATATCAACTCAAGAGTCAAGATTTATAGGGAGTTTTTCGATAGTGCCTAAGATAGGATACCAGAAATGGTACCCTAGTGTCCTCTTAATCCATAAGTGAATATATTATATATATATATATATATATATATATATATATATATATATATATATATATATATATATATATATATATATATATATATATATATATATATATATATATATATATATATATTTATGTGGATCTTGTTAGTGTACGAGGGACCACACTAAGAAGGGGATATATTGGGCTTGACCTATCTCAGATTTATTGGACCAAGGGAGAATCTACACATCCAAAATGGATTCTCCAACCGAGGGTTCTTAGAAAAGGGGGCTAATGTGTAACAGTAGTGTATAAATAGGATCTCAAAGGATGTGATCCAAATATAGTGCCCATGAGGTGCTAGAGGCTTTTCTTGATCCACGGAAAGAAAGCCTATAGGTGTATGGTGGCCAACTCAAAGAAGCATAGCGAGACATTTTGCCATGAGTGGTGTATAAGGTGCGAGAATCACCAAGGTGTATCCATCAGTATGAGTGGTATATCCATCAACATAATGACCAACTAATCTAACCATGCAATGATCAATCGGAAAGAAATAGTGTGCTTACAACTTTTTTAAGCGATCCCAGGAATAGTTCATGGTGGCAGATAGATGCTACCTAACTTAGAGTGACTACTAAGCAGGGAGCCCTGAGGAAGGACTTGACCTAGACTTAAAACCATTAGGAGGGAAGGAGCCGCTAGGGTACTTATCCTAAACCTCAAATATACTTGATTTCAGTGGATTTAATCCAAGAAGAAATGTAGTAGACTCTTCATGAAGCCAACATGAGGTAGTTTTCATGCAATAAGGCCAAACTAACAAGGTGCTCATTGGTGTGTAATGGCCAAGTAAAGAAGAAAAGCATAGCAGACTTACATCCTCCAAAGTAAGAAAACCACTGGGGTGACACACTAGTAGGGTAGCACGTCAGCCCGACCTAGAGCAGTTATTGAGTGAGTGTTGCTGGGGGCATTATCTCAACTCAAAGTAGCCTAAAATAAAAGATATGTTTTTATTTTATATGTTTGTGTGTACTATATGTTTGTGTTGTGTTGATGAGAGATAGGATGCCACTCAACTTTCTTACAACTACCCTAAACACATCGTGGCGGATTCACAAACAAGAATACTTTCAACATGGAAGAAATTGAATTAACAATAGAATTTTCATTGATGATAATTATTTTCAAATATGATTTATAATATTTCTTTTAGTAGAGCCCTTTGATTAGAAGCATTGGGCACTCTCCCTTATGATTAATAAGCTAATAAGATCCTCCTTGATAGGTCTTCTCTATGGAAAAAGGGCCTTCCCAAGTGGATTCAAACTTGCCTCCCATCTTATGACGGGAAACAATCGGTCTCCTTAGAACTAAAGTAGGCTCTCCTACTTAAAAATTTCTAGAATGTACCAACTTGTTGTGAGCTTGAATCATTTCAGCTTTGTACAATTAGAGGTTTTGACATGCCCCCAGGTGTCTCCCCTCCAAACTTTTTAGCTCTTCTAATCCCAACTTGGCATTTTGCTATGTTGTGATCTTACTACCCGTAACTATCATTAGTGATGGGAGTTAGACTTCTAATGGTAGAATGGCTTCGGATCCATATAATAAGGAAAAAGGAGTAGACTGAGTTAGAGTTCTATATGTGGTGTGTTAGACCCTACAAGGCTTCAACTAACTGCAAATGCTACTATTTCTTGTTTTTGTCAAGTGTCTTCTTCAATATTTGGATGAGAGTTTTGTTAAAGGCTTCTACTAAGCTGTTTATCTTTGGGTAGTTGATGGTAGAATATCTCCAATCTATGATGTAGGTAAAGTTGTTGATCTTGGTTCTCCTGAATGCTATATAATTATGAGATATAATTCATCAAGGAATTCCAAACTTATATATGATATGGTTCCTAAAAAATTGGAGTACATGTAGTAGCATTGCTGAGCTGTGACTTCTAAGAGGAATCACCTTTGCCCATTTGGAAAATTAATTAGTAGCTAAGATGAACGACCCTTGGAAGAGGATCAATCAAACCAACTATGTTGGTACCTCAACTCTCGAATGGCCCTGGACCGATGTAGGATGTAGAATGTTGGGTGGTTGGTGTAGGACCACACTGTGTATTTGACATTGGTGGCATCGCTTAGCTGTAACAATGTAATCTTTGATCATTAATGACCAGTAATATCCTACCTCTTAATCTTGGCTTTCATCTTCAAACCAGAATGGTTGGCTCCACATAATCCTGAGTGTACCTCAGTCATGATCTTATGGTCATGCTTGTCACAAACACATATGATTGGCTGTTGGTACAAGACACATCCACAAGAGTAGGAAAGTGCTCTCTCTTCATTTTGATGGGCTTGGGACTTCTCTTGAGGTAGTTTTTCTTTATTTAGTTAATCCATGAATGGTTTTCCAATCTAACTCCTCATTCTTCTTAGCAATGGCAACCTCCCTTCAAGAGTACTTTTGATGAGTTCAATATAAATAAGTAATAAGACTTGTCTATTTTGGACCTTTATTGATCTAGACTCATCCTCCGAACATGCCAACTCTTTAGAAAGCTTGGCTAAAGCGTACACTATGACATTCTCTCCTCGAGGAATCTTATAAATGGTAACCTTTGGGATTTAGGCCAACAACTCCATAGTGTACTTATGGTGGTATGGAGCTTGGGCTTTATAACCTTATAGGACCAAACAATTTTGTTGATAACTAAAGAATCCCCAAAGATGTTGATGTTATGGATGCTTAGAGTAGATAACTCTACCGACAATCAGCATCATATTGACTTGATTGGTGCAAAGATTAGGCGGATGAGAATCTCATCACATCGTAGTCAGTTACTATTCCTATCCATGCCTTTCTTGGAATAGTAGATTGTGGTTCTTCTCCTCTTTAAGAAAGCCACCATCAAAGTACACCCAATGGTGAATGTTAGTATCCCTAAGTTCATGATTTATTCATCGGGAGATCATCATAGCGAGAGTCAACATGATGTGGGTGTCTTTGGAAATGCTAGCAGCCAAACTATGAGAGGATCATGGACCATCGCAACTATCGGTCGCATCATGAGATATTGTAGTTGATCCAAGATTAATTCACCTTATGAGGAAGCATGTCTTTTGTAACTTTTGGGATGCAAAGATTAAATCTAGGCAATGCTTCTCAATAGGTGGATAATTAGCCTCGAGGATTAGATGGCTAAGGTAGTAGAGTGTGTTCTCCTTTCATCATTAGCTTGGGCCAAAAAGTACCAAAGGTCATCTAACATAGTGTAAAGTATGAGTGGCTTTGCCTGGATAAGTTTTAGAATTGGTGGTCATCAAGTAATACTTGATGTCTTTGAAGGCATACTCACACTTATCATCCCACTTGAACTTGGCATCCATTTTGATAAGTGTTGAGAATGGCTGACATCTTCCTGATAGGTTGGATATATATCTTAGATATACAACACCCTTGGAATGATCGTTGAGTTAAACTTTTAGGGGTGGCATTTTAATATTAGATCTTCTCGAATTGATTTGATTCTCTAGTGTTGAACACAAAACCAAGGAATTTCCATGAAGCTACTGCACACTTCAGGGGGTTCATTTTGAGGTTAAATTATCTTAAATGTTTGAAAACTACTCTCAAGTTAAAGAGATGGTCTTCCTTTTCTCTACTTTTGACCATGACATCATCGACATAGCACTCGACTTTGATAGAATTTTGTTGAAGATTCAAGTCATAGTAGTATGATATGCAAGCATTTTTAAGGCTGAAAGGCATGACCATATAGAAATAGATTTTGATCAGGGTTTTAAAAGTAATGTTTTTTTTTCATTTTCAGGTTCCATCTTTATTTGGTTATATCCATACGAGCCATCCATGAGGCAATGTCCACCATTAGCTTCGGGATTGGTAGTGGAATTCATCTTTCAGACATGTCTTATTTAAATCTTTATTTGGTTATATATGAATTTGACCATTCTTTTTCTTAACTTGGATGACGCTGGCTAACTAGGTAGGGTATTTTCTTCCTGGATGATGCCAGTATCGATCAATTTCTTGACTTCAGAAATGACCTATTGTTTTATGTCTAATCACATGCATCTATGAGCTTGCTAGATATGATTAGCAGTAGGTTCTATTGCTAGTTAATGGCCACTACTCAAACGCTAATCCAAGCATCTTTTCATAACTCCATGGAAAGTAATCCTTAAACTCAGTTAATAGACTAAGTCATTGGTTTCAATTTCATTCAACAAGCGATACATGTCGCGTGGATCTTCTTGATTCTTAAGTTGATTTCCTTGAGCTCGCGATTGTTGACTTGATCTCTTCTTCAAACTCTAGCGGTGCATCTTTGACTTCAAAATCATCTGGATCATAAAGTTTCTAAGCACGCTCTCATATGAGTTAATATGATTTGAAAAGAACCTATCGATTCTAATGATTGGTGATGACTTAGCGGCAATCATCATCATTTAGACCCACTATATGGAATCGTCCTTGAGAGCTTTTGCATTTGTTCTTCCATATTCTTTTGAAGTAGTCTGGCCAATGCTTTGACCATGTATGTGGAATTAACCCTTTCTTTGCTAAATTATGAACACAAGGCAAGTACCAACCAAAAAGTAATTCTATTAAATCTTTATATTAATCATTCTCAAGTTCTACATTAACTTCTTGACTTGAGGATGATGCTCTCAGAAAGAACCTTTGTGTCTTCACACCTATGGATGATTTAGGGGCTTCCTTAACTACCAAACCCTCCTTTTGAGAGGAAAGTGAGGTTAGAGCTAAGGTTCCCAATTGATGCCTAATTATTTCACATATAGACTTGGATACACTTATGCTTTGCTTTGGTTCCCATCTTCATCTAGCTCAAGTATCACCTCCAGAATCTATTGAGAAGAGTTGGTGTGCTAACCATATAAGAATCATGAACTAGATTCTAATATTATAGCGTGTACTCTTGGTAGCTAGGACATATCTTATTAGTGGCCAATAAGGAGGTTTTCTAGCCTGGGGCTGCCAGCTGGCCTCTTCCTCTGGTGGAGGTCGGTCTCCCATATGTTTGAATGGGTAATGAATTGTGGTTGAATCTAATGTCAAGCTCCACTTCCTCCTTCAAGTCTCTTTCTGCTCCCTTTTATTTTCTTTTTCATTTTCTCTTTTCTTTTCTTTTTCTTTTTCTCTATCTTTTCCTTTTATTTTTCTTTTTCTTTTTGTTTTATTTTTAAACTTTGCCAAGTTCATAAGAATAGACTTATTGATTTTGAGGGAGGTAGTAAACGCATCCTCATACATGATTATTGACGTAAATAGCTTGAGATCTCCTTTGACATAATAGACAATCCCACCTCTCCTTTATGTAGAGAGGATGGAACTATGTTGTTCTCATGTATCCATGGTCTCCCAAGTAAAGCATTGAAAGATGTATTCGAGTCTGTAATGTGGAACTTGGCTTCGCTCTTCCAATCATCTATCGCCAAGGTCAACATTATGGAGCCTAAGGCTTATTGACCTCACTTCTAAAGTGCAGATTCAGTCTTGCCATCTTAGACTTAGGAGTTTTCTAAACACTAAGACTTCCCTAGTCATAAGACACTTCTAATAATTTGGTAAACAATTAACCTAAGCCTAAAGACTTAAAAGGGTTAACCATAGGATTAGGTTATGCCTTAGGATTAGGGTAATCCACCTACAACCCAAATCCAATCCATGTTCACCTTCTCAAACCAAACCTCAAGTTCAATTCAAACCCAAATCCAAACCCAAATTCAAAAATCAAATGATTGAAGCCCATTATCAAATCCAAACTTGAAACCTTTCCTAAGCCATATGACCTATCCCATGGACATAGCTACATTTTAATCCAAATCAATCAAAAATCAATTGATTTTCTCATAATCAATTTTTATCTTCAATCATCTTCCTAAATAAAAATCAAATCTACATTTAAATGATCAAAACTAAATCAAACTAAATCAAATTAAATCAAAACCCTTCCTAAGCCATATGACCTATCCCATGAACTTAGCCAAATCTTAATCCAAATCAAGTCAAACTCAATTGATTTTCTCACAAATCATTCATATTTTAAATCATCTTCACAAATTTAAATGAAATATACATTTAAATCATCAAAACTAAATCAAACCAAATCAAAATCCAAACTTAAGCCACATGACTCAACTCCATGGACTTAGCCAAATTCCTTCATTCCAAAACCCAAATTCAATTGATTTTTCATGAATCAATCATACCTTCAATCATATTCACAAATATAAATGAAATCTATAATCATCAAGCCAAACCCAACTTAACCCTTTTGACTTGAAATTTTCAAATAAAACCCATTTGAACCAAAAGCGTTGCAATTGAATTTATATATCAATCTCAAATCCTTATATAAATTCAATTAAATCAAACTCAACCCAAAATCAACCAACAACCCAATTGGTCCACTTGACCCAAAGTGGCCAATTTGACCTAGCTAAGTTCTAATCCTACCCAAATTGGATTGAACCAAGCCCATCAAAACCTCCCATCATGATTGTTGATCACCTAAGTTGATCAATTATCATAAATTAGTCAAACCAATCAACTTGGTCATTTGACCAAGTGAACCCCTTAACCCATATGAACACAAAACTAATTGCAACCATGCTAAATCCCTTGAAACTAATGATTCATACCAAATCAAAATCAATATTTGAATATGACTTGACCTTCAATTGAGTCAAACCAAACCCAATTGGCCTTGTAGACCTAAATTGACCTAAAAGACCAAATTACATCAAATCAAAATATAAACCAAATTGATTGCAACCAATGGCTCAAGTTCATTCCAAATTGATTGTTAAACTTGACCAAAGTTAAGATTGGACCCAATTGAACCCAATTAGCATACTTAGCCCAAATTGACCTAAAGGTTCAAGTTGGCCTAAATCTAAATCAAATCAAAATTAGTTGAGACCAGAGCCTATAATCACCTTCATTTGGTCAACTAAATCTAAACCAGCACCCAACCCAAGCCAATTTGGCCAACTTGGTCAAATTGGCAAATTTAATCCATTTGACCCAAATGAATTCAAATGAGCTAAAATCAAATCTAAGTCAAACTAAATCAAACCAATTGAACCAAAACTTCCCAAATGATCACATGAACTTGACCCAACACTTGGTTTGACCTAATTTGACCAATTGGTCAACTTGACCCAACCTAACCCAATTTGAACTAAATGAGTCAAATTGAGCCAAACTTAACCAAATAAACTCCAATTGACTTGAAATTTGGGCTAACCCACTTTTGGCTCATTTCAAATCTACCCAAATCAAATCCAATCATTCTACCCTTGGGTAAAATGCATCACATAAGACAAATCACTCATGTAAGTGGTCATTTCCATTCCTTGGCCACTGGTACTCTCCCAATGGTCCACCTAGGCACTAGAACCGCCCCACAGAGGGGTGGTTGGATCGGCCATGACCCATGGGATGTGAAATCACCTCACCCTCACCATTGGAGCATTTGAAACCCATAGGACACCCATGATTCCTTCTTGGTAGCCACCTTCGCACCTTCAAGCAACCAAGCTGAGCCAACTCACCTCCTCCATACCACCCACGACTCTCTGATATGGTCAGATGGCCATTATAAGCCAAAATTGATCCCACTATCTAATCAAGATGAAGGGGGTATACACCCCCTCATTTCCACTCAAACACACACAAAAATCATTCCTCAGAGCCCTACCTACCTAAGATGAGCCACTAGAGCCATTCCCTAAGCTCTTAAGCTCATTCTCGATCAGAAAATGCCATTCGTCATCCTAATAGGACACCATTTTGACTTAACTTCCCCATTTCTCCATCAAACTCAAATTAACTTTGCACGAACCTTCCCTGAGCCTCATCGAGCAAGAATGAATCATCTCTCAAGCACCGCAGAGGTGGGACTTTGATCAAAGTTGAGCTCCAAATCATCGGTTCATGGCCTTCTAAGTGAATGTTGAGTAATTGATCCAATTACCTACTCAACAGGGCTTCATCTCCACTAGATGAAGCTTTCTTAATTATTCAAGCCACCAATCTTGAGCTCTAGTGAGGTATGCTTCCAAAACTAATCCTTAGGCAAAAAATGGGTTGGAGCTTTTTGAAGAAAACTTACATCTCATGTGATGTTGACCATTGGATCCCCTCCAATCGATGTCATGAAGGTGTGTGATCCTTTTGGAGTTGATCTGAGCTCGGGTAAGCTCGGATCAAATGAGCAATGATGGACGGACTACATTTTACCTCACTTGAGTGAAGTTATATCATATACCGACCATTCCACATGATCGGAATGGATAGTCATGATTAGATCTCGATCGAGATGATTTATCTTATTAGGCTGTGGGATTAATCATAGTCATTGATAATGGGCGGACAAGAAAATTGTAGGCCGCGCCACACTTGGTTATTTGGTAGAACTCCTTCCTGGTAGCCAATCCGGTGCCCGCGAAATTGGCATTATTGCGCCATTGCATTAAGCGTGGTAGCGATTAGGCTTTTAGTGAAGCTGTCCATTTTGAATGAAACTTCCAAAAACATAAAACATCGCAGTAAAAAAAAATGCAAATAAATACTCGTTTTAAAGGTATTTCATAAGAAAATTAATTAAAAATGATCTTAACTAATTTTGAATAGTAATTAAGATTTAATTACAAAATTAATTAGCATAATTACTTTATAATTACTTGAGCAATTAATCCCAAATTTTGTGGGTTAATTTAATGGGATGACCTCTCCCATGATTTTCTTGGGATTTATTTATTAGGAAAATTGACTAATTAAACTTTAACTACTCTTTTAAGTTAATTAATGATTAATTAATCCCATGAACAATAATAAATTGGTTAATTAAGTTTATTAATCATAGTTCAATAGTAAGTGAACTAAGGAAAAAGGTTGGGACCCCTTTCCTTAAGTTCATTTCACCCTTTTTTAAAATGAAATTAATTAAGATTTAGCTAATTAATTAAATTAGTTAATCAAATTGAAATCATAATCACATTAGACCTTAATTAATTAAATCATGGGGTAGATCTTTTGGTGTTTAATAACCTAAAAGAGTTTAATAAAATTGTGATTAGTCCACATGTGTGGGAAAACCATAAGAGTAATTAATTAAGTCCCTTAATCTTATTAACTATTATTCATGAGCCAATTGCATTAGGCCCCTTTTATTTCCTAGGATCATTGCAAGTTTATTTTTCATGCA
This sequence comes from Cymbidium sinense, assembly GCA_021442155.1. Taxonomy (NCBI): domain Eukaryota; kingdom Viridiplantae; phylum Streptophyta; class Magnoliopsida; order Asparagales; family Orchidaceae; genus Cymbidium; species Cymbidium sinense. Next base: position 262,517,522 of record CM038214.1, on the reverse strand, counting down.
TATCATGTTGGCTCATAATTATTTAGTTAATTACTTTAAGGTGACATAGGTAAAGGTAATTAATTCATCAAATTAGGGGTTCAACTTAATTAACCCATAAAATCAACTTAATTACATTTCCTTAAATTAAATCAAATCACTTATGTCGGAATGGGTTTAAAACAACAAGTGATTATTTCTCTTCTCCTCTTTAAATCAAATCAAATCCAAAACTTAATTAAAAAAGAAGCTTTGGTTTGCTTTAAAAAATCTTATTTGATTTAATTATCTTTAAGAACTAGTTTGGTTGAATGAATCACATGCTTATATTTGATTGTCCTCTTTCCAATCATGTTAAATTTGGTATGTCATTTGAATTCATGCATCCATCTTTTCAAAATCAAGTAAAATAAAATGGATTTCCTTTATGTAAGCTTGCATGTGTTGATTTAATTTAATATATATTGTTCTATTATCACTATTAAATCCAAATGTATTTTTCAAAAGCTTATAAATGAATAATAATATGTGTTATGATGCTAGTTATAAATACATAAGAAATGCATGTGCTTATAGCTTAAGTGTATGAAGGTTGAGTTCTCTTTCCTTTATTCATGTGTTGATTTATATAAGATTGAATGGTAATGGGTATATAGTCTGGACATCCCAGGAACATGATGCTTTAGTTAGCCCCAAGGAGGTCATTTGATTACCTCACTTCCCTGGTTTGTTACTTGGTTGATGAAATCGAAAAGAAGAGATGTTGAATCTGAATTTGTTCTATGTTAAAAAAAATCCAAAACCCTAAACCCTAAAACTGAACCCTAAACTGAAAATCTAAACCTAAACCCTAAACCCAAAAACCTAAACCCTAAACCCTAAACCTAAACCTAAACTAAACCCTAAAAAACCTAAACCTAAACTAAATAAAATAAAACATAAAATAAAAAAAAATATCTAAACCTAAATAAAATAAAAAACTAAAATAAAATAAAACCTAAACTAAACCTAAACCTAAACCTAAACCTAAATAAAATAAAATAAAAAATAAAATAAAATAAAATAAATAAAAAACCTAAAACTAAACTAAAAATAAAATAAACCTAAAATAAAAGCCTAAATAAAATAAAACTAAATGTAAAATAAAATAAAGTAAACCAAAATAAAATAAAATAAAAACTAAATAAAACCTAAACTAAAATAAATAAAAAAATAAAACCTAAAAACTAAAAAAAAAACCTAAATAAAACAAAATAAAATAAACATAAACTAAATTAAACTAAACTAAAATAATAAAACCTAAACCTAAACCTAACTAAATAAAATAAAATAAAATAAAAATAAACCTAAACCTAAACTAAAAAATAAAACCTAAAATAAATCTAAAATAAAACTTAAAACCTAAACTTAAAAAATAAAATAAAACCTAAACATAAACCTAAAATAAAAAATAAATCTAATCTAAAAAAAAATAAAATAAAATAAACTAAAAAAATATACCTAAACCTAAACCTAAAAATAAACTAAAATAAAAAACCTAAATCTAAATAAATAAAACTAAATAAAAAATAAAATAGACCTAAATAAAAATAAAAAAATTAAATAAACTAAAATAAATAAATCTAAAATAACTAAATAAACTAAACTATCTGTTTACTTAATTTTAAGAAAAATAGCCTAAATAAACTAAACCCACAAATCCCCAATCCCAAACCCTAAACCCAAACTAACCCTAAAATCCTATTGACCTCACTTTTGGGTGAGTTCTCAACTTCCTCATCATAGAGGACTCTTATAGACACCAAGAGTTCCTTAATCTTAAGACACTTCTAGTGATTAGGTGAACACTTAACCTAAGCTAGACTTAGAAGGATTAGCCATGAGAATAGATCATGCCTTGGGATTTAGGAAAACTTGCCTACCCTATATCCTTAGACCTAATCCATGCTTCCTTCCTCAAACCAAACTACCAATTCAAATCCAAATCATAAATCAATTCCAAATCAAATGATTGAAACCCATAATCAAATTCAAACTAAAAAAAACCTTTCTAAGCCCTTTGATTTTATCTTATGGACTTAGCCTTAACCAAATTCAAATCAACCCCAATTCAATTGATTTTCTCAAATATCTATTCAATCTCAAATCAAATTTTAAATCAATTCCAAATCAAATGACTAGAACCCAAAATCAAATTCAAATTCCAAAATTCCTTCCATGAACCACCCTCATATGCTTAACAAAACCCCTTTAAACCAAATCAAAAGATTGATTTCTTTATAAATCATTCTTTCATTTATATTCACAAATATAAATGAAATCCAAATTCAAATGAGCCAAACCAAATCAAACTAAATCAAACTGAATCAAGACCTTTCTTAAGCCATATAGACTTACCTCCATAAGCTTAATCAAATCTCAACCCAAATTCAATTGATTTCTTTATAAATCAATTATTCCTTCATTTATATTTACAAATATAAATGAAACCTACCCTCTAATGACCAAAAATAAATCAAACCAAATCAATTCCCCACTTAAGCCCTTTTGACTTACAACCTTAAACTTGGTCAAATTTGCTTCCAAATCACTCCAAACTCAAGTGATTTCTCATAACCATTTATATCATCATTTATATTCACAAATATAAATGAAATATAAATCCAAATTGCCAAAATAAAAACCCAAATCAAATCAAATTTCCAATTTTAGCCTTTTTAGCCAATTTCTTGAACTTGGCTAAATGATATCCAAATCAACCCAAAACCATAGATTTCTTCATGAATCAATCATTCCTTCAATCAGTTGCCCAAATATAAACATAAACTACAATTATCAAACTAAATCCATGTCAACTCAAGTCAAGCCCATGTTGACACTTTTGACTTGAAATTGTCAAATGAACCAAAATCCATTTGACTACAAACCAATTGCAATTGGATTTATATTTTTATCCTAGGCTCATATGTGAGTTCAACTAAACTTGAATCAAGCCAAAACCAAACCAATTTACCCATTTAGGTCCACTTGACCCAAAATGACCTAAAAGACCCTTTTGAGCCAAGTTCTAATCCAACCCAAATTATATTAAACCAAGCCCATCCAAACCTCATATCATGATCAACAATCATCTTAGGGTGATTAACTACCTTGAATTGGGTCAAACCAAGTCAACTTGGTCCTTTGACCAAGTCAACCTTTAGCCCAAATGAAACCTAAACTAGCCAAAACCCACCATATACCAAATTAATTGAAACCATTGATCCAAACCAATTCATAATCAATGATTGAATGATCAAACCCTCAATTGAGACAAACCAAGTCCAATTGACAATTTGACCTAAGTTGACCCAAATTGGCCTAAAATGCCAAAATGGGTCAAATCATGATTTGATCCAAATTGATTGCAACCAATGGCTCAAGTTCATTCCAAATCATTTATTGAACCGACCAAAGCTATGATTGAGCCTAATTTGACCAATTGGTCAACTTGACCCAACCTAGCCCAAATTGATCTAAAAGGTCAAATTGGCCAAAATCCAAATTAAACCCAAATCAAACCAAACCAAAGCCTGCAATCAATTTCAATCAACCAATTGAACATGAACCAACACTTAACCCAACCCAATTTGATCAAATTTGTTGAATTGGTCAACTTTTCCCATTTGATCTGTTTGAATCCAAATGAGCCAAAATCAAAGCTAAGCCAAATTAATCTAAACCACTTGAACAAAAACTCTTCAAATCATCATTTAAACCTAAACCTTGGTTTGACCCAATTTGACCAATTGGTCAACTAACAACATGAACCCATATGAGCCCATTTGACCAAATGAAGCCAAACCACCCCAAACCAACCCATGGGACCATAGGAATTGGCCAAATGACCCAAACTAGATCACTCCCAAACTAGCCCAAATCCAAGTGGACCCACACAAGGGAATTAGCCATTGGACAAACCTCCCCATTGGATTCTTTCCATAAGAAGTAAATTCCACTCTCCCATCACTTGGGCCATCCTAGTGCCAAATGGGGTGTGAAGCTTTTCCACCCTAATAGCTAGGATCAGCCATGGACCAAGGAGTTCACCTCCTCCATCAGCATCGAGCACCAAATCAATCATGCTAAATCTTGCCTTAAGCTCCCTACCATAACTTCTTAACCCTAACATGCCACGTGGAGCTGAGGTGACCCCTTCAATGCCTCGATGATGATGAATGATAGAAATTTGACGGATGATCCCATCCATCACACACAATTGAGGGTATACTCCCTCAAGTATTCACCATTTACACTCTCGAGCCCCAAGTGAGAAACAAAATCCCCTAGAGCATTTTTAAACCTCCCTCGATGGCCATTCTTCTCTTGTGTGAAATAAGGGAGACCTCCCTTGATTCAAACCCATCCATCCCTTAACCAAACATCAATTAAACTTGCACACACCTTCACCACACCTAATCGAAGCCAAGTAAATCATCCCTTGAGTTCCAAAGCCACTAGAAGCCATACTTTGATCAAGATCAAATGCTCAAAGGGAGGGCCTTGGTCCATAGAGCAAACTGCCTTAAATTAAAGCTCGTGTGGCTCGTGGCTTCATTTCTACCAAATCAAACTACCTCAATCATTGGAACTGCGATCATAAGCTCGAGGTAATTTCTCAAAATTGATCCTTAAATGAAAATATGTTGGTCCTTTTTGAAGTGAACTTACATTTGAGCCCATCATAGCCATTGGATCCTTGTGGATCCTTCACATGAAGGTGTGGGTTGAGTTTGGAGTGGATCTGAGCTTAGGTGAGCTCAGATCGAGTGATCCATGGCAGATGGGCTCTATCGTTCATCGCTCATATGAAGATGGATCATGGGCCATCCATTTCATGTGATTGGAATAGACAGCCATGATCAAATCATGTCAAAACCCTTAATTTAATCCTCCTTAACTACAGGATTTAATCATGGCCATCCGACTTAGATCAGATGGTCCACAGGAAAGCACATCCACCATAATTCGAGTCAACATCCTGATTTGACAACTTAAATGGCCTATCCCATCACACACATGGAAAGCGTGTCATGTCGAGCACCATGTCCGCAGCCACGCGGTGCAGATGAAGTTAGGAAGTTAATTAAGTTTAATTAAACAAATTTTGAGGCAAAAACTTCTAAAATTCATAACTAATCTTAGAGAAATCCAAAAAATATAAATGAGGGCTCATTTAAAGGTATTTCAAAGGGAATCCATGAAAATTATTATTAATTAATTTTGAAACAATAATTCATGCTTAATTAAGGTTTAATTAAAATTTAATTAGCCTAATTACTCTCTAATTAATTATCCATTTAATTTCAAACTTTCCAGAGATGTTTATGGGGATGACCTCTAGCTCCCCTATTTTTATTAGAATTTATTGGATAGTTAATTAGGAAAATTGATTGATTAAGCCTTAATTACTCTCTTACCTTAATTAATGATAATTAAGTAAATGAATAGTGGATTAATTAATTAATTAAGCTTATTTCCATCTGTTAACATTGAAAAGTCTTAGGGAAATGGTTTAGGTTTATTCTTTATGACCATTTTATTAATCCTCTTCATTTGTTTCAAATTAATTAAAGTTTAATTAATTAATTAGCCACTTAATTAATCAATTAAAGAAAAGGGAATTTAATTATTTTTAATTGTTTGAAATGACTTAGGGATTGAGATTGAGGCCTCTTTCTTGATCTCTTTCCTTAGTTAATTTCATTATCTAATTAAAATATAATCAAAGGATTTAATTAACTAATTAAGGGCTTAATTAAATTAATTTAAAATCCAATTCATTCCTAACTTTGATTAATCAATCTTGGGTAGTTCTTTAGATGTTTAATAGTCTACAATTTAATGTAATTCTGATTAGCTTACATGTGTGAGAAAATCATAAAAGTGATTAATTACATCACTTAAGCTTAATTAATTATTAATTATGAGCCAATTGCATTAGGCCCCTTTCATTTCTTAGGAGCATTGCTAATTTACTTTTCATGTTGTTGCATATCATGTTGTCTCATCATTAATTAGTTATTTAACTTAAGGTGATATAGGTAAGGGTTTAATTAATTGATTTAATTCATACCTCAACCTAATTAAGCCATAAAATCAACCTAATTGCTTTTCATTTAATCAATTTAACTCACACATATGGGGAATGGGATTAAGATTACCAAACCTCTTTCACATTTCTTAAATCAAATCAACATGAAATCAAAATGGTTTTAAGAAACTTTCATTTATTTTAAATAAGCTTGTTTAATGTGATTGTCCTTAGGAATTAATTGGATTGAATGAAATCACATGCTTGTGTTATTTTATTTCTTTCCAATCATGTTAAAATATTGTATGCCACTTGTAGTCATGCATTCATTTCTTTCAGATTAATTAAATGAAGATGATTTCCTTTCTATCAATTTGCATGTGTTGGCTTAATTAAAAATATGTGTGGCTATTATCACTATTAAATCTCAAATGTAATTTCAAAAGCTTATATAATGAATATATATATATATATATATATATATTATATATTACACATACATAGGAGATGCATGTGAATATAAGCTTAGTGTATGAAGTGAAGTCTCTTTCTTACATTCATATGTTGACTTGCATAAGTTTGAATGTTAATGGGTATATTAGTCTCGGACATTAGGGGCGACTTTAAGTAGAAGGTTCTACTCCCTAGTGCGAATAATGGCGACATACTTTGATTTCATTCTTATGCACTTTAACATTAGAATTTAGATAGAGCTTAATTCATTTACACAAATAGACTAAATAAATTAAACTCTACTTTTGCATGGTGTTTTCTATTCTTATAGTTGTTTATACATCCATATGTATTTAAGAATAAGTATATTAGTCATTTTGAGGATGCACAACTTTAAGTAGCCCCAAGGAGGTTCCTACCTCACTCCCACAGTGAGAATAATGGGCATGCTTAAAACTTTCATACATTTGAATGATGTGTATTTAATGAATGAAAACCCCTCTTCTTTCTATTAAAAGTCATGCATTTATATTTTGTTCAAGTGGTTGGGTTGATTAGTCATATGATTTAGAGTTCTTTTCTTATGCTTTTGTATAAGAATTTAGATAGAGCTTTAAATTAATATGACAAATAATTCAACCAAATGAGACATTAATTCCAAGTACACTTGCTTACTTTCATCATTTAAGTGTGCTAAGATATAAATTACATGTATAGTTATGTTTAGGACTTAATCATATGCATGCTATATATGATGGAAAGAAAAGAACAAACATGTATTAAGATGCCTTTCTTATTGAATGAGATTATTTAAAGTGAACATAAACCTAGAAAAAATTAAAATATGTAATAAGCCATTCATTAAAGAGAATTGATTAATTAATTTGTTTTAGATGTGACTTAAGGTAGGGATGAAAGAGAGTGATCCTCTCTTTTCTTCCCTTTATAATCTTAGTTATTTAGTATAAGACAAATAAAACAATATAAAACACTAAGTAAAATATACAAATCAATTAAATCATTTAAATAGAAACCTCCCTTTATAATTAAATGTCCTCCATACTTAGAGAATGACAACTCTAAAGCATAGTAAGAACATACCACACAAGCCTTAATACACACACATTAGATTAAGTCACCACTTTAGCTTTATGTTAGGGTGGTGCATGGTTGATGTATGTTTGGTTTTATGATATACTCTTGTAGACTAGATGTTAGGGTGTATGCTAGGTGGATGTTAGACTGATTAGCCTAATTATATTTTCAGGAGATTATGCTTAAGGGTGCTTAAAATAAATATAAAATGCTCTCTTTTGCAAGTTACCCTAAGCATAATCTATACTAGGGAGGTGGACTTACCCATGTATGGGATGCTAAGTCTAAATTATACATATACTTGGGTTGTATGGTGTGTTTAGCTAACACTTATTTTGTAGGTGTAGTTAGATTTAATTTTCTTATTTTTAATGTAATTATGCATTAAGAATTTGGTTAAGTGTTATGAGGGGATTAGGATGAGCAGAGGCTATAAGGCTTTGGCTGGGAGGCCCCATGATGCCTTTGAACTAAGCAAATCTAAATGATGAAATAGAGGAGATATGAAGATATGAAGATATGAAGACCCCCATAACATTTATTCATTTGTATAATTATTCTTCTACATTACCAAGATGTATAAGGGTAGAAATTTCCATTTCTCTTTTGGATTATACGGAGTAACATTATTCTTTCACGTTGAGTTTAAAAATTGTTTGATGATTTGTTTACAATTGTGTAATAGAAATGGCATGTATTTTTATAGTTTTTTCATATATGATGCTTAATGTGTGGCCTGGATCTTTTTAGGCTCTTAGGAAAAAATAAACTTTTTACCCCAATCACAACTCATAACTAAATTTTCTAAAATAACTCATAACCTCATTTAAAGCCTAGGTATTAAATCAAGATAATTAAAAGATTTAGCAATCCCTTAGCTAAATGTTGTATGTTTAATATCATGCATATCATCTTATTTCATTCTTACTAGAGGTTTCCATCCTTGCGATATGGGAATACTTGACCCCCTTATGGTGGAAAACACCTCTTTCTCTCGATTTAGAATACTTATTATCATGAGCATCCCTACTCATTTCCTTTTGGCATTAAAAGTCTCTCCTTTTGATCTATCACTTATTTTCCAAACATAATAATGATAGTCCTACCTTTGAATTCAGGAGACAATAATTTCTTACTTTAATGTGAGTATTCTAAGAACTCACCTTCCTTGTAATTAACTATGGTGATCTTACCCTAGGAAATTTAAAACCTAGTTTAAATAATTCTTGTTTTTATTCATCCATGTAAAGTAGGGAAAAAATCTAATACATTTTGACCCATCATTAGAGTCCTTATTAGATGATTGGGTCCATTTAGGTATTTATTTTTTGTCTTTCAAGATAATGCACTATTCTTTGATGTCATAAGATCACCCAAATACACCTATTGCATGGTATCCCACCCACACATACACATTAAAATAAATACCACATTTTTCTAGTGACTCCTTGTGGATGGTTCTCTCATCTCTTTGAACAATTATTGTCTCCAAGCATTATAATGGACTTATATTTCATATAAGTCTAAGACTATTTTCTTTATCATGGCACTTAGCTTATTTCATTCTTAAGCTATTCTTACATCTCTAGGGAAGCACCTCACTCCTTATGAGTCTTGACATTAGATTTTATAGGTAAATAAATAAATAAAATTAATTCATGAAGGAGATGACAAAATTTAGAACTCCTTACCATCTTGGTGAGGCAAGGTTCATCATAATGATTAAGAAAATAAACTCTTTTGCAAAATGCCACTTTCCAAAAGCACTTTTTCAAACTCAAAACAAATTCTGCACAAAATTTTAAAAAAATAAAACTCATATAATCCTCATCTAACAATCCCCATGATTGTCATGGAGGTTCTTCTTAAAAATCAAAATCAAAATCATTTTTTTAAAAAAAAAATGACTATCTCCATTCAACATGCTCAAATTTGTTGAATGAAGATTCTATTTTCAAATAAAATCATAGCATAAAATTGAAACTCACTTAACAAATTTCACATATGCTAAAGTTGGAGTTTCCCTCTTTTTCAAAAGCACACTTTTGAAAATGATTATCTCCATTCAACATGCTCAAATTTGTTGAATGAAGATTCTATTTTCAAATAAAATCATAGCATAAAATTGAAACTCCACTTAACATATTTCACATATGCTAAAGTTGGAGTTTCCCTCTTTTTCAAAAGCACACTTTTAAAAATTACTATCTCCATTCAACATGCTCAAATTTGTTGAATGAAGATTCTATTTTCAAATAAAACCATAACATAAAATTGAAACTCCACTTAACATATTCCACATATGCTAAAGTTGAAGTTTCCCTATTTCAAAAGCAAGAAATCCAAGCACAAAATCAAGACATATTTTGAAATCCATTTGGCATACACAAATTTGTCAAATGAGAATTCCCCTTTCTTTTGGAAAATCAAACAAGTTGAATTCTATTTGACACACTCACATTTGTCAAATAAGGTTCCTCTTTTCCAAAGTCTTGAAAATCAAAATACATTTAGACTTCATTTCACATACCCAAATTTGTCAAATGAGAGTCCCATTTCAAAATTTACAAAAATATATTGAACTCTATTTAACATATCCAAATTTGTTAAATAGATTTCCCTCTTTCAAAAAAAAAAATCATAAATACACTTGACTTCCACTTAACATACCAAATTTGTTAAGTGAGAGTCTCATCTTCAAAACACAAATCATAATCACATTTGGCTCTTACCTAACATACCAAATTTGTTAAGTGAGAGTCTCATTTTCAAACACTTTTCAAATACACTTGACTTCCACTTAACATACCAAATTTGCTACTCATTTTCAAAACACAAATCATATCACATTTGACTTTCACTTAACATACCAAATTTGTTAAGTGAGTGTCTCATTTTCAAACACAAATCATATCACATTTGGCTCTTACTTAACATACCAAATTTGTTAAGTGAGTCTCATTTTAAAACACATGTCAACACATTTGGCCTCTACTTAACATACCAAATTTGTTAAGTAAGAAGCCCCTTCAAATCAAATCAACATATATCACACCCAATCAACCACCACAAGCAAAGTTTTTCTTCACAAAATTTCTAAACAATCACAACCTTTCCCTAGCATACCTAAATTTGCTAAGTAAAGTTTTTCAAAATCAAAATTTTCAAACAAGATACACACACAAATATCTTCAAAGGTCTCTCCACATATTTGAGCCCCACCCAACCTACTTAAATTTGTTGAGTATGGGTTCTAAATCAAAATCATATGGCAAAGATTCTCCTCACATATCAAAATCTCTCCAATGATCCCTACTTAACATAACTAAATTTGTTGAGTGTGGGTTCAAATCTCCAAATAAAGTCTATAAATTATTTCTGAAGGTGAACAACAAAGCAAGGACTAATTCAATTATATTTTCAGTAAATGCAGAGTTTCAGCCCAGTCACTTTCTGTTTAGCTTAGTTCATTACACATGGATCCTAGCAAGTTTAAGTTCTCCATCATCCGCTGTCTTGACCTGGATCGGACAAGCTCACCTCGACCACTACATGTTTGATTGGTTTGGTCATAGATTCTAGGTATCCAAGTTACTTATGAGGGAACTATCCTCATGATAGTCGAGGGAGGATGGCGACATACTTATTACTTTGACATGCCTTCTAACTCGAGTTCCCTCCACTAAAGAGGAAGGTAGAGGTCCCCAGTGAGAATAGCTTCAATTAGTTTTAGTTCTAGTGGTAGCGGTGGTGTCGGTGGTTCCCATCGGTCCATTATTGTTCATCTGTCATGTTGCCCGGATGACACCTCCTCATTGGTCCCCTCAAAGGGAAGGCTATCTTGGTCTCAGAGATAGTCTTCCCTGTAGGTTCCGCTCTTGCTCAACTCACACTCAATGCCATAAGAGCCAAAGGTTAAGCGCATCATGGAGCGTAGAGGCGGTAGCATCCCATGTTGTAGAGGGTTCACCCGGAGGTCTCCCCCAGTGGTAATAGATTATATCCCCTCTGCTCGGATGGAGGAGGACTATAGGAAGATTGTAATATCACCTCCACCAACTTATTATGAGGAGTGACTAGGAGAGTAGAGGCCCTATGCCAAATTACGTGGTTATCATAGATAGAAAGAGTCCAAGGATGCTAGTTTGGTGCATTGTATGACCATGGTCTTTGATCTCTAGGAGCATCGGGGATGGATACATAGAGGCTGAGTGGTGGCAGTGAAGGAGAGAGGAGGAGGTATGCCCGTAGTCAGGCCTTCTTGTAGATTTCCAGGTCGAGCTACAGGACCATACTGATAGTATAGTACTCATAGGCATAGTCAATCATAGGAGGAGAGCTCCTGAGCGATGGCATGTCTCCACACACGCTCATTGTCTACCTTCTCCAAGTACATGTTCCATCTCTATGCTGGCCAAGGCATAAGACATCGGGGAGAAGAAAGCCTTGGTGATCTAGCTACGCCTCGGTCCCATTCCATCTACTCCACCAGTTGAGGTGAGGTTGAGCTCCTTCTCCCTTCCTCTTATGGTGAAGAAGAAATGGCGACCTAAGAGCGACATAGTCATTCCACCACCCCCACAATAGTTGGCAGTAGTAGTAGTAGCAGAAGGGGAGGGCGATAGTTCCACAATTCCTATGGCAGTAGATCCCCATAGAGACAACACTCCATCGATAGTCAGTCATGAACATGTATCTTCTAGTGAGCATAGCCTTTTCAGAGATAACACTCAAGTGGCAAGCAGTGTTAGATGTATTTTTGTCAGTGAACATAGCTCTACTACCGATCAGTAATGAGTGTTTGTACCAGCTCAGTTAGATCATTCCTTAGATGAAATTCTAGCACAATATTTTGCAAGAAAAGGGAAATCCTAGGAAGCGATCAGTCTGATTATGAGGAGGGGTGGGTTTCATCCTCGATGAGGATGATTTGTTGGAGGACTCAACCAAGTCCACATGGTTGATAATAGGAGCTCCCTTAGAGACCGGTGAAAGCTATTGTAGTTGAAGAAGATGATGCTGTCCATTCAACCTGGCGCCTCCTTCAATAATTTAGATAGAAGGATGATCAGATCAACTAGATGGAGAAAAGGATGGAAGACTTGTTAGTAGTCGTCCATGCACTCCAAAACCAGGCCTCAGCCCCACAACATATACTGATAGAGGTAGATCATCCTGAGTTAGCACACATCCTAGATCAGCCCAAGAGCACTTCTCTAGTAGATCAGGATAATGGTAGCTTGCATAGGAAGGTGGTGGATAGTACCTCCATGCATGAGAAGGATATCAAGCACATGGTGGAACAATAGGTGAGGAAAGCTGGCACAAGCCTGAGGTGGCTCATTTGTTCCAAAGGGTAGACACTACCTGGAGGAATTTGATGCGGTCTAATATCCTAAGGGTTCCGTGCCTCATTCTTTCAAAATCATTGATGGCAGTGGAAAACTTCACCAACATATCGCACATTTTAGGGCCGATTGTTGCAATGCTGGAGATAGTGACACCCTTCTTTTCAAATTGTTTATTAGTACTTTAGTAGGTGTTGCATTTGACTGGTATGCCAAACTACCCAATGGTTCGGTAAAGACATTTACTTAGTTGGAGCACCACTTCATTAGAAGGCTTGTTGGAGCTCAGCAAAGGATTATTATAGGTGACCTCATTGTAGCAAAGAAAAATCCAAACGAGTCCCTTGTTTATTACATTCTCTGGCAAAACGAGTATGAAATGTGAACCATAATTATGGACAACCATAGAGATTCTCTTGAAGAACATTTATGGCCCAATCTCTTTCATGCTCAAGGGTTTTCCATTCAAAACCTTTGAGAAACTAATCAACAAAGGTGGCTACTCTACAAGAGGAAGCCAAATAGCTACCTTTCTAGGACCAATCAACTAAGCCCAAATCTCAAGGCATTTGAGAAGTCGGGGGTAGTCATAGATAATAAGGGGAAGCACTAGCTAGGGTTCAAATGGCCTCGAGCTCACAGCTTTTTGTCACCTCCTCTACCCACCTCATCATCATACCACCACCGTTGCCACAATGGCCACCACCTCCTCATTAGCATCCTCGTAGTAGTATTCTACCACAGCTATTACTTACTATTCTTGTTAATTGAATAAGCCTTATTCATTCAAGAGGAGGTAGTTAGAAGATTTTAAGAATCTCTTAAAGAAGCTTGATTTCCATTACTAGAGCCTAAGAGGCCGGAAGAAGTGGGCAAGAGCCATGATCCAAACTATTGCCCCTACCACCACATGTGAGGCCATGTCATAGAAGATTGAATTACCTTTTGGCTTGGCGTAACACAAGTCGGTGGCATCATCCCAAGGAATACCTATTAGAATAACCTTCTATTTCTGTTAGAGTAATCCTTGGGTATACATGTGATCCTCTTAAGATAAAGGAAGGTTGGAATATCTCCCTATCCCGAACCTCCAAGAAAATCATTTATAAGATCAGGAAACTACCCTTGCAGGTGCCTGAGGTAGCTCAAACCTCCAACTCCAAGGAAGGTTTGTAAGTTGCTAAGGATAACCTAAGTGAGGTAGGAGCCCAGCAGCGATAGCCTCCACTTGCGGGATAGTGTAGTAGCAACCAATGGTTCCAGACTCTTTCCATAGTTGCACAGTTCCTCCTCGACTCTTCTTCTAGACCATATTATATCAAGAGGGGTGCCAAATCCTTACTACACTTTGATTTTTATACTTTGTACCTCCATCCAAATCTAAGAAATCAATGAAGAAAGTTGATTCCACTTACATTTGTGTCACGATGATCTCCTTGAATTTATTCCTATGAAAGCTCTCCCCATCTAATTAATAATAACTTTAGTTTGATCATTCCTCTTCTTTGATTTAGAAATGGATTACCCATTTTGAATCACTCAGTTTGCCATTGAGATTGATTTTGAGTCATCCTCATGATCCCATAGGAGAAGGCGTAGGTGGACTGATGAGCATGTAAAATGTTTAACTAAACCATCTCATAAAGTCACCAGTCAACCATAGTGGTAAAGTTCTACCTTCTAGGGTAGCACCTCAAGATAAGGTAAGAGTCATTGGTTCAATTGAACATATAGCCCCTCCAAGATGCTCCACCTACTATATGCTTGTGGAGGACCTAAAGTTGACTACAATGTCCTCGCTCACCTGAGAAAGTTGCCAGCTAAGCTAAGCATATATGATGCTCTTGTCCTATCCAAAGAGATGAGGGAGTCATTAATCAAGGCTCTTCTTGATCTAGAAATATGCTTAGCTTTTAACCACTATTAGAGGAAGCATGTTATTCAAGAGAAGCCCATGGAGTTACATTGAAGACCTTCTTTTAGGGATAATCAATCACAACCGTCCCCTACATCATAATGGATATGGGTAGATTGGACTCTCCAGTGTTAGTTGATCTAGGTGCATGTGAACATTATGAGTCTAAAGACTCTTTACTACCTGAGGATTGACATCTCAAAACTCTGAGGAGATTGGATGATGTTGAGAGGATTCAATGAGCAAGGTGAGAGGGCTTTAGGCTCCATAGTGTTGCCATTGGAGATAGATGACTGAAATAGAGAAGCCAAGTTCTACATAATTGATTCAGATACATCTTTCACTACTTTGCTCAGAGGCCTTGGATACATGAGAATAAGATGGTTTATCCTCTCTACATCGCATCAAATTCCAAAGAGGTGGAATCAATACTATGTCAAAGGAGACTTGAAGCCATTTTAGTTAGAGGTTGAGATATATGAGGATGCGATCTACTATCTTCCTCAAAATTAAAAGTCTATTCTCACATGGAAAGTTAAAAAAAAAAATAAAAGAAAAAAAAAAAGAAGAAAAGGAAAAAGAAAGTGAAAATACAAGTGAGCGAAAAATACACACAAAGGAAGAAGTAGATCTTGAAGTTAGATTCCACCCATAGTTCATTCCTCCATATGAACTCATGGGTAGATCCAGAGGCAGTTCTAAATGCTTAAGACCTCATTGCTAGTGGCTAGCGAGTAGAAGTTATGTTCCAGCTCTAAGATTACCCCTGCTATCCACATAGACTTAAAATCTAGTTTGGATGAGTCTCATGTGGTTAGCATGCTAATCAACCCCTCTCAAGGGGTCCCATTGGAGTGACACTGAGCTATAGCGATGAAGATGCCTCCAAGCAAAGCATGAATGTATCGAGTATTATGTAGAATAGTAAGGTAGGTTGAGAACTTTAGCTCTAACCCACTTTCCTCTCAAAAGTTGAGGGTTTGGTAGTTAAGGAGGCCCCCATGTCATCCATAGAAGTCAAGCCAAAGATGTTTTTATTGGGAGCATCATCCTCAAGTCAGGAAGCTGATGTAAAACTTGATGATGATTCATATAAAGATCTAATACAATTGCCATTTGATTGGAATTTGTCTTGTGTTATCAATTTGGAAAGAAGGGTTTAATACCACATAATTTATCTAAAGATAGGTTGGATTACTTTGAAAGGTTATGGGACAACCAAACAAGACATCCATAATAAGACACTAGATTGACATTAGGTCATTGATGATGACCATTGCCTAGTCATCAATCATTTGGAGTCCGATAGGTTCTTTTCAAATCATGCTAACTCATATGAGGAGGTGTGTTTAGAAACTTTAGATGATCCAAATGAGTTTGAAGTCAAAGATGCACTATTTGAAGAACAAATCGATCAACCATCGATGAACTTAAAGAAATCAACTTAGGAATAAAAGAAGATCCATGCACCACATACATTAATTCCCTATTGAATGAAGAAGAAACCAATGACTTAGTTAAGCTATTGAGCTTGAATTTAACTTTGCATGTACTTATGAATAAATGCACAATTTATCTCTTGATGTAGCAGTCCACAAACTAGCAATAGATCCTAATGCTAACCCAATTAGGCAAGCTCCTAGATGCATGTGATTAGACATTGAACAATAGATCATTTCTAAAATTAAGAAACTTATCGATGCTAGTTTTCTTAGGAAAAAGAAATATCCTACCTGGTTAGTCAATGTCATTCCAGTTAAGAAAAAGAATGGCCAAATTCACATATGTGTCAATTTTAGGGATCTGAATAAGGCATGTCCTAAAGATGAATTTTCACTACCAATACTAGAGCTGATGGTGGACATTGCCTCATCTCATGCAATATTCTCTTTCATGGATGGGTCATCTAGCTACAACCAAATTAAGATGGCCCCAAAGATGAGAAAAATACTACTTTTTGAACCCCGATCAGAATCTATTATTATAAGGTCATGCCCTTCGACCTTCAAAATATTGATGCTACATACCGTGCCATGACTCGATCTTCAATGAACTTATTCATCATAGGTTGAATATTATGTTGATGATCTTGTAGTCAAAAGTAAAGAAAAGGAAGACCATCTCTTTGACTTGAGTAGTTTTGAATGGTTAAGGCAATCCAACCTTAAAATGAATCCCAGTGTGCATTGAGTAGCTTCGGAAATTCTTTGGGTTTGTTGTCGACATTGTGGAATAGAAATCGATCAAGAAGAATAAGACAATATTAGAAATGCCACCCCTAAAGTCTAACTCAACTCGGATCATTCCAAGGGTGGTTGGCATATCTAAGATGCTTCATTTCAACCTATCAAGAAGATGCCATTCTCGCGACTTGTCAAAAGGATGCTAAGTTCAAGTGGATGATAAGTGCTAACATTTTCAAAGACATCAAGCACTACTTGATGACATAGCTCTAGTAGCTATCCCGTAAAGCCGCTCATACTATATACTATAGTATTAGTGACTCTGCTTTGTTGGCCCAAACCAAAGATGAAGAGAAAGAGAATGCACTCTTCTATCTCAATTGTCATCTAATCCTTATTGAGGAAAACTACCCACCTATTGAAAAGCACTACCCAACATTAATCTTTGCATCCTAAAAGCTATGGCATTATATGCTTTCCCAAGGTGAATCTGATCTCTAGGATCAATCCACTACAATATCTCATAACACAGTCGATGTTATCCAGATGGTTGGTCCATGATTTAGTTTGATTTTATTTTGTACCCCTGTGGTGAAAGGAAGCACTAGCATATTTCTTAGCATCACACCCACTTCCTACTGATTCCCCACTTTGTGATGACCTCCTCGATGAACAAATCATGAACTTAGGGGACACTAGCATTCATCACTGAGAGATGTATTTTGATGGTGCATCTTCCTTTCAAAAAAGAAGAAGAACCACAATCCACTCTTCCAGGAGAGGCAAGGGTAGGAATAGTTCTTCTAACTCTGGACAATGATGTGATGAGATTCTCATATCATCTATCCAATCCATGCACCAATAATGAAATGAATATGAGCTCGTCTAGAGTTAGCCATTATACATCTAGAGCATCAACATCTTTGGGATTCTCAATTATCAACCAAATTATTGGGTCTTACAAAGTCCTAAATCCTAAGCTCCATCATTACCACAAGTATACCATGGAGGCCAAAATCCTGAGGTTACCATTTACAAGATTCCTCGAGGAGAGAACAACATTTGCGATGTATTTACCAAGCTTGCCAAAGAGTTTATGGCATATCGGAAGATGAGTCCATACCAATAAGGGTCCAAAATAGACAAGTCTTATCCCTTGTTGACACTGAACTCATCAAGAGACTCTCTCTTGAAGGGGAGGTTATCGTTACCAAAAAGGATGAGGAGTTGGATTGGAGGCAACAATTCATGGATTATCTAAATATAGGCAAACTACCTCAAGAGAAGTCATTAGCCCATCAAGTGAACCAGAGAGTCCTCTCATACGCTATCTTGGATGACACTTTATACGAATCCTTCGATCATATGTGGTTACGTTGTTTGGACAAACACAAGCCCATAAGATCGTGACCAAGGTACACGTTTATGTAGCACATCAATCAATTGTAGATGAAAGCCAAGATAAAAGACTAGGATACTGACCTTCGATGATCAACTACATGGATGTAGCTAGATGCCACCAATGTCGTATGGTGTGTGGTCCTACACCAACCACCCAACATTCTACATCCTACATTAGCCTCATGGCCATTTTTGGGGTACCAACATAGTGGGTTCGATCGATCCTCCTTCTTTTAAGGGTCATCGCATTCATTCTAGCTACGATACTTTTCCAAGTAGGTGGAGGCAATCCCACCCAGAGAGGTCACAACTCAGCATGTGCTCCAATTTTTTAGGATCCATGTCATATATAGGTTCGGGTGCCTAAGAATTATATCCGATAATGATATCGCATTCAAGAGCACTAAAATCAGCTTTCAAAGACATATCATAGATTAGATATTCTATCATCTATTACCCAAGGGAAAATGGCTTAGCATAAGCCTTCAACAAAACTCTCATCCAGATATTAAAGAAAACACTCAACGATAATGAACAACAGTGTCATGAGCAGTTAGTTGAAGCAATGTGGGCTTACCGCACTACATGCAGGACTCCAACTCAATCTACCCCATTCCTCAATGTATTCAGCGCTCTACCATTAGAAGTCCAACTCCCATCATTAAGGATAGGCTGGGTAGTAAAATCACAATGGAGTAGAACACCAAGTGATTAGAAGAGCTCAAGGTTTGGAGGAGAGACCTCGCATGCCAAACCTCTAGTTGTATAAAGACAAAATGATTCAAGCTCATAATAAGTTGGTATGTCCTATAGTTTTCAAGTAGGAGAGCTTATTTTAGTTCTGAAGAGACCAATTATTGCCCCTCAAAAGATGGGAGGCAAGTTTGAACCCACTTGGGAAGGCCATTAGAGAGAGACCAAAAAGGATCTTATCACTTATAAATTGTAAGGAGAGGCCTATGCTCAATGGGCTCTACCTAAGAAATACTATCCAGAAATCTTGTTTGAAAATAATTATCAATAAAATTTCTTTCAACTTAAATTCCATCTCTTCATATTGGTTAGAAATATCTTTGCTTGAAAATCCACCAACATGTGTTTAGGTGTAAGGAACCCAAGCGGTGTCCTATCCTTTAAAACAACACCAACAAACTACACACAATCACATAAAATAAACATTTATCTTTTATCGGCTATTTTGATGTGGGATAAAGCCCCTATGGCACTCACTCATTAGTTGTTGGGCATGACATACCTGCTAGTGTGTCACCCCAGTGGTTACTTGTCTGGATGTAAGTCTACAAGCTTTCTTCCTAACTTGACCATTAAATCTATGAGTGCCTTGTTAGTTTAGTAGGCCTTATAGTAAGCTACCCTATGTTGACTTTTTTTTAAGAGGATGTAAGCCTACATGCTTTCTTCTTGAACTAGCCATCATGCACTAGAGTATATTAGAGGCTTAGGATAAGTCCCCTAGTGGCTTCTTTCCTCCTGACTACTTCAAGCCTAGGTCTAGTCTTTACACGGGACTCCCCACATGGTAGTTTCCCTAGGTCGGATACCATCAGTCCCGCTAAAGATAAATTATCCCGATGATCATTTTCATCTATGAAGATGTAAGTCTACAAGCCTTCTTCTTATATTTATCATCAAAACTGACAGGCATCTTAGGTTGGTTAGTTATTCTTATGCTAATAGTGACCCACTTGGTGTATACACCACTCATGGTACATGTAAGTCTACAAGCATTCTCCTGGAGTTGACTACCATATACATATAGGCTTTCTTTTATAAGGTCCTAGATAAAGCCCCCAGCGACACCTCCCTTATGAGCACTCTATTTGAATCACATCCTTACCAACCCCATTTAGACACACGTTACTCTTGGATTGGACTGTCCCCTTTCTAGTAGCCACCCCGTGGTTGGAGAATTTATCTTGATATACTGATTCTCCCATGTTCCAATAAATTTGAGATAGAACTAGTGATATAAGGCCCTTCTCAGGTCCCGCACACCAAGGGTCCAGGAAAATATATAAATAAAATAAATATATATCTTCACTTGTGGATTAGGAGCAAAACTCTCAACAGTACTTTTTCCCAAGCAGGAATCCTATCTTTAGGGAAGTGTCAGCAAAACTCCATAAATGAATCATCTGACTACTTTTGAGTTGAAATAAGTACCCATGTGGCACTCTCTCAGTCTCTAGGTCGGACTTATGTTCCACCAAGGTCACCACGGTCATCCTTGCTTTGAAAGATGTAAGTCTATTATGCATTCTTTCCAAAGACGATCATTGCACCAATAGAATCTTAGGTAGTTTGATTTGTTGTGTTATCAACCGATCACCCTAGTGGTTCCTTATTAGGAAGTTGTAAGTCTACAAGCTTTTCTTAACTTGACCATTACACGAAAAGGCACCCCTTAGGTTGTTAGCTCTACCCCGATAGGTAGACCATCCCTTTGGATTTGTAAATCTAAGATAGTAAGAGAGCTAATTTTAGCCTTCTTAGATCCATCATACACCGATAAGGTCCATCTAAAAAAATAAAATTGATCTTGACTATTCTTGAGTCGATATGAGTCCACAGCAGCATTCGCTCAATAGTCGCCTTAGGTCGGGTTTGATTTGTTGTTCTATAAATGATCACCCTAGTGGTTCCTTATTTAGGAAGTTGTAAGTCTACAAGCTTTCTTACTAACTTGACCATTGCACACTGAAAGGCACCCCTTAGGTTGGTTAGCTCTACCCCATGGTAGACTATCCCTTTGGATTTGTAAATCTAAGATAGGACTAGGCTGATATTAGCCCCTTCTTAGTAGATCCATCACACCGATAGATCATCCTCCCTCCAATGGAGTCCAAATTAAATCCATCCACTCATATCCCTAGGATACTTCACCCAAATAAACCAAAGAAATCCATATATTAAACCCATCTTATCCCCAATGGATCCAACTCATATCTAAGATGTGCCCTCAAAACCAAATCATATCTTCTTCCTGGAGAGCCTCAAATCATAAGCTAACAAATCAAATAAAATTTTCATCCCTAGTGGATGTCCCACCAATTAAATCAAATCAAATTCTACTACACGCACAAATCATACCTCTCTAGTAGAACCCTCATGAAATCAAGCCAAATCAAGTCCTTAAATGATAATTTGAACCTGCTTCCTTAGTGGAAGGTTCATGCACTCATCCCTGTGTTATAAATCTTAATCTAGGGATCTTTTCTCCCAAATCATATCAAACCAACTCAAAATCTTATCCTCTATGGATAACTTGAGTGGAAGGTTCACATGCTTGATCCCTCAGGATCCTTTCTTCCTCTCTGCCCTTGGCATAAGTTGAGTTGAATTGCACTAAGATCTTGATTCCTTCTACATCTCGTTTAGGGGTAGATCATTTATGTTAGTCTTGTGATCCTTCACGTTGTTGATCATCTCGGTCAAGTGGATGCCCATGTGCTAGAGTGCATTTTGAGTTCAAGTGTTCAATTGCCATTGGGAGGTTATTTGGCCTTGCCTTGGGTCATGGTCAACCCAAGCTCATTGGGTCATGTTCACCACCTCCCTTGGTGCCCATGTGGACCAATGAAAAGATGCCAAGTGGCCTTGAGAGAGACATGACCAAATTCTAAGTGAATTTGGTCATAAGATACCCTTTCATCTAAGGGAAATGTAATCATTTGGCCATGATTTTGATTTGGGAAGATTTGAAATGATTCAAAAATGGGTTGGGCCAAATTTGAAGTGATTTGGAGTTCATTTGATTTGATTTGGCTCAATTTGATTCATTTAGGTCAAATTGGGTTAGGTTGACCAATTGGTCAAATTGGGTCAAACCATGGGTTAGGTCAAGTTCAAATGATCATTTGGAGCCTATGGGTATCATTGGTTAGGTTCAATTTGGTTTTGGTTCATTTAGGTTCATTTGGGTCAAATGGGTCAAGTTGACCAATTTGACCCATTTGACCTAATTAGGTCATTTGGTTTATTGGCTTTGGTGACCATAATGAAAAGCTTTGGTTTCAATTAATTTGATTTGTTGATTTTGACCTTTAGGTCAAGTTGGGTTCATGGTCAATTGGGCTAAGTTGGGTCTAATTAATTGAAGCTTTGGATTAGAATTTGGCTCAAAAGGTCCTTTAGGTCACTTTGGGTCAAGTGAGCCTAAATGGGTTAATTGGCTTGATCAAGGCTTCAAGTTTGGTTGAACTCACATATGGACTTAATGATGGAAAATATAAATCCAATTGTAAGTGATTTGTCAAATGGGTTTTGTTCATTTGACATTTTCAAGTCAAAAGGATGAACATGGGTTTGACTTGGGTTAGTTTGATTTTGGTTTGGTTATTGTAGTTTATGTTTAAATTTGGGCATGTGATTGAAGGAGTGATTGTTTGAAGAGAAAATCCAAGGGTTTGGATTAATCTAAGAATGATTTGGCTAAGTTTAAGGATTTGGCTTGAAAAGAGTATAAGTTGGATTTTGGTTTAATTTTGGGTTTAGTTTTGTTATTTGAATTTATACTTCATTTATATTTATGAATATAAATGAAGATATAAATGAGTTATAAGAAAATCATTTGAGTTTGGAGTGATTTGGTTTGGTTTGGCTAAGTCCATAAGATGAAATCAAAGGGCTTAGAAAGATTTTGGGATTTGAATTCAATCATGGGTTTCAATCATTTGATTTGGAATTAATTCATGATTTGGATTTTAGAATTTGGATTTGAGTTTGGATTTGAATAAATCAAGTTAGAATTGATTTGTGATTTGAGAATATCAATGAGTTGGAATTGATTTAAGATTTGATTTGGATTGATTTGAAGGAGGGAGGCAAGGATTCAAGCTAAGGGTAAGCAAGTCCTCTTAATACCCCTAAGGTATAACATTTTCTTATAGCTAACTTCTCTAAGTCTCTAGGGTTAGGTTAATTGTTCACCTAATCACTAGAAGTGTCTTAAGACTAAGGAACTCTGTCTAGAGGAGTCTTATGTATAAGATGGAGAAGTTGAGAGCTCACTCCAAAAAAGGTCAACAAAGGGTGCCCAATAGACCGACAAGGCAGATCATATATGGTGTTGATCGAGATGATCAACAACGTCCGAACGATCACAATCACTAACAGAAATGATCTAATTCTAAACCTGAGGTGTAGAAAGAATAGAAAGCTTAGTGCAATATGCCTCTACTTATGTTAAAGACATAAGAGAGTGAAGAAGGAATCCACTATGGATTGAGTCTATGAGCCTTCCACTAGGGGTAAAGGTTCAAGTTATCCACTGGGGATAAGAGGTTATGAAATCCATCAGAAAATTAGAATTTGTAATCCACTGGGGAAATTGGAAAGATTTGTACCTTAGTGAAGAGAAGCTGGTTAATTTGATTGTTTAATTTGACTCCACTAGGGAGGTTGGTTGGAATTGTTTCATGTTTTAAATTTTGAATTTTGAAATGGACCCTATCGATTGATGGACTGCACTGAGTGGGGGCCATGTTAGCCTTGGCCTACTTCAAATTTACCAATCCAAAGAGGTAGTCTACTAACCATATAGTAGGGCTATCCAACCAAAAGGGGTTGCACGAACTATATTAGAAGAAAGTGTAGACATACATCTTCCAAAGTAGGATCATTGTGTTGATCTATTGGCAATGCAATGAATCGACAACCTTAGGTCGACTGAGTGAATATCACTAGGGGATTTAAATTAGCTCAATGATAGTCAAAATTAATATCATTTTAATTGAATTGCATTTTATTTTAATTTCATTTATTTTACTTTGATGGATCCCTTCGATTTGTGATAGATCCACCAAGAAGGGGCTAATATCAGCCTAGACCTATCTTAGATTCATTAATCCAAAGGGATAGTCTACTGGCTGTGGGGTAGAACTAACCAACCAGAGGGGTGCCTTTCAGTTTACAATGGCTGATTCAGGGAAGAAAGCTCTGGGACTCATATCTTCCTAAATAAAAGACCACTAGGCAACACATTAGCAAGGTAACATGTCAACCTCACCTGTGGCCCATTAGTTTATGGCGTCATGCTAGAAAGAATGTGTAGTAGACTTACATCTTCCAAGAGCAAAATGACCAGGGGTAACTGTTGTGGCAAAATAAATTAAACCCCACCTAAGGGTGACTACAGAGAGGCCACGGAACTTATCTCAACGCAAGAGAAGCAATTTATAGGAGTTTTGTGACACTTCCTTAAAGATAGGATGCTTGCTTGGGAAAGGTACCATTGGGGGCTTGAATTCCTAATCCATAAGGAAATAAATTTGTTTGTTTGTTTTGTTTATCACAGACCCTGTTGGTTTGCTAAGGATCATACTGAGAATGAGCTTATATCAACCTAGACCTATCTAAGATTTACTGGTCCAATGGAGAATCTGTGCATCCGCTGATCAAATTCCTCAACCATAGGGGTGACTACTAGGAAAGGGGGACTGCCCAATCCAAGAGTAGCCCAGGTATTGTCTAAATGGGGTCGTAAAGGACGTAATCCAAGTAGTCCCACGTGGAACCACTAAGGGCTTTATAAAACCCCAAAGAAGAAGATGATGTCTATAAGTATTCGTGGTCAACTCAAGGAGAAAGCATGGGGACTCATATCTATAAGAGTGGTGTGTATCCACCGAGTGAGTCACTATCAAGATAGCAACATCAACCAACCTAAGGTGCTCATCATTTGCTACAATCAACCTAGAAGAAAGCATCGGGACTCACATCTTCCTACAACGTAACTGACATCGAGATAGTCTTCACTGAGCAAGTATCCAACCTAGGGAGACTATTGAGTGAATGCCACCAGGGGACTTAAATCAACTCAAAAGTAGTCAAGAGAAAAGGAGCCATTGGGAGACTTATCCTAAACCTCAAATATACTCAACCTAGTCAGTGCATGATGGCTAGTTCAAGAAGAACACATGTAGGCTTACATCTTCTTAAACAAAGTCAACATGAGGTAGCTTACGCAGAGATCTACAAACTAACAAGGTACCATCATTTGCAATGGTCAAGGGAAGAAAGTGCGGGGACTCACATCAGACAAGTGACCACGGGTGATGATAGCAAGCAAGCATGTCAGCCTAACCTAGAGCAGTTAGTGAGTGAGTACCACATGGGGCTTGCTCCAACATCAAAATAGCCCAAGATAAAAGATATGTGTTTGTTTATATGTTTGTGTTAGGGGGAGGATAAGATCAGTTTTCTTAAACCTATCCTAAAACATGCTTAAGAGTTGATGAAATGGTTCCACGAATAGCAGTTATAATCTCACCAAGAAAGGATGCTGCTTGGGTTCTCTCACACCTATTCTAGTAGAGTTGTGATGGATTCACAAACAAGCAAAGAATGCTTTGAATGAAGAGAACATTTCAAACATGATTTTATGGGTAATAATTTTTCAAATAGAGCCCATTGATTGGAAGCATCGGGTGTTCCTTTATAATTAATTAGTTGATAAGATCCTCCTTGGAATGCCTTCTCTATGACAAAAGGGCCTTCCCAAATGGGTTCAAACTTGCCTCCCATCATTCGATGAGCAACAATTAGTCTTCTTAGAACTAAAACAAGCTCTCCTACATAAAAAGCTCTAGGACGAACCAGCTTGTTGTGAGCTTGAATCATCTAGGCTTCAAACAACTTGAGGTTCTGGCATGCCCATAGGTGTCTCTCCTACAAACCTTTGAGCTCTTCTAATCACAACTTGGCATTTTTCTTTATAGTGGTTTTACTACCCATTGCTAGCCATAGTGATGGGAGCTGAACTTCTAATGGTAGAATGGACCCATACACCAAGGAGAATGGGGTTTTGGAGTTCTATTTATGGTGCGATATGCCCACAAGGCTTCAACTAGTTGTTCATGCCACTATCTCTTATTATCACCGAGTGTCTTCTTTAGTATCTTCAGGAGAGTTTTGTTGAATTTTTTTGCTAGGCCATTCACCCTAGGATCATAGATAGTGGAGTATCTCCAATCTATGCTATGTCTCCTAGAGAAGCTGTTGATTTTGGTGCTCTTGAATGCAGTACCATTATAAAATATAATTCATCGAGGCTCCCTGAACCTATATACGATATGGTTCCTGAAAAATTGGAGCACATGCTGAGCTGTGACCTCCCTAAGTGGGATTACCTCAGCCCACTTGGAAAAGTAATCGGTGGCAGTTAGGATGAACTGATGACCCTTGGAAGAAAAGGGATCAATCATACCCACTATGTTAGTACCCCAACACTCGAATGTCCATGAGGCTATTGTAGAATGTAGAATGTAGAATGTTGGGTGGTTGATGTAGGACCACACAGTGTACCTGAAATTGGTGGCATCTCCAAGCTACATCTATGTATCGATCATCAAGGCCGTAGTATCTGGCTTTCATCTTCGACAGATTGATGCACTCGCATATACCGAGTGTACATCATTGATCTGGGCTTCATTTTGTCCAAACAGACAACCACATTTGATCAAAAGACCGGTACAAAGGTGACATCTAGAGCATAAGAAAGAGCTCTTCATCTGATGGGCTTGTGATTTCTCTTGAGGTAGTTTGCCTATATTCAAGTAATCTATGAATGGTTTCCTCCACCAACTCGCCCTTTTGGAAAGGCAACTTCCCCTTCAAGAGAATAGCTCGAGTTTAACATCAATAAGGATAGGACTTGTCTATTTTGGACTCTTATTGAATGGACTCATCTTCCGACATGCCAATTCTTGAGTTTGGCCAAAGAATCACACATTCTCTCCTCGAGAACCTTGTAAATTGTGACCGTGGATTTGGTCCAACAAATTCATGGTGTACTGTTGGTAGTGACGAACCTTAGGTTTTAGAACCTTATAAGACCAACAATCGTTTAATGAGAATATAGATGTTGATATTTTTGACACACACTGTAATAGCTAACTCCAGACTGAAAATCAAAGCATCATACACAGCTTTGTTGTTGGTGCATGGACTAGAGAGATAGTATGAGAATCTCATGGCATCAGGATTTGGAGTTAACAAGATAATTCCTACCCCTGCCTTTCCTGGAAGAGCAGATCATGGTTCTTCTCCTTTTTGAAAGGAAGCTCCACCAACAAAATACATCTCCCAACAGTGAATGCTAGTGTCCCCTAAGTTCATGATTTGTTCATCAAGGAGGTAATCACTAAGTGAGAATCAGCAGGAAGTGGGTGTGTTGCTAACAAATCTGCTAGTGCCTGTCCTTTCACCACACAAAAGGGTATGAATGTAATATCAAACTGAGAGAATCATGGACCAACGTGCCAACCATTTGGATAATGTCTGCTGTGTCATGAGATACTATAGTGGATTGATTCTTGAAATCAAGTTTACTTTATGAGAGAGCTTCTAATGCCATAACTTTTGGGATTCAAAGATTAAAGCTAGGCAATGTTTCTCAATAGGGGTAGTTTGTTTAAGAGGGATCGATGATGGTTGAGGTAGTAGAGAGCATTCTCCTTCCATTCATCATTAGTTTGGGCCAACAAATCACCAAGGGAGTCATCTAATGTAGTAGTGTAGAGGATAAGTGGCTTACTTGGGATAGGGGTTGCTAGAACTGGTGGCTTTTCCAAATACTATTTGATGTCTTCAAAAGCATTTTGGCACTCATCATCCCACTTGAACTTAGCATCCTTTTTGATAAGTGCTGAAAATGACTTGCATCTCCTCGATAGATTGGAGATAAAGCATCTTAAATACACCAACCACCCCTGGAAAGATTTGAGTTGAGTTAGACTTTTAGTGGGTGGAATTTCTAATATAGTTTTAATGTTTTCCGAGTCTATCCGTATTCTCCAGTGCTGAACAACAAACCCAAGGAACGTCCCTGAAGCTACTCTGAATGCACACTTCAGGGGGTTCATTTGAGGTTGAATTATCTTAACCATTCAAAAACTACTCTCAAGTCAAAGAGATGGCCTTCCTTTTCTTTGCTTTTGACTACTAGATCATCAACATAACATTCAACTTGATGATGAATGAGTTCATTGAAGATCTAAGTCATGGCCCGCTGGTATGTAGCATCGGCATTTTTAAGGCCGAAATGCATGACCTTATAATAATAGATTTTGATCATAGTTCAAAAAGCAGTGCTTGTTTCATCCTCAAGGACCATCTTGATTTGGTTGTACCTAGATAACCCGTATATAAAGGAGAATACTGCATGAGATGAGGCGATGTCCACCATTAATTCTAGTATAGGAAGTAGAAATTCACCTTTAAGACATGCCTTATTTAAGTCCCTGAAATCAACGAATATGCAAATTTGGCCATTCTTCTTATTAATTTGGATGACACTGGCTAACCAAGTAGGGTATTTTTCTCGATAAAAAAACCAACATCGACTTGATTTTAAAATGACTTGTTGTTCGATTTCTAATCGCATGCATCTAGGAGCTTGCTTGATGGTTAGCATAGGTCTATTACTAGTTTGTGGACGTTATGTCAGAGATAACCTGCATCTCTTCATAGCTCCATGCAAAGTCCTTAAACTCAACCAATCCTAACTAAGTCATTGGTTTCTTCTTCATTAAATAGAGAATTGATGTATGTATGGATCATCTTCTCGTCCCAAGGTTGATTTCTGCTTGTTGATGGTTGAATTGATTTCTTCTTCAAATTGGAGGTGCATTTTGATTTAGATCATCGATTATCTAAGTTTCTAAACACACATTCTCATAAGAGTTATTATGGTTTGAGAAGATTCTATCGACTCCATGATTGGTGATAACTCAAGAACCATCATCATCGACCCACTATATCAATCCTCATCCCGGTCTTGATTATGCATCCTTGCCTTTGTTATCCCAATGCTTCAAAATACCGACCTATGCTGACCATGTGTAAGGAATCAAACCTTTCTTTGCAAGATTATGAACATAAGCAGTACTAATCAAAAGGTAATTCCATTAAATCTTTATATGAATATCCTCAAGTCCTACATCTCGACTTCAGGATGATGATCCCAATAGGAATCTCTTTGGCTTGACATATATGGAAGATCTAGGGGCTTCCTTAACTATTAAACCATCAACTTTTTGAGAAGAAAGTCGGGTTAGAGCTAAAGTTCCCAACTACTACCTGATGGTTTTACATAATCCTAATTCAAATACATTCTTGCTTTGAGTGTCACCTCCAATGAAACCCACTGAGAGGGGTTGGTTGGTATGCTAATCACATGAGACTCATCCTCCGAGCTAAATTCCAAGTTTATGTGAGTAGCAGGAGTACCTCTATGAATTAGAACATAACCCCTATTTTGCTAGCCGCCAACCAGGGTGTCTTCCTCCTCTAGAACTTTCTCTATATATACCTCTACCTCTACCTGGTGGAGGTCGAGTCATCTTACCCATATGTCCGAATGGTAGAATGAATTATGGGTGGA
The DNA here is from genome assembly GCA_021442155.1 of Cymbidium sinense. Taxonomy (NCBI): domain Eukaryota; kingdom Viridiplantae; phylum Streptophyta; class Magnoliopsida; order Asparagales; family Orchidaceae; genus Cymbidium; species Cymbidium sinense. Next base: position 262,487,671 of record CM038214.1, on the reverse strand, counting down.
ATGTAACTTACGGTTCTACTTCTTCCTAAGTGTCCTTTTTTTGCTCCCTTGTACTTTCTTTCTTCCTTTTATTTTCTTTTCCTTTGTTTCTTTTCTTCTTTTTCTTTTTCTTTTGTATTTGAACTTTGACCAAGTTCATGAGAAAAGGTGTTTCGATTTTGAGGAAGATAGTAGGTCACATCTTCATATATTTTGAACTATCTAATTGAGAATGGCTTTTCATCCCCTTTGACATAGTATTTAATTCCATCTTTTTGAAACTTGATGCACTAATGAAGAGAGAATGGAATCATCTTGTTCTGGTATATCCAAAGCCTACCAAGCAAAGAAGTGAATGATGTATTTGAATTAATTATATAGAACTTGGCTTTAGTCTTCCAATCGCCTATTTCCAAAGGTAACACTATGGAACCTAAAGCCCTCTCACCCTATACATTGAATCCTCTCAACATCATCTGATCTTCTCAAAGTTTAGTGATGTCAATCTTCAAATAGGCAAGGTTTCCAAGCTCATAATGTTCACCGATGCACCTGGATCAACTAACACCCTAGACAGTCTGAATCTGCCCATATCCATTATGATGTAGAGGGGATGGTTGGGCTCCATATCCCCAAGAAGGTCTTCATCTGAATGTGACTCGGGCTTCTTGAATAATGTGCCTCTCTCTCAATAGGTCACCGAGCTAAACATATTTCTGGATCAAGAAGGGCCTTGATTAATGATTCCCTCATCTCTTTATATATGACAAGGGCATCATATATTCTTAATTTTGATGGAAACTTTCTTAGGTGAGTGAGGAGATTGAAGACAACCTTGGGCTGATCCTCCACAAGCATATGCATAGGTGGAGCTTCTTGTGGTGGAGCTTCTTGCTCATTGGTACTAATGACATATTTTCCCTTATCTTGAGGTGCTTCCCAAGGAGGTAGAACCTTGCCACAATGGAGGCTAACTTCGGTAACCTCTTATGGTTGTTTAGTGGAAGGTTCTACCTGCTCGACAGGCATACCTACAGCTTCTCCTATAGGACCCTTAGAATCAGATGATTTCAAGTCTATCTCAAGAGGTGAACCCATATCATTGAAAAGGAAAGTTCATTTATGAATCAGAAAGAGGATGATTAGAGTTGTTATAATTATCAAGACTTGAAGAGTTTTCTAAATTAGTATAATCAGATAACCCATCAGAAGTGGCACAGATGTAATTCAAACTAGCTTTATTCCTCAATTTCTTAGATTTAAAAGGAGGTACATAGTAGAAATCTAGTAAAGTAAGTGGGTGAAGGATTTGATGTCCTCATCCACCAATACAAGATGTCTACTAGAAGAAGAACTATCTGAAGTAGGAATGTCGGCTGAAGTAGTAGCTACAATGGTGGAATGGAGGTGACTAATGGTGGTTGCTACTTGGCTATCCCTGCAAGTAGTCAGCCTATTGGTGTTGAGCTTACTTTCCCAAGTTATCTTTGGAAACTTGTGAACCTTCCTTGATGTTGGAGGTTGAGTGCCACACACAATAAGAAAAGTTTCTAGATTTTAAAAATAATCTTTTAGATTCGTGATAAAGAGATATCCCAACCTTCTTTCATTTTGAGAGGATCACGTGTATCCCAAGGATTACCCTAATAGAACTGGATGGTTATTCTAGTAGGTATTTCTTAGGGATAACTATGGCACCTTGTAGCTATGCTCAAGATAGTCCTTAAATATAAAGCAATCCTCCAAAATATGGCCTAGCATGAGGTGGTAGGGGCAAAAGTTAGGATCATTACTTCTGCCCACTTCCTTTGGCTTCCTAAGCTTGGGTGGGTGAAAATCAAGTTTATTTAAGAGGTTCTTAAAGATTTTCCTGACAACCTCCCTCTTAAATGAATAAGTTTTATTTAATTTATCCAAAAGAGTAGGTGGATGATAGCTACTAGGGTATGTATACCCACGAGAGTATGGCCGAGGAGGAGGCTGAAGGTCATGGAGGCTATGGTCAATAAGATGGTCAGGGTAAAGGAGGTGGAAGCGAAGGCTATTGAGCTTGATGTCTCTCATACTGATCTATGTCTGGTTGCTTCCCTTTATCCAATGCTACTACTATCCCTGGCTTCTTTTCATAAGCTTGTTGTAGCTTTTACTTTAATGATTGATCTTGAAAAGGAAACTATTTGGCCTCTCCTTGTAGACTAGCCACCTTGTTGATTAGATTCTCAAATGTCTTAATGATGAAACCTTTAAGAATGAAGGTGACCAGGTCATGAATATTCTTTAATAAAATTTTTTTAATAGTATGTTATTCAGATAGTTGTGGTTCGCATTTCATGCTTAAAATTTTCCATCTAAGAATATAATCAATGAGGGACTCACCGGGGTGTTGTGCAACAATGAGATCACCCACAATTACCCTTTGTTGAGCTCTAGCAAAACTCTTAACAAAGAGTTGCTCCAACTCAGCAAAAGACTTCACTGAATCATTGGGGAGTTCAGTGTACCAATCAAAAGCTATGCCCCCTAAACTGTTGACAAAGAGATGGAACAATAACGCATTACTACCACCAGTCTTGCAATAGTTGGCCCTAAAGTGCACTATATGTTATTGAGGGTTCCTGCTGCCATCAAAGCTTTTTAAAGAAGGAGGCACAAAACCCTTAGGATATTGGATAACATTGAATTCTTCTGGGTAGGGTCTACCCTTTGAAACTGATGAACCACCTTGGGCTTGCGTTAATGCTTCTTTCACTTGTTGTTCAACCAAGAGTTTGATATATTTTTCTTATATGGAGGTACTATCCACTACCTTCCTATAAAGCTAGTACTGCCCTGCTCTACTGGAGGTGAACTCTTGATCCAGACATGTAACAACGCCGACCAATCTCCATAATGGTGTACTATCGAGCTTGATTTTAAGCACTAGAACTACCACTAAAATCTTCAAGTCTCTATCCCATTTTATCAATCTACTCATCTTTTGTTTGAGTTGTTGAAGGAGGTGTTCACCAAATAGTTATATCATCTTGTTCACCACAACACCTTTCAAACTGGTGATCCCAAAGGAGAGAACCTCAGTATCCATCATATGCTCACGAGTCTTCCAACAAATCATCTTCATTGGGGTCAAAGCTAACCTTCTCCTGTTTGAGGTTAGACCAATCATACCCTAGGATTTCTTTTTTTTTATTAAGATATTGTGCCACGATATCATCCAAGGAGCGGCCTAACTATGCAGGCATAAATTCTTGTGGCTAACCAGTGGTGGGATTATGCTCATGAATAGAGAAACACTTGACCTCCCCTGCTACTGAAGTGTTGTGAGGGTTATACTCACTAGAGGACACGTGCTCATGGCTATCAACTATTATGGATGGAGTACTGCCCATGAGGGGATCTATCACCATGGGGACAATAGAACTATATCTTTTTCCCTCTATTGTTGCTATATCTATGATCTACAGAGGTGGTGGTGGTGATGGCACAACTATAATGCTTTGAGGTCACCACTTCCTCTTCACCGCAACTAAAGTAGGAGGTCGAGCAGGAGACCTCACCCTCGCCTAAGTCGGCATCGTAGATGAAGCAGGATCCCTTGGCCATAGTTGGATCACCAGTGGAGCTTTCTTCTCTCTTGATGCTACACTCATGGCTTTGGATGGAACTATAGAAGATTGATCTTGCACTGCTGATGGCAGACGTGGAGTAGAGCGGTGTGATGGAGATAACACTGACTCTCTCTTTACTGGGGCTCTCCTCCCATGATGGGTTGTATCAGTCAATACAATCCTATCAGTGTGACTGGCACGGGTAGTGCGCCAATCGATGAAATCTATGATGGAGTGCTACCGCCTAGCATATCTTCTTCACCTTAGTAATGTGACCGATACTGCCTCTAGCCCTCTCTATCGGATCTACTCACCACACGAGGATAATTGAGCAGATCACTAGGCATTGATTGATCATCCATAAGCCCCGCCAACTTGGTGCAAACCCCTAAGGCCAAAGATATGATCTCCTCCTATCTCTGATGGGTGCCTAATAATGAAGGGGAGGTGCATGTGACACTATTATCCTCCTGACATCTTTCTCCCCTTCAGAACTGAAAAGAGGGTGGAACTTATTCTGAGTAAGCAAAAGAGAAACTACCCTCGGTGACTCCTCTACTACAATGTGAGAGAATGTCTTCATCTCCTTGGAAATGCACATCGCTTGATCTTACAACTCATATTATGATCCTAGGTTTAGCTTGGTGGAGTAATACGGGAGCTAGACCCTACCTCAATGGTAGGATAGACTATCCCTAAAGCCAGGGTAGCCTTTCCCTTAGAGGAAGCCAATGAGTGGTACTTGGGTAGTGGAACAACTGGCAACATAGGCATTGGAACTGCAGCTGCTATAGTAACTTCTACCACCTTCCTCTTCATTGAGAGAAATTCAGAATCTCAGGGCATCTCAATTTGGATGACTAGCTTCTACCTAGCCACCACATTCTTGCTGATAGTGGTGAGGGTTGCCCCCTCACAAGTGATCCTGCCCCTCTCTAATCCTTAGCCAAAGTGTATTAGATGAGCAAAATTAGTTTGGGGGAGGCTGGCTCAATCCAAGGCCAAATCCATACCAAAGGAGAAAGGTGAAAACATACTTTTGAGAATCCATTTGCATTATGCTGAACTGAGAAAAAGCTAACTGAGACTAAACTGGAACTCTATAATTATTGGAAAGAAACTCTAATCAGATTTTTTGTCTTGGTATTCTACTGATTTTTTAGATTTGATTTAAAGTTTGAACACACACTTAATAATTTGAATATGTTAAGTGGGGCTCATCGAATTTAAGAGAGATTTTGAATAAATTGGAGGAGAGATTTTGAGTTTATTTAAGTTTAGAACCTTCATTCAACAAATTTATGTATGTTGAATGGGTTCAAAATATTTTGGAGAGAGACTTTTGATGCTTCCATTGATTCATATTTGAATTCAAATTTTATGTTTGGGGACCTTTTATTTAACAAATTTGAGTATGTTAAATAGAGGTCATTTGATTTTATTGTTAGATTTGATTTTGGGATTACTCACTTAGCAAATTTGGGTATGCTAGATAAGATGTTTGAAAATAATTTTGTTTTTGTTGTTTTCCCATGATGTATATCATGTGTGAATTTAGAAATGGAATCTTTACTTAGAAAATTTGTGTATGCTAAATAATGCCCAAATCTAATTTTTATTTTTGATTTTGAAAATGGGATCTTTACTTAGAAAATTTGTGTATGCTAAATAAAGCCCAAATGTGTTTTGAATTTTGTTTTGATTTTGAAATGAACTTTACTTAGCAAATTTGTGTATGCTAAATAAAGTCCAAATGTGTTTGATTTTGTTTTGATTTTTTTAAAATGGGATCTTTACTTAGCAAATTTGTGTATGCTAAGTAAAGTCCAAATTCATTTTGAAAAGGGGTTTTATTTAACAAATATGGTGTGTTAAATAGAATCCAATTTATTTTCAATTTTCTTTTGAAAAATAAAACCTCATTTGACAAATTTGGGTATGTCAACTGAATTCTAATGTATTTTTATTTTTATGATTCTTTGAAAATGAGATCTCATTTAACAAATTTGGGTATGAAAATGGAAGTCAATCATACTTTATTTTTTAAAGATGAAATTATTATGTGATTATTGTTTTGAAAAGAAGGAAATTCCAATTAACACATGTGGAATGTTTTGAGTGGACTTTCAAATGGTGTGATTTTATTTGAAAATGAAATCTATATTCAACAAATTTAGATATATTGAATGAATATGCTTATCTTCAATTTTTGTGCTTTTTAAAAAAGGAAAGAAATTTCAACTTCAACATATGTAAGATATATTGAATGGAGTTTCTATTTTATGACATGATTTTATTTGAATGAAACCTTCATTCAATAAATTTGGGTATATTGAATGAAGATGTTCATTTTAAATATGTGCTTTTGAAAAGGGAGAGAAACTCCAATCTTCAACATATGTAAGATATATTGAATGGAGTTTCTATTTTATGAAATGATTTTGGAAATGAAACCTTCATTCAATAAATTTGGGTATGTTGAATGAGGATGTTGATTTTTTGAATTTATACTTTTTGAAAGATGATTTTTTATTTTGATTTTGAAAATATCCTACATGTAACAATCTTGAAGATTGTTTGATAAGGTAGAGTTATATATATTTTGTAAAAAGTTCTTGTGCAAGTATTTTATTATGTGAACTTTTTGGAATGTGCTTTCGAAAAGTGATAAGTTTATAAAGAATTTATTTTTCTTATTTGTGGAATGAACATTACATTATCGTAGAGATGGTAAGAAAAAGGACTTTAGTCATCTCTTTTGATTAAATTTTATTGTCACCTATTGGGGGACCCAATAGGGGTTTTAAGACCTACATGGAGTGAGGTCCTAAAACCTAAAGGATGTTGGCTAGCTTAGCTTAAAAATGAAATGACGTAAGTGCCAATAGTAAAGAAGGATAGTCTTAGACTTATATGAAATACACTATCAATACTTGGAGATGATCATTTACCAAAGATGGTGAGAGGAACCATCTATGGAGTCACAGAAAAATCTGTGGTGTTTTATTTTTTGGATGTTTGGGGGTTGGGACACCATAGATCTACTTATTAGGGGGTGATGGGTATGACATTGAAGAATGATGTACTATCTCAAGAGATAGAAGTCACCATCCTACAATGGACCTAAACACCTAATAAGGACTCTGAAGGATAATGGGTCTTTGAATGTACCAGAGATCTTTCCTTATTTTATATGAAAAAGTAAAGTAAGATTTATTTTAAATCGGGTTCGTTAAGTTCCCTATGGAGGCAAGCCCTCATAGTTAATTACATCATAAAGAATGAGATTCCTTGGGAATACTCTCGATTAAGGTAAATGATCATTGTCTCCAAAGATTTCAAAGATAGTACTATCAATCAATTGGTTATTTTTAGAAAATCAAGAGGGATTGAGTAAGAGGAGGGAGTTAAGGGAGATGAGTAGGGGATGCTCATGATACTAGAAAACCTAGTAAGCATCCCAAACTATTCTATGGTTAGGTTTTATATTTTTGAAACTGAGGGAAATTATATGTTTGAGTTGAATTTTATTAGAAATTTAGGCTTAATTATACAATAAAAGATTGTAGAAATTCCTAAGAGGTGAGGATTTATGCTTATAGCACAAAAAGGGAAACAATAATCTTAGATCCTAAATCTAGGGAGCTTTGGCAAGGGCCAGAGCATGACCTAAATCTAAGGCAAAAATGGGTATATGGAATACCTCCACAAGAGAGAGTAAACCACCCGACTGTTGGGCTTACAACCGTCTAGGGGTGGCCGCCAACTAACTCCTCCTATGATTTTAAATACATGTAGGCAAGTCTTATGCTTTACAAGATAGCTAGACTGTTGTTCATTTAGAAAGGAGACTAAGTCCTTAAACTAACTCCCTAAGAGACTAGATCATGAAGGGCATGAATTCATGACTTAATCTAATGTAAATTTTGTTAAGTTTTATTTTTGATTTTTGGACATTTTTATTTGACATAGGCTATGGGATTTCATATGCTTAATGCATGAGAAGATTGGTTATGGGCCAAAGATAGAAAGAAGGGGGTGTGTTTCCACCATGGCTCTCAAAGGTTAAGCCATTTTCTCTAGCAAAGGTGGGAGCCTTCCATTAGCAACAATGAGGAAATATGATTTATGCATGATATGAGATGTAAAACATATAGCTAAGGGTTGCTAAATCTTTTATTATCTTGATTTATGTCCTAGGCTTTAAGTGAGGTTATGAATTATTTAGTTTAATTTTTAGTTGATTAATTGATAGAAATTTTATTTTTTCTAAGAGCCTAATTGCATCTAGGCCATTCAACAACAATCAAGTAATTAAAAAACTAGGAAAATCATGCCATCCTAATTGGACAATCATAAATATAACATCAATCAATTTATAATATTAGCACAAAAGAGTAAGAGGTCGATGTGGTTGGGTCCCATCGCCAACCTGAACGAGGAAAATGGGTAGCCAAGCTCTACTCTTATATAACCCAGATTATAAATGAATAATTACAATTATGAAATGACAAATGTTATGGGGGTATTCATTCTTCATCTTCCATTATTCACTCCTTATCCTTCATTCGATTTTCCTAATTTGCTCCATTTCTTTCTTTTGGGTTATCTTGGGATGTAGCTTGCTCCAAGGCCTCACATGGTACAAAAGACATAGTCTTATGAACAATGTTCATCCTAATACCCATAACACTTGCTCCAAAACTTAATTGCAAAATTTACACCAAATTAGGAAAAGGAAATCTAACTAAACCTGCAAAATAAAGGTTAACTAATCATACCACACAACCTAAGTAGTTATAAGAATAATTTGGACTTAGCACCCCACACATGGGTACCCAAGTCCACCTATCCTAGTTTGGATTATGCTTAGGGGTATAAGAAACATACATAGCAATAGCATTTATATTTTTATTACAATGCCCCTTAAGCACATTCCCCTATAGAAGACATGATTAGACTAAGATCGCCCTACCATCCAGTCTACACATAACATCTATCTAAAACATTACATTACAAAACAAAATCACAAACCATGCACCCCTAACATAGAGCTAGAAATGGTGACTTAGCCTAATGTGTGTGCCATTTAAGGCTTGTGTGCATGTGCTAGCTAGGTTTTAGGGTTGAAATTTTCTAAGTGTGAGATTCAACTTAGATGGTGATTTCATTTTAAGTGATTTAGTTGACTTGTCAATTTTAATTTGGTGATTTGATTTGGTTTGAATGAATCTACACTTAATGACTAAATGTTGTGAAGAGAAGAAAGAGAGGAGAACTCTCTTTCATTTCTACCTTAAAGCATTTATGGTAGATTCATTAATGAATTTCCTTTGGTGAATGATTTATTATGTATTTTTAATTAATCCTAAGTTTGGATTTATCTAAATAGCTTTATTCAATAAGAAAGACATCTTAGGATTAGTTAGGATTGCTATCACATAACACCATTCATTTCTTTCCACCATGTATACCATGCATATGAATAATCCTAAGCATACATACATGCAATGCAAATCTTAGCACACTTTGATGATGAATGCAAAGAAATGTGGTTTGAAAATTTGGATGTTCCATGAATGCATGTCTTTGTTATGTAGAAAAGAGGGACTCTTTTATCCATTAGCTAAATGCACATCAACATGTATAAAAGTTATAAGTGAGTCTGAAATCATTATTTTTTACATTAGGGGCATAAGGTACAAGACCTACTTGGGGCTACTTAAAGCCTTGTAGCCAGGATGTCCAGACTGATAGACCATTTTTCTTAGATACATGTAAATGTAAAAAAAGAACCAAATGGATGAAGAATCATGGAAGAGATTTATGTTTGATTTGATTGTAAGATTTACATTTGTAGTATGATGGTGCTTCCTAAGTATTAACATAGAAATGCATAGGAATAGATTTAGGCAAGTTTTATATTCCTTTTCAAATGAACTATTCACTTGCAAATCCTATGTGAATCCATATTAAGAGAGGAGATAAGAACTCCATAGTACACATCTTATGCTATCATCACATGCAAGCTTATAAATATTTATAACTACCACCATTTTATATATAATCTTTGATTTATAAGTTTTGAAAAGATAATTTTTTGTTTAATAATGATAATAGCCACTCATATCCTTAATTTTAATCAACACATGCAATTTGACATAAAAAAACATTTTATTTTTAATTAATTAAAAGCAATATTTCATGATGAGAGATCATTTAAAATGAATCAAAATTTCTTTAAAGAGATTTTTATCTTTGAATTTGATTTGATTTAGGAGATATGAAAAGGTTTGATAATCCATTCCCCATGTGTGAATTGGTTTGGTTTAATTTAGAATAATTAGGTTGATTTTATATTCTAATTAGGTTAAGGTTGAATTAAATCTATTAATTACCCCACACCTATACTTTAACATAATTAGCCAAGTAACTATGAGCAACATATGATATCACATGTAAAATTAAATCAATGCACCTAAGAAATAAGGGGCCTAATGCAATTGGCTCACAATTATTGGTTAATTAAGCTAAAGGGTTTAATTAAGTACTTTTATAACCCTCCTACACATGTAGTTTGATTATAATTTCCTTTGGAATCCTCTTAGGTTATTGAACACCTAAGAATCTACCCAAGAATTGAATGATTAAATTATAGAATGATTCTATTTTGAGTTTGATTAATTAAACTAATTAATGAAGTGATTAAGCCATTAACTAATTGCAAATTGATTTAAGTATTTTCCAAGTGAAATGAACTTAGGACAAAAAATTGGAAAAGAAGTCCTAATCTCATTCCCTATGTCCATTCACTATTCATGTTGATTTAGCAAGCTTGATTAATGAATTTACCACTATTTAACATATTAATTAATCATTTAGTTAATTAAGAGAGTGATTAGGGATGAAATAAGCAATTCCCCTAATTAATCAAGCAATAAATTCTAAGAAAATTATGAGAGGTAGAATTCATCCCACTGATTAACCTCAAAAAGTCTAAGATTAATTTCTAAATTAATTAGAGAGTAATTAACTTAATTAGATTTCTAATAAAACCCAAATTGAGTTAAAATCACTATTTAAAATTAATTAATTTTAATTTTATATTATTCTTCTCTAAATTATCTTTAAAATGAGTATTTATTTATATTTTTTCTATAATTAGTTATAAATTTTAGAAGTTTTAGTATTAAAATTGAATTAATTAAGCCCAATTAATCCCTTAATCCCATCATGTGCCTAATGGGGATGGCATGTACTTTTCCTTGATGCGGATAGGTTATTTAAGTTGCCACATCCATCGGCTGTGTCAGTTGATGGTGGACATGCTTTCTCTATGGGCCGTCCAATCTAAGATCAGACAGACAAGATTAATCCCGTGGTTTAGTCTTAAAACATAGGGGATCTAGTGTGATATAATCACCACTATCTATTCCAATCATGTGGATTGAATGACATGTGATCCGTCTTCTTTGCAAGCGATGAGAGATGAACATCGTTCATCTCTCTCCGCTCAGTTCAAGCTCACCCGAGCTTGGATTGGGATCAAAATGATCCCACACCTTCGGAAGGAGGGGGATGCACATCAAATGGTCAAGATTTGATTGAGTGATAATTTCCTTCAAAAAGGACCAACCAAATTTTCCTATGTCTATGGTTTTGAGCAATTACCTCATCGAGAGCTATCACTGGTGCTTCCAACAGAGGAGGTAGCTTCGTCTAGTAGATATAAAGCCCTATTGAAGGAATTAGATATTGGTTTGGAGTAGATTGCTCAGTTTACCAAGCTCCTCTTCAATGGAGATTTACATTGATCAAAGTGACGCTTCTCGTGGCTTGGAGACTTGGGAAATAACTTGATTGAGCTCGACGAAGTCCATTGATGGTGTGTGCAAGGTTAATTTTATTTTGATGGAGAATTGAGTGAGTTGGATTTTCAATTCACCTCCCCTATTTTGGCTTTGAGGAAAATCGAGAGTGAGAAATGGGGGAGCTCGAGAATGGCTTGCAAAGGCTTGGAGAAGCTTCGACTCAACCTTCTTAGCTTTTTGAAATGAATTCTTATGGTTTGAGTGGGAATGAGAGGGGGTATATCTCCCCCTCCTTAGATCAGATGGTGATGGGCTATTTTGCCATTTTTTATCAATGGAAAGGATTGGAAGCATGGTTTGAGCTGCAAAACACCGCACATGTGTCATTTTGGGTAGTGGAGGGAAGGAGAGTTGATGCCCATGTGCTAGATGAGTGTATTTGGAGTTCCAAATGTTCAATTTCTAATAGGGAGGTCGGTTTGGCCTTGCCTTGGGTATGGTCAACCCAAGCTAATTGGGTCATATTCACCACCTCCCTTGGTGCCCATGTAGACGAATGGAAGGATGCCAAATGGTCTTGAGAGAGGCATGACCAAATTCCAAGTGAATTTGGTCATAAGATACCCTTTGACCTAAGGGAAAGTGGTCATTTGGCCATGATTTTGACTTGGGAAGATTTAAAATGATTCAAAAATGGGTTTGGAAAAATTTCAAGTGTTTTGGAGTTCATTTGATTTGATTTGGCTCTCTTTGATCCATTTAGGTCAAATTGGGTCAAATTGCATTAGGTTGACCAATTGGTTAAATTGGGTCAAACCATGGGTTAGGATAAGTTCAAATGATCATTTTGAGCCTATGGGTATCATTAGTTTGGTTCACTTTGGTTTAGATTTGGTTTTGGTTCATTTAGGTTCATTTGAGTCAAATGGGTGAAGTTGACCAATTTGACCCATTTGACCATAATTTGGTTAGGTCATGGGTTGGTTTAGGCTTGGTTGACCATTTGAAATGTATTGCATGCTTTGGTTTCAATCAATTTTGATTTGGTTTGATTTCAAGTTGATTTGACCTTTTAGGTCAAGTTGGGTTCATTTTCAAGAGGTTAGGTTAATTAATTGAAGCTTTAGTCAAGTTCAATAAGTGATTTGGAATGAATTTGACCCATTGGTTGTAATTAATTTGTCTTAGATCAAGATTTGACCCATTTTGGATTTTCAGGTCAATTTAGGTCAACTTAGGTCATGTTGCCAATTAATCTTGGTTAAGCTCAATTATTGGCTTGATCATGTTCAATGATTGATTATGGATTGGTTTAGATCAATGGTTTCAATCAATTTTGCTTATAATTAATTTTGGGTTGTTTAGGTTTTATTTGGGCTAAGTGTTGACTTGGTCAAAGGCTAGGTTTGACTTAGTTTGAACCAATTTGAGTTGTTGATCATCCTAGGATGATTGTTACTCACAATGTGAGGCTTAGATGGGCTTAGTTCAATCCAATTTGGGTTGGATTAGAATTTGGCTCAAAAAGGTCCTTTAGGTCACTTTGGATCAACTGAGCCTAAAAGGGTTAATTGGCTTGATCAAGGCTTGGTTCAGTTTGGTTAAACTCACATATGGAATTATGATAGAAATTTATTGATGGAAATATAAATCCAATTGAAACAGATTTGGAGTCAAATGGATTTTGGTTCATTTGACATTTTCAAGTCAAAAGGATGAACATGGGTTTGACTTGGGTTAGTTTGATTTTATTTTGGTTATTATAGTTTATGTTTATATTTGGGCATGTGATTGAAGGAGTGATTGTTTGAAGATAAAATCCAAGGGTTTGGATTGATCTGAGAATGATGGTATAAGTTAGATTTTAGTTTAATTTTAGGTTTAGTTTTGGTTATTTGAATTTATACTTCATTTATATTTGTGAATATAAATGAAGCAATAAATAAGTTATGAGAAAATCATTTGAGTTTGGAGTGATTTGGGTTTGTTTTGAGCTTAGTCCATAAGATGAAATCAAAGGGCTTAGGAAAGATTTTTTGATTTGAATTCAATCATGGGTTTCAATCATTTGATTTAGAATTGATTCATGATTTCCTTTTTGGAATTTGGATTTGAATAAATCAATTAAGTTGAAATTGATTTGTGATTTGAGAATATTAATTGAGTAGGAATTGATTTGAGATTTGATTTGGATTGATTTGAAGGAGGGAGGAAAGGATTAGGTTCAAACTATGGATTTGAATAAATCAATTAAGTTGGAATTGATTTGTAATTTGAGAATATTAATTGAGTAGGAATTAATTTGAGATTTGATTTGGATTGATTTGAAGGAGGGAGGCAAGGATTAGGTTCAAACTATAGGGTAGGCAAGTCCTCTTAATACTCGTAAGACATAACCTATTCCTATAGCTAACTCCTCTAAATCTCTCTGGTTAGGTTAAGTGTTCACCTAATCACTAGAAATGTCTTAAGACTAAGAAACTCTTAGTGTCTAGAGGAGTCCTATGTCTAAGATGGAGAAGTTGAGACCTCACTCCAAAAGTGAGGTCAACAGGCTTTCTCTCAAAGAGGAGAAGAACCACAATCTACTATTCCAGGAAAGGCAAGGGTAAGAATAGTTCTTTTAACTTCAGACTGCAATGTGATGAGATTCTTATATCATCTATCAAATCCTTGCACTAGTAATGAAGCTGAATATGAGGCTCTAATTATCGGTCTGGAGTTAGCCATTATTTTAAGCATCCAGAACATCAACATCTTTGGAGATTCTCAGCTAGTTATCAACCAAATCACTAGGTCCTAAAATATTATAAATCCCAAGCTCCACAGTTCAACAAGTACACCATGGAGTTATTTTCCCAAATCATAGAGGTTACTATTTATAAGATTCCTTGAGGAGAAATGTCATAGCGTATGCTTTAGCCAAGCATGCCAAGGAGTTGACATGTCTGGAGGATGAGTCCATATCAATAAAGGTCCAAAATAGACAATTCTTATCCCTTATTGATATTAAAATCATTAAAAAGTACTCTCTTAAAGGGGAGGTTGCCCTTGCTAAGAAGGATGAGGAGCTAGATTGGAGGCAACCATTCATGGATTACCTAAATAAAGGCAAACTATCTCAAAAGAAGTCCCAAGCCCATTAGATGAAGCAGAGAGCACTTTCCTATGCTATTGTGGATGGTGTCTTGTACTAGTGGTCTTTTGATCATATGTGGTATGTTTTTTAGACAAGCACAATGCCTGTAAGATCATGACCGAGGTACACTCATGACTATGTAGAGCCAACCAATCTGGTCTGAAGATGAAAGTTAAGATCAAGAGACTAGAATACTACTGTATGTCAATGATCAAAGATTACTTGGATACGGCTAGGATATGCCACCAATGTCAAATACACGGTGTGGTCCAACACCAACCACCCAACATTCTACATCCAACATTAGCCTCATGGCCATTCGAGTGTTGGGGTACTGACATAGTGGGTCTGATTGATCCTCTTTCTTCCAAGTGTCATTGGTTCATCTTAGCTACTATTGACTAATTTTTGAAATGGACAAAGGCAATTTTGCTTAGAAAGGTCACAGCTCAGCATGTGCTCCAGTTTTTTAGAAATAATATCTTACATAGGTTCAGAGTGCCTCAACGAATTATATCTGATAATGGTACTGCATTCAAGAGAACTGAGTAAAATAACTTTTCCCAGAGACACATTATAGATTAGCATAAGCCTTCAACAAAACTCTCACCTAAATACTAAAGAAGACGCTCAATAATAATAAGTGATAGTGCAATGAGCAATTTGTTCAAGCCTTGTGGGCCTACTGAACCACATATAGAACTCCAACTCAGTATACTCCTTTCTCCTTAGTGTATGGGTCTGAAGCTATTCTACCATTAGAAGTCTAACTCTCATCACAAAAGTTAGTTGTGGGTAGCAAGATCACAGCAGAGTATAATGCCAAGTTTTGGTTAAAAGATCTCAAAGGTTTGGAAAAGAGATGCCTACAAGAATGAAAAATCCTGGAGTTGTACAAAGCTAAAATGATTCAAGATGATAATAAGTTGGTCCGTCCAAGAGCATTTCAAGTAAGAGAGCTTATTTTAGTTCTAAGGAGACCGATAATTTTCAATCGTAAGATGAGAGCTAAGTTTGAACCCACTTGGGAAAGCCTTTTTTCCATAGAGAAGGCCTACCAAGGAGGATCCTATCAGCTTATTAATCTTAAGGGAGAGCACCCAATGCTTCCAATCAATGGGCTATACTTAAACAAATATTATAAATGATGTTTGAAAATAATTACCATCAATGAAAATTCCATTTTGAACACAATCTCTTCCATGTTGAAAGTATTCTTATTTGCGAATCCGCCACAATGTGTTTAGGGTAAATGAAGGAACTCGAGCAGTGTCTTATCCTTCATCGACATAACACAATCACAAACTACACATAAATATATAAAATAAAAACATATCTTTTGTCTCAGGCTAGTTTGAGTTGAGATAATGCTCCCAGCGGCACGCACTCAGTAGCTGCTTTAGGTCGGGTTGACGTGGTACCCTACTAGTGTGTCACCCAGTGGTCATCTTGCTTTGGAGGATGTAAGTCTACTATGCTTTTTTTTTCTTACTTGGCCACTGCACATTAATGAGCACCTTTTAGTTTGGTAGGCCTTATTGTGTGGCCAATAAGCTACCTGATGTTAGCTTTATTTAAGAGGTTGTGAGTTTGCTAAGCTTTCTTCTTGGATTAGACATCATACGTTGACTGAGTGAAGTATATTTGAGGTTTAAGATAAGTTCCCTAGTGGCTCTTTCCCTCTTGATTGCTTCAAGTTTGGGTCTAGTCCTTCCTTGGGGCTCCCCACTTAGTAGTCGCTCTAGCTCAGATATCATATGTCCTACCGACAACAGACTATCCTGATGGTCAATTCCATTTGTAAAGTTTTAAGCCTACACATTTTCTTTCTAGATTGATCATTGCAAAATGACGGGCACATTAGGTTGGTTAGTTCTCACTATGTTGACGGATACACCACTCATGCTGATGGATACACCTTAGGTTGGTTGGTTCTCACACATTAGGATACACTACTCATGGTAGATGTAAGTCTACTATGCATTCTCCTTGAGTTGGCCACCGTATACCTATAGGCTTTCTTTTCCAAGGCTTAAGATAATGCCCCTAGCAGCATCTCCCCTGTGGGCACTATATTTGGATCACATCCTTTACGACCCCTTATTTACACTACCCAGGTTACTATCAGATTGGACATTTCCCCTTTCCTAGTAACCACCCCTATGGTTGGTGAATCCTTCTTTTGGATGTGAAAATTCTCTCTTGGTTTAGTAAATCTAAGATAGGTTAAGGCCTACATAATCCCTTCTTAGTGTGTTCCCTCGCACACTAATAGGATCCATGCAAACATATAAATGAAATATATATTCACTTGTGGATTAGGAGGACACCCCTAGCGGTACCTTTCCCAAGTAGTCATCCTATATTTAGGATAGTGTCAGCAAAGTACCTATAGGTATTACCTAACTACTCTTGAGTTGATATAAGTCCTCAACAACATTCACTTAGTAGTCACCCCTAAGTCAGGTTTGTTGTGCTACCAACAGGTCACCCCACAGTTGTTCCCTGCTTTAGAAGATGTAAGTATTCTATGCCTTCTTCCTAGCATAATAGTTGCACACCAAAGGCAACCCCTTAGGTTTGCTAGCTCTACCCACAACTATTAGACTATCCCTTTTGATTTTTAAATCTAAGATAGGACAAGTCTGATATATCCCCTTCTCAGTGGGTCCATTGCACACCGACATGGTCCATAAATTAAATCTATTAAATTTGACCAAACTCATATTCCTAGCGGATATGCCCTCAATTCAAAATCAAACTAAACTAAACAAACCATATCAAATCACATGAAATTATAATGAAATTAATTCCGACTACTTTTGAGTTAACATAAGTCACCCTAGGTTAGGTTTGATTTGTTGTGCATCCAACAGGTCACCCCAGCGGTTGTTCCTCGATTTGGAAGATGTCAGTCTGCTATGCCTTCTTCCTAGCACAATCATTGCACATCGAAAGGCAACCCCTTAGGTTGGCTAGCTCTATCCCGCAATTGGTAAAGCATCCATTTGGATTTGTAAACCTGAGGTAGGTCAATGCTGATATAGCCCCTTCTTAGTGGGTACATCGCACATTGATAAGGTCCATACATTTACTCAGATTAAATTAAACACAATCTAATTTTTCTCAGTGGAGTTGAATCACACCATTCTCTCTTGTGAAGCCAAGAATCATATATAAATAAGTCAAGGAAACAAATCAAATTCAAAACCAACCTCCCCAGTGGAATCAAATTAAACTAAGTCCCTAGTAGAGTCTAAATAAAAGAAATCCAACTAAACTCTTATTCCCAGCAAATACATCCCCAAACAAATCTATGAAATAAAACTCAAATCTGAATCCCAAGTAGATAGCCCGAACCTGCTTCCATGGTGGAAGGTTCATATAACCGATCCCTAGTGGACTCGAGCCCATATCTCTAACAAATATGCTTCCACATCAATTTAAAAAAAACAAATTAAAGTCGATTAAATCTTAATCCCTGGTGGATTATAGATTATTATTCTACTGGATCTTCTTTCCATAAATCATATAATCAAATCAAATTCAAACTTTTTCCCCAACAGATTTTCTTCTCCTATGCCCTTGACATAGACCCCTCACATGTCATTTCCAATGCATGTGTGATCCCCTAATGGATATCGCTCCATGTCCTTGACATGGAATTCTCATCAAATCTTATTTCCTCTCTTATGCACACCTTTAATACTTCAACCAAAAGCCTAATAATGTATTCATTCAAATTACATCATCTTAACATTGTAATCAACATATTATGATTTTTGATGGTGCAAGCTCAAACTAATTATACAATATCATGCTAAACATATTACAGTGTGAATTAAAACAATATATTATATTATAATATATGATGTTATATTATAATTTGCTATAATATTAAATATTATCTAACAATACACCCCATTAGAATCACTTAAAAGGAACAAATAACAAAAGTTTCTCAAAATATGAGTAATGTTCATTTTGGATGTAAAATTGTTATTTTTCTATTAGAAATGGTACAAAATAGCATAATTTTGGTGTTGTTTCTTGGTGTCTGCTGTGAATTTGGCCAAATTCTTCCATCTCAACCTTCAAATTAATATTTTTATGAGTTTTGACCCATTGTTTATAACAAAAGTAAAATATACCAAAATGTACAATAGCATTTAGTAACACACCACCACATTCATATATATGTGACATTATATTGTTATGTACATTATATTTTAATATGCTTTCATATAATATATTATCTTACATTACACCTTAAAATGAATCACTTTAAGAGAAAAATTTATAAATTTATTTTGAAAAAGGAACAATTATTTTGAATGCAAAATTCCATTCTTTTGATTAAATGACACACCATAGCACACCCCCAATGATGTTCCGTAAATTTGACCTTAAATTTGGCCAAATCCCATCATCTTAGCCTATAAATTAGTATTTTTATGAATTATACTAGTACAAACTCTACTACA
This sequence comes from Cymbidium sinense, assembly GCA_021442155.1. Taxonomy (NCBI): domain Eukaryota; kingdom Viridiplantae; phylum Streptophyta; class Magnoliopsida; order Asparagales; family Orchidaceae; genus Cymbidium; species Cymbidium sinense. Next base: position 262,468,653 of record CM038214.1, on the reverse strand, counting down.
TCATACTATAACAAACTAAAATATGCTAAACAATAAGTAGTAATACACAATGGTATGCTATAATGCATGATGCTACACTATGTTATGGAATCTTATATTATAATACACTATAACATATTATATTATATTATATTATATTATATTATATTGCATATCACATCACAAGGGATTGCTTAAGATAAAAAAAATCATAAAATTAATCTAAACAATAAAAAACTATATATTTTTATCATATCACAAACATATTTTAAATTCAAACAATATATTTTGATGCCATGCTCTACATATTATAAATTTGGCCAAATTCCACCATTTTAAAGTCTAAATCAACATTTTTATAAATAATGCTAGTGTAGGCTTGACTACATGATTGTAAAGTACTAAAAGAATTTAAAATGCCCAGAGTAATATATTATGATATATGATGCTATACTATGCTACAACATATAATATTTATTTTGACCATAAAATCTTACTTTTTAGGCTACAAGTGGCATAACACACCTTTGGTACTACAACCTAATTCCCATCCCAAATTTAACAAATTTCATTCTCTTATTAAATCAATATTTTTATGATTTATATTAATATAGACTATAGGGCACAATACCATAATATACTAAACATTTCAAAACATCATATAACATCCAAAAACACATCACTACGTGCTCAAATATGTGCTGCTACATTATACTATAATATATGGTAATATAATATGATTTAGGGTTAGGGTTTAGGGTATTCAAATCTCTAATAGTCAAGGAAAAGCCTCTTGAATACATTTTCTTTAGCTACCATAACTATGTTAGGACTAGGTCATTCTATAGATCTACTCTTAATGACATCTTTATTCAAGGTTTATGGTTTAGGGTAAATTTAGGGTTTTGGGTTTAGGGCTTAGGGTTTAGGGTTAGTTTAGGATTTAGGGTTTAGTGTTAGTTTAGGGTTTAGGGTTTAAGGTTTAGGTTTTAGGGTTGTATGTTTTTGGGTTTAGGGTTTATGGTTTTAGGGATTAAGGATTAGGGTTTAGGGTTTAGGGTTTAATGGTTTAGCATTTAGGGTTTAGGGTTTAGGGTTTAGGATTTATGATTTTTAGGGTTTAGGGTTTATGATTTATGTTTTAGGTTTAGGGTTTAAGTTTTAGTTTAGGATTTAGGGTTTAGGGTTTAGGGTTTATGATTTAAGTTTTTCTGTAATAAAGAACAAATTCAGATTCAACATTTATTTTTTGGATTTCATCAATGAAGTAGCACCCCAAGTTTTCTAAGACACAAACGATAACATAGATACAAAATGAGCACCCATAGAGCAAATCAAAAACCCTAGATAAATAAAACCATCTCTATTGTAAAGACATAGTTCCATTAGCAGTAGATTTGATCGATCATTCTTTAATTCCTCCAGTTTTGATCATAACCACCCCTGTCTCTTGAGTAGTAGGATACACCATCATATCCCCTATCTCTCCATCCACCACCACCATGGCTGTAACCTCCATCGCTCCTCCTACCTCCATAACCACCACTGCTCTGACCACCACCTCCATATCCACCAGCACATCCAGATCCCCCACCACCACTACGATAACTGTCGCCACCAACATCCCCATCATAGCCAGATCTAGACTGAGCTTAGTTGACGGTGATGTTTCTACCATAAAGGCTCTGCCCATTCTTAAGGTTTAGGGTTAGTTTAGGGTTATGGGTTTTGGGTTTTGGGTTTTGGGTTTTAGGGTATAGGGTTTTGGGTTTAGGGTTTAAGGATTTAGGGTTTAGGGTTTAGGGTTTATGGTTTAGAGTTTAGGGTTTAGGGTTTAGGGTTTAGGGTTTTAGGGTTTAGGCCTATAAGTTTAGGGTTGTAGGTTTAGGGCTCAGGGTTAGTTTTAGGGTTTAGGGTTTAGTGTTTAGGATTTAGGGTTTAGGTATATTTAGTTTATTTTTTATTTATTTGAGTTTATTTTACTATTTATTTTTATTTAGGTTTATTTTTTTAATTTTATTTAATTTAGTTTATTTATTTTTGGTATATTTAATTTAGTTTAGGTTTTCTATGTTAGTTTAGTTTTTAGGTTTATATTTATTTTTAGTTTAGTTTTATCTTTATTTTTTTAGGTTTAGGTTTTTTTTTATTTTTTTAGGTTTAGGTTGAGGTTTTTATTTTATTTTTTAGGTTTATATTTTAGATTTTCATTTTATTTATTTTAGGTTTTACTCTTAGTTTAGGTTTTTTATTTATTTTATTTATAGTTTAGGTTTAATTTACTTTAGGTATAGGTTTAGGTTTTATTTATTTTAATTTAGTTTATTTTAGTTTATGTTTATTTATTTTGTTTATTTTATTTTTATTTTAGGTTTAGGTTTTTTTTTAGTTTAGGGTTTAGGTTTAGTTTTTTTTTAGGTTGTATTTTTAGGTTTATTTTTTAGGTTTAGGATTTTATTTAGTTTTTATTTTATTTTATTTCAGAGTTATTTTATATTTATTTTAGGTTTAGTTTTGTTTTTATTCAAGGTTTTTATTTTTTAGGTTTAGGTTTTGGTTTTAGTTTTGGATTTTAATATATTTTATTTTTTTATTTTATTTATGTTTAGGTTTATTTATTTATTTTATTTTTAGGTTTTATCTAGTTTAGGTTTAGGTTTTTAGGTTTTGGGTTTAGGTTTGGGAGGATTTAGGTTTAGGGTTGTAGTTTTAGATTGTAGGTCAGTAATCTTTGGGTAGGGTTTAGGGCTCAGTTCATAGGTAAGGTTTAGGTCTGTAGTGTCAGTATTTATCAGGTTGGGAGTTTAGGTTTAGTGGCATGGTTTAGGATCAGGATCAGGTCAGGTTAGGCTCATGGTTTAAGGGTTTAGAGTTTAGATTTAAGATTTAGGATTTGGTTTTAGGTTAGTTAAGTTTTTAAAAAAAGCAAACAAGCAGTGGTCTTAAGATATATTTATTTATTTTAGTTTATTTTATTTATTTTTTTAAGTTTATTTTTATTCTTATTTTTATTATAGTTTATTTGTTTTAAGTTTATTTATTTTAGTTTAGGTTTTATTTTATTTATTTTATAGGTTTAGTTTACTTTTAGTTTATTTTATCAGATTTTAGTGTAGGTTTATTTTTATTTTAGGTTTAGGCTTAGGTTTTTATTTTATTTTATTAGGTTTATTTTATTTTAATTTTAGGTTTAGTTTTATTTTATTTAGGTTTTATTTTAGATTTATTTTAATTTTAGATAAGTCTTCTTTTTATTTTGGTTTAGTTTATATTTGTATTTTATTTTATTTTATTTTAGGTTCAGATTTAGGTTTAGCTTTAATATGGTTTTATTTTATTTTATTTTATTATTTTAGTTTAAGTTTTTTATTTAAATTTTATGTTTATTTAGTTTAAGTTTGTGTTTTCTTGGTGGGTTTAATTAATTGGGAGGGTTTGGAGTGGGGTTTAGGTAGGTAGAGATTTAGGTGTAGTTTAAGGGTGGGATTTTAGGTTTAGGATTTAGAGGGTTGTGGTGGGTTTTGGTTGGGTTTTTAGAGGTAGGGTTTAGGTTTTAGTTTAGGTCTTTATTTTATTTATTTAGATTAAGGTTTCATGGTTTGGTGTTTAGGGTTTATGGTTTAGGGTTTTATAATTTAGGGTTTTGTGTTTAGGGTTTAGGGTTTAGGGTTTAGGATTTAAGGTTTATGGTTTATGGTTTTTTTTACCAAAAAAAAATTATAGATTCAACATTTCTTCTTTTTGATTTCATCAACCAAGTAACACAGCAAGTTATCTATGATGCAAGTGACAATATAGATAAAACATGAGCATGCATAGATCAATTTAAAAACCTTAGATTACTAGAAACATCTCTACTGTAAAGACACATCTCCATAAACAACATATCAGATTGGCCGTTCTTTAGTTTCTCAAGTTCCCATCAGAACTATCCCCACCTCTCAGAAGCGGGATCCACCATCAAATCCGTGAACTCTCCCTCTGCCACAACCATGATTGTAACCTCTATGGTCCTCCCGCCTCCATAATCATCATTGCTCCGACCACCACATCCTTATCCATCTATAACTCCAGACCATGCACCACCACTATGAGAACCAGCCCGCCGCTTCTATCCAGTTCTAGTAATTGACGGTGATGTTCTTGCCATCAAGGTTCTGCCCATTCATAAGGCTTAGGTTTTTTATTTTTTAAGATAGTTTAGAGTGGTTTGTTTTGGTAGGGATTAGGGTTTAGTTAGGTTAGGTTTATTTAGCATTTTGGAGGGTTTAGGTTTAGCTTTAGGTTAGGTTTAGGGTTTAGGAGATTTTAGTGGGTTTAGGTGGTTTAGAAAGATTAGTTGAGTATTATTTAGTGGTGGTACAGTGGTTTATGTGGAGGGAGGTTTTGGTTTGGGTTTAGGGTGTGGAGGGTAGGTCAGCAGGTTTAGGGTAGGGTCAGGTTTGGAGCATTTAAGATTTAAGATTTAGTGTGGTAGGTTTAGTGGAGTTTAGGGTTTATTTTGAAATTAAGTAAACTAGTAAGTTTAGGTTTATTTAGTTTATTTTTTATTTATTTAAGTTTGTTTTATTTTTTATTTTTATTTTTTATCTAGTTTAATTTTGTTCATTTTAGTTTTATTTATTTTAGCTTAGGTTTCTTATTTTAGTTTATTTTTTAAGTTTAGGTTTAGGCTCAGGTTTACTTTTTACTTTAGTTTTATTTTTATTTTATTTTTTAGTTTAGGTTTTATTTTTTATTTTTAAGTTTAGGTTTAAGTATTTATTTTATTTTTTTAGATTTATTTTATTTTTATTTTAGGTTTTATTTTTATTATATTTACGTGTTTTGTTTTTTTGGTTTATTTTAATATTTTTTATTTAGTTTAGGTTTTTATTTATTTTATTTTAGTTTAATTTTTATTTATTATTTTATTTTATTTTATTTTTAGGTTTCAGTTTAGGTTTTTATATAGGTTTTTATTTTATTTTATTTAAGTTTATGTTTTTATTTATTTATTTTATTTTTAGGTTTTATTTAGTTTAGGTTTATGTTTTTAGTTAGGTTTTATTTAGTTTAGCTTAAGGTTTTTATGTTTTTATGGGTTAGGGTTAGTTTAGTGTTTATGGTTTAGGGTTTGGAGTTTATTGTTTAAGGTTTAGGGTTGAAGATTTTAGGATTTAGGGTTTAAGGTTTACGATTTAGGGTTTTAGGGTTTATGGATTATGATTTAGGGTTTTAGGGTTTAGGGTTTTAAGGGTTTAAGATATAGGTTTAGGGTTTTTAGGGTTTAGGGTTTTGGGTTTTGGTTGGGTTAATTTAGGGTTTAGGGGTTAGGTTTTAGTTTAGGGTTTTATTTTATTTATTTAGGTTTAGGTTTTATGGTTTAAAGTTTAGGGTTTATGGTTTAGGTTTTTACAGTTTAGGGTTTACGGCTTAGAGTTTAGTGTTTAGGGTTTAGGGTTTTAGGGTTTAGGGTTTAGGGTTTAAGTTTTTGTTTAGGGTTTAGGGTTTAGAGTTTAAGATTTAGAGTTTAAGGTTTTTTTCTTAACAAAAAAAAAAATTCAGATTTAACATTTCTTCTTTTTGATTCATCAACCAAATAACACACCAAGTTTTCTAAGACATAAGTTCCCATCAGAACTATCCCCACCTCTCGGAAGCGGGATCCACCATCAAATCCGTGAACTCTCCCTCTGCCACAACCATGATTGTAACCTCTATGGTCCTCCCGCCTCCATAATCATCACTGCTCCGACCACCACATCCTTATCCATCTATAACTCCAGACCATGCACCACCACTATGAGAACCACTGCCTCCGCCTTCGCCTCTATCGCCAGATCTAGACTGAGTGTAATTGATGGTGATGTTCTTGCCATTAAGGGTCTGCCCATTCTTAGGGTATAGGTTTATTATTTATTTATTTACTTTAGGTTTAGATTTAGGGTTTGGGGTTTAGGGTTTAGGGTTTAGGGCTAGCAATTAAGGTTTAGGGTTTAGGGTTAGGGTTTAGGGTTTAGCATTTAGGGTTTAAGGTTTAGTGTTTAGCCTTTAGGGATTAGAGTTTTTAGGGTTTAGGGTTTAGGCTTTTAGGGTTTAAGATTTGGGGTTTTAGTTTGTGGTTAAGTTTGGGTTTGTGGTTTAAGATTAAGGGTTTAGGGTTTAGGGTTTAGGGTTTTAGGGTTTAAGATTTAGGGTTTAAGGATTAGGGTTGTAGGGTTAGGGTTTATGGTTTAGGGTTTAGGGTTTAGGGTTTAGGATTTAGATTTAGGGTTTTTAGGGTTTAGGGTTTAGGATTTAGGGTTTAGATTTTTTTTTAAAAAATTTACTAAACTCGTAGGTTTAGGTTTATTTAGTTTATTTTTTATTTATTTGAGTTTATTTTATTTTTTTTATTTTTATTTAAGTTTATTTTATTTTTATTTAGTTTAGTTTATTTCTTTTAGGTTTATTTATTTTAGTTTTTTATTTAGTTTAGTTTTTAGGTTTAAGTAGTTTATTTTTATCTTTGTTTTATTTTATTTTAGGTTTAGGATTAAGTTTTGTTTTAATATATTTTTTCAGTTTTATTTTATTTTATTTATTTAGGTTTTTATTTTATATTTTTTTTTTAGTTTAGTTTAAGTTTTTTTATTTAATTTAGTTTAGTTTTATTTTTATTTTATTTCTAGGTTTTTAGGTTATAGCATAAAATTTTTATTTTATTTAGGTTTAGGTTTTTTTATTTTTTTAGGTTTTATTTAGGTTAGTTTAGGTTTTTTTTTTAGTGTTTAGGGATTTTTTGGTTTAGGTTTAGTGGATTTAGGGCTTAGGGTTTAAGGATTAGGATTTAGGGCTTATGGTTTAGAGATTTTATAGTTTAGGGTTTACGATTTATGGTTTAGGTTTAGGGTTTTAGTTTAGGTTTTTATTTTATTTTATTTTTATTTTATTTTATTTAGGTTTAGGTTTTAGGGTTTAGGGTTTAGGGTTTAGGGAATAGGTTTTAAGGTTTAAAGTTTTTTTTTAACAGAGAAGAAATTCAGATTAAACATTTCTTCTTTTCGATTTCATCAACCAAGAAACACACCAAGTTTTCTACGATACAAGTGACAACATAGATAAAAAATGAGCATGCATAGTGCAAATCAAAAACCGTAGATAATTAGATCTGTTTCTACTGTAAAGACACAGTTCCATAAGCATCAGATCAGATCGGTCGTTCTTCAATTTCTCTAATTCCTATCAGAACCACCCCCGCCTCTTAAGTATCGAGATCCCTCATCATATCTACAATCTCTCCCTCTACCACCACCATGGTTGTAACCTCTGTTGCTCCTCTGACCTCCATAACCACCACTACTCTGACCACCACCTTCATATCCACCAGCACCACCAGATCCCCCACCACCACTGTGATAATCGTTGCCTCCACCTTCGCCTTGATAGTGATTTTTCTGCCATCAAGTTTCTACACATTTTTAAGGTTTAGATTTATTTTTTATGTATTTAGTTACTTTAGGATTAGGTTTAGGGTTTAGGGTTTAGGGATTTGGGTTTCGGGTTAGGGTTTATGGTTTAGGGTTTAGGGTTTAGGGTTTAGGGTTTAGGGTTTAGGGTTTTAGGGTTTAGGGTTTCAGGGTTTCAGGGTTTAGGGTTTAGCATTTATGGTTTAGGGTTTAGTGTTTAAGCTTTAGAGTTTATGATATTTTAGTGTTGGGTTAGTGGTTTTAGGGTTTATGGTTTAGTTTGGGTTTGGTTTTTAGGTGGGGTTTAGGATCAGGTTGTAGGTTTAGGGTTTAGGATTGTAGGTTTAGGTTTCTGTTAGGTTTAGAATTTAGGGTTTAGCGTGTAGGCAAAGGTTTAGGGTTTAGGTAGGGGTTTAAGATTTGTTTTTAAAGTAAACATGGTTTAGGTTTATTTAGATTATTTTTAATTTGTTTGAGTTTATTTTATTTTTATTTTATTTTATTTAGTTTATTTTATTTATTTTAGGATTATTTATTTTAGTTTAGGTTTTTGTTTAAGTTTATCTTTAGGTTTAAGTTTTGGTTTATTTTTTTAGTTTAGTTTTAATTTAATTTAATTTAATTTTATTGTTTAGGTTTAAGTTTTATTTTTATTTTTTAGGTTTAGGTTTTTGTTTTTATTTTATTTTTTAGGTTTATTTTATTTTTATTTTAGGTTTAGTTTTTATTTTATTTAGTTTCTTATTTTTTCGTTTATTTTATTTTTTGGTTTAGTTTAGGTTTTTGTTTATTTTATTTCATTCAGTATTTATTTTTTATTTTATTTTATTTTATTTTTAGGTTTAGATTTAGGTTTTAGTTTACATTTTTTATTTTAATTGATTTTTTTATTTTATTTATGTTTAGGTTGTTTTATTTATTTTATTTTTAGGTTTTATTTAATTTAGGTTTAAGTTTTAGGTTTTTCGGGTTTAGGGTTTAGGGTTTAGGATTTAGAGTTTAGGGTTTAGGGTTTAGGGTTCTAGGTTTAGGATTTAGAGTTTTAGGTTTAGTGAGTTTGTTTAGGATTTAGGTCTTGTGGTTTGTGGGTTTAGGTTTAGGGTTTTGGGTGCTTTAGGGTTTAGGGTTTAGGGTTTTAAGGGTTTATGGTTTCAGGTTTAGGGTTTAGGTTTTAGGTTTAGGGTTTAGGTTTTTAATTTATTTTATTTATTTAGGTTTAGGTTTTATTATTTAGAGTTTAGGGTTTATGGTTTAAGGTTTTAGGGTTTAATGTTTAGGGTTTAGTGTTTAGGATTTAGGGAATTTAAGGTTTAAGGTTTAGGATTTTGCTTTTAAGTTTGGGGTTTAGGTTTTAGTTTAGGGTTTAGGGTTTAGGGTTAGTGTTAAGTTATTTTTTCTGGGAAAATTAGGCGAATTTTATTGCCACCAAATAAGGTGTACAAAGTCCTTAAAGGGGATAAATCTCTAAACTAATGCTCAAAGAGCTATAATAAAACCTAAAGAGATGAATCCCCAAACTTTACAATATTAAATAAAGAGAAGCAAAAGAAAAACCAAATCAGCAACAACGAAATCCACTTGATTTCTTTGATAATAGGAAAATCCACTCACTAGACTGCCAACCTATAAAAGACATCTACAAGATTCTAAGGAAAAATATAGTACATTAAGAATAAAGGGAAACATGAGCAAAGTAAAGATAAGGTCATCCCCACAATCATCTTCCAACAGCAACCATATGTAAGCATCCAAACTTGATACAAATACATCTACCCCAAAAACAAGAAATAAAGGGAAACCATTAAGATCAAGCCAAAGATACCCAAAAAATATCCAGACATCCCAACAATGCTACAAAGCCCAACCAAAGAAATAATACACAAAACACACAAAGCCACCAAAAATAATAACCAAGATAACCAATAGCCATCCAAGAGCTAAAGAAAAGACTAAACCAAATACCAAAAAGAGGGAGAAATACCAAAAAAGAGCAAGAATTGGTAGATAATACACCTAAGAGATAAAATAAACTAAAAACCACCAAGACACCAAAATCTCACCACAAAACATTAAAACCAAATAGAATGACTACCAAAAAAGACAAAAAAAACTGAGCCAATAAACAACAAAACAAGCATAAAACAAGAGAAAATAAAATAGCCAAATACAAAGAAAAGAAGAAAAGCAAAAGATAAGGAGCTACAGCCAATAGAGGAAGACCATTACAAGAGGAGGCTGAAAACATAACCAAAAGAACCAAACCAAAACTAGCAAAACTGATCATAAAGCCCCAATCAGTAAAACAGAAAAATAATAGCCAACAAATAGCCTCGACTAGGAGAAATCCAAACCAAAGATAAACCACCAATAACCCCCAAGATCTGCCACCAACGAAGAAGGTAAAACCAGCCAACACAGCCACCCAGTCAACCAACCTAGCCAACCAACATAGCTAATCAACTCAGCAAGCCAACAAGGCCACCTAACCAACCACTACAACAGTAAAATATCCAACTCAGATAAGGAAGCAACCAGCCCAGATATGAGGCAAACCTCATTCAGAGGGAAATATAGATGGAAAAAATAGCCATAACCCAATTGGAGGCCACCAAAAACAACCAAAAAATAATTGTGGTAATCACCTAGCCAGGCAAACAACCAAGAAAAGGCAAGCCAAAGAGGACCACCAACCCACCAGCAGCAAACCAGGGAGGAAATGAACCTGACCCAAGCAAAATAAGGTCCCTTCCTGACCCTAGAGAAAAAATAGCCACCACCAAAGAGAAAATAAGAAGGAAACAACCACAAAACATCAAGCTTCAAGGTAAAAGTGAGAGGAACAACCAACAATCAGTAGCCAATGAGCCAAAATAGAAAAAGAAAGCAGCAACCACTAAAAATCCCAACACTAAGATAGAAATGAAAAGACTAAAAATAGCCTTCAAACAAACACCACCCAAGACAACTAGGCAGAGGGTAGAAACAATCAGTAGCATCCACCAAACAACGTAGCACTCATAAAAAATGAGGTTAGCTAAGATCCTAAAGAAGAATAACAAGGAGCAATTTCAATATGGGAAAGCACAAAAGCAGCAATCAATAAAAGGCTCAAAGAAAACACCATAGCCAAAGACCAATAAAAAAGCTGCAAGTTAAAGTCTGAAGTAAGGCAGCCTAGAGCAATCTGGATTAACCAAGCCTATCAGTAGCTTAGGTATGTTTTGATTATCTAATATAGTGAGCTCATTTAATTTAGCACCCAAATTGGCTAGGAAATCCACACAAGAATTACCTTCATGATGAATATGAGAAATTTTGTAGCAAACTTAAGAGAGGAGGTTTTTAGTGTGATTAAGGAGATAAAATAATTCAATATTTCCCATTTTATTAGAAGTGAGCATATCAAGTAAAAGAAGAGTGTCAACTTCAATCCAAATATTAAAGAGGCTTTTGTTTAAAAAACTATCAATAGTTTTATTAACAACCATAAGCTGAGCATAAATAACATAACATGCTTTATGGGGATAAGCAAAAGCACAAATGATAGTATCTTTGGAATCTCTAATAATACCACCACAACCATATTTATTAGGTGAAACTAACCATCAAGATTGATTTTAATAAAGTTCTCATTAGGTTTGATCCAATGGATAATTCTAATAGCCTTATTCAAAGAAACATTAAAGTGTAATGAGACCTAATTTTTAGCCACAAATTTGTAACTTCTAAAATGGATGTTACTAATTAAATTAGCATTAAACAAAGCATGAATTATTTCGTTAGTTCTAGCCAGAATTCTTTTATGATTCATAAGAATACCATGATATTTAGCATCATTTCTATCCATCCAAATGAACCAAAATAAAAGTAATAGCAATTAGGATTTTGATATGACCTTTCACAATTTTTTGGAAACAAGCTTCAAGATGTTGATATAAAGAAAGGAAACCATGAAAATAATTAGTGTTAAATAAATCATCATATCATATCCATAATTTGGAAGCAATGGCACCATTGGGAAAAACATGATTTACATTTTTAATATGAAAGCAACAATAACACTTAGAAGGTAAATAAAACCCTTTATTCCAGAGCAAGAAATGTACAAGAATAAAGTTATTCAAAATCCTCCAAGCTAAAATCAAATAAGAAATGGGAATGATATTGCTCCAAAGTTTAATAAAAACATTAGAGGAGTTATGCTTATCTCTAATAAAATTCCAAACCTCTTTAAGAATGAATTCACCATTGTAAGAGAGCTTAGAAATTTTTTTGATCAAGTTTGTTAAAAAAAATAGGGGCATTTCTAAAGTTATCGAAAAGAGAAATAAAGATATAATTTCTAAGTTTGTTTTCATTCTAATTGTTATTAAGCCAAAAAGAGTTAACTTTGATAGTAGAAGTAGAGTGTGTAGATAAAATAGAGTAAATGGATCCATTGCCAATCCAATTTTCTTGCTTAAAGAAGGATGAACCAAAATGAACACCCCAAGATATTAAGGATTCAGCAACCAATTTAATGGATCAAAGCCATTTCCAAATTAGAGAGTCACCAAATTTATAAGCACAAATAAGAGGGTGTTTACATTGGCAGTATTTTTCCAAATTAGCCCAAAGGCTATCATTCTTTCTAAAATTCCACAAGACCTTATGAGAGAAGGCATTAATAGCATCACGAATAGGTTTGCAACCAAGACCACCTTCACCCAAATGACCACAACATTTATGCAGGATGTCCAATGCATTCTTTAAATAGAATTATTAGATCCCCAAAAAAATTTGTTAAGAAAGCGATCAATTCTGATAAGAGTATAATTAGTGGGAATAATAGTTTGAATCAAATATAAAGGCATTAAATTGAGAGTGCTTTTAAGAATAATGAGTTTGCCACCAAATGAGAGTAAATGAGATTCCCAAATAGAAATTTTATTTAAAATTTTTTGAATTAACTCATAAAAAAGATGGGATTATTTTGGACCTTCGAAAAGAGGAGCACCAAAGTACTTAAGAGGTAAATGTTGATGTTTAAAATTAGTGATATGCGGGATGTGATTGATTTTATTATTGGAGATACTGGAAGAAATAATAAAATAGCTTTTGTTATCATTGATAGTAAGACCACTTTCTTTACGAAATGTATTTAAAAGATTTTTAAGATTCTTGATATGATGAATAGAAGCATTGCAAAAAATAATGAAATCATCCACAAAGCTTAAATGGGAAATACAAAAATCACTAAGAGTTTTGTAATAGATATTAGGATTATTTAAGAATAAATCATTGATGCTCTGAAATAAGTATTCAACAAAAATGATAAATAAAGTAGAAGATAAAGGATCCCCTTGTCTTAAGCCATGGGAGGAAGGAAAGAAACCCAAAGCTTTCCCATTAAGAAAAATAGAAAACCAGGCATTATTAATACAATTTTCAATAGGAAAAATAATTATATCAGAAAAGATAAATAAATTCAAATATCAAAAAGAAATCCCAAGTGATATTTTTAAAAGCTTTGGTAATATCTAATTTGAAAAGGATGTTTCCACCTCTAGTCTTAGCATCTAAATCATGAATTAATTATTGGGCAAGTAAAACATTAAAATAAATATATTTACCTCTAACAAAACCAATTTGGTTGAGAAAGATAATCTAATGAAGAAGAGGATTAAGCCTGTTGGTAATAATTTTGGAAATTAGCTTATTGAAGAAGGTGCAAACACTAACAGGTCTAAACTCACTCCAATAGTCTGGATTATCTTTCTCAGGTATAAGAATAATTGAAGTGCTAGAAAAATATCTAGGAAAAGGATTACCATTAAAGAAATGAACCACAACATCAATCAAATCATTTTTAATAATAAACATATAATTTTGAAAAAATTGAGTAGTGAAACCCTCCAGTCCAACAATATAATCTATGTTCATGCTATTAAGAACTTTAAAATTTTCATCTTCATTAGGGAAAATAGTAAGCAAAGCATTGTCATCATTGGTAATAATATAAGGAATCAAGTGTGATTTAGAAATAGCATCATAAGAGAAACTCTTTTTAAGCATATTTTTAAAATAATTAATAACCAAATCTTTAATATCATAATTCTTCGTAATCCATTATCCATTGTCATTTTAATTTTCTAAATAGTATTTAAAGCGCTCTTTTTATTAACTAAAGCATGTAAATACCTAATTATTTTCACCATCTACAATATGTTTACTAAAATATTTTTGATGCCAATAAGTTTCTTTCATATTTTGAAAATTAATAAGTTTATCCTTCGCCTCTTTCAAGTCCAAAATCTTGGAAGGTTTCATCATAAACTTCAAGATCACAAACCAAATTTTCCATATCCTTCATATTAGCAAAAATATTTTAAAAATAATGCTTGTTCCACCAAACCAGATTTTGTTTAAGTCATATCAGTTTAAACCAGAGTCTATTCATCCCCCTAATGGAATTATCAGGATGTGAAGGAGCTTTCCAATTGTTAGCCATAACATTAAAAAAATTAATTGTGGTGTTTATTTTTGAGATGTAGGACACCATGTAGATCTTAGAGGGTACTTATTGAAGTGATCAGGTATGACATTAAAGAATGATGCACTATCTCAAAAGGTAGAAATCATCATCCTATAATGGACCTAATCACCTAATAAGGACTCCTAAGGTATGATGGGTCTTCGAATATACTAGAGATCTTTCCCCTACTTTACATGGAAAAGTAAAGTAGGGTTTATTTTAAGTTGAGTTCATTAAATTCCTTATAGAGGCAAGCCCCCATAGCTAATTATATCCTAAGGAATAGGAATTCCTTAAGAGTACTCTTGATTAAATTACAAATTAAGGTCTCTAAAGATTTCAAGTCTAGACTATCAAAAGATTGTTTGTATTAGAAAATTAAATAGGATTGTTGAAGGAGAAGACTTATTATCAAAGCCAAAGGGAATGAGTAGGAAATGCTCATGATATTAGAAAGACTAGTGAGCATTCCAATCTATCCTACGGTTGGGATTTATATGTTTAAAGTTGAAGAGATTAATTTTATTGAAATTGACATTTTATTAGAAAGCTAAGACTTATAATCCAAGAACACAAGGTTGTGGAAATGCCTAAGAGGTGAGGATTTATGCTAGTACTTTTAAGGAAATAGAAACCTCAGACCCTCTATCTAGGGAGCTTTGGCCTAAGACAAAGTACTACCTAAGTCTAAGCAAAAATGGGCATAAGGTTCACCTCCATAAGAGAGAATAAACCACCCAACTACCTGGAGTGGCTGCCAACTAACTCCTCCTATGATTTTAAAATCATGTAGGCAAGTCTTATGCATTTGCAGGATAGTTGGGATATTATTAATTTAGAAAGAGACAAAAGTTCTTAAACCTACGGTTGGGATTTATATGTTTAAAGTTGAAGAGATTAATTTTATTGAAATTGACATTTTATTAGAAAGCTAAGACTTATAATCCAAGAACACAAGGTTGTGGAAATGCCTAAGAGGTGAGGATTTATGCTAGTAGTTTTAAGAAAATAGAAACCTAATCTATAGGAGCTTTGGCCTAAGAAAAGTACTACCTAAGTCAAGCAAAAATGGGCATAAGGTTCACCTCCATAGAGAATAAACCACCCAACTACACAGGTGGATGACTAACTCCTCCTATGATTTTAAAATCATGTAGGCAAGTCTTATGCATTTGGATAGTTGGGATATTATGTAGAAAGAGACAAAAGTTCTTAAACCCAACATTAGAGCATGAGTGGTATTGACTTAATCTACAAATGCAAATCTTTTCAAATTTTATTTGATTTTGGACACTTCATTTTGACAAGGTTTTGGAATTTTGTATGCCTATATGCATGGTGAAGTTAGATTATTAGCTAAATTAGCGGGAAAGAGGTGTTTTCCACCATAGAGGAGGCCCTCAAAGGTCAAGCCTTCCCCTATTGTGCCAAGATGGAAATCCTCTCTTCTAAGAGTGAAGCAATATGCATGCATGATGTGAGACATACAACATTCAACTAAGGGAATGCTAAATATTTTAGTTATCTTGATTTAATGCCTAGGCTTTATGTGAGGTTATGAATTATTTAATACTTTATTTATGAGTTATAGTTGGGTAAAAGATTTATTTTTTCTTAAGAGCCTAATTGCATCCAGACCACACATTCAAACATCAAGCATTTAAGAAACTAAGAAAAACATGTCATTTCTAGTACACATCCTTGACAAATCATCAACCAATTTATATAACTATCATGAAAGAATAAAAGGCCAATGCAGTCGGGTATTGCCATATACCCAAAAAAAAGATGGGTAATTGAGCTCTACCCTTATACAACCCAAAATTATAAAATAATAATTACAACTTATAATGAATGAATGCTATGGGCAGTCTTCATTCCTCATTCTTCATGTGTTAATTTATTTATTTTTATTTAATTTGTGCCACTCAAAGACATCACATGGCCTCCCAAGACAAAGCCTTCTAACAATGCTCATCCTTATCCCCCATAGCACTAGTCCTAATTCCTAATTGCAAAATTACATTAGGAATAGGAAAAGTAAATCTAATTACACCTGCAAAATAGAGGTTTGTTAAACATACATACAATCTCAAGCAGTTATATCATAATTTGGGCTTAGAACCCTGCACATGGGTAACTAAGCCCACATGTCCTAACTTGAATAATGCTTAGGGGCTTAAGCAACCTACAAAGAGGGCATTTATATTTATTTTTAATTGACCCCTTAAATATAATCTCCTATAAAAAATATGATTAGGCTAATCATGGCCTACCATCCAGTCTATGAGGAATACACCCTAACATCTAGCCTACAACAATACATCACAAACCAAAATATACATCATACCAAGCACCACCCTAACATAAAGCCAGAAGTAGTGACTTAATTCTAATGAGTGTGTTAAGGCTTGTGTTGTATGTCTTGCTAGGCATTAGAGTTAAAGTTCTCTAAGTTTAGAAGGATTTAATTTAACATGAAGGGTTGGTTTCAATTGAAATGTAATTGATTTAAGAATTTTAATTTGCAATTTTTGTTGTTTCATTTAATTACACTTAGCAACTAAGTTTTATAAAGAGAAGAAAAGAGGATTGCCCTCTTTCATCCCTACCTTAAGCCACTTTCTAAAGCATGTAAATTTGATTTAGTTCTCTTTAATGAATGGCTTATTACAAAATTTAACTTAATTCTAAGTTTAGTCTCACTTTTAATAATCTTATTTAATATGAAAGGTATCTTAAAATTAATTCAATTGAATTACTATCACATGACATATGTTCAATCATTCCTCTCCATCACATGTAACATGCATATGATATTAATCCTAAATATACCTGCACATACAATATTTTTCAGCACACTTAGATGATGAATGTAGATGTGCATATTTGCAGAAAATGAGATTTTAATTCATTAGCTAAATGCACATACAAGTGTATCAAGTTTTAAGAAAATACTTTGCCATTGTTAAACCAGGGGAATGAGATAAAGACGTCCTTGGGGCAACTTAAAGCCTTACATCACCGAAATGTCCTGATTAGATATACCCACTATTCTTGAATACACATGAATGTACAAATGACTACAAGAATGGAAAATCATGCACAAGGTTTATTTAATTCAATTGAATTATTTATACATGTGAACTAAAGTTGAAAAATGAGATTTTATTCATTATCTAAATGCACATACAAGTGTATATAAGTTTTAAGTGGATACTTTGCCATTGTTAAACTAGGGGAGTGAGGTAAAAACCTCATTGGGGCTACTTAAAGCCTTGCATCCCCAGAATGTCCAGACTAGATATACCCACTATTCTTGAATACACATGAATGTATAAGTGACTACAAGAATGAAAAATCCTGTAAAATTTGTATTTCTCTCAATTGAATTATTTATACTTGTGAGCTAAAATTGAAAAGAAGATGTTCATTCATTAGCTAAATGCACATACAAGTGTATAAAATTTTTAAGTGGATACTTCACCATTGTTAAACTAGGGCAGTGAGGTAAAGACCTCATTGGGGCTACTTAAAGCCTTGCATCCATGGAATGTCCAAACTAGATATACCCACTATTATTGAATACACATGAATGTACAAGTGACTACAAGAATTAAAAATTATGCAAAAGTTGTATTTCTTTCAATTGAATTATTATACATGTGAGCTAAAGTTGAAAAGAAGAATTTTCTTCATTAGCTAAATGCACATACAAGTGTATAAAAGTTTTAAGCAGATACTTCACCATTGTTATACCAGGGGAGTGAGGTAAAGACCTCCATGGGGCTACTTAAAGCCTTGCATCTCCAAAATGTCCAGACTAGATATATCCACTATTCTTGAATACACATGAATGTACAAGTGACTACAAGAATGGAAAATCATGCAAAAATTATATTTTTTTTCAATTGAATTATTTATACATCTGAGCTAAAGTTCTATCTAAATTCAAACATAGAAATACATTGGAATGAATTCAAACAAATGGTGTGTACTTTTCAAATGGACTATACACTTGTTAACATTCAAACTTTATGTAAATTCATATAGACTAAAGATAGAGAACTCCATATCACATGTTCTAAGCCATAGACAAATGCAAGCTTATAAATATTTATAAATATTATCACTCCAAATGTTGTAGTTGACTTATAAACTTTTGAAAATAACTTTAGTTTAATAGTGATAATAGCCACACTTATATTAAATTAAATCAACACATGCAAGCTTGACATAAAGGGAACCATTTGATTTAGTTAATTTTACAGAAGATGAATGCATGAATCAAATGACATACAACATTTAATATGAATGGAGAGGAATAACTAAACATAAATACATGATTTCATACAATTAAATTAGTTCCTAAGGACAATCATATCAAATAAAAACATTTCAAGCAAATCAAAGTTTCTTATGTCACTTTTAACTTTTATGTTTCAATTTGATATAATGAAATGAAGGAAAGTTTGCTGATCCTAACCCATTCCCATGTTTTTGAATTGATTTGACTTAATAAAATGTAATTAAGTGGAATTTTTAGATTAATTAGGTTGTAATATGCATTAAATCCACTAATTAACTCTTACCTATGTTACTTTAAAATAATTAATTAAATTATTATGAGCCAACATGAGATGCATGTAAAATAACTTACAATGATCCTAAGAAATGAAAGGGTCTAATGCAATTAGCTCACAATTATTGACTAATTAGATTAAGAAACTAAATTAATTACTTTTATGATTTTCCAAGACAAATGGGTAAATCATAATTTCATTAACTCTCTTTAGGTTATTAAACACCTAAAGATCTATCCATGAATTAATTAATGAAGATCAAATATGATTGTAATTTTGATTTGATTAATGAAATAATTAATTAATTAATCAATTTCTCTTACTTAATTTGCCAAATTGATTAATTATCCTCCACTTGTAGATGCCGCTCTATCATAGCTATATATCCATCAATGCTCAAACATCTTTCAAAGAATAAAGCAACTTTTTCTTCCCTTCTTCTGAAGCTTTGGATTAATTATTACCAGCAGATCAAAAGGTCGATGGTCTTGTGCATCAGTTTCACTCTTAGGAGCATAGCTAATGTATTCCTTTGTTTCTTCAATAATAATAATATTCACCTAGATTATATATATATGATGTCTTAGGGCATTGAGAATAATAGGTTTGAAAGCCTCTAGAAGCTGAGCATACCACTATGGATCTTTAAAGAACCCTCCAAGTGCTACCAGTAGTGCCTTTGATTTGGAATTTTTGTATAGATCATTGAGGATGTCTTTTAGGGCAATTAAATCCCTAACATACTGCTCTGCATCAATACTTGCACCTATTCCATGTTCACTGAGCTCATTTCCCTTCAAGGAATGCCAATCTATGGAGTAGTGAGGTTGACACTAGGGGCCTTCTACATGACCGCAATCATGTCATCTATGATCTTCTGGATCTTCTTCGAACTGATCTCCTCCATTGAGACCCCAACAGTGGGCTCATGAAGGACCAAATCAATGGCCTTGATAATTTTAGGTAGGGATTGTTTCTTCACACTGAATCCAGAGAACCATCCACCGGAGGCCTTCAAAAGGGCTCTTTTGCGACCAGCGATGCAATGGGACTAGTGATGAAGAGTGGGATCGATGCTTGGGGCTAGAAAGTAGTGGTCTTTATGAAAGAGGATGGAGGCATAGAGGGAGAGTTCACTGGTGGCTATACCATGTGAGTGGCATGGTTTGATAAATCAATAGAAAATTCATGGGATATCCCATGTTCTTTTTGCAGGTAGCCAAATTTATGGGGGCTAATTGGGATCAAGGAAGTCTCGATCGAGCTACATGCTTCTTGTGTGTCTCAATTTTGGAGAAAGGGAAGAGAGGTCACTCTTGGAGGAAGAAGGAGGCGTGGATGCGCTTGGCTAGGCTTCACTTGGTTGAGAAGAAGAGATGGATGTGAGGAGAGTTCACCTTGGCTTTGCATCCATGGAGAGATGCTCGGAGATTTTTTTATTTATTTTCTTAGAGGCTTGGGATGGGAGAGGCTGCTCTTAAGTGAAGAAAGGAATGAGGGCTTTGGCTTCTCTTACCTAAAGGAGATGAGAAAAAGATCGCCTCATTATTTTTTAGTGTCATTTTTTCTACTAGTTAAGAGAGAGAGAGAGAGAGAGAGAGAGAGAGAGAGAGAGAGAGAGAGAGAGAGAGAGAGATGCTAACTTTATCCTACATGCTCAACTTCTCCCACATTCCCTCTTTTTATTTCTTTTTTTTTTGAATTTTTTATGTGTTATCATGATCACATAAGTTAGAAAGGAGTAGGTCATTTAATAGTTTTATCTTTTTCCCATTTTTTAAAAAATTTGGTGAAACATGATTTTTTAAAAAAATGATTTTAAAAGTTTTACATAGTTTTAATAACTTTAGTAAATAATTAAATGAAAACTTATAAGTTGTGTATAAAATAAGATTATTTTAATTATGATTAATAATTATTGACAATATGGATTCATAATTTGATAAATTAATTATTTTTATTTAATGGTTAATTTATTATATATATAACATTTATTTTTAGTTTTTATTTTGATTTAATTCTGAATAAACATTATTTGATGTTTAGAACTAGTTTAATCTCTCTCTCTCTCTCTCTCTCTCTCTCTCTCTCTCTTTCATTGTGATATTGGATTCAATCATGGGCTTCAATCATTTGATTTGGATTTGAATTTGGTTTTTATATTAGAATTGAATTTGAGGTTTGGTTTGAGAAGGAGAACACCGATCGAATTTAGGCTATAGAGTAGGTGAGTCTCTTTAATTCCCAAGGCATAGCCTAATCCTATGATTAACCTTTATAAGTCTCTAGGTTTAGGTTAAGTGTTCACCTAATCACTAGAAGTGTCTTATGACTAAGGAAGTTTAGAAGATCTCTAGGTCTAAGAAAAGGAGGTTGAGAACTTACTTTAAAAGTGAGGTCAACATTAATATGTTGAATCCACATGTTCTGAAATGTAAATGGAGAGAAATTCTTTAATTTATTAGAATTATTTTTAATAGAAACCAAAAGGAGAGCATGATCAGACAAGGTTCTACTTAAATGATCTATAGAAGTAATAGGCCATTGAGTAATCCGACAAGTTTTAAAAAGAATCTGGTCCAACCTTTGCCAAAGTCTAGAGTTTTGCCAAGTATAATTAGAACTCTTAAAACCAATATTATTAAAATTACAATCAAGGATCATCTTGGAAAATTCTTCCATGGAATGAATATTAGGAGAGCAACCACCACTTCATTCAAAAGAGAATAAAATAATGTTGAAATCACCACCAACAAACTAAGGTTTAGTGACAGAAGTGGCAAAAATAGTCAAGTTATCCCAAAGAAGATTTCTACCAAATAAAAATCATCAGGAATAGAAATGTCTATAAAGTTCTTACAAAAACACCAAATGATATCACAAATATTATAGAAAAGTTATTGAAATCGATCATTTTAGCAACACGGTTAATTTTATTAGCATGAATAAGTGGCTCAAGAATAATAAGTAAGCAAATATTATGGATATGACAAATATTTATATCTTGGTTATGAATAGAGAGGGTATCAATCCCTCTACCATTGGAAATTAAAAATAAAACATAAAGAAAAGAAGGTGGGGGGGTGAGTAAAATTTAATTGAGAGAAGAGAAGGAGGCCGTAATAACTTTAGTGTTTCTTAGCAATTTGGGAAGAAAAGTTTTAAAATTTTTTTCTCTTTCGAATATAAAGTTTGGAAGCCATTTTCATTGCCCATTTAATCATCATCTGAAAAAGATTTAGCAACATTAATCATAGATTTAGGAGAAATCTCCTGATGAGAAGTGAATTCGCTTTCTTCTATGACAATAGAATTTTTTACAAATAAATGACTATCAGGAATAATAAGGGAGGGAACAAAAATTGATTTATTAAGAAGGTAAGTGGGAACACCAAAACCTTCCTCATCATTAACCAAATTATTAGATAAAAGCAAATCTTTTTGAGAAGCTAAATCATCCTAAATTTGGAATATGGAATCAGGTTTATCAACCTGATTATCATGAGGTATTAAAGCCATATTCACCATTGAATTAGAATGATGCATAGTATTAAATTATTCATTTATGTTCTCCATTAAAGCTTCATTTTTATATATCAATGCCAGTAAGGATGCAAGGATTGAATAAGAGAAAACAAAATCCTCATTAAGAAGTAAAAGGTAAATTAGCCTTATTTGAAACATTCAAAGAAACCTTTTTTCCAAAGTAGTTTTTTTTATATTTAATAGTGGTCAACCTAGGGTTAGGAACATAAGTTTCCTTAATAGGGATTTTCTTTTTATGGTGATGATGAAGAATGAAACATTCAGAATTATTGTGCCTGTGGATTTTATAGTGAAATAAAAGACATGGAAATTTTCAAATTCAATTCTTTGCATGTAACATTAATTTTCAGATCCCAACTACATTTCTTTGGGGTGTTTCTTGGTAATGTCCAATTCAATAAATATTCTAGCCACTGAAGGATGAGATTTCATAGTCGATGCTCATCAATTTGAAAAAATTGACCAAATAAAGAACCCATAACAAAAAGGAATTGATGGCTAATGAAATGGATTCACATATTGGGGAGAAAAATCTAAACTAGAATGATTAGGAATTAAGGTTTAGGGTTTAGGGTTAGGGTTTAGGATTAGGTTAGGGTTTAGTGGTTTAGTGTGTGGTAGGGTTTATCCGTTTAAGATTAGGGTTAGCAGTTTAGGTCAGATGGTCAGGATTTAGGGCTCCGTGCCTTAAGGCTCAACGAGTTTAAGTTTTAGTGTTTAGGGTTTACACCTTGGGACTGGGGCTGCTGGTATCTAGGGCTCAAGATTTGTGGGCCTGGTAGTTTAGAGGTTTAGGGTTTAGAGTTTAAGGTTTAGGAGAGCAGATTTATTTAATAAGCCTGTTGGGGTTTAGGGTTTAGGGTTTAGGGTTTAAGATTTAGGATTTAGGGTCTGGTTTCAAGGTGGGTGCCTAAGGTTCTTTTATTTATTTTATTTTGTTATATTTTGTGAATCAAGCAAACTGATTTAGGTTTATTTAGTTTACTTAATAATTTACTTTTTCTTTTATTTTATTTTTTATTTTCATTTAGGTTTATTTTTAATTTTATTTTTTTTAGTTTATTTATTTTTGTTTAGGATTTTTTTAGGTTTAGGTTTTTATTTTATTTTTTTAAGTTTATTTTATTTTTATTTTAGGTTTAGTTTTTTATTTTTGTTTTATTTTATGGTTTATTTTATTTTAGTTTAGTTTAAGTTTTATTTATTTTATTTTAGTTTAGTTTTTAATTTTTTTTATTTTATTTACATTTTAGTTAGGTTTAGGTTTTAGGTTTAGTTTCTTTGATTTCAGCGATTTTAATTTATTTTATTATTTTATTTTTTTAAGTTTAGGTTTTTTTTATATTTTATTTTCATTTTAGTTTAGGTTTGGTTTGTGTTTAGGTTTAGGTTTTAGTTTAGGGTATGGGGTTTAGTATTTTGGGTTTAAGGTTGTAGGTTTTTGGATTTAGGGTTTAAATTATAGGTTTTTGGATTTAGGGTTTAAAGTTTAATGTTTAGGGTTTATTTTTAATTTTTTTATTTAGGGTTTAAGGTTTAGGGTTTAGGGTTTAGGGTTTTTAGGGTTTAGGGTTTAGGGTTTAGGGTTTAGTGTTTAGGGTTTTTTTAAAAATAGAATAAATTAAGATTCAACATTTCTTCAATTCGATTTCATAAACCAATTAGCACACCAAGTTTTCAAAGACATAAGCGATGACAAAAATAAAAAGTAGCACACATAGAGCAAAAAAAAAAACTCTAGATAACTAGAACTGTCTCTACTATAAAGACACAGCTCGATAAGCAGTAGATCGGATTGGCCGTTCTTTAATTTTTCTAGTTCCCATCAAAACCAACCCCACCTCTCGAGTTGCAGGATTCACCATCATGTCCCTGATCTCTTCCTCCACTACCACCACGGTTGTAACTTGTATCACTCATTTTGCCACCTTTGTATCCACTAGCACCTCCAGATCTCCCACCACCACTACGATAACTGCCGCCTCCGCCTTAGCCTCCAACACCAGATCTAGATTGACCCTCGTTAATGGTGATGTTCCTGCCATCAAGGTTCTACCCATTTTTAGGGTTTAGGTTTCAGTTTATTTTTATTAGCTTTTAGAGTTTAGGTTTATTATTTATTTATTTAGTTACTGTAAGTTTATGTTTAGGGTTTATGTTTTATGATTAGGGTTTAGGGATTAGGGTTTATGGTTTACGATTCAAGGTTTATGGTTTAAGAATTTTTGTTTTAGGATTTAGGGTTTTAGGGTTTAGCATTTAGAGTTAGGGTATGGGATTAAGGTTTAGGGATTAAGGTTTAATGTAGGATTTGTTTATGGTTTGGTTAGCTTTGGGTCAGGTTTGAGTTTAGAGTTTTAGGGTTTAGGGCTTATTTTAGGCCTTAGGTTTCAAGTTTTAGTTGGGGTTATTTTGTTTGGGGATTTAAGGCTCAGTTTAGTTTTAGGGTTTAGATGATTTAGGGCTCAGGGTTAGAGTCAGTGGCTAGTGGTTTGGGGCTC
Source organism: Cymbidium sinense (assembly GCA_021442155.1). Taxonomy (NCBI): domain Eukaryota; kingdom Viridiplantae; phylum Streptophyta; class Magnoliopsida; order Asparagales; family Orchidaceae; genus Cymbidium; species Cymbidium sinense. The sequence goes on along the minus strand of CM038214.1, from coordinate 262,444,100 downwards.
ATGATAGGATTTTAGCATTTATAGGTCAACGTATGAGGGGTAACAGGTCAGGGAGTGGTCAGGTGAGTTTTACTGCCAAGGTTAGGTCAGGGCTTTAGTGGTAGGTAAGTTTATGGTATCATTAGTGGTGGTTAGGTGTCCATTACAGGTAGGGTATAGGCTCAGTTAGGATTTAGGGCCTTTAGGACCCAGGGTCACTGGCCAGCATGGGTTTTAATATTAATTTTCCCAATTAAGTAAGTTTTGGGATTTATTTTAGTTTATTTTTTATTTATTTTAGTTTGTTTTATTTTTTATTTTTATTTTGGTTTATTTTGTTTTTATTTAGTTTAGTGTATTTATATTAGGTTTATTTAGTTTATTTTTTATTTATTTTAGTTTATTTTATTTTTTATTTTTATTTTGGTTTATTTTTGTTTTTTTATTTAGTATTTAGGTTTATTTAGTTTAGTTTAGTTTATTTTAATTTATTTTAAGGTTTAGGTTATATTTTTTATTTTAGGTTTAGGTTTCCATTTTTTTATTTTAGCTTTAGGTTTATGGTTACTTTAGGTTTATTTTTAGGTTTTATTTTTAGTAAGCACAAGTTTAGTTGATTTTTAGTTTAATTTATCTTATTTAGTTTAGGTGTAGGTTTAGGTTTAGTTTATTTTAGGTTTTGGTTTGTGTTTTACTTATTTTAGATAATTTAAGGTTTATTTTATTTTTATTGTAGGTTTAGTTTTTTTTAGTTTATTTAGATTTTATTTTTATTTTAGTTTTGAAGGTTTATTTTTTATTTAGTTTTATTTAGTTTTATTTATTTTATTTTAGGTTTATTTTATTATATGTTTAGTTTTATTTTATTTAGGTTTTTATTCAGGTTTATTTTATTCTTTAGTTTATTAGTTTAATTTTATTTTAGTTTATTTTATTAATTTAATTTATTTGATTTTATGTTTGTTTAGGTTTAGTCTGATTTTATTTTATTTTATTTTTATTATATTTAGGTTTAGGGTTTAGTTTATTTATTTTAGGTTTATTTAGTTTAGTTTAGGTTTATGATTTAAGGTTTAGTTTAGGTTTATGGTTTAAGATTTAGGATTTTTAGGATTTAGGATTTGGGGTTCAGGGGCTAGTTTGGGGTAGCTTTTATGGCTTGGTAGGTTTAGGGGTTAAGTTTAGGGCCAAGTTTTTATTTAAGTTTAGAGTAGGGCCTAGTTTTTTTATTTAGTTTATTAGTTTATTTTATTTAATTTATTTTTTTAAATTTAAGGTTTAGAAGTTTAGGTTTATTTTAGTTTATCTTTTTATTTATTTTAGTTTATTTTATTTTTTATATTTATTTAGGTTTATTTTATTTTATTTATTTAGTTTATTTTATTATTATTTTATTTATTTTTAGTTTTAGTTTTAATTTTATTTTATCTTAGGTTTAGATTATAATTTTTATTTTAGAGTTTTATTTTATTTTCTTTATTTTAGGTTTTATTTTTGGTATTTTAGATTTTATTTTATTAGTTTAGGTTTAATTTATTTTAATTTAATTTATTTTATTTTTAGTCTAGGTTTAGTTTTTTATTTTAGGATTAGGTTAGTTTTATTTATTTTAGTATTGTTTATTTTAGTTTAGGTTTAGGTTTATTTTAATATAGAGTTTTTATTTTAATTATTTTTTTGTTTAGGTTTATTTTTATTTTTTATTATTTATTTTATTATAAGTTTTATTTATTCATTTATGTTTAGTTTATTTATTTTATTTTATAGTTTATATTTATGTTTATTATTATTTTATTTTTAGGTTTAGGTTTATGGTTTATTTATTTATTTAGGTTTAGGGTGGTTTTTTATTTTTTTAGGTTTAGGGTTTTCAGTGTTATGCAGTGTTAGAGGTCATTTGTTAGGCCTAGTTTAGGGAGTTTGTGGTTTAGGGTAGGGTTTTAGGCATGATCTGGTTGGCCAGGGTTTAGGGTTGGCCCAGGTTTAGTTTAGCTGGTTTGTGGCCTGTGGAAGGTTTTTAGGTTTAGTGAGGGCTCATGGTGGGGTAGGTTTAGGGTTTTAAGCCAGGCTTAGGATGGGGTTCCAACCCATGATTAGTTAGCCCAGTAAATGTTGGGGTGGGGTTGGTAGGCCTGTTTAGGGTTTAGGGTTTAGGGTTTAGGTTTAAGATTTAGGGTTTAAGAATTAGGTTTCTGTTTAGGTTAGCTCAGGTTTGGTTTGGGTTTGGGGATTTGGGTTATGGTTTTTAGGTTTAGGGTTTAGAAGGTTTATGGTTTTTTTTAAAATTTATTTTTTTCTTAAATTAAGTAAGTCAGTCAATTTAGGTTTATTTAATTTATTTTATTTAATTTTTATTTATTTTAGTTTGTTTTATTTTTTATATTTATTTAGGTTTATTTTTATTTTATTTAGTTTAGTTTATTTATATTAGGTTTATTTATTTTAGTTTAGTTTTAATTTTATTTTGTTTTTTTGTTTAGGTTTTGGGTTTCTATTTTAGGTTTATTTTTGGGTTTTATTTTTTATTTTAGGTTTAGTTTTAGTTTATTTAGTTTAGGTCTACGTCTATATTTAGTTTATTTTATGTTTAGGTTTTGGTTTTATTTTTTTAGTTTAGTTTAGTTTAGTATAGGTTTAGGTTTAAGTCTTTTTTTAGTTTAGGGTTTTCATTTTAATTTTTATTTATTTACTTATTTTAGATTAACGATTATTTTTTAAGTTTAGGTTTTTATTTAGTTTTTTTTATTTCATTTTAGGTTTATTTTATTTTCAGTTTATGTTTAGTTTTTATTTTATTTAGGCTTTTTATTCTTAGGTTTAGTTTATTTTTTGGTTTAGTTTAGGTTTATATTTAATTTATTTTAGTTTATGTTATTTTATTTTTAGGTTTAGGTTTAGGTTTTAGTTCTGGTTTTTATTTTATTTCTATTTATGTTTAGGGTTTTTTTTTATTTTTAGGTTTTAGTTATCTAAGGTTTAGGATTTTATGTTTTTAGGGTTTAGGGTTTAAGCTTCAGGATTAGTTTATGGTTTAGGGTTTATGATTTAGGGTTTTTTTTAATTATTTTATAGGGTTTAGGGTTAAGGGTTTAGGGATTAGGATTTTTACGATTTAGGGGTTAGGGTTTAAGTTTAGAGTTTAAAGTTTTGGTTTTAGGTTTAGGGTTTATGTTTTTATTTATGGTTTAGGGTTTAGGGTTTAGAGTTTAGGGTTTATATTTTTTTCTTAATAGAGAACAAATTTAGATTCAATATTTCTTCAATTTGATTTCATCAAGGAAGTAGCACACCAAGTTTTGTTAAACACAAGATGAAATAGATCAAAAATGAGCATGCATAGAGCAAATAAAAAAACCCTAGATAACTAGTTCCCATCAGAACCTCCCCTACCTCTTAAGTAGCTAGATCCGCCATCAAATCCATGATCTAAACTACCTTTGTCTCTCCTCCTACCTCCGTAACCACCACCTCCATATCCACCAGCACCTTTAGTAAGGTTAGGGTTTAAGGTTTAAGGATAGGGTTTAGGGTTTAGGCTTTACGGTACGCAGTTTAGTGTTTGGGCTTTAGGGTTTAGGGTTTTTAGGGTTTAGGGTTTTCGGTTTAGGGATAGATTATGATTTAGGGTTAGTTTAGGTTTTAGGGTTTAGGGTTTAATGTTTAGGGTTTAGGGTTTAGGGATTCAGTTTAGGGTTTAGGATTTTAAGGCTTGGGTTTTTTTAGGGTTTAGGGTTTACAGTTTAAGGTTTAGGGCTTAGTGTTTAGGGTTTAGGATTTAGGATTTAGGATTTTGAGGGTTTAGGGTTTAGTATTTAGGGTTTAGAATTTTTTATTACTTTTTTAAATTTTTTTTTAAATTAAGTAAACAAGTAGGTTTATGTTTATTTTATCTATATAGTTTATTTTTTATTAATTTTAGTTTATTTTATTGTTTTATTTTTATTTAGGTTCTTTTTTATTTTTATCTAGTTTTGCTTATTTATTTTAGGTTTATTTATTTTAGATCAAGTTTTCTATTTTAGTTCATTTTTAAGGTTTAGGTTTAGGTTTAGGTTTAGTTTATTTTATTTTATTTTAGGTTTAGGCTTTATTTTAATTTTTAGTTTAGGTTTAGGTTTTATTTTATTTTAGTTAGGTTTGTATTTTAGGTTTAGGATTTAGTTTACGCTTAGGTTTAGGTTTAGGGTTTAGGTTTAGGTTTAGGTTTAACTTTAGGTTTAGGTTTAGGTTTAGGTTTAGGTTTAGGATTTATGATTTAGGGTTTAGATTTAGGTTTAGGGTTTAGGTTTAGTGGGTTTAGGGGGTTTAGGAGGGAATTTAGTCTTTAGGGTTGTAGGTTTAGAGTTTAGGATTTAGGGTTTAAGGTTTAGGAATTGCGATTTAAGGTTTAGGTTTTAGGGTTTATGATTTAGAATTTAGAGTTTAAGGATTTTAGGGTTTAGGGTTTAGAGTTTTGGGTTGTAGGTTTTAGGGTTTAGTGTTTAGGGTTTTGGGTTTAGTGTTTAGGGTTTAATGTTTATGGTTTAGGGTTTTAGGGTTTTGGTTTTAGGGTTTTGGGTTTAGGGTTTAGGGTTTAGTGTTTAGGGTTTATGGTTTGTCGGGTTTAGAGTTTAGGGTTTAGGTTTTAGTTTTAGGGTTTAAGGTTATTTTTTTATTAGAGAACAAATTCATATTCAACATTTCTTCTATTGATTTAACCAACCAAGTAGCGCATCAAGATTTCTTAGATAAAAGCCATGATATAGCTAAAATAAGAGCATGCATAGAGCTAATCAAACCCATAGATAACTAGAACTATCTCTATTGTAGACATAGTTCCATAAGCAACAGATCAGATCGGTTGTTCGTCAATTTCTCCAGTTCCCATCAGAACCACCACAACATCTCGAGAAGCAAGATCTGCCATCATATCCCTGATCTATCCCTCCGTGACCAGCACGGCTGTAACGTCCGTCGCTTCTCCTGCCTCCATAACCACCATTGGTCCTACCACCACCTTCATATCCACTACCTCCTCCCGATCCCTCACCACCACTGCAAAAATTGCCGCCTCCACCTCCATCGCCAGATCTAGGTTGAGTGTAGTTGATGCTGATGTTCCTGCCGTCAAGGTTCTTCCCATTATTATGGTTTAGGTTTAGGTTTATTAGTTTTTAGGGTTTAGGTTTATTTTTATATTTATTTAGTTTCTTTAGTTTATGTTTAGGGTTTAAGATTTAAGGTTTAGTGTTAGGGTTTAGGGCTTAGGGTTTAGGGTTTAGGGTTTAGGGTTATAGGGCTTAGGGTTTAGTGTTATGGTTTAAGGCTTAGGTTTTAGGGTTTAGGGTTTAGGGTTTAGGGTTTAGTGTTTAGGATTTATTATTTAGGGTTTTTACAGTTTAGGGTTTATGGTTTAGGGTTTAGGGTTTTGGGTTTAGGTTTTGGGATTTATGGTTTAGGATTGGGTTTTTAAGGTTTTGGGTTTAGGGTATGGGATTTAAGGTTTAGGGTTTAGAATTAGGGTTTTGGGTTTAAGATTTTTAATTATTTATTTATATTTTTTTAAAATAAAATAAACTAGTAGGTTTAGGTTTCTTTAGTTTATTAAGTTTATTTTTATTTATTTTAGTTTATTTTATTTTTATTTATATTTATGTTAAATTTTATTTTATTTAGTTTAGTTATTCATTTTAGGTCTTTTATTTTAGTTTAGACTTTTTTATTTAGTTTATTTTTTAGGTTTAGGTTTAGGTTTATTTCATAGTTAATATTTTTTATTTTGTTTTTAGGTTTTGGATTTTTTTTATTTTAGGTTTAGGTTTAGGTTTTATTTATTTTTTAAGCTGAGGTTTTATTTTAGGTTTATTTCTAGTTTTTATTTTTTACTTTACGTTTAGGTTTATTTTTAGTTTATTTTATTTTATTGAGTTTGGGTTTAGGTTTAGGTTTAGTTTATTTTAGATTTAGGTTTTATTTATTATAGTTTAGGTTTAGGTTTATTTTATTTTTATTTTAGGTTTATGTTTTTTTTTAGTTTAGGGTTTAGGTTTTATTTTTTATTTATTTTAAAGTTTTATTTTAAGGTTTATTTTTTATGTTTAGTTTTATATTTAGTCTTTATTTTATTTTATTTTAGGTTTTTTTTATTTTTATTATATGTTTAGTTTTATTTTATTTTAGTTTTTTATTCTTAGGTTTATTTTTTTGTATAGTTCAAGTTTTTATTTATTTTATTTTAGTTTATTTTTATTAGTTTATCTTATTTTATTTTTATGTTTAGGTTTAAGTTTTAGTTTAGGTTTATATTTTATTTTATTTTTATATTTTATTTAAGTTTAAGGTTTAGGGTTTATTTTATTTTTAGGTTTTATTTGGTTTAGGTTTATGTTTTTAAGCTTCTAGGGTTTAGGATTAGTTCAGGGTTTATGGTCTATGATTTAGGGTTTGGGGTTTAGGGTTTACAGTTTAGGGCTGTAAGTTTTAGGATTTAGGGTTTAGGGTTTAGGGTTTCAGTTTTTATTTTATTTTTTTAGTTTAGGCTTTAATTATATATTTTAGATTAATTTCTAGGTTTTATTTTTTAGTTTAGGTTTAAATTTAAGTTTAATATATTTTTAGTTTAATTTATTTTATTTAGTTTAGGTTTAGGTTTAGGTTTATGTTTTATTTATTTTAGTTAAGGTTTAGGTTTTTTTTTTTTTTTAGGTTTAAGTCTTTCTTAATTTAGGGTTTAGGTTTTATTTTTTATTTATTTTTAGGTTTTAGATTAACATTTATTATTAAAGTTTAGGTTTTTATTTAGTTTTTATTTTATTTTACTTTAGGTTTATTTTATTTTCATTTTATTTTATTTAGGTTTTATTCTTAGCTTTAAATTATTTTAGTTTAGTTTAAGTTTTATTTATTTTATTTTAGTTTATTTTATTAGTTTACTTTTTATTTTAGGTTTAGGTTCAAGTTTTAGTTAAGGTTATCATTTTATTTTACTTTATTTTATTTAGGTTTAATGTTTAGGGTTTATTTTATTTTTAGGTTTTATTTTGTTTAGGTTTAGGTTTTTAGGTTTTTTGGGTTTAGGGTTTAGAGTTTAGGGTTTCGGGTTAATAGTTTACGATTTAGGGTTATAGGTTTTAGGATTTAGGGTTTATGGTTTAAGGTTTAGGGTTTTAGGGTTTAGTGTTTCGGGTTTAGGGTTTACAATTTTTTTTAGTATAGGGTTTAGGGTTTAGGGTTTTTAGAGTTTAGGATTTAGGGTTTTGGGTTTAAGGTTTATGTTTTAGTTTATGGTTTATGGTTTATGGTCTTTTTTAATAAAGAATAAATTTAGATTCAACATTTCTTCTTTTTGATTTCATCAAGCAAGTAGCACACTAAGTTTTGTAGAAGACGAGTGACAATATAGATAAAAAATGAGCAATCATAGAGCAAATGAAAAACCCTAGATAACTAGAACTGTCCCCACTATAAAGACACAGTTTCGTAAGTAGTGCATCGGATCGTCTGTTCTTCAGTTTCTCTAGTTCCCATCAGAACTACCCTCGTCTATCTAGTAGCAGGATCCTCCATCATATCCCTGATCTCTTCCGCAGTCACCACCATGGCTATAACCTCTATTGCTTGTCCTGCCTCCAAAACTGCCACCTCCATATCCACCAGAACCTCCAGATTCCCAGCACACTACAATAATCGTTGCCTCTGCCTTAGCCTCCACGGACAGATCTAGATTGACTTAGTTGATGGTGATGTTCATGCCGTCAAGGTTCTCCCCATTCTTAGGGTTTAGGTTTAGGTTTAGGTTTATTAGCTTTTAGGGTTTAGCTTTATTTTAGTACTTTAGGTTTAAGTTTAAGGTTTAAGCTTTAAGGTCTAGGGATTAGGGTTTAGGGTTTAAGGTTTAATGTTTTGGGTTTAGGGTTTTAGGGTTTAAGGTTTTAGTTTTTAGGGTTTAGGATTAAGGTTTAAGATTTAGAGTTTAGGTTTGTTTAAGTTTAGTTTAGTGCATAGGTTTCACATTAGTAGATTTAGGATTTAGTGTTTTAGAGGATTTAGGAGGGCCCATCTGGTTTATAGAGTGTTTAGGGTTTTGGTTATTTGGCCCAGGGTAGGTAAGTTAGGGTTTAGGATTTAGAGTTGTCCCAGTTATGATTAACGCTCACGCCTCAGGGCCCATGGTGTAGTTTAGGGTAGTGGCCCAGGGTCAGGTTTAGGGTTTAAAGTGAGGGTTAGAAAGGAGTGTATGGTACAGGAGAAGGAGGGTGGTGTTTGGGGAGTGGATAGTTTATAGTTTAATGTAGGGTTTAGGATTAGGGTTTAGTGTTGAGGGTTAGTTTAAGGTTTAGGATTTAGGGTTTATGGTTTAGGCTTTAGGGGTTAGGGTTTAGGGTTTAGGGTTTAGTGTTTATGATTTAAGGTTTATGGTTTTTTAGGATTTAGGGTTTAGGTTTTAGGGTTGCAAGTTTAGTGTTGAGGTTTTGGGGGGTTTTGGGTTGTAGGTTTAGACTTTAAAGTTTAGGGTTTAGGTTTTCAGGTTTAGGATTTAGGGTTGTAGGTTTTATGGTTTAGGGTTTTTTTTTGGAACCCTATATAGGGGAATTTTATTTCCATAAAAAAAAGGTTACATTGTCCTTAAGAGGGGATAAACTCAAGAACTACTTCTCAAAGAGGTACAAAAATAGCCTAGAGAGTAAATCCCCTATCTAAGTACAATTAAAATAAAGCAAAAGGGAAAGGAAAGTAATAGATATAAATTGATAAAAAGGAAAAGCCTTTGGACCATCTTTGTCATAAGCTCTTGAGGATGGAGTAGCCTATGCCTCCATTGGAAAAGAAGCCAACAAGAAAAAAACACAGATTCTGTAAGCATCTGATATGGAAAAGCTGCCCTTGGGAGAAATTCATATGGTCTTTAGTACCTGAATGCCCAAAATATAGCACATGCACATAGAAAAGAAAACAACGAATGATAAAGGGATGCCACCAATCCCTTATAAGATAAGTACCACAAACTGATGTCAACAAAGCATGAGAATGTAGAGTCAGCAACATTCCAATCCAGATTAAAATCTTGACCACATCCACCATAATATTAATATGGCCACAACAATAAATATGAATGTCAAGAAGAAGCATGAGTAAACACAACCAATAGGAAACTCCAAAACAGTAAGCCATAGATAATGGGGAGAAGTACATGACAATCATCAAATAGAAAGCCAGGTAGGAAACCAAAGTAGTATTCAGCTTGCTGAATAAAGTAAAACCCTTCAGCATAAATGCAGGACCATCCCTACCCAGATGAGAGCTCATGTCCAGGTAAATAGCCTGAAAAGAGGGAAGCCAATCAATATTAGCAAAATAGATGTTAACGATCACCTTAATAATAGCATGATCATAACAGAACTGTACAAGTTTAGATGTCCAAGGGAGAAATGAAACAACAGCTATACCCATACTGCAAAGGCCCCAATAATATGGTAATCCAATCAGCACACAACAGAACAAGAAAATAGCCACAAAACTAGCCGCAAAAGCACGGTTGGAGAACATAAGAGCCCGAAAGACCCTGCTGGCAAAAAACAAATGACAACACAAATACCGAACCCAACATAGGATATTGTAGGTAGTACCAATATTGCAAAGAACCAAAATGAAAATCAAAAAAATAATAGTAGTACAATCCTGCAGTTCCAGGAAAAATTGACTATCAGCTAAGCAAACAACACTAGAAACGACAGTAGGAGAGGGAATCAGGATACAAACCCAATCGTTCAAGAAAGCAATAGTGATGGCAAGCAATAAAAACATTCTTACTCTTAGGGGTAGCACAACCCAGCAGGTTAACAAATCCGGAGACGCAAACCTAAAGAGCAGCTTAAAAAGAACCCAATAGGAAACAGGACTACAAACGGTTAACCAACAGCTGGGAAAACCAAGGCAAGACCCAGCAATACAAAATAACCATAGAGATGATACAGGGTAATGTATCAGAAAACAATAATTCCATAAGCAATAATCAGCCTGGTGGACACCCAAACAGATGTCCAAAAAACCAATTAGTTTATAAGCAAAACCCTAATCCTGGTCACCCAAATAGATGTTAATAATCACCTGGATAAAAGCATTATCACAACAGTAAATACACAAGTCTACAAGATCCAAGAGAGGAATGAAAAGGTAGATAGACCCATACCTCACATACCGCAGGTGATAAGCTGCACCCCACTGCAAGCAACACAAAAATACAATCAGAGAAACAACTCCAGTAGCAGCATGCTGGGCATAAAACCCGATAATCTATTCAGCCAACAACCAAGATAGCAAACCAAGATAGCAAACCAAATATTGCACTCAACAGAGGGTAAACTAGTCAGTAACTGTAGTATTACATAGACCCAAAATGGGGATCAAAAGAAAACCATCATTAAGATCATTCAAGACAAGGAAAAGTAGACCAAGATCTAATCCAACATCATTAGTAAAATTAGGATGAGAGGAAGGCAAGAAGTAAATCCAATCATGCAAAGAAATAGTAGTAATAACAGGTAAATTAAACATTCTTCCCTTACAGGTTGAGGAAGGGGTTGGTTAGCAAGACAGGAGCCACAAACCTATTTAAAAGGGAAAATACAAATAAAGTAGGGCCCACCATGAAACTATGCAAATCATAGCAAACCAACAATTGCAGCAACAATGACGTGAGCCTCCAATATAGGTAACTAGAATAAAAGATCAGTTTGAGAATAGGCAACATGAAAAAGAGACAGGAAACAGTCTCAATTGTGAAAAGAAAAGCAAAATACAGTAAGTCCCAAAAAATAGTATTGATGGCAACCAGTCCGTCCTTGTAGATAAGAAAATAAGACATCTCCATCTAGCATATTAGGGAAACAGGAAGCACATTTCCATCAGGAAGGGAAAGAATAGATACAGTAAGACCCCCAAAAAAGATTGGATAATTAACAGAAAAGCAGCAGTAGATGCTACAGAGATCACAATAGAACCAGAAAAGATTATCAGGGAAATGCATCAGCAAAATGAAGAGGAGCAACAACAATAAACAAAAGATAAATAAAAGATGGCCATACAGATAAAACAAAGTAATACAAGTTGTAATCAAGCCAAAACATAGGATGAAATTAGTTTCTAAGATAAGGAAGTCTAGTATTTCCCAAATTAACTAATCCATGCAAATGTTTAGGAACTATAAGCTGATCAAAGAATTTTATTCCATCTAATCTAGCACCCAGATTAGCAATGTAATCAGCACATGCATTACCTTCATGCCAAACATGAGTGATTTTAAAATAGAGTTAAGATAGGAGAGCTCTAGTATGCTTTAGGAGGTAGTACAATTTTGAATTTCCCACTTTAGTGGAAGTCAACAGATCAATCAATAACAGGGCATCCACCTCAATTCAAATATTAAGCCAACCTTTTTGTAGGAAAATCTCAATACCTTTATTAATAGCCATTAGCTCCGCAAAAAGAACAGAACATGCATTAAGAGGATAAGCAAAGACACATAAAACTTTACCATTAAGGTTTAAAAAAATGACGACCAATCATTTTGAGAAGCGAGCCATCGATTAATTTTAATAATAGTATCATGAGGTTTTTTCTAATAAACAAGCTTATCATCTTTACAGTTGGGATGGTCCGACAGGTTGAAACCCAATTTATTGGACACAAATTTATAGCCTTTAAATTGATTGAAGTTAATTAAACTAGCATTAAATAAAGCACAGATTTTATTTTTAATTCTAGCAATTATCCTCTTATGGTTCATAGGAATCCCATGATGTTTTGCATCATTTCTGTCCATCCATATGAACCTTTGGTAATTGTTTAAGAGGAGATAAATCCTCTAGATAAATCATTCAAATTAATCTTGCGTCATATAATTCTTTTATAAGGTTGGTATCAGTGATACCATAAATATATGCAACATGATATTTTCCTGTTGTATGAAAATATATTTGAGGGTTAATTCACTCTTGATATAAAGAGTATCTTTGCTAATCATTGGCTATTTCTTCTATTGATTTTTCTTTTGCTTTTTCTTTCTCTTTTTTAAGAATTTGAGCAAAAGTTGCTAATAAGTTGACTTCTGATATTTGCATATCTTCTTCTGATGGAGTTTTTAAATCATGTTTTTGTAATGCTGTAATGGATGGTAATTGATTTTCATCTATTTTGCAAAGGAGATATTTCTTAACATTCTGTAGTTCATTCAATAAGTGATTGTTGTAGGCAATTTTGTTTTCTAATTTCCATAATTGCTGGTCGATTACTTCGATATAATCCATAATTTTGGGATCAATAGATTTTATTGATTCCTTAGATGTAGAATTTATTTCCATATCGAGCGTATCTAGTAATTCAAAATCATTATCTAGAGAACTCATGACCTGCAAAATTCTCGGGTTAGAGTATCAGCTAAAGCATTATGTTTACCTTCGATATCAAAATTATATGCAGAAAACCAACTTTACCATCTAATTAATCATTTATTAGGTAAAGAATCTTCAAATTTTCCTTTATTAAAAGAAATGGCAGTTTTATTATCTGCTCTTATAATAAAGTGTTCATTGAGAAATAATTCAAATTTCTTGATAGCCTTTTTTATTGCTAGGAGGTCCTTTTCATTGATATGATAATTTTGTTCTGTGGATGTGTAAGTGCCAGAAGTGTAAAGACATAAGACTTCTTTGTTTTGTCGTATGGCTTTTATAATGGCTCCCCAGCATGTGTCAGAGCTATCGATTTCAAGAATTAATTTTTCATTGGTTGGTAAAGTTAGTTTTGGAAGAGTTTTGCAATGTTGTTGGATTTGTTGTAGGATATTCTTGTCCGAGTTATCCCATGTCGAGAGTGTATTCTTTCGTTGTTTATTTTGTAAAGGTGCTCTTAAGCTGGTTAAATTTTTGATGAAAGCTTCAACATAATTGATGCATCCTAGAAAATGTTGTAACTCTTTTGATTAGAGACAGTTTTGAATTTAACTATTTTTTATAAAATATGGTATTGTAGCTCAATTGCTCCGTTCTCACTTTTTAATCCTAAGAATTCAATGGCAGGAGTTACAAAGACAGCTTTCCTTTTACTTAAAGCAATTCCATGTTGGTAGGCTTTATTTGCAAGGAGGGTGAGATGTTTCATATGAGCGGTTAAAGTTGGACTAAAAATAAGAATTTCATCCATGTAGACAAGTAAAAAGGTATTAAATTCAGTAAATAAAAAATCCATTCTTTGTTAAAATATTTGTTTTGCATTTTTAAGTCCGAAGGGCATAACGTTCCAATGAAAATGACCTTGAGGAGTACTGAAAGCAGTTAAATCGATACTATCAGGGTGCATTTTAATTTGCCAAAAATCTGATTTGCAATCAAGCTTCAAAAACCATTTCTAAAATATGCTTTTATTAAAATCTGAATTCCTCCAAAAAAACATGTCTGTATTTTTTAGGATGTGGTATTTTTTGTAGATCCTAATTTCTCATGTTTAAATTATTGAAAGAAATTTTTGTACTACCTTGTGCTTCAATTATTTCTATTGGGTATTCCCCTTGGTGTATCGTATAATATACATTTTTCTTCCATGTTAAGATTGGCATGTTGAAACAATCTTTGGTTCCTAAAGATAATTTTCTTTTTCTGATTTTTTGGCATTCAATTTCTGAAAGAGTTAAGTGCATATTATATTCTAACTGGTCATCTATAATTGTATCTAGTTCTGAAACTATTTCTATACCTGACATGAATCAATCAGAATGTAAATATTCATTCAAATCAGAATCATCAAAACAGGCTGAGTTTATAAAAGTTTCTTCTGTATCAGTTAACTCATAGAGTTCATCTTCAGTATCGAGTTCAAATATATCAAATATAGGTTCTAAATCACTTTCTTCAATTATTTGGATTGATTTAAAATTAGCTATTTTTTGTCATTTAGGCCATTCATTCGCATAATGGCCTTCTTCCTTACATAACCATCATTTACAGATTTTTGGTTTAGTAAATTATCTTTTAGGAAATTGTCTTTTTCTGAAAGTTCATTTTGCATTATTAAAATTCTTCTTATTGGTTTTTCTAAAGAATTTTTTCTTTTTGTAACAATTTGGTCCTTTACAGGATGTTATTTTAATTGTATTTGTACAACCCCATTGATGTACCATATCTGATTTATTACAACATAATGATTGCTTATATGTTTTGTTTTGTTTATGTAGGTCGATTTGTTGACAAGCTTGAAGTTTTTCTTTATTTTCTACTTCCTAGAGTAATGTCATTTGGATATGTATGTATAAATTGTTGACTCCATATAGTATTATATGGTTTGGGTAATTTGTAAAAATACATATTGAGGAATAATAGTCTTTCATTACTTAAAATATTATAATAATGTTTTTGATATTCACAATTGTATTCTTACAAAAACTTAAATAAGTAAGTTTTTGTTTTGCTAATTCAGACTATTTCTTTATTTTTTCTTCGTCTATGGAATAACGCATAGTATAACCTAAAAATTCACTTTTGATATAATCGGAATATATGGTTGGCCATTTTCCGGGAGTATTTATCGAGTTGTCAGATCCGCATGTGGATCAGATAGTAGCTTTTTGTTCAGGTTGTAAACTTAGAAACCATTTTTTACAAATTCCTGTTAGTGTGTTTTCTATAAATGCAAAAAAATCATCACCTTGCAAATTATAATTATATATGGCTAGGCTATTTTCAATAGTCCATTTATCAATGGTTTCACAAATATTTTTACAATAGTCAATATTTAAATATATTCCATGTCCGCTTATAGGTTCCACAGGACATGAGGTTGATTTAGAGTATTGATAGTTCTGATAGTTTCTAGGGGCAAGTATGTATTTATGGGCACTTGGTGTTCTTTGTGTATTAGTACTTGAGCGTGGTTGTGTTTCTACAGTAGTTAGTGTAGATTGGTTCTAGGTTGGACTTTGGGGTTCATGTGATGTTGTGTAAGAACATTTATTAAGTTTTCTATTTCCTGTGATGGTTCTTGTATATCAACTATTTCATTAATTCTAATGGCTCCGTGGATTTGTGGTAATCTATTTTGTGTTTGTCCTATTTTATAATGTTGTTTTAAATTCATATATGTAAGAACAATCCATTCATTACGGTGCTTTAATGTGAAATAGTTGTTCTTCAGGAAAAACTTCTAACTGAATATTAATCATGTTTATTTTTAAGTTTTCTTGTATACGTTGAAATTCTTTTTCTAAGAATTCCTTAGTGAGCTTAGTCATGAAAAATGTCGTCTTCTAATTCTTCTAAGAATAACCTTTTCTTTAATTTTTGTTCTTCTTTTATTTCTATCTCATAAGACGAGGATGGTGTATAAAAACATAAACAATGACTGCTACACTGTTGATCTTTTTCAGGCTCTGATACCATTTTTTGGTCTCTATCTATTCTATCTGTTTGTCAGTAGAGTTTAATTTTTGTATTTTGTTTAAGATTATTTGATTGAGCTATTCTGTTGTTTTTTCTAATTGTTTTTCTAATTGTTCTATGTATTCTTTTCTTGATGTCATCCTGATAAAAAGCTTCTCTATGACTATATATGTGAGCTTTATCTTATTGGGTCTAAGTATTTTAAGTATTTTATCTTCTTGGGTAATATATGAGATCCTATTATGAGGATTTTTAGAGATTTGACCCTGTTTACTCCGGTTCATATCGTAGTCTTATAAATTCGTGGATTTCTGAGGAAGATAAGGGCGCAACACTTAAGACCACAACCTTCTATGATCACTTCAAAATAATAGAGTACAACTGATGTTTGTTTCCTACTCATGGCGTAATCCAAAAATACACATAATAACATACCATATAGTATTGCAAGTAGACAAAATGATCTTACAAAAGCATCTGAATACATAAAATAGAACTTACAGACATAGCCAGAGAGAAGTATTATTTAGTCAGACTGGCAATAATACGTGTTACTTCTCTGAATATTAGCTAGGGGACTCACAAGGGGACTCTCAGGCAAACCCAAAAGGTATGAAGTGAAGCTGGTTTTTCTGCCTCTGCCGAATATTTGATCTTTCTTCTTATTTATAGACTTGTGTCTGTTGCCAATAAGTTGTGTTGAGTGCGTCATTCTGACTAAGTGGAGCTGAGTTCTTATCCTTTTGGTAATAATTTGTGTTGAGTGCATCTTTTTTGACTAAGTGGAGTTGCGTGCGTCGAATAATTGAGTGTGTTACATAAGTGTCCTGCTGAGTGAGTTGCATAATTGTCCTTTGTGGCTACTTTTTGCTGCTTTCTTCTGAGTGCTACTATTTTTTATAGTGGAGCTGATAATTATTCTGCCTTTCTGCTTTTCTATCTATTTCTTCTTTATTTAGTAGTGCTGTTAATAATTTTTCTACCTTTCTATCAATTATTTTGTAGATCCCTTTTCTAAAATATGCTTTTATTAAAATCTGAATTCCTCCAAAAAAACATGTCTATATTTTTCAGGATGTGGTATTTTTTTGTAGATCCTGAATTCTCATGTTTAAATTATATAAAGGAATTTTTGTACTGCCTTGTGCTTCAGTTATTTCTATTGGGTATTCCCCTTGGCGTATCGTATAATATACATTTTTCTTCCATGTTAAGATTGGCATGTCGAAACAATCTTTGGTTCCTAAAGATAATTTTCTTTTTCTGATTTTTTGGTATTGGGTTTTTGAAAGAGTTAAGTGCCTATTATATTCTAACTGGTCATCTATAATTGTATCTGTTTCCAAAACTATTTCTATATCTAACATGAATCAATTAGAATATAAATATTCATTTAAATCAGAATCATCATAACAAGCTAAGTTTATAAAAGTTTCTTCGGTATCAGTTAACTCATAGAGTTCATCTTCAGTATCGAGTTCAAATATATCAAATATAGGTTCTAAATCATTTTCTTCAATTATTTGGACAGATTTAAGATAAGCTATTTTTTGTCGTTTAGGGTATTCATTCACATAATGGCCTTCTTTCTTACATAACCAGCATTTACAGATTTTTGGTTTAGTAAATTGTCTTTTAGGAAATTGTCTTTTTCTGAAAGTCTGTTTTGTATTATTCAAATTCTTCTTTTTGGTTTTTCTAAAGAATTTTTTCTTTTTATAATAATTTGGCCCTTCATAGGATGCTATTTTATTTATATTTGTACAACCCCATTGATGTACCATATCTGATTTATTACAACATAATGATTGCTTATATTTTTTGTTTTGTTTATGTAGGTCGATTTGTTAACAAGCTTCGGTCAGTTTTTCTTCCATAAATTGTATTCTACTTCCTAGAGTAATGTCATTTGGATATGTATGTATAAATTGTTGACTCCATATATTATTATATGGTTCAAGTAATTTGTAAAAATATATATTAAGGAATAATAGTCTATCATTATTTAAAATATTATAATAATATTTTTGATATTCACAACTGTATTCTTGTAAATAGCAGGTATTACAAAAACTTAACGGAAACTTTATTTTCCAAAACATTCTCCGAAAATCCTTTACAGTTTTGGCACAATGATGAACCTGTTGCTCAAATTATTCCCTTAAATCCTGACTTAATTATTCGGGTTCGACCCATGAAGTATACAACAAATGATAAAATTGAATTTCAAAACAAACACACTGAGTTACTACATTTACAACTCATCACTAACAACACTAGTCCACATAGTAGTCCTGCTTTTCTTGTACGTAATCATGCCGAACAAATTTGTGAAAAAGCCCGTATTGTCATCAATTATAAAAAACTTAATGATAATACTAAATTTAGTACAAATCAACATCAGTAAAGAACCCTTTTATCCAAAGTATGTGACTGAGAAAACATTTTATCATAGACAAAAGGAAGAAGACTTATTTCAGATCTTGATGGAAAGCAGAAAAATAGACGCCTCAAATATTTGGGTGTACCATTGCAGTGATACCTTATTTATCCATAGTTATAGTAAAATACCAACTCGGTGAATCCATGAAGTATTATATCAAAAATGGGTAAATATGCTCCGCAAAAATATGCTCAAATCCAGTCGTCAAGTAAAAGAAAAATTCTGTTCAAAACTACAAACAAACAAACTACATAAATGTAATTATTGTAAAAAGAAGAAAACACTACAAAATTTTCAAGAAAATTTGGAACAATGAAAAAATAATTGACAGAAAGGCAGAACAATTATTAACAGCACTACTAAATAAAGAAGAAATAGGCAAATGCGAAAGGCAATTATCGACTCCACTATAAAAGTAGCGACTCAAGAAAGTAGCAAAAAGTAGCCACAAAGGATAATTATGCAACGCACTCAACAAGACACTTATGCAACGCACTCAATTATTCGACGCACTCAGCTCCACTTACTCAAAAAAGATGCACTCAACACAAATTATTGGCGAAAGGATAAGCATTCAGCTCCACATAGTCAGAAAGACACACTCAACGCAACTTATTGGCAACAGACACAAGTCTATAAATAAGAAGAAAGATCAAATATTCAGCAGAGGCAAAAAAAACTAGCTTCACTTCGTTCCTTTTGGGTTTCCCTGAGAGTCCCCTTAGGAGTCCCCTAGCTAATATTCAGAGAAGTAACATGTATTATAGCTAGTCCGGCTAAATAATACTTCTCTCTGGCTATGTATGTAAGTTCTATTTTATGTTTTCAGATGCTTTTGTAAGATCGTTTTGTCTACTTGCAATAATATATGGTATGTTATTATGTGTATTTTTGGATTACGCCATGAGTAGGAAATGTACATCAGCTGTGCTCTATTATTCTGAAGTAATCGTAGAAGGTTGTGGTCTTAAGTTTTGCGCCCTTATCTTCCTCAGAAAGCCACGAGTTTAGAAGACTACGATATGAACCAGAGTAAATAGGGTCAAATCTCTAAAAATCCTCGTAATCGGATCTCCTATATTACACAAGAAGATAAAATACAAGAACCATCGCAGGAAATAGAAGACTTAATAAATGTTCTTACACAACATCAGTTAATGAACACACTCCAAAGTCCAACCTTAGATACACCTATGAACCAATCTACACTAACTACTGTAGAAACACAAGCAAGCTCAAGTACTAATACACAAAGAACACCAAGCCATAAATACATACACTAGAAACTATCAAATCAATACTAAAACAACCTCATGTCCTGAGAATAGCGGACATGAAATATATTTAAATATTGACTGTTGTAAAAATATTTTCGAAACCATTGATAAATGGACTATCGAAAATAGCTTAGCCATATATAATTATAATTTGCAAGGTGATGATGTTTTTGCATTTATAGAAAACACACTGATAGAAATTTGTAAAAAATGGTTTCTAAGTTTACAACCTGAACAAAAAGCTACTATCCGATCCACATGCGGATCTGACAACTCGATAAATACTATCGAAAAATGGCCAACTATATATGCCGATTATATTAAAAGTGAATTTTTAGGTTATACTATGCGTTATTCCATAGACGAAGAAAAAATAAAGAAATAGTCTGAATTAGCAAAATAAAAACTTACTTATTTAAGTATTTGTAATATCTGCTATTTACAAGAATACAATTGTGAATATCAAAAACATTATTATAATATTTTATGTAATGAAAGACTATTATTCCTCAATATGTATTTTTACAAATTACCCGAACCATATAATACTATATGGAGTCAACAATTTATACATACATATCCAAATGACATTACTCTATGAAGTAGAATACAATTTACGGAAGAAAAACTGACCGAAGCATGTCAACAAATTGACCTACATAAACAAAACAAAAAATATAAGCAATCATTATGTTGTAATAAATCAAATATGGTACATCAATGGGGTTGTACAAATACGTTTAGATTTTAGTAAAAGTATATTTTAGAAAAGGGATTGATAGCCTTATTATTTTATGGGTCTACGATGACAGAATTATACACTCAAAAATTAATGCCTTATTAGGAGTTATTCAAGGAAATTTATGCTATCAAATTTTATTATTTAATCTACATCCTAACTATGCTATCAACATCAACAATAGACATCTTGACCGTACTATCACCTTAAAACATAAGTTTGAACGAATACAACTATGACACAGAAGTACTGTTTATAGTATTACCTATCAAACAACATACGTATATAGCAATAACCACAACACCGTAATATTTAAACCACAAAATGAACCAAATCATTTAGATCCACTATTCTCTCAAATAGGACAAATAATTCAACCTAATGAAGTAGATTATACAACTTTAACTCCACCACCAGACACCCTCTCATTAGACTTTGGAGAAAGTAGTTTATTAAATAAAACTTTTAATCAATCACAAAAATACCAAAGGTTTAATGAAACAACCAAAGACTTAATTATTCAACCATGACGATCCATTGATACATAGAAAATACAATTCTCTAATAATCAATTATTAATACAAGGTTATTATATCTCTCCTGAAAAATGTATTACTATCCTCTTAGACACTAGATCACACCGATCACATATAGATACAACTTTAATTCCATATAATCTATTAATCCCATGAACTGGACCATATATTTATAGTGACTATCATGGTATAAACCATTCCTGTCCAACTGAAACAAATATTCTATTTGGTTTTTGGGATATCTTAAATAATCATATTGATTTTCAACATACCTTTTTAACCGATGACACAGAAAAAGATAGAGTCCTCATCGGGATGGATTTTTTACAACAATATACAATTACCTTTACTAATACTACTATATAAATTAATTCCACCATCTTTTCCCGTTACCATGGTCCACTTTCATAGTTATAATCAAATTGAAATCGATATTCCCACATATGAAGCTATCCCTGTACACGCCCTCTGTGATACCGGAAGTGATATCTGTGTCTGTAAACAATGGCTCTTACCATCTCATGTACCTCTTCACCATACTAATTTATTATTTGACACCTTTAATGGACTTCATACCATTTCTAATTATTGGGTTGATCAATTTATTTTCCTCAATAATACCCTTATTAAAATACCCAAACTTTGGTGTCTTACCGAAAATGGTCCTGATTTTATACTTGGTAATAACTTTTTTAAGTCTATGACATCTTTTAACCAATTTCATGATCATCTCAAAATACGGACCCCCTGTAACCATCTTCTCTCCTGTCCTTTTATTCCTTCTCCACTCACTCACACTGCCACCTCTCCTCCTACCTTTCACAGTCAGCGTGGTGATCTCGACAAAATTATTCAAACCCATTTATCCAAACCATCTCCTCTTCACTTTTCTGAGCTTGATAAATTAACCTCTATTCGCCATTTTGCCAAAACCTTATTTTCCAAAACATTCTCCGAAAATACTTTACAGTTTTGGCACAAGGATGAACCTGTTGCTCAAATTATTCCCTTAAATCCTACCTTAATTATTCGGGTTCGACCCATGAAGTATACAACAGATGATAAAATTGAATTTCAAGATCAACTAACTGAGTTAATACATTTACAACTCATCTCACACAACACTAGTCCACATAGTAGTCCTACTTTTCTCATACGTAATCATGCCAAACAAATTAACGAAAAAGCCCGTATGGTCATCAATTATAAAAAACTTAATGATAACACTAAATTTGACGGTTACTTTTTACCCAATAAAGGAGTCTTAATTAACCAAATAAAAAATGCTAAATGGTTTTCGAAGCTTGATTGCAAATCCGATTTTTTGCAAATTAAAATGCACCCTGATAATATCAATTTAACTGCATTCAGTACTCCTCAAAGTCATTTTCATTGGAATGTTATGCCCTTCGGACTTAAAAATGCACCACAAATATTTCAACGAAGAATGGATTATTTATTTATAGAATTTAATACCTTTTTACTTATCTACGTGGACGACATTCTTATTTTTAGTCCAACTTTAACCCCTCATATGAAACATCTCACCCTCCTTGCAAATAAAGCCTACCAACATGGAATTGCTTTAAGTGAAAGGAAAGCTGTCTATGTAACTCCTGCCATTGAATTCTTAGGATTAAAAATTGACAACGGAGCAATTGAGTTACAAGACCATATTTTACAAAAAAATAGATAAATTCAAAGTTATCTTTAATCAGAAAGAGTTACAACATTTTCTAGGATGCATCAATTATGCTGAAGCTTTAATCAAAAATTTAGCCAGCTTAAGAGCGCCTTTACAAAGGAAACTAAGAAAGAATACACTCTGGACATGGGATAACTCGGACTAGAATATCCTACAACACATCCAACAACATTGCAAAACTCTTCCAAAACTAACTTTACTAACCAATTAAAAATTAATTATTGAAACCGATAGCTTTGACACATGCTGGGGAGCCATTCTAAAAGCCATACGACAAAATACAACAGTCTTATGCTGTTACACTTCAGGCACTTCCACATCCACAGAACAAGATCATCATATCAATGAAAAGGAACTCCTAGCAATAAAAAAGGCTATCAAGAAATTTGAATTATTTCTCAATGAACACTTTATTATAAGAACAGATAATAAAACTGCCATTTATTTTATTAAAGGAAAAATTGTAGATTCTTTACCTAATAAATGATTAATTAGATGGCAAAGTTGGTTTACTGCAGATATATTTGATATCGAATACATTGAAGGTAAACATAATTCTTTAGCTAATACTCCAACCCAAGAATTTTGCAGGTCATCAGTTCTCCAGATAATGATTTCGAATTACCAGATATGCTCGATATGGAAATAAATTCTACATCTAAGGAATCAATAAAATCTATTGATCCCAAAATTATAGATTATATCGAAGTACTTGACCATCAATTATGGAAACTAGAAAATGAAATTATCTACAGTAATCACTTATTGAACGAACTACAGAATGTTAAGAAATATCTCCTTGGAAAAATAGATGAAGATGAATTACCATCCATTATAGCATTACAAAAACACGATTTAAAAACTCCTTCAGAAGAAGATGTACAAATATCAGAAGTCAACTTATCAGCAACTTTTGCTCAAATTCTTATAAAAGAAAAAAAAAAGAAAAAGAAAAATCAATAGAAGAAATAGCCAATGATTGGCAAAGATACTCTTTATATCAAGAGCAAATTAACCCTCAAAAATATTTTCATACAACAAGAAAATATCATGTTGCATATATTTATGCTATCACTGATGCCAACCTTATAATTGAGTTATATGACGCAAGATTAATTCGAATGATTTATCTAGAGGATTTATCTCCTATTAAACAATTACCAAAGGTTCTTTATGAGGCCATTGAAACATTTCAAGCTGTTGTTAAACATTGGAATTTATATATAAAATTATTCCAAACTTATCCAGAAATTCCAGAAGGACACATATCTTTAGTACAAATTGGCATCAGTAAAGAACCCTTTTATCCAAAGTATGTGACTGAGAAAACATTTTATTAGAGATAAAAGGAAGAAGACTTATTTCAGATCTTGATGGAAACCAGAAAAATAGACGCCTCAAATATTTGGGTATACCATTGCAGTGATACCTTATTTATCTATAGTTATAGTAAAACACCAACTCGGCAAATCCACGAAGTATTATATCAAAAATGGGTAAATATGCTCCGCAAAAATATGCTCAAAGCCAGTCGTCAAGTAAAAAAAAAATTCTGTGCAAAACTACAAATATACAAACTACATCAATGTAATTATTGCAAAAAGAAGCAAACACTACAAAATTTTTGAGAAAATTTGGAACAATGACAAAATAATTGACAAAAAGGCAGAATAATTATTAATAGCACTACTAAATAAAGAAGAAATAGACAGAAAAGCAGAAAGACAGAACAATTATTAGCTCCACTATAAAATGCAACCTCACTCAGAAGAAAGCAACAAAAAGTTGCCACAAAGGACAATTATGCAACGCACTCAGCAAGACATTTATGCAACGCACTCAATTATTCGATGCACTCAGCTCCACTTAGTCAGAAAGATGCACTTAACGGAACTTATTGGCAACAGACACAAGTCTCTAAATAAGAAGAAAGATCAAATATTCGGCGGAGACAGAAAAAACCAGCTTCACTTCGTTCCTTTTAGGTTTTCCTCAGAGTCCCCTTGTGAGTCCCCTAGCTAATATTCAAAGAAGTAACATGTATTATAGCCAGTCCGGCTAAATAATACTTCTCTCTGGCTATGTCTGTAAGTACTATTTTATGTTTTCAGATTCTTTTGTAAGACCGTTTTGTCTACTTGCAATAATATATGGTATGTTATTATGTGTATTTTTAGATTACATCATTAGTAGGAAATGAACATCGGTTGTGCTATGTTATTCTGAAGTAATCGTAGAAGGTTGTGGTCTTAAGTGTTGCGCCCTTATCTTCCTTAGAAAGCCACGAGTTTAGAAGACTACTATATGAACTAGAGTAAACAGGGTCAAATCTCTGAAAATCCTCATAATAGGATCTCGTATATTACACAAGAAGATAAAATACTTAGGGAAGCGTACTGGACCCATAAGATAAAGCTTACATATATAGTCATAGAGAAGCTTTTTATCAGGATGACATCAACAAAAGAATACATAGAACAATTAGAAAAACAATTAGAAAATACAACAGAACAGCTGTGTTAAATAATCTTAAACAAACTAGAAAAATTAAACTCTACTGATAAACAAATAGAATAGATAGAGCCCGAAAAAATGGTATCAGAGCCTGAAAAAGATCAATAGTGTAGCGGTCAATGTTCATGTTTTCATACACCATCCTCATCTTATGAGACAGAAATAAAAGAAGAATAAAAATTAAATAAAAGGTTATTCTTAGAAGAATTAGAAGCTGACATTTTGCATGACTAAGCTCACTAAGGAATTCTTAGAAAAAGAATTTCAACGTATACAAGAAAACTTAAAACTAAACATTATTAATAATTAGTTAGAATTTTTCCTTGAAGAACAACTATTTCACATTAAAGCACCACTTGGA
This sequence comes from Cymbidium sinense, assembly GCA_021442155.1. Lineage (NCBI taxonomy): Eukaryota > Viridiplantae > Streptophyta > Magnoliopsida > Asparagales > Orchidaceae > Cymbidium > Cymbidium sinense. Next base: position 262,419,139 of record CM038214.1, on the reverse strand, counting down.
AATCTTAATGAATGGATTGTTCTTACATTTAAGAATTTAAAACAACATTATAAAATAGGACAAACACCAAATAGATTCCCATAAATCCACGGAGCCATTAGAATTAATGAAATAGTTGATATACAAGAACCATCACAGGAAATAGAAGACTTAATAAATGTTCTTACACAACATCAGTTCATGAACACACCCCAAAGTCCAACCTTAGATACATCTATGAACCAATCTGCACTAACTACTGTAGAAACACAAGCAAGCTCAAGTACTCATACACAAAGAACACCAACTACCCATAAATACATACCTGCCCCTAGAAACTATCAAAACTATCAATACTCTAAAACAACCTCATGTCCTGTAGAACCTATAAGCGGACATGGAATATATTTAAATATTGACTATTGTAGAAATATTTGCGAAACCTTGGTAAATGGACTATCAAAAATAGCCTAGCCATATATAATTATCATTTACAAGGTGATGATGTTTTTCCAATTATAGAAAATAAACTCACGGTAATCTGTAAAAAATGGTATCTAAGTTTACAACCTGAACAAAAAGTTACTATCCGATCCACATGCGGATCCGACAACTTGATAAATACTCCCAAAAAATGGGCAACCATATATGCCGATTATATCAAAAGTGAATTTTTAGGTTATACTATGCGTTATTCCATAGACAAAGAAAAAATAAAGAAACAGCCTGAATTGGCAAAATAAAAACTTACTTATTTAAGTATTTGTAATATCTGCTATTTACCAGAATACAGTTGTGAATATCAAAAACATTATTATAATATTTTAAGTAATGAAAGACTATTATTCCTCAATATATATTTTTACAAATTACCCAAACCATATAATACTATATGGAGTCAACAATTTATACATACATATCTAAATGACATTACTCTAGGAAGTAGAATACAATTTGCGGAAGAAAAACTGACCGAAGCTTGTCAACAAATCGACCTACATAAACAAAACAAAAAATATAAGCAATGATTATGTTGTAATAAATCAGATGTTGTACAAATACAAATAAAATAACATCCTGTAAAGGACCAAATTATTACAAAAAGAAAAAATTTGTTAGAAAAACCAATAAGAAGAATTTTAATAATACAAAATGGACTTTCAGAAAAAGGAAATTTCCAAAAAGACAATTTACTTAACCAAAAATCTGTAAATGCTAGTTATGTAAGGAAGAAGGCCATTATGCGAATGAATGCCCTAACTGACAAAAAATAGCTAATCTTAAATCAGTCCAAATAATTGAAGAAAATGATTTAGAACCTACATTTGATATATTTGAACTCGATACTGAAGAAGAACTCTATGAGTTAACTGATACAGATGATAAAATTGAATTTCAAAATCAACTCACTGATTTACTACATTTAGAACTCATCTCTCACAGCTCTAGTCCACATATTAGTTCTGCTTTTCACGTACGTAATCATGCCGAACAAATTCACGGAAAATCCCATATGGTCATCAAATATAAAAACTTAATGATTAGACTAAATTTGACGATTACTTTTTACCCAATAAAGTAGTCTTAATTAACCAAATAAAAAACACTAAACGGTTTTCGAAGCTTGATTGCAAATCAAATTTTTGGCAAATTAAAATGCACCCTGATAGTGTCGATTTAATTGCTTTCAGTACTCCTCAAGGTCATTTTCATTGGAACATTATGCCCTTCGAACTTAAAAATGCACCACAAATATTTCAACAAAGAATGGATTATTTATTTCCTGAATTTAATACCTTTTTACTTGTCAATGTGGATGATATTCTTATTTTTAGTCCAACTTTAGCCACTCATATGAAACATCTCACCCTCCTTGCAAATAAAGCCTACCAACGTGGAATTGCTTTAAGTAAAAGGAAAGCTATCTTTGTAACTCCTGCCATTGAATTATTAGGATTAAAAATTGACAATGGAGCAATTGAGTTACAAGACCATATTTTACAAAAAATAGATAAATTCAAAACTATCTCTAATCAGAAAGAGTTACCACATTTTCTAGGATGCATCAATTATGCTGAAGCTTTCATCAAAAATTTATCTAGCTTAAGAGCACCTTTAAAAAAGAAACTACGAAAGAATACACTCTGGACATGGGATAACTCGGACCAGAATATCCTACAACACATCCAACAATATTGCAAAACTCTTCCAAAACTAACTTTACCAACCAATGAAAAATTAATTATTGAAACCGATAGCTCTGACACATGCTGGGGAGCCATTCTAAAAGCCATACGACAAAATACAAAAGTCTTATGTCGTTACACTTCAGGCACTTACACATCCACAGAACAAAATTATCATATCAATGAAAAGAAACTCCTAGAAATAAAAAAGGCTATCAAGAAATTTGAATTATTTCTCAAAGAACACTTTATTATAAGAACATATAATAAAACTACCATTTCTTTTATTAAAGGAAAAAATTGTAGATTCTTTACCTAATAAATGATTAATTAGATGGAAAAGTTGGTTTTCTTCATATAATTCTGAAATCAAATATATTGAAGGTAAACATAATTCTTTAGCTGATACTCTAACTCGAGAATTTTGCAGGTCATGAGTTCTCCAGATAATGATTTTGAATTACTAGATATGCTCAATTTGGAAATAAATTCTACATCTAAGGAATCAATAAAATCTATTGATCCCAAAATTACGGATTATATCGAAGTACTCGACCAGCAATTATGGAAACTAGAAAATGAAATTGCCAAAACCAATCACTTATTGAACGAACTACAGAATATTAAGAAATATCTCCTTGGCAAAATAGATGAAGATCAATTACCATCCATTACAATATTTACGAAAACACGATTTAAAAACTTCATCAGAAGAAGATACAAAAATATCAGAAGTCAACTTATCAGCAACTTTTGCTCAAATTCTTAAAAAAGAAAAAGAAAAAGCAAAAGAAAAATCAATAGAAGAAATAGCCAATGATCGGCGAAGATACTCTTTATATCAAGAGCGAATTAACCCTCAAATATATTTTCATAAAACAGGAAAATATCATGTTGCATATATTTATGGTATCACTGATACCAACCTTATAAAAGAATTATATGATGCAGGATTAATTTGAATGATTTATCTAGAGGATTTATCTCCTCTTAAATAATTACCAAAGGTTCTTTATGAAGCCATCAAAACATTTCAAGCTGTTGTTAAACATTGGAATTTATATATAAAATTATTCCAAACTTATCCAAAAATTCTAGAAGGACACATATCTTTAGTACAAATCAGCATCAGTAAAGAACCCTTTTATCCAAAGTATGTGATTGAGAAAACATTTTATCAGAGACAAAAGGAAGAAGTCTTATTTCCGATCTTGTTGGAAACCAGAAAAATGGACGCCTTAAATATTTGGGTATACCATTGCAGTGATACCTTATTTATCTATAGTTATAGGAAAACACCAACTCAGTGAATCCACGAAGTATTATATCAAAAATGGGTAAATATGCTCCGCAAAAATATGCTCAAACCCAGTCGTCAAGTAAAAGAAAAATTTTGTGCAAAACTACAAACAGACAAACTACATCAATGTAATTATTGCAAAAAGAAGCAAACACTACAAAATTTTTGAGAAAATTTGTAACAACGACAAAATAATTGACAGAAAGGCAGAACAATTATTAACAGCATTACTAAATAAAGAAGAAATAGATAGAAAAGCAGACAGGCAGAACAATTATCAGCTCCACTATAAAATGCATCAACACTCAGAAGAAAGCAGCAAAAAGTAGCCATAAAGGGCAATTATGCAACGCACTCAGCAAGACACTTATGGAACACACTCAATTATTCGACGCACTCAGCTCCACTTAGTCAAAAAAGTTGCACTCAACATAAATTATTGGTGAAAGGATAAGCACTCAGCTCCACTTAGTCTGAAAGACGTACTCAACGCAACTTATTAGCAACAGACACAAGTCTATAAATAAGAAGAAAGATCAAATATTCAGCAGAGGAAAAAAAAACTTGCTTCACTTTGTTCCTTTTGGGTTTCCCTGAGAATCCCCTTGTGAGTCCCCTAGCTAATATTCAGAGAAGTAACATGTATTATAGCTAGTCCGACTAAAAAATACTTCTCTCTGGCTATGCCTGTAAATTCTATTTTATGTTTTTAGATGCTTTTATAAGATCATTTTGTCTACTTGCAATAATATATGGTATGTTATTATGTGTATTTTTGGATTATGCCATGAGTAGGAAAGGAACATCGGCTGTGCTCTGTTATTCTGAAGTAATCGTCGAAGGTTGTGGTCTTAAGTGTTGCGCCCTTATCTTCCTCAGAAAGCCTCGGGTCTAGAAGATTACGATATGAACTCGAGTAAACAAGGTCAAATCTTTAAAAATCCTCATAATAAGATCTCGTATATTGCACAAGAAGATAAAATACTTAGGGTAGCGTACTGGACCCATAAGATAAAGCTTACATATATAGTCATAGAGAAGCCTTTTATCAGGATGACATCAAGAAAAGAATACATTGAACAATTAGAAAAATAATTAGAAAAAACAATAGAACAGTTGCATCAAATAATCTTAAATAAAATAGTAAAATTAAACTCTACTAACAAACAGATAGAACAAATAGAGCCAGAAAAAATGGTATCAGAGCCTGAAAAAGATCAACAGTGTTCGGTCACTGTTCATGTTTTTATACACCATCCTCGTCTTATGAGATAGAAATAAAAGAAGAACAAAAATTAAAGAAAAGGTTATTCTTAGAAGAATTAGAAGCCGACATTTTTCATGACTAAGCTCACTAAGGAATTCTTAGAAAAAGAATTTCAACGTATACAAGAAAACTTAAAACTAAACATTATTAATAATCAGTTAGAAGTTTTCCCTGAAGAACAACTATTTCACATTAAAGCACCACAGGGAAATCTTATTGAATGGATTGTTCCTACATATATGAATCTAAAACAACATTATAAAATCAGACAAACACAAAATAAATTCCCACAAATCCACGGAGCCATTAGAATTAATGAAATAGTTGATCTACAAGAACCATCACAGGAAATAGAAGACTTAATAAATGTTCTTACACAACATCAGTTCATGAACACACCCCAAAGTCCAACCTTAGATACACCTATGAACCTATCTGCACTAACTACTGTAGAAACATAAGCAAGCTCAAGTACTAATACACAAAGAACACCAACTGCGCATAAATACATACCTACCCCTAGAAACTATCAAAACTATCAATACTCTAAAAGAACCTCATGTCCTGCAGAACCTATAAGCGGACATGGAATATATTTAAATATAGACTGTTGTAAAAATATTTGAGAAACTATTGATAAATGGACTATCAAAAATAGCCTAGCCATATATAATTATAATTTACAATGTGATCATGTTTTTGCATTTATTGAAAACACACTCACAGGAATTTGTAAAAAATGGTTTCTAAGTTTACAACCTGAACAAAAAGCTACTATCCGATCCATATGCGGATCCGAAAACTCAATAAATACTCCCAAAAAATGGCCAACCATATATGCCGATTATATCAAAAGTAAATTTTTAGGTTATACTAAGCGTTATTCCATAGACAAAGAAAAAATAAAGAAACAGTCTAAATTAGCAAAACAAAAACTTACTTATTTAAGTATTTGTAATATCTGCTATTTACAAGAATACAGTTGTGAATATCAAAAACATTATTATAATATTTTAAGTAATGAAAGACTATTATTCCTCAATACAAATTTTTACAAATTACCCAAACCATATAATACTATATGGAGTCAACTATTTATACATACATATCCAAATGACATTTCTCTAGGAAGTAGAATACAATTTGCGGAAGAAAAACTTACCGAAGCTTGTCAACAAATTGACCTACATAAACAAAACAAAAAATATAAGCAATCATTATGTTGTAATAAATCAGATATGGTTCATCAATGGGGTTGTACAAATTCAAATAAAATAACATCCTGTAATGGACCAAATTGTTACAAAATGAAAAAATTCTTTAGGAAAACCAATAAGAAGAATTTTAATAATACAAAAATGGACTTTTAAAAAAAAAGATAATTTCCTAAAAGACAATTTACTAAACCAAAAATCTGTAAATGATGGTTATGTAAGGAAGAAGGCCATTATGCGAATGAATGCCCAAAATGACAAAAAATAGCTAATCTTAAATCAGTCCAAATAATCGAAGAAAATGATTTAGAACCTATATTTGATATATTTGAACTCGATACTGAAGAAGAACTCTATGAGTTAACTGATACAGAAGAAACTTTTATAAACTCAGCCTATTATGATGATTCTGATTTAAATGAATATTTATATTCTGATTGATTCATGTTAGATGTTGAAATAGTTTCAGAAAGAGATACAATTATAAATGACCAGTTAGATTATAATAGGCACTTAACTCTTTCAGAAATCGAATACCAAAAAATCAGAAAAAGAAAATTATCTTTAGGAACCAAAGATTATTTCGACATGCCAATCTTAACATGGAAGAAAAATGTATATTATACGATACGCTAAGGGGAATACCCAATAGAAATAACTGAAGCACAAGGTAGTACAAAAATTCCTTTATATAATTTAAACATGAGAAATCAGGATCTACAAAAAAAGACCACATCCTGAAAAGTACAGACATGTTTTTTTTGGAAGAATTCAGATTTTAATAAAAGCATATTTTAGAAAAGGGATTGATAGCCCTATTACTTTATGGGTCTACGATGACTGGCAGGCAGTGTTAAATGCATTTTAGTCAGTGACCACAGTCCCTTCATTGGTCATCCTCAAGTGTTTGTGCCGACATGTTTAGATTGTTCCTTAGACGAGATCATAGCTGCTTACTTTGTTGAGAAGAGGGAACTCTTAGGCAATGACTGCACAGATTCTGAGGATGAGCGGGTAGCATTATATCTCAATGAGGATGACCTTTATTCAAGGAAATTTATGCTATCAATCTTTATTATTCAATCTACATCCTAACTATGTTATCAACTTAAATGATAGAAATCTTGACCGTACTCTCACCTTAAAACATAAGCTTGAATGAATACAACTATGAAATGGAAGTGTTGTTTGTAGTATTACCTATCAAACAGCATACACATAGCAATAACCACAACACCGTAATATTTAAACCACAAAATGAACAAATTCATTTAGATCCACTATTCTCTCAAATAGGACAAACAATTCAACCTAATGAAGTAGATTATACAACTTTAACTCCACCACCTGACACCTTCTCATTAGACTTTGGCAAAAGTAGTTTATTAAATAAAACTTTTAATCAATCACAAAAACACTGAAATTTTAATGAAACAACCAAAGACTTAATTATTCAACCATGATGATCCATCGATACACGAAAAATACAATTAGCTAATAATTAATTATTAATACAAGGATATTATATCTCTCCTGAAAAATGTATTACTATCCTCTTAGACACTGGATCACACCGATCACATATAGATACAACTTTAATTCCATCTAATCTATTAATCCTGTGAACTGAACCATATATTTATAGAGACTATCATGGTATAAACCATTCCTGTCCAACTGAAACAAATATTCTATTTGGTTTTTGGGATATCTTAAATAATCGTATTTATTTTCAACATACCTTTTTAACCGATGACACAGAAAAAGATAGAGTCCTCATCAGGATGTATTGTTTACAATAATATACAATTACCTTTACTGATACCACCATAAAAATTAATTCCACCATCTTTTCCCGTTACTATGGTCCACTTTCATAGTTATATTAAAATTGAAATCTATATTCCCACATATGAACCTATCCCTGTACATGGCCTCTGTGATACCGGCAGTGATATCTGTGTCTGTAAACAATGGCTCTTGCCATCTCATGTACCAATTCACCATACTAATTTATTACTTGACACCTTTAATGGACTTTGTACCATTTCTAATTATTGGGCTCATCAATTTATTTTGCTCTATAATACCCTTATTAAAATACCCAAACTTTGGTGTCTTATTGAAAATGGTCCTGATTTTATACTTGGTAAAAACTTTTCTAAGTCTATGACATCTTTTACCCAATTTCATAATCAGCCTGAAATACAGACCCCCTGTAACCATCTTCTTTCTTGTCCTTTTATTCCTTCTCCACTCACTCACTCTGCCACCTCTCCTCCTACCTTTCACAGCCAGTGTGGTGATCTTGACAAAATTATTCAAACCCATTTATCCAAACCATCTCCTCTTTGCTTTTCTGAGCTTGATAAATTAACATCTATTCACCATTTTTCCAAAACCTTATTTTCCAAAACATTCTCTAAAAATCCTTTACAGTTTTGGCACAAGGATGAACCTGTTGCTCAAATTATTCCCTTAAATCCTGCCTTAATTATTCAGGTTCGACCCATGAAGTATACAAGAGATGATAAAATTGAATTTCAAAATCAACTCACTGAGTTACTACATTTACAACTCATCTCTCACAGCACTAGTCTACTTAGTAGTCCTGCTTTTCTCGTACGTAATCATGCTGAACAAAATCACGGAAAAGCCCATATGGTCATCAATTATAAAAAACTTAATGATAATACTAAATTTGTCAGTTACTTTTTACCCAATAAAGAAGTCTTAATTAACTAAATAAAAAATTCTAAATGGTTTTCGAAGCTTGATTGCAAATCTAATTTTTGGCAAATTAAAATGCACCCTGATAGTATCGATTTAATAGCTTTTAGTACTCCTCAAGGTCATTTTCATTGGAATGTTATTCCCTTCGGACTTAAAAATGTACCACAAGTATTTCAACGAAGAATGGATTATTTATCTACTGAATTTAATACCTTTTTAGTTGTCTACGTGGACGACATTCTTATTTTTAGTCCAACTTTAACTGCTCATATGAAACATCTCACCCTCCTTGCAAATAATGCCTACCAACATGGAATTGCTTTAAGTAAAAGGAAAGCTGTCTTTGTAACTCCTGCCATTAAATTCTTAGGATTAAAAATTGACAACGGAGCAATTGAGTTACAAGACAATATTTTACAAAAAATAGATAAATTCAAAACTATCTCAAATCAGAAAGTGTTACAACGTTTTCTAGGATGCATCAATTATGCTGAAGCTTTCATCAAAAATTTAGCCAGCTTTCAAGCACCTTTACAAAAGAAACTATGAAAGAATACACTCTGGACATGGGATAACTCGGACGAGAATATCCTACAACACATCCAACAACATTGCAAAACTCTTCCAAAACTAACTTTACCAACCAATAAAAAATTAATTATTGAAACTGATAACTCTGACACATGCTGGGGAGCCATTCTAAAAGCCATACGATAAAATACAGAAGTCTTACATCATTACACATCTGGCACTTACACATCCATAGAACAAAATAATCATATATAATTATAATTTACAAGGTGATGATGTTTTTGCATTTATAGAAAACACACTCACAGGAATTTGTAAAAAATGGTTTCTAAGTTTACAACCTGAACAAAAAGCTACTATCCGATCCACATGCGGATCCGACAACTCAGTAAATACTCCCGAAAAAAGGCCAACCATATATGTCGATTATATCAAAAGTGAATTTTTAGGTTATACTATGCGTTATTCGATAGACGAAGAAAAAATAAAGAAATCGTATGAATTACCAAAACAAAAACTTACTTATTTAAGTATTTGTAATATCTACTATTTACAAGAATACAGTTGTGGATATCAAAAACATTATTATAATATTTTAAGTAATGAAAGACTATTATTCCTCAATATGTATTTTTACAAATAACCTGAACCATATAATACTATATGGAGTCAACAATTTATACATACATATCCAAATGACATTACTCTAGGAAGTAGAATACAATATACAGAAGAAAAACTGACCGAAGCTTGTCAACAAATTGACCTACATAAACAAAACAAAAAATATAAGCAATCATTATGTTGTAATAAATCAGATATTGTACATCAATGGGGTTGTACAAATACAAATAAAATAACATCCTGTAAAGGACCTAATTATTACAAAAAGAAAAAATTCTTTAGAAAAACCAATAAGAAGAATTTTAATAATACAAAATATACTTTCAATAAAAGACAATTTCCTAAAAGACAATTTCCTAAACCAAAAATCTGTAAATGCTGGTTATGTTAGGAAGAAGGCCATTATGCGAATGAATGCCCTAAATGACAAAAAATAGCTAATCTTAAGTCAGTCCAAATAATCGAAGAAAATGATTTAGAACCTATATTTGATATATTTGAACTCGATACTGAAGACGAACTCTATGAGTTAACTGATACAGAATAAACTTTTATAAACTCAGCCTGTTATGATGATTCTGATTTAAATGAATATTTATATTCTAATTGATTCATGTCAAATATAGAAATAGTTTCAGAAATAGATATAATTATAGATGACTAGTTAGAATATAATTGGCACTTAACTCTTTCAGAAATCGAATACCAAAAAATCAGAAAAAGAAAATTATCTTTAGGAACCAAAGATTGTTTCGACATGCCAATCTTAACATATTAGAAAAATGTATATTATACAATATGCCAAGGGGAATACCCAATAGAAATAACTGAAGCACAAGGCTATACAAAAATTCCTTTATATAATTTAAACATGAGAAATCAGGATCTACAAAAAATACCACATCCTAAATAATACAGACATGTTTTTTTTTGGAGGAATTCAGATTTTAATAAAAGCAAATTTTAGAAAAGGGATTGATAGCCCTATTACTTTATGGGTCTATGATGAAAGAATTATACACTCAAAAACTGATGCCTTATTAAGAGTTATTCAAGGAAATTTATGCTTTCAATCTTTATTATTTAATCTACATCCTAACTATGCAATCAACATCAATGATAGACATCTTGACCATACTCTCACCTTAAAACATAAGCTTGAACGAATACAACTATGACACGGAAGTGCTATTTATAGTATTACCTATCAAATAGCATACGCATATAGCAATAACCACAACACCGTAATATTTAAACCACAAAATGAACCAATTCATTTAGATCCACTATTCTCTCAAATAGGACAAACAATTCAACCTAATGAAGTAGATTATACAACTTTAACTCCACCACCAGACACCCTCTCATTAGACTTTGGTGAAAGTAGTTTATTAAATAAAACTTTTAATCAATCACAAAAACACTGAAGTTTTAATGAAACAACCAAAGACTTAATTATTCAACCACGACGATCCATCGATACATGAAAAATACAATTCGCTAATAATCAATTAATGATAAGAATGATAGTAAGCTTATCTAAAAGAGAGTAAGGAATATTGTCAGTAAGCTTACTATTGTTCCACTTATTCTACCGGAAAGAGTGCACTTTAATAGTAGAAAGTAAATCATCAATGGATCTATCTCATTATCTTCTTCAAAGAAAGAGGTTCCAGTTAATCCCAAGAAATTAGGATTCCACCTCCCATTTAATGGAACAAAGTCTTTTCAATACAAGAAAATCTCCGACTTTGTAAGGGAAAATGAGAGGGTGCTTACCCTGGCAGTATTTGGCAGTCATGAAATTAGCCCAGAGATTATTTTTTCTCCTAAAATTCCACCAGTGTTTATAGGAGAAAGCAATGATAGCTTCCCTGATTGGCTTACAGTGAGCCCACCTTCAACTAGAGTACCATAACTTTTATACCAAGAGGTCCAATGCATTCTTTTAGTAGAATTATTTGAGCCCCAGAAGAATTTATTAAGGAGGCGCTCAATTCTGTTAATGGTTGAATTAGTCGGCACAATGGTTTGAATAAGATATAAAGGTGTGGAGTTAAGGGTACTTTTAAGTAAAGTAAGTCTACCACCAAATGAGAGTAAATGGAATTCTCTAACAAAAATTTTAGGGAAGATTTTTGGATTAATTCATTAAAAAGATGTGATCTTTTCTGACCTTTAAAAAGCAGAGCACCAAGATATTTAATGGGAGAACAAGGAAAAAGTAAGGTTTAGGGTTCTTTAGGTAGTGTTAGGGTTTAGGTTTAGGGTTTAGGGTTTATGATTTAAGGTTTTGGGTTTAGGGTTTAGGTTTAGGGTTTAGGGCCTAAGGTTTAGGTTTAGAGTTTAAGATCTGGGGAAGGGTTGCAGTGGTAGGGTTTAAGGTTTAGGGTTTAGGATTTAGGGTAGTTGGTAGGGTTTAGAGTGGGTATAGTTTTTAGGGCTTTATGGTTTAAGTTTTGGGTTTAGGTTTAGTTTAAGATTTGGAAAGTTAGTTTAGGATTTAGGTTAGTATAGGGTTTAGTGTTTAGGTTAGTTTATGGTTTAGGGTTTAAGGATTAGGGTTTTAGGGTTTTTAGGATTTTTAGTGTTTAGGGTTTTAGGGTTTTTAGGATTTTTAGTGTTTAGGTTTCAGTTTGGGATTTAGGGCTTAAGGTTTAAGGTTTTTTAAAAGAGAACAAATTCAAATTCAATATTTTGTCTTTTCAATTTCATCAATCCAGTAGCAGACCAAATTTTCTAAGATACAGGCAATGGCATAGATAAAAAATGAGTACGCATAAAGCAAATCAAAAATCTTAGATAACTAGAAGCTCATACCGGGAAAGACATAGTTCCTGGCTGATTGGCCATTCGCCACTCTACTTTCCATCAAAACCATCCTTGCCTCTTGAGTAGTAGGATCGCCATGTATCTCGATTTCCCCTGCACCACCGGCCGTAACCTCCATCCTCCCACCTAACCACCACCTCCATATCCACCTTTAGATCCACCTCCCACCAGGTTGTGGTTTGTGGGTTTGAGGTTGGGGTTAGGGTTTAGGATTTATGGTTTAGGGTGTTGGTGGATTTGTTTGGGTTAGGGATAACATGATTTAGTTTAGGTTTAAGGTTTAGGGTTTTTTACTTAGGTTTAGGCTAGGGTGTGGTTTAGGTTTAATTTTTAGTTTAGGGTAGGTTTAGTTTAGGTTAGTTTGGGGTTATTTAGGGTTTAGGGTGGGTGGGGTTTAGAGTTTAGGGCTGTGATAGCGTTTTTTTAATTTTGTTAATTTTTCTAAATTAAGCAAATGAGTATATTTAAGTTTATTTTATTTATATTTATTGTAGTTTAGTTTATCTTTATTTTATTTAGTTCATTTTATTTTATCAATTTAGTTTATTTAATTTAGGTTTATTTATTTTAGTCATATTTATTTATTTTTTAAGGTTTAGGTTTAGTTTAGTTTATTTTTAGTTTAGTTTCATTTTCTTTTTTATATTTTAATTTTATTTTTAAGTTTAGGTTTAGGTTTTATTTTTTTTTTGGTTTAGGTTTATGTTTTATTTTAGAGTTTAGTTTTGGCTTAAGTAGTGGAGTTCAGAGGGCCTATAGTTTGGGAGTAGGGTATAGGGAGCCCAGGGATTTTAGGGCCCAGGATGAGTGTGGAGGGTGGTTTGTGAGTTTAGTTTAGGGTTTATGGTTTAGAATTATGCCTTAGGGGTTTAGTTTTAATATAATTTAGAGTTTTAGACTAGTTTAGGGCCTATTTAGGATTTAGCTTGGGTTTAGGGTTTTTAGTTAGTTTAGGTTTTATTTTAGGTTTATGGTTTAGAATTTTTAGGTTTTAGGTTTGCTTTAGTTATTAATTTTTTTTAGGGTTTAGGGTTTAGGTTTTAAGTTTAGGGTTTAGGTTTTATTTTAGTGTTTAGGTTTATTATTTTTTATTAGAGAACAACAAACCTTTGATTTAACCAGAAATGCCAAGTTTTCAAGACAAGATGGTATAGATCAAAAATGAGCACGCATAGGGCAAATGAAAAACTCATAGATAACTAGAACTATCTCTAAAGAAAGATATTCCATTTAGTAGCGATCTCGATCTTTTTCCAGTTCCCATCAAAACCACGACCACCTCTTGAGCAGCGGGATCTACCATCATATCCACGATCTATCCTCAGGATCACATCTACCTGAACCTCACTCTCCTACCTCCATATCCATCCACCACCACCATCATATCCACTAACCTCATCTCCCACCACCATGAATCACCTTCACCTTCACACCCACATCTAATCTAGATCGCTAAGATGTTCTTACCAAGGTTCTTCCCATTACTAGTTTAGGTTTAGGTTTATGGGTTTATTTATTTTATTTAGGGCTTTGTTTAGTGGTTTGTGGGGTTTTGGTTTGGTTTAGGGTTTGATTTTAGGGTTTTAGGGTTTTGGTCTTAGGGTTATTCTCAGATTTCGGCATTTATTTAGGTTTTATTAGGGTCCAGATTTTAGAGTTTTAGGCTAGGTTTAAGATTAGGGATTTTGGGTTTGGCTAAGTTTATGGTAGTAGAGGAAGGGTTTATTTATTTATTTTATTTTTTTATTTTTTTAAATTAAGCAAATCAAGTTTATTTTTTAAGTTTATTTTGTATCTAGTTTATTTATTTTAAGGTTCAATTTTATTTTATAATTTAGCTTTATTTAGGTCTATATTTTAGAGATTTTTTATTTAGTCATTTAGGTTTGTTTAAGTTTATTTATAATTTATTTTTTATATTTTTTAGGTTTAGGTTTATTTTTATTTTAAGTTTTATTTTATCTTATTTTTTTATTTTTAGGTTTATAGTTTTTAAATTTTACTTTAAGTTGGTTTTTTTTATTTATTTTATTTATTTTAGGTAGGTTTAGGTTTATTTTATTTATTTAGGTTTATTTATTTAGTTTTGTTTAGTTTAGTTTATTTATTTTATTTATCTTTTAGTTTATTTTATTAATTTTTTAAGTTTATTTTAGTTTTATTTAGGTAGGTGTTTTATTTAGTTTTATTTTATCTTAGGTTTATTTTATTTTTTATTTTATTTAGGCTTTTATTTTGTTTTAGTTTAAGTTTTGATTTTATTTAGTAGTTTTTATTTTTTTATTTATTTTGTTTAGGTTTAGTATGGTTTAGTTTAGGTTTTTTTTTATTTTATATTTTTTATTTTATTTTTTTTTTTTATTTTATTTAGTTTTATTTATTTATTTAGGTTTATTTTTTAGGTTTTTACTAAATTTAGGGTTTAGGGTTTAGGGTTTAGGGTTTTAGGTTTAACATTTTTTATGGTTTAGGATTTTTGGTTTTTTTTAAAAGAAAACAAATTCAATTCAACATTTCTTTTTTTTATCATTAATTATGTAATTAACACCACTTTTATGACATGTTACAAGTTGATAACAGCACGCACAGAGCAAATCAAAAACCCTAAATAACTAGAACTATCTCTATTATACATATTATAAGCAGATCGGATCTGATTCTTCTTACATAGTGCCCATCAGTTATTCTTGATTTGTGTTCAACCATCATATCCTCAATCTCTCCTATACCACAAATGTAATCTTCGTTTCTTCCTAATAACCACAATAAACACCTCCATATCCACTAGAACCTACCCCCACCACCACTATGATAACATCAATTCAACCTGCATCTCCTAAATTGTTGTGATGTTCTATCATCATCATCATTCTTGGGGTTTAGTTTAGTTAGGTTTTAGGTTTAGGCTTTTTAATTTATTTACATTTTAGGGTTTTGGGTTTAAGGTTTAGGGTTTAAATTATTTAGGTATGGTAGTTTAGGTTTAACTAATTTAGGGTTTAGGATTTTATAGATTTGATTAGGTTTAGGGTTTAGGTTTGGTTAGATTTAGGGTTTAGGATTTAAGTTTTAATGTTTAGGTGATATGTGGTTTAGGGTTTTTTTAAGATTTAGGGTGTTTAGATTCTAGGGGTTTATGGTTAGTAAAGTTTAGGTTTATTTATATTTATTTATTTTTTAAGAAACCCCATTAAATGGGTATTTTATTACAAAAAAAAGGGTTACAAGATCCTTAAAGAGGATAAACTGAATCTCAAAGAGCTACAAAATAAGGAGTAAATCCCCATCTAAGTACATCCAAAAGCAAGAAAAACATTAAAGCAATCAAAAAATACAGGCTAACAAATAATAAGATTTAGGCCAATGCTCGATGGTTGTAAGAGCTTGGTAATAGACAAACCGCAAGAGAACAATCACGCAAAGTGACACTAGGGAGATTAGAGCGGGTAAAATAATACAAATAGAGAGATAAATGAAAACAATAAAAAACAAAGGTAATTAAAGTTGATAAAGAAGGCTAAATTCAATCACACCATTAGCAAAATTGAGCCAAACTTCATTAGAAGGGTTACATCACACACCAACCAAAAAGGGATGAAAACATCACAATCATAGCCAAACAAGAGGTAACACCCAGGTTGGATAGTCTTATGAACTTTATTACGTAATCCCAAACACAATCATATCTAAAATAGAGAGGTATGCAAAGAGCTAAATGGTAAGTTGTCTCATTCAAGAAAGATAAATAAATAGTCATCTTGACAAATATATGAGTAGTCATCTTAGGAGCCTATATCCAAGTGAAACCAAAAGAGAAACCACCAAAAAAAAAAATAAATAGAGGAGATCTTGAATCATGATGTCAAATCTTATATGAGACCTTCCATCAAGATATAAATTGAAACTTCGTGAAACAACCCCCATGTCCATAAAGTTTGGAGAAATGTAAAGAAGACATAGCTCAACAAAAAAGTAATAACCAACCAAAACTAACAACAAGTGCATTTAGAGCATAAATAAGATAAACAAGTCAAAATGTAAAATATAACAATTTAGAGAACTGAGAACAACAAAGAAAAGAATAACAATGATAGTCCTCAAAAAATCACAAACCAAATGGCCAGATAAGAATAGACAACAACAAATGTAGATGCCAAAAGATAGAATAAAGCCACTGCAAAATACAATATAGAATTTGCAACAAAAATCAAATAAAGTAAATAAAGGAAAAGAAGAATAAAAGACCCATAAAAAAAAAGAAAGACAACAGAATAACAAAATTCAATAAAATCCAGATACCATAAAAAACAGATAATACCCTTAGATAGGGCATGAGAGAAACAATATAAAGAAATTCATAAAACAAAAGACCAAAATTCAAAGCAAACAATAATGCAAGGTAAACAACCCTGCCAATCACAAAACGGAAACAAATAAGACAATGGCCAAAGACCCCCAAAATTATATATAAGTAAATGGAAGGATAGATAATGAATAGCAACCCCAAGCAAATTACATTCGAGAAATCGACAAGAATGTGGTGCTTAATCACCATAATCAAGGATAGTGATAATAACCAATAGGATTGCCAATAATCCCATTATGCTTATAAGATAAACCATTGATGCCCTTCCAGCATAACAAAAAAAAGGATATTTAAAAAAGGCATGTTCACAACAATATCCCTATTCAGCCCACAATCCTTGGAGAAATACCCCACAGGCTTGCCAAAATAATAGTCATTGAGAGTATACCAACCATAGTTTATGATCAAGTAGAACAGTTGATAAGGCATAGTGATCTGCACAATACTAACAGCACTAAAAGGGATATTATAGCAGGTTAAGACAGTAGCCCAAAAATAGCTAATCAGATAAACCAAATCCACAAACATCCAAAGTCTTAAAGCAACAATAACACTATAGTACCACACCAATGTAAATGGCACTCCAATCCAAGAAGGTAACAAAGACACCCAATAGATGCAGATTACAATATAAACAAAGACTATAGATATGATTCACGACCACCCAAATGAGCAAGACCCAAAAAAAATAATCTCCGAGAGTAACTTAGAGCAACTATTGCAACATAAGACCATTAAGTGTAAGAAGGTCGCAGTAACAGAAAGCTCAAAGAACATCGATAGTGAGGAAGAAAGGAAGAAAGCACCCACAAAGAAGATCCCACCAAAGAAACCTTTCAAACAAGAAATGGCATGATGAATGGGGTCCAGTTCCAGTAAAACAACATCGAGGATGAAAAGTATCGAAAAAAAAACCAAATGTCCTCTTCATGCACAAAATGAAGTAAAATATAACTCCAGTAAAAAGAAAAATGTCAAGGAGAGTTAGAACACAAGGAACGTAAAACCAAAAGAGAAACTAAGAGGAGAGTTAGATTTTGAGGTAAGGAAGCAATTGTCCAAGTTAACTAGACCACGTGTATTTGGGTAATGTAAATTGATTAAAGAGGATGATACTGTCTAATCTCACACCCAGATTTGCAAGGTAATCATGCATTACCTTCACAAATATGATGGTAAAATTCAAATTGAGAGAGAAGAGCCCTAGTTTGCTTGAGGAGGTAGTACAAAAAGCTTGCTATTCTGGTAGAAGTCAAAAGGTCAATTAGTAGAAGAGTCCACCTCTATCCAAATATTGAGCCATTTTGTAGACAAATTTCTAGAGCTTTGTGGACACCATAAGCTCAAGATATAACAAGGTCTGGAAATAAGGGGATAAGCAAATGCACATAGAACAATACCCTTAGAATCCCAAAAAATGCCTCCACAACCGAGCCATTATGAGACAGAGCCATCATATTAATTTTAATATGATCAAGAGGTTTTTCCAAAACCATTCTATAAGGGTGGGTTGAGGCCGCTTTATTAGCGGCATTTATGCCTTTAAAATGCTTGTGATGGATTAAATTGGCTTTAAATAAGTCACAATTTTATTTTAGTTCTAATAATCCTCATGTGATTCATAAATCCCACGATGTTTACCTTTCATTTCGGTCCATCCATATGAACCAAATAAGAGTAATACGATTTTAATATGACCTTTAATTGCATTGTCAAAGTAAACTTCAAGAAGTTGATATAAAGTAAAAGAATAATTAAAATTGATAGTGTTGAATAGATTGTCATACCAAATCCAAATTTTAGAGGCAATAGTCCCATTAAAAACATGGTTAACATTCTCAATATGGGAACAACATTGACATTTAGAGGGTAAATAAAACCCTTTACCCCACAACAAAGAGTCAACAGAATAAAGTTTTTAGGATACGCCAAGTAAGAGAGTAAGAAGAGGGATATTGCTATTCCAAATTTTGGAGAACACAATAGAAGAATCTCGATTGTCTTGTGAATCCACACATTTTAAGGTTGAAATCTTATGAGATAACTTAAAGATAATCTGATCATGATTGTTGGGAGTGATAGGAATACTAGTAATCATATTTAAGAAAGTGGAAAGATTAGAATCGAATCTTACTAGTGTTCCACATGTGGTTTTGCCGAATGAATTAACTCTAATAGAGGTGGAGTGAGTGTAGAGTAAGTCATCAATGGAGCCAAACCACTCCATTGTCTTGCCAAAAAAAAAAATTTATGTTTATGCCCCAAAAAATTAAGGATTCTGATCCCATTTGATAACAAAGTCTTCTCCACATAGGAGAATCATTTAAAGGACAAATGAGAGGATGTTTACCTGCAATATTTAGAAGTCATGAAATTCCCAAAGACTATTTTTGCTCCTAAAGTTCCACCAAAGTTTGTAGGAGAAGGCATGGATAACTTCTTTGATGGATTTACATCCTGCACCTCCCTCTTAAGAGTACCACAACTATTAGGATGACTAGTGCATTCTTTTAGAGGATGTATTGGTTCAGAAGAATTTGTTTAAGAGATGCTCAATTGCTATGGTGAGTGGTAGGCACAATGGTTTGAAGAAGGTATATGGGCATGGAATTTAGAGTGCTCTTGATCAAGGTAAGCCTACCACCAAAAGAGAGTAAATGAAATTCCCAAACTGAAATTTTGTTAGAATTTTTTTGAATTAGATCATCTAAAATGTGTGATCTTTTTTGGCCTTTGAAAAGTGGAGCTCCAAGGTAATTAAGAGGGAGTTGATTTTGCTTAAAATTAGTAATTCTGGATATTTGGTTAAGTCTATTAGGAGGAATCTTAGTTGAAGGAATAAAATAGCATTTTCCTTCATTAAAAAAAAGACCACTAACTTTACCAAAATCATTCAAGGTTCTTGATGGTTTTAACATGTTGAATGGAACCGTTGTTGAAGATAATGAAATCAGCTAAGATGAGAAATAGGGAAACCTCCATGAGTTTTAAAAGACATATTAGGCTTATTAGTGAAAAGATCATTGGCTCCTTGAGTGTATTCAATAGCGATGATAAAAGGGAAGGTGATAGTGGGTCACCTTGCCTCAAACCATGGCTAGAAGGAAAGAAACCTATGGACTCACCATTCATGATAATCAAAAACCGCATATCTGTGATACATCTTTTATAATCTGGATAAAACTATCGAAAAAAAAACCAAACAAATTCAGGATTTGAAAGAGAAAGTCCCATGAGAGATTTTCAAAGGCTTTAGCGATGTCCAGTTTGAATAAGATGTTGCCTCCTTTAGAATTGATATCAATGTCATGAACCATTTCTTAAGCGAGAAGAATATTATCCAATATTGTTCTGTGTTTAACAAAACCAGTTTGATTAGGGGAGATGATTTTAGGAAGCAAAAGCCTATTATTTATTAATTTAGTAATGAGTTTTGAAAAAGGTGCAAAGACTAATCGGTCTAAAATCGCCCAAGATTCGTGTGGATTGTTAGTTTTGGGAATAAGGACAATAGAAGTGCTTGAAAAGTATTTGGGAATGGGATTGCCATCAAAGAAATCAATAACAAAGATTAACTAAATCAATTTTAATAAATGGCCATGAAAAGAAGTGATATATCAAGGCCAAGAATGAGTCAATGTTCATGTTCTTAAGAGTATTACTAATCTCCTCTTTGAAGGACACATAGTGAGTAAATGATTGTCCTCACTTAATCATAGGAATAAGATGGGTGTTTGATAAAGTATCTAAAGAACGAATTTAATAAAGTTTGGAAATGATGAATGAAAGAATCCTTAATATCATTGTTATCCATCCATTCACCATTAGAGTTCTTAATTTTCTTAATCGAGTTTAAGGCTTTCCGCTTTTATTACAAATGGCATGAAAGTACCGGTGTTTACCTCAAATATGTTTGCTTGTGGCTTTTTCCAATAGGTTTCTTCCATGTTTTGATAATTAAGCAAGTTATTCTTGGCAATGTTCAAGTCCTCAAGTTTACTAGATCGCAGACAAAGATCTTCAAGAGAACAAACCTCTTGTTCCATAGCTTTAAGATTTGTGAAAAGATTTTTAAAATGTGTTTGTTCCACCAATTAAGATTTTGTTTAAGTCTTTGAGCTTAAGCCAAGACGAGTCATACCTTTAATAGAATTATCCAGAAAATAGGGCCATCCAATTAGTGAGAGCATTGGTGAAGTCACTATGTTGGGTCCACATGTTTTGAAATCAAAGGAGGGGAGTAGATGGGTTTGGGGATTATTGGAAATCAAGAGAGCATGGTCGACAAAGTTCGCTCAAATGCTCAACAATGGTAAGACCATTGATTGATCCAAAGAGAATTAAAGAGGGCCCTATCAAGACACCAAAGCCAGAGTTGTACCACGTGAAGTTAGACCCGGAAACCAATGTCATCGTTGCAATCAATCATATTTGGAGTCCTCCATGGAATGAAGGTTAGAGAACATCCTCCCCTTCTTTCAAAACTATCTATGATAGTATTGAAATCACCTCCAACCAACCGTGGAAGGTTAGCCGGAGGAAGGTGCTAAGTGATTCCAAAGGATGTTCCTACCACTCTATTACAAGAGGCATAGATAAAAGAGCCAAAAGCCGATAAGTCACCTAAGGAGATTTTGACATTAACCAATTGGTCAAGATTATCAATGATGGAAATGGTGATGGAGTTGTGCCAAAAGCACCAAATTTTATTATTAAGATTGAAGAAGAAATTATGAAAGCCAAGGGATCTAGCGACAAAAGCAATCTTAGAAGAATTAATGAAAGGTTCAATAAGAGCAAGTAACTTGATATTATGAACACACAAGACTCCTAACACGATTATGGAAAGAGACCCACAACCCTGGATATTCCAAATAAGAAAATTAATCATAAGGGGACAACCAAAAGGGAAAAAAAAAAGAAAGAGAGGAGAAATGATGGGTGGGGTGGAAGAAGTGATTCTAGAGAGGTTATTATTAGAAAATTTTTCTTTGAAGGCTTTTTTGTTTTAACAATTTGAAAGGGTCTCTAATCCAAATTATCTCCATCGAGATTGATTTATGGGTTCCTAATAGTAGAAGAATCTATCAATGATTTAGAAGAGGGATTTCACCCTTCCTGATCGGATAGAGTATGAGAAATTGGGATCAATTGGATATCACTCAAGGGAAATAGATGTGGAAGTTGTGGCACCATTTGTAATACAAATATCTTTCTCAATATGTTCAAAACATAGGTCATTATTGATTTGGTCTATTATATGATTCCCATTCAAATTGTTTAATTGGGTGTCCAATATGAGGCTACCATTCAGATGATTTAAAGAGCTATCATGGGAAATTGGATTATTACAAGCAGGGTGAAGTTAGGTAAATTTCCATTGGTAACATCACACCCCTCATTGGTTGTTTTAGTACCAAGGTGAGATTGTTTGCCACTAGATAGATCAGTAGGAGGTGTAGGTAGGAGAGGTTCTTTTTGAGTATCTTTAGGCAAGTATGCTAGAGTATTTGTTTTTTGAGTTCCATTAATGGTAGTCATATTCTGTGGTAAAGTTTTCCTGAGATTAGGATGAAGCACAAAGCAATCTGAGTGGTCGTGTTCGTGAATCTTGCAGTGAGTGCAAAAGGGAAAATTTTGAATTCAACTTTTGACTATATCCAAATTTTTCGAGCCAATCCAAATATATTTTTGTGATGTCTATCTCAACGAGAATATTTAACGATAGATGGCCTAGATCTATTCGCTGTTTGGTCTATTTGGAGAGGTCTACCAAAAAGGCCGCCAACAGCAAACAAAACTTGATGAGTGACATAATGTATTCCCATGTTAGGAAAAGCAAGCCAAAGAGGGACAATGGGAGATTCTTCTTTGACATCAAATAGAGGCGACCATTTCGGTAGCCGCATTTGATAATTATGCACAAAATAAGAATGACGAGCGAAAACCCGTGAGTAATCTATATCATTAGAAAGTTGGATAAGAATGTGACGGGGATCGATCAGCCCGATAGAGAAAGAACCCATTAATTTTAAACTATGAAATAAAGTGCGAATGTTATCAAGAGTTGGACATCTAAGGGAGAATTTACCCACCAAAGCGAACTCGAAGGGCTTAGCAAGTTTCTTAACATCCCGACGAACACATTACTCAATAAATGATAAGAAGTTGAAATGGGATTAACTGAAGCATTCGAGCTAGGGATCTTACCAAATAAAGCATCTTTGAATGATTTAATAGCAGTTACATTAACAGTAATCAATCCAAAACCTATAGAGTTAGAGAGTCGTCTCAAGAGAGTACACCACAGAGACCGAGCCTCGCCATTGCTCTAATCCAAGGACACACACGGAGGATAATGCCCAGAGAGAAGCAGAAGCCACCAAATACAGAACAGCCAATCCACAGGGAGAAAAGTCACCAAAATCGCCATAGAGGGAGCACTGCCTTGGGGATTCAAGCTTTCCTATTATATGATTTTAATTAATTTGATTGGGGGTTTATAGTTTATGGTTTTTTAGGGTTTAGGGTTTAGGGTTTAAGGTTTTAGAGTTTAGGGCTTAAGGTTTAGGATTTCTTGGGGTTTTGGTTTATGGTTAGGGTTTAGGGTTTAGGGTTTAGCAATGTAGGTTTAGGGTTTAGGAATTAGAGTTTAGGGTTTAGGGTTTAGGATTTAGGGTTTTTTAGGTAGAATTAAGGGTTTAGGGTTTTTTTATTTAAAAAAATTAATAAAATAATATGTTTATGTTTATTTAGATTATTTTTATTTATTTTAGTTTATTTTTATTTTTATTTTTTTAGGATTATTTTTATTTTTATTTAGTTTAGTGTATTTATATTACATTTATTTATTTTAGTTTAAGTTATCTTTATTTTAGTTTATTTTTTTTTAGGTTTAGGTTTTATTTTATTTTATTTTATTTTATTTTGGTTTTTATTTTATTTTTATTTTCAGGTTTAGGTTTTATGTTATTTTTTTAGGTTTTTTTTAGGTTTTATTTCTTAGTTTAGGCTTATGTTTATTTTTAGTTTATTTTATTTTATTTAGTTTAAGTTTAGGTTTAGGTTTAGTTTATTTTAGGTTTAGGTTTAGGTTTTGATTTTATTTATTTTTGTTTAGCTTATTTTAGTTTAAATTTAGTTTTATTTTATTTTGTTTATTTTATTTTTATTTTAGGTTTAAGTTTTTTTTAGTTTAGGGTTTAGTGTGATTATTTATTTATTTTTTGTTTTTATTTTTAGGTTTATTTCTTAAGTTTAGGTTTTTATTTAGTTTTTCCTTTTATTTTATCATAGGTTTATTCTATTATCATTTTAGGTTTTTTTTTGTATTTTATATAAGTTTTTTGCTTTTACGTTTATTTTATTTTATTTTTGTTTAGTTTAGGTTTTTACTTATTTTATTTTAGTTTATTTTTTATTTTCTATATTTTATATTTTTAGGTTTAGGTTTAGGTTTTAATTTAGGTTTTTATTTTATATTATTTTATTTTTATTTAGGTTTAGGTTTTAGGGTTTGGGTCAGTTTATATTTAGGGTTTAGGGTTAAGGGTAGTAGGTGTTTAGGGTTTAGGATCTTTAGGGTTTAGGGTTTAGGTAGAGGTTTAGGGTTTAATTTGGTTTAGTTTAGGGTTTAGGTTTTGGTTTTTCAAACAAAAGTTTAGAGTTTAAGGTTTAGGTGGTTTTTTTAGCTTTTAGGTTTAGGAGTTTAGGGTTTAGGTTGTATTTTAGGGTTTAGCATTTAGGTCTTAGGGTTTTTTAATTTTAATTATTTTATTATTATTGTTTAAAATTAAGTAAAATGGTAAGTATTTCAGTTTATTTTTTTTTATTTATTTTAGTTTATTTTATTTCTTTTTTATTTAGGTTTATTTTATTTTATTTTTATTTAGTTTAGATTATTTTTTAGTTTAGGTTTTATTTTAATTTATTTTTAGTTTTAGGTTTATTTTTTAGTTTAGTTTTATTTTTATTTTATTTATTATTTTTAGGTTTAGGTTTTTGATTAAGTTTAAGATTTAGGTTTTAGATTTCATTTATTTTTAGGTTTTATTTTTATGTTTATTTTTAGGTTTAGGGTTATATTTAGTTTTTATTTTATTTTTATTTTAGGTTTATTTTTTATTTTATATAAGTTTTTTATTTTTTTTTTAGATTAAGTTTTATTTAGTTTATTTTTTTATTTTCTTTTATGTTTAGGTTTAGGTTTAGGTGTAGGTTTTAATTTATGTTTTTATTTTATTTTGGTTTGGTTTAGGTTTTTTTATTTATTTTATTTTTAGGTTTTATTTTGTTTAGGTTTAGGTTTTTAGGTTTTTAGGGTTTAGGGTTTAGGGTTTCGGGTTTAGGTTTAGGGTTTAGGGTTTAGGGTTTAAGGTTTAGGGTTTACCATGTTAGGGTTTATTGTTTGGGGTTTAGGGTTTAGGGTTTAAAATTTAGGGTTTAGGGTTTAGGGTTTAAGTTGTAGGTTTAGGGTTCATGTTTTAGTTTAGGGATTAGGGTTTTTGATTTTTTTTTTTTAACTTAGAAGAAATTCAGATTCAACATTTCTTCTTTTTGAATATATCAACCAAGTAATACACCAAGTCTTCTTAGACACGAGCGATGACATAGATAGAAAATGACCACGCATAAAGCTAATTAAAAACCCAAGATAACTAAAACTGTCTCTACTGTAAAGACAATTTCATAAGCATCAGATCAAATCGGCCATTTTTCAATTTCTCCAGTTCCCATCAAAACCACCCCAGACTCTCGAGTAGCAGGATCCACCATCATATCCCCAATCTCTCCCTCCGCCACCACCATGGTAGTATCCTTCGTTGCTCCTTCCACCTCCATAACCACCACTTCTCTAACCACCACCTCCAGATCCCCCACAACCACTATGATAACTGCCGCCTCCACCTTCATTTCCATTGCCAGATCTAGACTAAGCCTGGTTGGCGATGATGTTTCTACCATGAAGGTTCTGCCCATTCTTATGGTTTATTTTTTAAAAAAATCAAAGGTGGGTGAATTTTATGGCCAAAAAGAAAGAGATAAAAGGTCCTTAAAGGGGATAAATCTCTAAACTATTACACAGAGAGCTTTAATTAGCCTATAGAGGTAAATCCCCTACCTATTATAAAAGACCAAAGCAAAAGAATGAAAAGAAAAAACTAAGAAAGAAATAGGACAAAATTTCCAAGAAGGGTTGCCAAAGCCACCTATATCCCAAAATGTTTTGTGGGATGCACAAACCACCTACAACCTCAAAACCTGCTACAAACCTGAACTTAAGATATAGATAAGCATCCAGAAATAAGGACAAGCTAAGTACACAAAAGAAACAAAATGATAAAAATCTTAGATAAGGCTTAGGCCGATTCATCTTACAATAGGATATGTGAACATCTTAAGAAGGGTTACAATCATATATGGTTCTACCAAAAAGAATAATAGGGAAAATATCCCAGTCATCATAGCCAACTTACTTTGATTAAACAAAATAGCCAATAGCCAAGAGTTAGCCAAATTCTAGTATCTATCATCAAGATTAAATAGGAAACTAACTAGCAAAACGTCCAGCCAAACCAGTGTAAAGCAACCAACCAAACAAGACAACAACCAAGAATTACCACCATCAAAGTCACCCAAAACAAACAAAGACCAAAGGTAAAAAACCAAAAATTTTGTAGATCCACCAATAAACAACACAGTTGCAGCTAGCCATCAAAGCCACCCAGCCAATGAAAGCAGCAGGAATCAGCAAAAATATAAATAGAGCCAAGAACAGCCATAACCACATACAGGTTCATCCCACAATAGAAATGACAAAGCCATAATAGTAAACACCACAAAAAACTTCAAAACCCATGCTCAACCAATTATCATAATTCCAGATATCCAAAATTGAAAGCAAATGGCTGGAAAATACCCAGCCATCAAGCAACCACCAGCCAATAAACCCTTACATTGATAAAAAGAGTCTAGGAAAAATAGTAAATAAGCAAGCTCCGAAGCTTGCCAATCCCTAGGCCATCCTAAAACCAACATAGTAGAAGACCAATAAAAGGGGAGAGCCACCAAAACTAGAGGGCAACCAAAGCTCAATAGTACCAACAAAAAAAATCCCAACCTCCATCTGAAGGTGATACCATTCTTAGGGTTTAAGTTTAGGTTTATTAGGTTTTAGGTTATTTATTTTTTTACCTACCAGGGTTTAGGTTAAGGGTTTGGGATTTAGGCTTTAAAGATTAGGTTATAGAGTTTGAGGTTTATGATTTGGGTTTTGGGTTTATGCTTTTTGGGGTTTAGGGTTTAGGGTTTAGGGTTTTATGGTTTATTTGGGGTTTAGGTTGTGTTATTTTAGGGTTTTTTTTGGATTTTGGGTTTATGGTTTTTTTTTTAAATTAAGTAAGTTTTATTTATTTAGTTTATTTTTTATTTAGTTTATTTTATATATTTTATTTATGTTTATTTATATTTATATTTATTTTATTTATTTAGTTTTATTTATTTTAGTTTAGGTTTTATTTTAGTTTTAGGTTTAGTCTAGGATCTTTATTTTAGTTGAGTTTTATTTTCTTTATTTTTTTAGGTTTTTTTTATTTTATATTGGTTTTTAGGTTTTATTTTAGTATTTTTAGTTTTAGGTTTATTTTGTTTAGGTTTAGTTTATTTAGTTTATATTTTATTTTATTTAGTTTAGGTTTAGTTTAGGTTTTATTTATTTTATTTTTATTTTTGGTTTAGGTTTTTTTTAGTTTAGGGTTTAGGTTTTATTTTGAGGTTTATTTTTTTACATTTAGGTGTTTATTTTATTTTATTTTAAGTTTATTTTATTTTTATTTTATTTTTAGTTTTTATTTTATTTTGGTTTTTTATTCTTAAGTTTATTTTATATTTTAGTTTACTTTATGAATTTATTTAATTTATTTTAGTTTATTATCATTAATTTATTTTATTTTATTTTTAGGTTTAAGTTTATGTTCTAGTTTAGGTTTTTATTTTATTTTATTTTATTTAGGTTTAGGTTTTTAGGTTTTTAGGGTTTAGGGTTTAGGGTTTAGGTTTAGGTTTAGGGTTTGGGGTAGGGTTTAGGGTTTTTTAGGTGGTTTAGGGATTAGGTTGTGCTCAGGCTTGGCTAGTTTAGGTTTAGGATTTATGGTTTATGGGATTAGGGTTTACAGTTTATGGTTTAGGGTTTAGGGTTTTTATTTTTTTTTTAATAAAGAACAAATTTAGATTCAACATTTCTTCTTTTTGATTTCATCAACCAAGTAACACATGAAGTTTTTTAAGACATTTATGACATAGATAAGAAATGAGAACGATAGAAAATTAAAACCCTAGATAACTAGAAGCCTCTATTATAAAGGCACAGTTAAGCAGATCGGTTCGATGATTCTTCGAGCCCCATCCATCCTCAAGTGGGGATCCACTATCATATCCTCGATCTCTCCCTCCGCCACCACCACCGTTCTTCAGTTTCTTCTTTTAGTTTATTTAGTTTATGTTTCATTTATTTTAGTATATTTTATTTTTTTATTTTTATGTAGGTTTATTTTTTATTCTTATTCAATTTAGTTTATTTATTTTAGTTTAGGTTTATTATTGTTATTTTCTTCTTAGGTTTAAGTTTAGGTTTAGGTTTATTTTTTAGTTTAGTTTTATTTTTAATTTTTTTTTAGGTTTCCATTTTATCTTTTATTTTAGGTTTAGGTTTAGGTTTTATTTTATTTTTTAGGTTTAGGTTTGTTTTAGGTTTTATTTTAGGTTTATTTTTAGGTTTTATTTTTAGTTTTTAGGTTCACTTTTAGTTTATTTTTACTTTACTTTGGTTTAGGTTTAGTTTATTTTAGTTTAGGTTTAGAATTTATTTATTAAATTTTTTATTTTTTTTAGATTAAGGTTTAGGTTTTATTTTATTTTATTTTTTGGTTTTAGTTTTTATTTTATTTTATTTTGTTTTATTTTTTTTATTTTAGGTTTAGTTTTATTATTTAGGTTTTTATTTTAGTTTAGTTTAGGTTTTATTTTATTTTATTTTAGTTTTTTTTTTTAAATTTTTATTTTAAATTTATGTTTTATCTTTATTTTTGATCTTTATCTGGTTTAGGTTTTAATATTTTAAGTTTATTTAGATTTTTTAGTTTAGGTTTTGGCCCAGGAGTTTAGGGAGGGTCAGTATTTTGGCTTAGGGTTTTAGGGTTTGGTTTAAGGTGTAGCTTTAGTGTTTTAGCCTGGTTTAGCTTTGGCTAGTGGCCTGGTGTGGTCAGGGCATCTTAATATATTTAAGGTTAGTAGTAGGCCTAGGGCCCAGGTGTAGTCTTCAGGGTGGTTTTAAGGCTCATGATTTAGGGTTTTAAGATTTAGGAGAGTTTAGGCCTGTGGATTTATGGTTTTGAAAATAGCAAAACGACAATAGGTTTAATTAGTTTAAATTTTAATAGGTTTATTTATTTTAGTTTACATTTTAATTTAGGTTTTTAGGTGGTTTGGGTAGGTTTAGTTTATTTTTATCTTATTTTATTTTATTTATTTAGCTTGGTTTTTTATTTATTTATCATGTTATTTATTTTAGCTCAGTTTAGGTTGTGGCTCAGGGATTTGGGTAGGGTTTATGGTAGGGGCCCAGTGGTCCAGCTTTAGGGTTTAGGGCCTAGAGCCCAGGGTTTTAGGTAAGGTTTGAGTTTGGGTTTAGGTTTTTTTGGGGTTTAGGTTAGGGTTTAATTTACATGGTAGGGTTTATGGTTTAGTGTCATAATGGTCAGGATTTATGATTTATTTTAGGGTTTAGGGTTTAGGGTTGTAGGTTTAGGGATAGTTTTAGGTTTCCAAGTTTAGGGATAGGGTTTTTTTTATTATTTTTATTATTTTTATTTCTTTAAATTAAGAAAACTTGTAGGTTTAGGCTTATTTAGTTAATTTTTTTTATTTATGATATTTTTAATTTTTATTTATATTTATATTTATTTTATTTTATTCTGGATTATTTAAATTAGGTTTATTTATTTTATTTTAGGTTTTTTATTTTAGTTTATTTTAGGCAGAGTTAAGTTTATGTTTATTTTACATTAGTTTTATTATTTATTTTAGGTAAGTTTTATTTTATTTTAGTTTAGATTTAGGATTTTATTTTAATTTTTTTTTTTGTTTAGTTTTTTATATCCAGGTTTATTTTAGGTTTTATTTTTTGTTTAGGTTTATTTTGGTTTATTTTATTTTATGCTTTAGGTTTATGTTTATTTTATTTTAGGTTTACATATTTTAGTTTAGTTTGTTTTAGTTTAGGTTTAGGTTTATTTTATTTCTATTTTTGGTTTAAGTATTTTTTTTTAGTTTAGGGTTTAGGTTTTCTTTTTTATTTTTCTAGGTATTATTTTTTAGGTTTTGGTTTTATTTTGTTTTTATTTTATTTTATTTTAGGTTTATTTCATTTTATTTTAGGGTTCCTAATTTATTTAGGTTTTTATTTTCTTTAGTTTTTTATTTATTTTATTTTAGTTTAGTTCTTATTTTTTATTTTATTTTATTTTTGGGTTTTGGTTTAGGTTAAGGTTGTAGTTTATGTTTTTATTTTATTTTATTTTTTTATTTTACTTAGGTTTTAGGTTTATTTTTTTTTTATTTTTTTATTTATATTAGGGTTTAGCTTTAGTTTATTTTAGCTTTAGTTTATTTTTATTTATTTTAGTATATTATATTTTAATTTAGGTTTATATTTATTTTATTTTATTTATATTTTTTATTTTAGGTTTAGATTTTTTTCAGTTTAGGGTTTAGATTTTATTTCTTATTTATATTTTGGTTTTATTTTTAGGATTTAGGTTTTATTCTTCTATTTCTCTAGTTCCCATCTGAACCACCCTGACCTCTCGAGTAGGGGGATCCACCATTATATCCCCGATCTCTCCCTCCGCCACCACCATGGATGTAACCTCCCCGCTTCCATAACCACCACTGGTCCACCACCACCTCCATATCCACCAAGACCTCTAGATCCCCCCACCACCATTATATCCACCGCCTCTACCTTCCCTCCACTGATCCTGACTGAGTTGATGGTGTTTTACACAAGGTGCCCATTCTAGGTTTTAGGATTAAGTTTAGGTTTATTAGGTTTTGGGGTTTAAGATTATTTTTTTTTAAATTATTTAGTTAGTTTAGGGTTTAGGTTTTAGATTTAGGTTTAGGGTTTAGGGTTTGAGGATTTTTTTTTTTAAATTAAGAAAACTAGTAGGTTTAGGTTTATTTAGTTTATTTTTATTTATTTTAGTTTATTTAATTTTTTATTTTTATTTAGGTTTAATTTTTATTTTTTTAGGTTTTTTATTTTTATGTTTATTTTATTTTATTTAGTTTATTTTAAGTTTTTATTCAATTTAATTTAGTTTAGTTTTATTTTTTATTTTATATTATTTATTCTATTTTAGGTTTTTATTCAATTTATTTTAGTTTAGTTTTTATTTATTATATTATTTTATTTTAATTAAGTAGGCTTTAGTTTTATGTTTATTTTATGTATTTCAACATTTTTAGGTTTTTTTTTATTTATTTTTTTTAGGTCTTATTTAGGTTTAGGTTTTAAGTTTTTGTGGTTAGGCTCAGGGTTTGTGGCTAGGGTCAGGCCTGGGTAGGGGCTCACCATTTAGTTGCAGTTGTGGTTTGCTGGTTTAAGATTTAGGGTTTAGTGTTGGGTCCAGGGCCTGGTGGTTAGGATTTAGGTTTTGGTTAGTGGTTTGGGAGTTGGGTTTTGGGGGGTTATTTATTTATGATTTATTTATTTATTTTATTTAGTTTTATGGTAGGGTCAGCTTTAGAGAGGGGTTTTAACATCAGGTTTAGGGTTTAGGTTAGGGATTGGGTTTGGATTTAGTTTAAGGTTTAGGATTTAGTAGTTTCAATTAAAATAACTTTTTTATTTAGTTTCTTTAGTTTATTTTTCATTAATTTTATTAATTTTATTTTATTTATATTTAAGTTTATTTTTTTTATTTTATTTAGTTTATTTATTTTAGATTTATTTATTTAGTTTTTTTTATTTTTTAGTTTATTTTTTTTAAGTTAAAGTTTAGGTTTATGTTTATTTATTAGTTTAGTTTTTATTTTTTTTTTTAGGTTTAGGCTTCATTTTATTTCTAGGTTTAGTTTAGCTTTTATTATATATTTTAGCCCAGGTTTTAGGTCTTTATTTTAGGTTTATTTTGTTATTTTAGTTTAAGTTTAGTTTATTATTACTTTTTATTTTATTTTGTTGGTAGTTTCATTTATTTTAGGTTTAGTTTATATTTATTTTATTTAGTTTAATTTAGTTTAGGTTTATTTATTTTATTTTATTTATTTTAGTAGGTTTCATAGTTTTATTTTATTTTATTATTTTATTTTTTTATTTTACATTTAGTTTTATTTTATTTAGGTTTATTTATTTTACTTAGTTATGGTTTATATTTATTTTATTTTAGTTTAGTTTTTATATTATTTTATTTTAGGGTAAAGTTTTATTTTATTTTTATTTTATTTTATTTACGCCAGTTTATTTATTTGTTGTTTTCGTTTATTTAGATTTAGTTGGTTTTTTGTGTTGTGGTAGGGTTTAAGGTAGGGTAGAGTTTATGGTTATAGTTTGAGGGTTTTAGGGATGTTTAGGTTTAGGATTTAGGGCATGTTTTGGAGGTTAGTTTTGTGGTGGGTTAGGGCTTTTTTATTTATTTTTTTATTATTTTCTAAAATAAGTAACCTGGTTTTAGGTTTATTTCATTTCTTTTTATTTATTTTAGTTTAATTCATTTTATTTTTATTTTATTTTATTTTATTTTCATTTTTATTTAGTTGTTATTTATTTTATTTTAGTTTAGTTTAGGTTTATTTTATTTTTCATTTATTTTAGTTTTATTTTATTTCAATTTTAATTTATTTTTTTATTTTTTTTTTCTTAATTTTTTTTAATTTTATTATTTTTTATATGTTCGTTTAGTTTTATGTTTTATATTATTTTTTTATTTTATTTTGGTTGAGGTTTTATTTATTTATTTTATGTTTAGGTTTTATTTAGTTTAGGTTTTAGTTTTAGCTTGAGGGTTTAGGGTTTAGGGTTTGTTTAGGTTTATTTTCAATTTATTTAGTTCCTTTAGGTTTAGTTTAGGGTTTAGGATCAGGGTTTATATTAGGGGCTGTGGATGCTTTAGGTTTAGGGTTTGCCAATTTAGGGTTTTTATGGTTTAGGTCTAGGGTTCTAAGTTTAAAGCCCAGGTGTGGAAGGGCCTAGATGGAATGTTTTAAACTGAGCAAACCCGAAGGTTTATGTATTTAAATTTTGCACATAACAAAGTTTATTTTAGGTTTAGGTCCAGGGATGTAGGGTTGTGATTTAGGTTTTAGTGTTGAGTCTAGGTTAGGGCTCAGTGGCCTAGCTCAGTGGTAGGTTGTGGCCTGGGGTGGGTCATGTTTCAGGTCATAAGTTAATAGCTCAGGGCTTTCATTTAGGGGCTCAGGTCTGTTAGGGTCAGATTTTTAATCTTTAAATTAAGCAAGTAGTTTAAGTATTTAGCATATACTATATATTTTATTTGGTTCATTTATTTTATTTTATTTAGTTTTATTTATTTTATATTTATTTTAGTTCTTTATTTTATTTATTTATTTTAGTTTAAGTTTTTTATTTTAGTTTATTTTAGGTTTAGTTTATTTTTAGTTGAGTTTTATTTTATTTTATTTTTTTAAGGTTTTAATTTTTATTTTAGGTTGTTTTAGGTTTTATTTTATTTTAAATTTTAGGTTTAGGTTTTTTAGTTTATTTTTTTTTTATTTTAGTTTTAGTTTATTTTACTTTTATTTATTTTATTTTAATTAGTTTTGGTTAGGTTAGGTTTAGTTAATTTTTTTAATTAGTTTTATTTTTTTTTTTAATTTAGTTTATTTTTTTAGGTTTATTTTATTTTATTTTAGGTTTAGGTTTTCTTTTATTTGTTTATTTTATTTTTTTATATTTCGTTTAAGTTTCTATTTAGTTTTATTTTATTTTATTTTAGGTTTATTTTTTTATTTAGGTTTTATTCAGGTTCATTTTAATTTTTAGATAGTTTAGGTTTAATTATCATCATTTTTTTTTATTTTATTAATTTATTTTAGGTTTTTATTTTATTTTAATCGTTTAGGCTTTATTTTATTTTAATTTTATTTAGGTTTTCTATCTTATTCACATTTATTTAGTTTAGTAGTTGTAAAGTGTGGTGTCAGTGAGTGCAAGGCCTGGGTTTGTGCCTAGGGCCTCACCTGGGATTTAGAGCTGTTTGTTTCCAGCTCAGCCCAGGTTTGGGATTTTGGATCTTGTGGTCAGCCTGAGCTCAGGGCCCAGTGGCTAGTGTGCCAGTATTTTTAGGCCCAGTGGTTTTGGCCCAGGTCAGTTTGGCTTCAGCCAGTGTCAGCCAAAGCCCATTTAGGCCTGAGTTATTCAGGCTCCAGAGGGCCTGAGCTCAGTGGTCAGCTAGGCCCAGGGCCTGGCTGTCTGGTCATGGTTCCCACGTTTCAGGCCTAGGGCAGCCCAGTGGTGAGCCAGATCACTTTAGAGTGTGGCTCAGTTTGCCCAGGGCTAGGTGGGCCCAGTGACGCATTTTATTGAGCCCAGGGTTATGGTCCCAGGGCATTTATTATTTATTTTAGCCTAGCCATTTTAGTTTAGGCCTATGTATTTATTTCTTCATTATTTATGGCCTATTATCTTTATCTTTGCTTATATGGCCTTTTCTTGGTTTATTACATATTTATTATTATGTTGGGTTTTTTAGATTATTTTTAGGTTAGGTTTTATTTAGTTTTTATCTATTTTAGTTTATTTTATTTTATGGTTTTTATTAGTTTATTTTTATTTTAGTTGTTTTGGTTTATTTATTATTTAATTTAGCTCATTATTTAGGTCTGTTAGGTTATTTTAGGTTTATTTATTTAGGCTCAGTTTATTTATCTTATTTTTTAGGCTTTATTAGCTCTAGGTTGTGTTGTTTGATCAGTAGGGTCAGTGGCCTAGGGCCCAGGTGGTCAGGGCTATGCCTAGGTCAGGTGAGGGCGCAGGATCCAGTGATTTAGGGTCTGTGGCCTGGCTGGTTAGTAAGATAGGTAGGCCTGTTTAGTTCAAGTTGTTTGTTTAGGTTGAGGGTAGTGGGTAGGGCTATTAGGGTCACGCCTAGTAGCTGGTTAGTGCTCAGTTTTAGGTTAGAATATTTATTTATTTATTAATTTTAAACAAACCCAGTTTAGTTTATTTAATTTTATTTATTTTAATTTATTTATTTGTTTTATTTTATTTAATTTAGTTTATTTATTTAATCATTTATTTTAGTTAAGTTTTTAGTTTATTTTGATTTAGGTTTATTTTAGTTTATTTTTTATTTATTTTTATTTTAAGTTTTATTTTATTTTTTTATTTTAGTTTAGGTTTAGTTTAGGTTTATTTTAGGTTTTATTTTAGTTTATGTAGGTTTATTTTTTAATTTATTTATTTTATTTAATTTAGTTTTATTTATTTTAGGTTTAGTTTTATTTATTTTAGTTTAATTTATTTTAGTTTAGGTTTAGGTTTATTTATTTTATTTATTTTAGGTTTAGGTTTATATAGTTTAGGTTTAGGTTTATTTATTTTGTTTATTTTAGGTTTAGGTTTATATTTAGGTTAGGATTTAGGTTTTTATTTTTAGGTTTATTATTAGATTTATTTTTTTGGTTTATGTTTTTATTTAGTTTTTATTTTATTTTATTTTAGGGTTTTTATTCTTATTTTATGTTGGGTTTATTTAGTTTAGGTTTTCTAGTTTAGGGTTTAAATGTATGTGATTTAGTTTTAGGGTTTAGGTTAGTTTAGGTTTGTTTTTTATGGTTTAAGATTAGTTTAGGTTTGGTTAGGGTTTGGGGTTTTGGTTTAGATTGTTTTTTTAATAGAGAGAAATTGATTCAACATTTTTCTTTTGGTTTCATCAACCATGTAAGATGCTAAGTTTTTTAAGATATTGTGATGATATAGATAAAAAATGAGCACGATTAAACAAAAAACCCTAGATAAATAGTCTCTCTACTATAAAGACACATTTCCAAAAGCCATATGTCGATCAACTTTTCTTATTTCTCCACTCATAACCATCCTCATCTTTAGAGTGGCAGAATCTACCATCATATCCCTGATATATCCCTCAGCCACCACCATGGTTGTAATCTCCATCGCTCCTCCTGCCTCCATAACCACCACCTCCATATCCACTAGCACCTCTAGATCCCCCACCTCCAAAATTTTCCTCCATAACCACCATCATATCCACCATCTGGGTTTGGGTTATGGTTTATGGTTGTTTAGGTTTGGGTTTTAGTTTTGGCTTTGTAGGTTTATAATTTTAATGTTGTGGTTTAGTTTAGGTTTTAGGTTTTAGTGTTTAGAGTTTTGGGTAGGTTGGTTTATGGTTTAGGATTTAGCATTATGATTTATGGTTTGGGCTTTTGGGTTTAGGCCTGTATAGGTTTAGGGTCTTTATTTAAGGAAGGGTAGTTAGTAGGCATGTGTAAGTGTGATTTAGTGGATCAGGGTTTGGAGTGGTCCAGTGGTTTAGGTTTTTATTTAATTTTTAAAATTAAG
This sequence comes from Cymbidium sinense, assembly GCA_021442155.1. NCBI lineage: Eukaryota > Viridiplantae > Streptophyta > Magnoliopsida > Asparagales > Orchidaceae > Cymbidium > Cymbidium sinense. The sequence continues at coordinate 262,382,504 of CM038214.1, read as the reverse complement.
CAAATTAAGTAGGTTTAGTTTATTTATTTATAATCAGTATTATTATTTTATTTTGTAGGTCCATTTTATTTCACTTAGTTTATATTTATTAGGATTATTTATCTTATTTAGTTTTATTTTACTTTATTTGTAGCTAGGTTAATTTAGTTTAGTTTTATTTTTGATCTTTATCTTTTAGGTTTATTTTATTTTTTAGTATTAGTTTTATTTTATTTTCCAGTAGGTTTAGGTTTTATTTTAGGTTTAATTTTAGGTTTAATTTTAAGATTGCATTTATTTATTTTAGTGAATTCTTTATTTTATTTTATTAGTTTTATTTTATATTTTATATAGTTTATTTATTTAATGTTTAGTTTTATTTTAGGGTTATTTTAAGTTATTTTTTTTGTTTTAGGTTTAGATTTTATTTTATTATATTTTATTTAGTTTATGTTTAGGTTTAGGTTTAATTTTTAGGTTTATTTATTTTAGTATAAAGATAATTTATTTTAATTTATTTATTTTATTTTATCTTTAGGTTTAGGTTTTTTTTAGTTTATAGTTAGGTCTCTTTTATTTATAGAATAATTTTTTTATTTTATCAATTTATATATTTTATTTTTAGTCCATATTAAGGTTTTCTTTAGGTTAATTTATTTTTTAGTTTAGTTTAGTTTTTATTTACCTTTATATTTAGTAGTCATCTTTTTGGTTTAGTTTATTTAGGCCTAAGTTTAGGTAGGTTTAATAGGTTTATCTTATTTATCTATTACTCCAGCTCAGTTTTATAGCCATTTTATTTAACATTATCTCATAATCTTTAGGTCAGGGCCTAGCTCAGTTTTAGGCCCAGTGGCCTGGGGCCCAGCAGCCTGGCATTCAGTGTGGCCCAGGCCCAGTGGCCTGCTCAGTGGGGCTTGGGTGGCTATGATATCAGGCCCAGATCAGGTTTAGTGGTTAGGGCTCAGTGGTCAGGCCCAGGCTCAGGGCCTAAGATCTTGGTTTAGGTGTCAGTGGTCCTTGTATTAGGGCTCAGGCCCAGTGGCTCAGTGATCAGTCATGGCTCAGTGGAGATCAGGTTCCAGGGTAGGTTATATAGGCCCAGGCCTCAGCCAGGCCTGGCCCAGTTAGTGGGGCATTTGTGGGCTCAGTGGTCCTGTGGCTCAGTTGATTTAGAGTTAGGGTCTTGGTGGCTCAGGCAAGGCTAGATTATTTAGGGCCCATGGCTCAGTGTGGGGCCTTAGGCCAGTGGTCTGCATCCAGATTAGGGCTCAGTGCCCAAGGCCTGCATTGGGTCAGTCAGGTATGGAGGGGTAGGTCTTTATGTTTTTTTAAATCAAAAACGAGTTGGTTCATTTATTTTAGTTTATTTATTTATTTATTTATTTATTTAAGTTAATTTTATTTTTATTTAGTTTATTTATCTTTTATTTATTTATTTTAGTTTAGGTTTTTTGTTAGTTTATTTTTAAAGTTTAGGTTATGTTTGGTTTATTTTTAGTTTAGTTTTATTTTATTTTATTTTTTATGTTTAGTTTATTTTTATTTTAAGGATTATGTTTAGTTAATTTATTTTATGTTTAGTTTTAGGTTTATATGTTAGTTTTATTTTAGGTTTTATTTTAGTTTTAATTTAAGTTTATTTTATTTAGTTTATTTTATTTAGATTTATTTTTATTTTTTAGGTTTATTTTATTTTAGGTCATTTATTTTAGTTTAGTTTTATTTATTTTATTTATTTTAAGTTTGATTTTATTTAAGGTTTATTTATTTATTTATAGGTTTATTTTAGGTTTATGTTTTTTTTTAGTTTTATTTTATTTTATCCAGTTTAATTAATGCTTATTTTAGGTTTTGTTTTATTTTATTTAGTTGTTTTTATTTTATTAATTTTAGTTTTAGGTTTTATTTTATTTTTAATTAGTTTATTATCTTTATCATATTTTGATAGGTTTAGTTTAGGTTTTAGTTATTTTTATTTTATAAAGGTTTTAGATTCATTTATTTATTTAGGTCATTAATCAGCTCAGGGTTTAGTTTAGCCCAGTTGGCTCAGGTGGTTGTGGTCTTGTGGTGGTTGGATCATGGCCCAGTGGAGTCCTGGCTGGCCCAGGCCTATAATAATGCCCAGGCTCAGCTCAGGGGCCTGGGGCCCAGTTACTGACCATCTGGGCTCAGGCCCAGTGGCCCAGGCACAGAGCCTAGTGGGCTCAGTGGGCCCAGTGGCCCAGGTTTGTGCCTGTGGCTCAGTGTGGCCTAGGGTCTGTCTGTGTATTTAGGCCCAGTGGATCAGGTCTTGTATTCCAGCAAGGGCCTTATTTAGTGGCCTAGCCCATGTGGCTCAGTTTCAGTGCGTGGCTTGTTTATAGGGTTTGGGCCCAGGTGGGTCTGGGGGTTGGCCTGTTTAGGCAGGCCTGTATGCCAGTGGGTCCTGGAGAGCCTGAGGGTTTAAGAAGCCAGGGCTCCAGTGGTCAGGTGTGGTAACAGTTTGTGGATTAGCCTCAGTAGTGTAGGGCCCAGTGGCCCAGGTTTTAGGGCCTTAAGGATCAGGGCCAGGATCAGGGCCCAGCGCTCAGTGGGTCAGTGGCCTGGCCTAATCAAAATTAGTCATTTAGTTTATAGTTATTATATTTATTTAGTTTATCTGATCTTTTATTATCTTTTAGGTTTATTTTATTTTATTATATTTTTATTTATTATCTTTAATTTAAGCCTTTATCTTTGTTTTCCTTTTGGTTGTTTATTCTTTATTTTATCTAATTTAGGTAGTTTATTTTATTTTAGGTTTAGGCCTTTAGTCTGTTTAGGGTTTAGTAGGGTTTATGGCCTAGGGTTTATATGGTTTAGGGTTTAAGGTCTTTGGGGAGTCAGGATCAGTGGGTATAGGTGGTGGTCCTGGGGTGGTATGGTTGTGAGGATTTAGGATCTTAGGGTTTAGGGGTAGATTTATGGTCAGGTGGGTTTTGGGGTTTTAGGGTTGTTTATGGTCTGGGGTATTTGAGTTTGGGTTAGGTGCCAAGGTTTAGGTTTTAGAGTTTAGAGTTTAAGGTTTATGATTTTTTTTTATTTAAATTAAATAAACTGCTAGGTTTAGGTTTATTTTGTTTATTTAGTTTATTTTATTTTATTTTATTTATTAATTTTATTTTAGTTTATTTTAACTTTTATTTAGTTTAGTTTATTGATTTTGGTTTATTTATTTTAGTTTAGTTTTTTATTTTAGTTTTTTTTCGATTTAGTTTATCTTTAGTTTAGTTTTATTTTTCTTTTCTTTTATTTTAGTTTAATTTTATTTTTATTTTATTTTTAAGTTTAGTTTAGGTTTTATTTTATTTTTATGTTTAGTTTTGTGTTTTTTTATTTTAGGTTTATTTTATTTTAGTTTAGTTCATGTTTATTTTAATTTATTTTATTTTATTTATTTTAGGTTTAGTTTTATTTTATTTAGGTTTATTTTTATTTTATTTTAATTTTATTTTAGTTTTAGTTTATTTTATTTTTATTTTAAGTTTATTTTTTTAATTTAGTTTATTTTTATTTATTTTAGATTTTATTTTGTTTTATTTTAGGCTTAGGTTTTATTTAGTTTTATTTTATTTTATTTTAAGTTTAGTTTTATTAAGTTTTTATTTTGAACTTTTATTTTTAGTTTAGTTTAGGTTTTATTTATATTTTAGTTTATTTATTTTATTTATTTAATTTTGGTATAGTTTAGGTTTAGGCTTTAGGGTTTTAATTTATTTTATTTTGTTTAGGTTTAGGTTTAGTTATATATTTTATTTTTAGCTTTTATTAAGTTTAGGTTTAGGTTTTTAGGTTTTTATGGTTTACGATTTAGTGTTTATGGTAGGGTTTTTTTAGAGAGGATTTGGGGGGTTTAGGGTTTAGGTAGGTTTAGTGGTTTAGGCTTATAGGTTTTAGGGTTTAGGGTTTTGAGGTTATTTTTTGTTGGGAAAAGTTTGAATTTTATTACCATAGAAGGAAAAGATACAATGTCCATAATATGGGTAAAGCTCAAAGTTCTACTACTCTTAGAGCTACAAGAAACCTAAAGAGCCAAACCCCCATCTAAGTACAATAGAAAAGGAAAAGAAAAGAAAAAGAAAAAGAAAAACAAATACAATAGCTAAAAAGCATATGAGAAAAAGAATCATAATAAGACTATTACAACTCATGAAAGTAGTAAAAGGACTAGTCAGAAGCACCTCTTGATCCCTTTGAGAAAGCAAGATAAACAAGATCCACGACAACAACAGTTGAGTTGATCGAGTATAGCTCATTCCATGTCAGAAGTTCCAACCCCGAAAAGAATTTTGCAAAACACTACAAAGGCAATAATCATAGCTCAAGGGAAAAGGATAAAGTAAATAATTTAGAGAGAGCTGAGAAAGAGAAGGCTTGGGCTCAATTAAGATCATCTCAAGTGCCAACAATACATATGAGCATCCAAATTTCCTGAGAAGTGTTATAGTCATATGTAATGCTACCAATCAGAGAGAAGATATGAAGAAACATCAACGCCATCATAACTAGCATACTTGATATAAGCAAACCATCCAAGGAAAATAGCCCATATTGACCCAGGTCCTGCACCAAACAAATAGAGAAAGTAGCCAGCCAGTAGCCAACCCACCAACCAAAACCCACAATAGACCAATCACATAAAGCTAGCACCCCATAAGTTACAGTAGGATCAGTGGCCAAGCTAAAAACCCAAGGAATAATTCCACCAAAGCAACCACCAAAAGGAAGAGAAACACAAAAAAGGAGCAGTCATCATGAATTGGGGTAACAATACAAACCAACAAAACAGTCCCAAAGGCATAACAACAACCCACGACTATCTCAAGAGTAATAGTAATCCAAGTTTAAGGGCAAAACCTCCACCCAAATAGCAAAATAGTAGAAGATAAGCATCACCAAAGAGAGGAAAGCTATAGAGTGACCAAGAGGGCATCCAAAAATTACCATCAAAACTACAACCAAGGAAGCAGGAAAAATAGCAAATACAGCACCACTGACAAAGATGCCAATATGGGAAAATAAAGAGAGCAAAATAAACTAGAGGGATTCAATACTAATAGCCAATATAAATCCCAAGACACCAAGCCAAAGCACAAGCATCCAAGGCAAGACAACATCCAATGCTAAGACACCAAGCCAGAGAGAGCCACAACCAGCCCTTAGCAAAAACCAGACCAATCCAGTTAAAGGAGAAGCTACTAGTAAACCAGTAGGCATAGACAAAAATAGCCATAACCATCTCCTCTACTAAACAGAAACCCATGTCTGGAAGAAAAAAATAACCACAAAGCAGCTGCCCTCATGCCAATCAACAAAGAAAACAACCAACAAAAAGAAAACACCAACCCAAACCAGGAAAACAACCAAAAAGAATTGAAAAAAACCAAACCTAAGCAAATTCTGAAGAGACCAATAATCACCAACAACCAAACAAACAGAGAAGTTACAATTCAGTAAAGGGAGCAACTAGCTAAAACAAGATGTTAATTCAATACAAAGCACAAAATAGATGGAAAGAATAATACAGTATAACAACAACCCACCTAGAGATCTCCAAAAAGAAACAAAAAAAACCACAATATAAAATGCCAAAGAGAACCACCCAACCAAAAGCAAAAAATTAGCGAGGAAAGGAATAAGGCCAGAGGCAAACAAAGCCCCTTCTAAACCCTAAAGAGCAGGTAATCACCATAAAAGAGAAAATAAGAGGGCAACAACTAGAAAAAAGCTACCTCTAATCCACAAGGCAGAGGGAAAAACCAACCAGTAGAAGCCCCCAAGAGAAACTAGGAAAGGAGAACAACAACCACCAAAGAGCCCAAAACTAAGCCAAACTAGAAGAGACCAATAGTAGCCATGAAAAAATGACCACCCAAAATAGTCGGGTAGATGGAAAAAGCAAATTACAACATCTAGCAGAACCAACCATAGCAGGGAAAAATCCAATTCAAATAAGGTAATAGCCAGCCAAAACTTGAGGCAAACCCAACATCAATTAGTATAAGGGGTAGGCCAAAATCAGGAAAAGCCATAACTCAACCGGAGACCCCCTAAACATCACTAGTTGTGTGACAAAAGAAGCATAGCATAAGCCATAGAAAGAAAACCACCAGTCCTAGAGGATAGAAAATTAATTAAAAATACACTACTATGACCCAAATAAAGGTCAGTCAAGTATACAATGGGGTAAAGAGGAAGGGGGTTTAAGTTTTGAGATAAACTAACCAAAAAGGTAGATTTCATATAAAGTGACATTGACCAGGACCTGAAAGAAATATTGCAAAAACCAATTCTTGCTAAGGGAAGCACAAAAAAAACCAACCCAAAAATAGACTGAATAAAACCACCATAACAATATGATCAACAAAATAACTGGAAGATAAAATCTGAGGTAAGGCAGTCTAGTGTTATCCGTGATTGACTAACCATGATGCTTAAGTAAGCTATGGTTATTAAATAAAGTGAGCTCATTTAATTCAGCTCCCAAATTAGCGGAAAAGCATTACCTTCACAAAGAATGTGAGAAATTTTGTAGCAAACTTGAGAAAGAACCCTACTAGTGTGATTAAGAAGATAAAATAAGTCATCATTCCCCATTTTATTAGTATTGAGCATATCAAGTAAAAGAATAGCATCAGCTTAAATCCTCATATTAAAGATGTTTTTGCTTAAACAAATATCATTATATTTATTAACAGCCATGAGCTCAGCATAAATAAATGAACAAGTTTTGAGGGGTTGGCAAAAGCACAAATGACAGTACCTTTATAATCCCTAAGAATTCCACCACAACCATATTTATTAGGGGAAATGAAACCATTAGTATTAATCTTAATAAAATTTTCTTTAGGCTTAATCCAATGAATAATCCTAATACTTTTGTAGGATGGGTCATCATGCAAAGTGATACCCAATTTCTCAGCCACAAATTTATCACCTCTAAGTTGAAGATTACTAATTAAATTTGCATTAAACAAAGCATGATTTTTTTTCTTTAGTTCTAGCAAGGATCCTTTTATGGTTCATGGTTCCTTGATATATTTAGCATCATTTATATCCATCCAAATGAACCAAATAAGGGTAATAGAAATTAAAACTTTCATATGACCTTTCACAGTTTTATTGAAACAAACTTCAAGAAGTTGATATAATGAAAGAGAGCCATGAAAATAGTTAGTGTTAAATAAATCATCATACCATATCCAAAGTTTGGAAGTAATACCACCATTGACAAAAACATGATTAACATTTTCAATATGATAGCAACAATTGCACTTAGAAGGTAAATAAAACCCTTTAAGCCAAAACAAAGAATCTACGGGAATGAAGTCATTCAAAATCCTCCAAGCTAAAATAGAATAAGAAATGTAAATGATATTGTTAGAAAGCTTAATGAAAACATTAGAGGTGTTTTGTTTATTTCTAATAAATTTCCAAACCTCTGTAAGAACGAAATCACCATTGTAAGAGAGCTTGAAAAGAATTTGATCAGGTTTATTAGAGAGGATAGTGATGCTACAAAACTTGTCAAAAATAGAAATAGGAATGTAGTTCTCAAGTTTGTTTTCATTCCAATTGTTATTAAGCCAAAAATAATTAACTTTGATAGCAACAGTAGAGTGTAAGAAAGTCAAAAGAGCCATTGCCAATCCAAATGTCTTGCCAAAAGAAAGAAGAGCCCGAATGAATACCCCAAGATATTAATGAGTCAACTACCCATTTATTGGGCAAAGCCTTTTCCAAATTGGAGAGTCACCAACTTTATAAGCACAGATAGGAGGGTGTTTAGCTTAACAATATTTTTCCATCATAAAATTAGCCCAAAGGCTATCATTCTTTTAAAATTCCACCAAAGCATATGAGAGAAGGCAGTCATAGTTTTACGAATAAGTTCGCAACCAAGACCACCTTCACCCAAAGGACCACAACATTTATGCCAGGATCTCCAATGCATTCTTTTAATAGAATTATTGGATCCCAAAAAAATTTATTAAGTATCAATTATGATAAGAGTAGAATTAGTGGGAATAATAGTTTGAATCAAATAAAGAGGCTTAGAATTGAGAGTGCTTTTAAGAATAGTGAGCTTGCCACCAAAGAAAAGTAAATGAAATTCCCAAACAAAAATTTTATTTAAAATTTTTTTGAATTAACTCTTAAAAATATGGGATCATTTTTGACCTTAAAATAGAGAAGCACCTTAGCACTTAAGAGGTAAGTGTTGATGTTTAAAATTAGTGATATGAATTATTTGATCGATTTTATTATTAGAGATACTTGAAGAAATAATAAAATAGCTTTTGTTATCATTGATCGAAAGACCACTTTCTCAACCAATTTTATTTTAAGAAAATCTTGAGGTTCTTAATATGTTGAATAGAAGCATTGCAAAAGGTAATGAAAACAACTACAAAGCTTAAGTGGGAATTAGGAAGACCACCAAGAGTTCCGTAGTACATACTAGGATTGTTTAAAAATAACTCATTGATGCTCCTAGATAAGTACTCAACAATAATAATAAATAAAGCGGGAGATAAAGGATCCCCTTTTTTTAAGCCATGGGAAAAAGTTAAGAAGCCCAAAGCTTTCCCATTAAGCAAAATAAAAAATCAGGCATTATTAATACAAGTTTTAATAAGAAAAATAAATTTATCAGATAACCCAAATAAATTCATAATATGGAAAAGGAAATCCCAAGAGATATTATCAAAAGCTTTGGTAATATCTAATTTGGAAAGAACATTTCAACCTCTAGTCTTAGCATCTAAGTCATGAATTAATTGCTCGATAAGTAAAATGTTGTTAGAAATAGATCTACCTCTAACAAAACTAGTTTAGTTGAGAGAGATAATCTTATGAAGTAAAATACTAAGTCTGATGGAAAGAATTTTGGAAATCAGCTTATTGAAGAAGGTGCACAGACTAATAGATCTAAGATTGCTCCAATAGTCTGGAGTATGAGAATAATATAAATGCTAGAAAAATATCTATGAAAAGGATTACCATTAAAAATAATCAACCACAATGTCAATCAAATCATTTTTAATAGAAAACCAATAATTTTGAAAAAATTGAGTAGTGAAACCCTCCGGACCAACAACATAATCCATGTTCATGCTATTAAGAACTTTAAAAATTTTATCTTCATTAGTAATACAGTAAGCAAATCATTATCATGCTAATAATAAAAGGAATCAAGTGTGATTTAGAAATAGTTCATAAGGAAAAACTCTTATTAAGGATATTTCTAATTAATAACTAAACCTTAATATCATTATTCTCCATAATCCATTCTCCATTGACATCTTTAATTTTTATTAATATTATTTAAAGCTCTCTTTTTAATAACTTAAGCATGGAAATACCTAGTATTCCTATCACAATCTGCAATATGTTTACTAGTAGCTTTTTGAAGCCAATAAGTCTCCTCCATATTTTGAAAATTAACAAGTTTATCTTTCTCCCCTCAACAAGTCCTCTTAGAAGGATCAGACATAATAAAGACCTCAAGATCACAAAATAATTTTTCCATATCTTTGATATTAGTAAAAGGTTATTATAACATTGCTTGTTCCACCAACCCAGATTTTGCTTAATTCATTTAAGCTTAAACTAAAGTCTATTCATCCCCATAATCAAATTATCAAGATGTAAAGGAGCTTTCCATTTATTAGCCACAACATTAAAAAAATGAATATGCTGAGTCCACATGTTCTAAAATCTAAAAGGAGAGAAATTTTTTAATCTATTATAATTATCTTTACTAGAAACCAAAAGAGGAGCATGATCAAACAAGATTTTGCTTAAATGATTGAAAAAAGTAATATGCCATTGAGTAATCTAATGTGTATTAAAAAGAATCGATCCAACCTTTGTCAATGTCTAGAGTTTTACCAAGTATACAAACTTTAAAACCAATATCAATCAAATTATAATCAAGGATCATATTAGAAAATTCTTCCATGGAATGAATATTAGAGAGAGCAACCACCACTTCATTGAAGTGAATAAAATAGTGTTGAAATCACCACCAACAAACCAAGGTTTATTGATAGAGGTAGCAAAATTCCTCAAATTATCCGAAAAAAGATTTCTACCAGATCTAAGCCCAAAACATAATAATCACCATAAGAGATTTGAGCATTGACAACTTTTTGAAAATCATCAAGAATAGAAACCTCTACAAAGTTATTTCAAAAATAATAAATCTTATTACTGACATTAGAGAAAAGTTTATTGAAACTGATCATTCTAGCAACATGGTTATTTTGTTAGCACGAGTAAGAGGCTCTAGAAAAAATAAGTGAAGAAATATTATGTATACGATAAAGATTTCTAATATGGTTATGAATAGAGAGGGTACTGATCCCTCTAACATTCCAAACAATAAAATTAAACATAAAGAAATAAAAAGGGGTTAAGAAAAGGTTAATTAAGAGAGGAGATGGAGGTCGTAGCTGATCTAGTGTTTCTTGGCAATTTGGGAGGGAATTTTTTAACATTTTTTTTCTTTTTAGCATGATAAGCTTGGAAACCATTTTATTTTCCCATATAATCATCATCTAAGAAGGATTTAGAAACATTAGTCTTAGATTTAAAAGAAATCTTCTGATTAGAAATGAGTTCTCCTTTCTCCAAGACATTTCAATTTATTAAAGCCAACTGAGCATCAGGAATAGCAAGAGAGAGAGCATAAATAGATTTATTAAAAAGAAAGTGTGGACACCAAGCCCTTCCATTTCATGGCCCAAATTATTAGACAAAGCCAAATCTTTTTGAGAATTTAAATCATCCTGAATCTAGAAAATAGAATCAATTTTTTTAACCTGATTATCATGAGGTATTAAAGCCATATTGTCTATTGAATTTGAATGATGCATAACATTAATATCCTCATTTATATTCTCAATCAAAGCTTCATTTTCATCAATCAAAGCCAGCAAGAATGCAAGGATTGAATCAGAGGAGATAGACTCATCTTCCAAAAGTTTAGAAAAACTATTATTGCTCACATTAGAATCCTTCAATTGCATAGAAGAAGCAAGAGGTAAAATATCCTTATTATGGAAATTCAAAAATTCCTTTTTTTTCTGATGTAGTTTTTTGATATTTAATAGTGATTGGCCTAAGGTTAGGAATAGAAGTTTCCTTAACAAGGATTTTATAGGTGAGGATGAAGAATGAAGCATTCAAAATTATTGTACCCATGGATTTTATAGTGAGAACAAATGAAAGGGAAATTTTCAAATTCAATTCTTAGCATATAACTTTAATTTTCAAAGACCAACCAGATTTCTTTGGGTTGTTTCTTGGTAATGTCCAATTTAATAATGGCTCTAGCCACTCAAGGAAAACATTTTATAGACGTTGTCTAGTCAATTTACAGTGGTTAACCAAATAAAGCACCCACAATAAAATGGAATTGATGGTTAATGAAATGAATTTTTAATATTGGGGAGAGAAATCCAAATGGAATGTCTTTGAATGATTTCAAAGAAGTTAAAGCCAAGATTGTTGATGCCATAGCAAGATCCATAGGATCCTTCAATTTTCCCCAATGAATCTGCCAAAAGCCAAATGAAAAAAAAAATAGGTTAAACCATCGATTCAAGAAGGAATACAATGAGATTCACGCAAAATAGACAAGCAAAAAAACCAAAAATAAAAAAGGGAGACCATTGGACTGCTGGTTTTTTTTGGGTTTTAATTTAGGTTTAGCCTAGTTTAGTTTGGGGTTTAGGTTTAGGTTTAGTTTAGGTAGTTTAGGTTTAGGGTTTAGGTCAGTTGTTTAGGGTTTGGGTTTAGTTATTTTAGATTTAGCCAGGGTTTTTAGGGCTCAGTTTAGGTTTAGGGCTCAGGGCTGTGGGTTTGTGGGTTATTTTAGAGTAGTTTAGGCCTTTTAGGCCCAGGGCTCAGGGCTCAGTAGGGCCCAGTTTGGGTTTAGGGCCCAGGCTCAGGTCCCTAAGCCTGGTTGGGCCCAGGATCATGTTAGTAGGGCCCAGGAGTGTAGTGGCCTGGGCCCAGTGCCCAGGTCAGCCCAGCCTTCAGGGCCCAGCTCAGGGCCCAGGGCCCAGGGCCTGTCCTGGCCCAGGTGGCTTGGCCCAGTGCAGCCCAGTGGCCTTATGTCAGGATCCTAGGGCTCAGCAGGGCCCAGGGCCCAGTCAGGCCTGGCCTAGATCAGCCCAGCCTGGGCTCTGCTCCAGCCCAGGCCTAGGATCAGGGCCTTTAGGGGCCTAGCCCAGTCAGCCTACTCAGCCCAGGGCCTAGGGCCTTCCTCAGGGTTTCAGCCCAGGCTCAGCCTGGGGCTCAGCCCAGGCTCAGGCCTCAGTTTAGGGCTAAGGGCCCAGCCTGCTTCAGGCTCAGTCCTAGGGCTCAGCCTAGTGGCCCAGCTCAGCTCTAGATTTAGCCTGTGATCAGGATGTCCCAGCCCAGGCCTAAACTCAGTCAGTTTAGTTAGTAGCCTGGGCAACCCATAAGGAGGGCACAGTGTTTAGCTGAGGGCCCAGTATTGTTGGCCCAGGCTCAGTGGTAGGGGTAGGGAGGGCCTGGGTATATGGTTTAGGTAGGGATTTAAAAGGGTTTGGATTTAGGGTTGTGCAGGTTTTAGGGTTTAGGGATGGTAGTTTAGGGTTTAGAGTTTATGGTTTAGGGTTTAGGGTTTAGGGTTTAGTGTTTAGGGTTTTGTGGTGTTTATTTTCAGTTCTATTTGTGTGTTTATATTTGAGAGGACACCATGCAGATCTGGCAATGTACTTATTGAGGTGATCGGGTATGACATCAAGGAATAGTGCACTATCTCAAAAGATAGAAATCACTACCCTACGATGGCCTAATCACCTAGTAAGGACTCATAAGGCATGATGGGTCTTCGAATATACTAGAGATTTTTTCCATACTTGGAAAAGGAAAAGTAGTTTATTTAAACCGTGTTCATTAAGTTCCCTATGGAGGCAAGCCCCATAGTTAATTACATCTTAAGAAAATGAATCCCTTAAGAATCTCTGATTAAAGTAGATTATTCCAAAGAATTCAAAGATAAAATATCAATTGGTTGTATTTTAGAAGATCAAGTGGGATGGATCAAAAGGGAAGAGTTATTATGAAACCAAAGGAGTGAGTAGGAGTACTCATGATACTAAGAATAGTGAGCAATCCAAATCCTATGGTTGGGCTTTATATTTTAAAATTGAGGAGATTTATTTATTTGATTTGAAATTTTATTAGAAATCTAGGACTTATAATTCCGCAATATAAGATTATGGAAATACTGAGGTGAGGATTTATGCTTGTAGCCCACAAAGAGAAATAGCATCCTCAGATCCTAAATCTAGAGAACTTTGTCGATGGCCAAATCATGACCTAAATCTAAGGAAAAAGTGGGTATATGGTTTACCTACATAAGAAAAAGTAAACAACATGACTGCTGGACTTATTATCGCTTGGAGTGGCAGCCAACTAACTCCTCCTATGATTTAAATCCATGTAGGCAAGTCATATGTTTTTGCGAGATGGCTCGGTTATAATTATTTAGAAAAGAGACTAAGTTCTTATACCCACTCCCTAAGAGACTATAGCATGGGGGGTATGAATAATGACTTAAATCCAATGCAAATTCTTATCAAATTTTATTTAATTTAGGACTCTTTATTTTGACACAGGCTATAGGATTTTGCATACCTAAATGCATGAGAAGTTGATTATGGGCCAAATCAAAAGGGAAAGAGATGTTCTTCCATCATAGGCTCTCAAAGGTTAAGCCCATTCTATCTAGAAAAGATGGAAGCCCTCTCTTAACAAGAGTTAAACAAGATGATTATGCATGATATTAAACATATAACATCTAGCTAAGGGGTTGCTAAATATTTTATTATTTTGATTTAATGCCTAGGTTTTTATATAAGATTATGAGTTATTTTAAACATTTAGTTATGAGTAGTTAATGGGATAGAAAATTTTTTTTTTCTAAGAGCCTAATCGCATCTAGGCCATACAACAATCACCAATCATAAATAAACTATGAAAAGGATTGCTTTTTTTAATGCACGAGCTAAGCAAAATATCAAATAATTTTTATAAAGCCATCGCAAAAGAATAAAAGGCCAATGTGGTCAGGTTTTGCCATACATCCCAAAAAGAAATGTGGGTAGCCGAGTTCTACTCTTATACAACCCAGATTACACGACAATAATTACAATTACATATGATGAATGTCATGGGTATCTTCATTCTTTATTCTTCCTTCTTCAGTTCTTCATCTTCCATTTCATCATTTGATTTGCTCTATTTCTTCCTTCATTTTGGATTGATTTGGATATGCTTAATCCAAAGGCATCACATGGTACATAAGACTTGGTCTTGTAACCAATACTCATCCTAGTCCTCCATAATACTCATCCTAATCCTAATGCAAAATTATATTAAAAGAAGGAAAGTAAATCTAATTACACCTGCAAAATAAATGTTAGCTAAACTCACCATACAACCCAAGTAATTATATGAATAATTTGGACTTAGCACCCCACACATGGGTAACCAAGCCCACCTATCCTAATAGGGTTAGTCTTTGGGGCTAAACAACTTGCATAGCAAAAACATTTATATTTTTATTTAGCTGCTCCTTAAGCACAACCCCCAACAGAAAGCATGATTAGGCTAATATCGGCCTAACATCCAGACTATGCACATACACCCAAACATCCAATCTATAATAATTCATCACAAAACAAGCATACAGCAAACCATATAGCTCCCTAACATAAAGCTAAAAATAGTGACTTAGTCAAATGTGCATGAATTAAAGCTTGTGTGGTATGTCCTAACTAGGCTTTAGAGTTATAATTTGCTAAGTGTGAGGGATTTTTTTTTATAAAGAGGTTGATTTTTCTTTAAGTGATCTGATTGATTTAAGGATTTTACTTAGTGTTTTCCTTTGTTTCATATGGTCTACAATTAACAAATAAGTGTTATAAAGAGAAGAAAGAGAGAGACCCTCTATTTCATCCCTACCTTAAGACACTTATAAAGTAAGTTAATTAATCAATTTCCTCAAATGAATAGAATATTATATGTTTTAATTAGTCCTAAATTTAGGTTCACTCTAAATAACCTTATTCAATAAGAAAGGCATCTTAAGATTAATTAGAATGAATTACTATCACATAATACATGTTTATTCATTTCTTTCCATCATGCATATCATGCATATGATTAAATCCTATGCATACCTATACATGCAATTTATATTTTAGCATACTTGAATGATGAATGTAAAGAAGTGTTTTTGAAATTTAATTTTTTCATTTGATTGAATTATGAATGCATGCCTTTTTAATCGAACGAGGGATTTTTCATCCATTAGTTAGATACACATTCATATGTATAAAAGTTTTAAGTGAGTACATCGCCATTATTCTGCACCAGGGGAGTAAGGTACAAGACCTACTTAGGGCTACTTAAAGCCTCACAGCCCCAGTGTATCTAGACTAATATACCACTTTTCTTAGATACATATAAATGTATAAGTAACTACAAGGATTGGAAAAACCCATTAAAAAATTGTATTTGATTTATATGACTTATGATTCTTATTTATTAGCCACATCACGCATACACATGTATAAGAGTTTAAGTGGGTATGGCACCATTATTCTGTGCCAGGAGCATAAGGTATAAGGCCTACTTAAGGCTACTTAAAGCCTCGCAGCCCCGGGGTGTCCAGACTAATATACCTCTTTTCTTAGATACAGGTGAATATATGAAAGGAACCATAAGAAGAAGAAGTCATGCAAGAAGTCATATTTGCTTTGATTATTTGATTTACATATATGGTATGAAATTCTTCCTAAGTCTTAGCATGGAAATACATAGGAATTGATTTAGACAAATGTTGTGTGCTTTTCAAATGAACTATACATTTGTAATTCATGTGAATCCATGTAAGAGCATCATATTTCATAGCTTTTAAAAAATATTTTGATAGAATATAATCACCATTTATTATTTAATTTTAAATAATGCAATTTGACATAAAAGAAACCATTTCATTTAGTTAATTTTTAAAAAATGAATGCATGATTACACATGGTAAGTAACATTTAACATGATTGGAAAGAAATAAAGAAACATAAGCACATTATCTCATTCATTCCAATTAATTCTTAAGGACAATCATACGAAATAAAACAACTAAAAATTAACTAATGTCCTTTAATGAGATTTCTTAATTTTGAGTTTGATTTCATTTAAGAAATGAAAGATATTTGTTGATCCTAATCCCATTCCTCATGTGTGAGTTAATTTGATTTAATGAAGAAGTATTTAAGTTGATTTTATGGTTTAATAGGTTGGTATGAATTAAGCTTTAATTACCCTTACCTTAAGTTAATTAACTAATTAATAATTAATAATATGCAACACATGGAATGTTAATTTGCAATGCTCCTAAGAAATGAAAGGGACCTAATGCAATTGACCCATGATTAATAGTTAATTAAGCTTAAGGGATCTAACTTAACTACTTTTATCATTTTCTCATACATGTGAGCTAACCATAATTTCATTACCTCCCCCTTTAGATTATTAAACACCCAAAGTGCTACCCAAGATTAAATTTTAGAAATAGATTCAATTAAATTAATTAAATTCATTAATTAAATAATTAAACCTTAATCAACCTTAACTAATCAAAATGAGAAGAGAAAAGAAGGGAGCCTAAGTCTCAATCCTTAAATCCTTACAATTTGTTGATTAAAGTTCAGTATGGATTTTTTTATTATTTATTAATTAATTAATTAATGTTAATTAATTAATAATTTAAGAGGGATTAGAAGAAAAGAGGAGTCCCAACCCATTTCACTAGACTTCATCATCATTAATAGAGGTTAATAAGCTTAATTGATTGATTAATTTACTATTCATTTGCTTAATTATCACTAACTAAATTAAAAAACTTATTAAGCCTTAACCCATTAGTTTCCTAATTAAGCAACCAATAAATTGTAAAATATGGAAGGTCATCCCCTTAACATGCACAAAATGTTTAAGATTAATTGGATGGTTAATTAGAGAGTAATTAGATGAATTACATTTCCAATTAAGGTAAATCCACTGATCAAAATCAATTAATAATAATTTTCCTGAATTTTACTCTAAATTATCTTTAAAATGAACATAAGTTTGTATTTTTTATGGATTTTACTATAATTAGTTATGGATTTATGAAGTTTCAGGATTAAAAACTAGTTAATTAGCCCTAATTAGAACCTTAATCCCATCAGGTCACATGGCTGGTACATGCATGCGGCGCTCTTTCCATGTGCATAATGCTATTTAAGTTGTCACATCCAAGTGATGACTCGGATGCTAGATAACGCTATGGTCATCTAAGATCGATGACCAATTAAACTCATAGTTTCAAAGATTAATAGGTTCTAAGCATGATCAAGACCGTTCATCCCAATCATGGGGGATGGACATTACATGATCTATCTCCTCCCAAGCATCAAAAAATGGCTACCGTCCATCGATTATCACTTGATCCAAGCTCACCCAAGCTCAGATGGAGATGACAATTATCCCACACCTTCAAGGAAGCACAATAAGAAGATCTAATGGAGGAAATCACATGACATGAACATTTCTTTTACAAAAGACCAACTTATTTTCAATGATTCATTTCAATGGCATACCTCAGGAGCATATGATCGCCCAATGATTGAGAAAGCTTTATTTGGTAGAAATGAAGCTCTATTGAGCCGCACGAGCATTAATTTGGTATAGTTTGCTCAAAAGACCAGCCCATAAGGTGTAGGTGCTTGGGCTTGATCAAACTCTACCCTCTGACCATCGAGAAGCATGGAAAACAATTCATTTTTACTCGTTTGGCTCTATGGATGGTGTGTGCAATGTTAATTGTACTTTGGTGGAGGTTTGAGCAAATGAGAATCGAAGGTGGCCTCCCTTATTTTGGTTTTGCATAAAATTGATAATGGGAATTTTTGGGAGTTTGGGAAGGCTTGAAAATTTCTCTGGGAACTCTCTCCTTGGCTATTAAAGTTGAATCAAGTGTGAGTTCTGAGTGGAGAATGAGGGGAATACCCCTCATTCCTTGGATCGAATGACCACAGCCGTGGATTTTTCTTGATCAATTGGCCAAACCGAGGGTGGTGGAGGTCCTTGGGTGCATGATGTCTTGGTGAGGATGGAGGTGGCCAAGGAGTAGTGGGAGTCCTATGGCTATTTAGAAAACTCCAATAGGGATGGGGAGGTGATTTCACCATGCCATAGATCATGGCCGATCCAACCACCTTTGGGTCAGGTCAACCATGGTCCTAGGTGCCTAAGTGGACCTATGACCCAAGTGAGAATGACCAAATGAGCATGTGTCTTGTCTCATGGGATGCCTAAGGGCAAAATGGTCATTTGATTTTAGGTAGATTTGGGATGCAAAAGTTGGTTAGCCTTTCAAGGTTTGGAGTTTATTTGATTTGATTTGGCTTGATTTAACCTATTAGGTCAAATTGGGTTGTCAAGTCAACCAATAAATTGGGTCAAACCAAGGTTTAAGTTCAATTAGCTAATTGAAAATGATCAGGGTTTGGTTTGGTTTAATGAATTAACTTGGATTTTAGTTAATTTGACCCTTTAGGTCAATTTGGATTAAGTTAGGTCAAGTTGACTAATTGGTCAAATTGGGCTCAATCATGGTTTTGGTCAAGTTCAATAAGTGATTTTGAATGAACTTGAGCCATTGGTTACAATCAATTTAGGTTGGATTGTGATTTGCCCTATTTTGGTTTTTTAGGCCAATTTGGGTAACTTGGGTCAAATATACAATTAGGCTTGGTTTGGCTCAAGTGAGGGTTTGACCATGTTCAATCATTGGTTTGGAATGGGTTTGTATCAATGGTTTCAATGAATTTGGCTTATAGTGGATTTTGTCTAATTTGGGCTAAATGTTGACTTGGTCAACAGGCTAGGTTGACTTAATTTGACCCAATTGAAGATAATTGATTAACCTAGGATAATTATTGATCATGTTGTGAGGTTTGGATGGGATTAGTTCAATCTAATTTGGGTTGAATTTAAACTTGGCTCGAAAAGGTCTTTTAGGCCACTTTGGGTCAAGTGGACCTAAATGGGTTCATTGGCTTGATCATGGCTTGACTCAAGTTTAATTATATTGATAAATGGGCTTGATATAGAAATATAAATCCAACTGCAAGTAATTTGGATCCATATGGATTATAGTTCATATGCCAATTTCAAGTCAAAAAGGGCTAACTTAGGTTTGATTTGGGTTATCTTGGATTTGGTTTGATAATTATAGTTTATTTATTTTGGATCTATGATTAGGAATGTTTGAATCATGAGGAAATCATAATTTTGAATTGATTTATTATTTAGCCAAGTTCAAGAATTTGGCTAAAAGGGCTAAAATCAAGAATTTAATTTGATTTGGGTTTCGACCATTTGGAGTTTGGAATTGATTTATGATTTAGAATTGATTTAAGATTGAATTTGATAATTGAGAAATCAATTGAATTGTGATTTGAATTTGGTTAAGGCTAAGTCCATAAGATAAAATCAAAGGGATTTGATGTTTGAATTTGATCATGGGTTTAAATCATTTGATAGTTGGATTTGATTATGAAATTTAGATTTAAATTTGAGATTTGATTTGGAAGAATGACAAGGATTTGGTTTGGGCTATAGGCAAGTTCTCTAAATATCTAAGGCACAACCTACCCCTATGGCTAACTCTTCTAAGTCTCTAGGGTTAGGTTAAGTTTCCACTACAAGTGTCTTAAGACCAAGGAACTCTTGTGTCTAGTCCTAGATCAATGATAAGGAAGTTGAGAGCTCACTCCAAAAGTGAGGTCGACAGGTTTATGGTTTAGGGTTTTAGGGTTTAGGGTTTTGTGTTTAGGGTTTATGGTTTAGTGTTTACGATTTATGATTTTAGGGTTTATGGTTTAGGTTTTAGTTTAGGTTTATTTTTGGGTTTAGGGTTTTAGGTTTATGGTTTTTCAACATTTAGAACTTTTAAAGTTTTCTAAGACACAAACATGACATAGACAAAAATGAGCACTCATAAACTCATTGTAAAGATAGTTCCATAGATCAATCGCTTTTTAGTTTCTCCAATTCCCATCAGAACCACCACCACCTCTTGAGAAGTGGGATCCACCATCATATTCATGATCTATCCCTCCATCACCACCACCGTTGTAACCTCTATCGCTCCTCCCACCTCCATAACCACCACTACTCTGACCACCACCTCCATATCCACCAGCACCTCTAGATCCCCCACACTATGATCTGCCTCCACCACATTGCCAAATCTAGATTGAGCCTAGTAGATTGATGTTCCTACCGCCAAGGTTCTTCCATTATTAGGGTTTATTAGTTTAGGTTTTAGGATTTGGTTTATTTTTTATTTATTTATTTTGGATTAGTTTAGGTATTAAGAGGGGATGGTGTTTAGGTTTAGGGTGTGGTAGGTTTAGAGGAGGCAAGGAGGGTTTAGGAAAAGGAGTGTTTAGTTTTAGGCTTTATGGGGTTTTAAATGGTGGAGGGTTTAGTGTAGGATTTTGCTTTAGGTTTAGGGTTTAGGGTTTAGTGGGTGAAGCATGGTGAGTTTAGTAGGGGTTTAGGGTTTAGGGTTTGGGTAGAGGGGTTATAGCTTTATTTATTTATTTATTTATTTAAATTAAGCAAATCAATAGGTTTAGTTTATTTAGTTGTTTATTTATTTATTTAGTTTATTTTATTTTTTACCAATTTTTTATTTAGTTTAGTTTATTTATTTTAAGTTTATTTATTTTATTTTAGGATTTTATTTAGTTTATTTTTTAAGCTTAGATATATTTTTTAGTTTAGATTTATTTGTATTTTATTTTATAGGATTAGGTTTTATTTTTTTATTTTTAGGTTTAGTGCCTTTTATTTTGGGTTTGAGGTTTATTTTAGGTTTATTTTAAAGTTTTTTTTTTAGTTTAGGTTTATGTTTATTTAGTTTATTTTATTTTATTTAGTTTAGATTTAGGTTTTTATTTAGTTTTATATTTTATTTAGGTAGGTATTTTTTTTAGGTTTATGTTTTTAGTTTAGATTTAGATTTTATTTTATTAATGATTTATTTTAGGTTTAGATTTATTTATTTTTATTTTATTTTATTTTTGTTTATTTTATTTATTTTAGGTTTATAATCTTTGTAGTTTTATATTTTATTTATTTTTATTTAAGTCCATTCTTTTATTTAGCCAGCTTATCTTATTTTTATTATTTTATTTTTATTTATGGATTAGTTTTAGAGCTCAGTTTAGTGGTTTTGGGTTTTGTAGTTTAGGGTTTAGTGGTTTTAGTGTTTTAGGGTGGTTTAGTTTTAGAGTTTTAGGGTCAGTGAGGTTTTGGTAGGAAAGGGGTTTTAGTTTAGTTTTTGGTAGGTTTAGGGTTATGGTAGGGTCAGGGCTAGTTTGAGTTTAGGGTCAGTTTAGGTGGGTTTAGAGCTCAGTTTGAGGTTAGTGGAGGAGTTTAGGGTCTTTAGAGTGTCAGGATCAGGGTTTAGGGAGGGTTTTAAGTCCCAGGATTTAGGATCTGGATTTAGGTTGCATTGGGGTTTTTAGTAGAGCTCAGATCAGTGGCTTAGCCTGTGGTTTAAAGTTTATAGTAGGGTTTAGGGTTTTAAAACCCAAGCAACCCAAAAGCTTTATTTAGTTTATTTTTTTATTTATTTTAGTTTTTTTATTTTTATGTAAGTTTTTTAATTTTGAAATTTATATTAGTTTATTTATTTTAGTTTAGGTTTTTATTTTATTTTTTTAGGTTTATGTTTATTTTGTTTAGTTTTAATTTTATTTTATTTTAGGTTTAGGGTTTATTTTTATTAGGTTTAAGTTTAGGTTTTATTTTATTTTTTTAGGTTTAGTTTTAAATTATTATTTTGGTTTATTTGTAGGTTTATTTCTTAGTTTAGGTTTAGGTTTATTTTAGTTTCTTTATTTTATTTTAGTTTAGGTTTAGGTTTAGGTTTATTTATTTAAGTTTATTTATTTTTAGGGTTTATTTATTTTATTTATTTTTTTTTTGTTTAGGTTGAGGTTTTTTTGGTTAAGGTTTAGAGTTATTTTTTATTTTTAGGTTTATTTTGGTTTATCTTTTAGGTTATCTTTTATTTTATATATTTATTTTAGGTTTAGTTTTTTTTAGGTTTTATTTTGATCTTTTATTTTTTATTAAGTTTATTTTGATTTTATTTTAGTTTAGTTATTTATTTTATTTTATTTTTTTAGGTTTTAGGTTTAGGTGTATGTTTAATTTAGGTTTTAGTTTATTTTATTATTTAGGTTTAGGTTTTGGGTTTAGGTTAGTAGGGTAGGATTTAGTGTTGGGTTTAGGTTTAGTGGTTTAGTTTAATGGGTCATTTTACCCAAAATTTAGTTTAGGTTTAGTGTTTAGGAATTTATTTTAGGGTTTAGATTTAGTGTTTGGGTTTAGGTTTAGGTTTTGGGTAGAGATGGTTTATTTAGGTTTAGCTTATTAGGTTTTTTTATTTTACTTCTTTAAATTACAAAAGGTTTTTTTTATTTTATTTTAATTTATTTTATTTTTTTTATTTTAGGTTAATTTTATTTTATTTCATTTAGTTTATTTATTTGTAGTTTTATTTTATTATATTTTATTTAGGTTTAGTTTTTTAGTTTTATTTTATTTTCTAGTTTTAGGTATGTGTTTTATTTTAGTTTAGGTTTTATTTTATTTTTAGTTATTAGGTTTTATTTTAGGTTTTTTATTTTAGTTTAGGGTTTTAAAAATAATTAAACCGTAGATTATTTTATTTATTTATTTTTCATTTATTTTAGTTTATTTTATTTTATATTTTTATTTAGGTTTATTTTATTTTATTTATTTATTAATATTAAATTTATTTTAGTTTTTTTTTCACTTTATTTATTTTTTAAGTTTTAGGTTTAAGTTTTTTTTCTTAGTTTTATTTTATTTTATTTTTTAGGTTAAAGTTTTATTTTTAATTAGATTAGGTTTAGTTTTTATTTTATTTTTAGGTCATAGTTTATATTTAGGTTTGTTTTATTTTTTAGTTTTAGTTTAGTTATTTTATTTATTTTAATTAATTTGGGGTTTAGGTTTTATTTTAGTTTTTTATTTATTTATTTATTTATTAGTTTATTTTAGTATGTTTTTCTTTATAGTTTTAGGAGTTATTTTTATTTATTTTAGGTTTGTTAGGTTTTAGGTTTATTTATATTTATTTATTTTATCCATTATTATTTTATTTAGGTTTATTTTTAGTTTATTTTATTTTATTTTAGTTTATTTATTTTATTTTAGTTTAGTTTTCTTGTGTTTATTTTATTATTTTTTTTTTTTTTAGGATTAGTTTTTATTTTAATTATTTTGTTTTGGGTTTAGGTTTAGGTTTAGTGTTTATGGTTTAGGGTTTTAGGATCTGGGTAGAGGTTTAGCTCAGTCCTGTGGTAGGTTTAAGATTTAGGTTTGGTTTTAGTTTAAGGTTTAGTGGGTTTAGGGCTAGTGGTCTTAGGGTTAGAGTGGGTGGGTTTAGGTTTAGTTTGATTTGGGTGGGTTAGTATGGCAGGATTTAGTCAGGGTAGTTAGGGTAGAGGTTTTTAGTTTAGGGTTTGGATTTTTTATTTATTTTATTTATTTTATTTTCTTAAGAAACAAGTAGGTTTAGGTGGTATATTTATTATTTTATTTATTTTTATTTTATTTTACTTGGTTAATTTAGTTTAGTTTATTTTAGTTTATTTTTATTTTTTTTATTTTTATTTTATTTTATTTTAAGTTTAGTTTAGGTTTTATTTTATTGTTTTAGGTTTAGTTTTTTAGGGTTTGATTTTAGGTTTTGGGTTTTATTTTTAGTTTATGGTTTAGGTTTTTTTTAAAAAAAGGTAGGTTTAGATTTATTTAGATTATTTTTATTTATTTTGGTTTACTTTATTTTTTATTTTATTTAGGTTTATTTTTCTTTTATTTAGTGTATTTTATTTATATTAGGTTTATTTATTTTAGTTTTTTATTTATTTTATTATTTTTAGGTTTAGGTTTAAGATTAGGTTTATCTTTAGTTTAGTATTTATTTTATTTTAGTTTTAGGTTTATGTTATTTTATTATTAGGTTTAGGTTTTAGATTTATTATTTTATGTTTTAGGTTTCAGTTTAGTTATTTATTTTTAGTTTATTTAGGTTTAAGGTTTAGTTGTTATTTTTTATTTATTTTTACATTTATTGTTAGTTTTATTTTTTTGCGTTTGGAGTTTTTGTTTAGTTTTTATTTTATTTTATATTAGGTTTATTTTTATTTTTATTTTAAGTTTAGTTTTTATTTTATTTAGGCTATTTATTTATTTATTTGTTTGATTAGTTTAGGTTATTTATTTATTAGTTTTATTTTATATTATTTTATCAGGTTTAGGTTTTATTATTTTATCTTATTTTAGGAGTGGTTTAGGGTCTGTTTAGGATTTAGGGTCAGTGGCCCAGTATGGTTTAAGTCAGCATGGTAGTGGTTTAGAGAGAGAGGTTTAGGGTTTAGTTTGAAGTTTAATGGAGGTTTAGGATTTGGGGTTTAAAGTGGTTTTAAAGAGAGTTAGAGGTTAGAGTCAGGGTCCCAGTGGTAGGCCTGCTGGCCTGTGCAGGTTTAGTGGTTTAGGGTGGGAGTTTAGAGGGCCTTGGGTCAGAGGTAGAGTAGGGTTTGGGGTTTAGGGTTGTGGGGTCAGGGCCAGTGTTAGGTTTATTTATTTATTTTATTTAAACAAACAAAAAGCAGAGTTTATTATTTTTTTATTAATTTATTTATTTATTTTATTTATTTTTTATTTATTTATTTTATTTATTTATTTTATTTTAGTTTATTTAGGTTTAGGTTTATTTTAGTTTATTATTATATTTTAGGTTTAGAATTTATTTTATTTTAGGTTTAGGTTTAGGTTTTAATTTAGGTTTACTTTAGGTTTTATTTTTATTTAGTTTATTTATTTATTTATTTTAGTTTAGTTTAGGGTTCATTTATTTTAGGGTTTAGGTTTTTTTATTTTAGGTTTAGGTTTTTTTAGTTTGGGATTTAGGTTTCATTTTATTTTTTAGGTTTTTTTTTATTTTATTTTATTTTAGGTTTATTATATTTTATTTTAGGTTTAGTTTTAATTTATTAGGTTTTATTTTTTAGTTTATTTTAGGTTTTATTTATTTTATTTTAGTTTAGTTTTATTTTTTTATTTTTTTTCTTTTTAGGTTTATGTTTAGTTTAGGTTTTATTTTTAGTTTATTTTTATTTTATTTTATTTTATTTTATTTTGGTTTAGTTTTATTTATTTATTTTCTTTTTAGATTTTAGTTTAGTTTAGGTTTTAGCTTTTTTAGGGTTTAGGGTTTAGGTTAGGGTTTAAGGTTTAGGTTTAGTTTTGGGGTTTAGGGTTTAGAATTTTTTTTTTTTGATAAAACCATAATGAGGGAAATTTCCACAAACAGTTCAAAGTCCTTAAGAGGGAAAATCCTCAAAACTAAGCCCAAGAGCTACAATCAACCTAGAGAAAAATTCCCCAAACTATTACAACAAGCAAGAAAGAAAATAAAACCTAAGAAAAGGAATAAATAAAAAGCAAAAAAGAAACAACCAATGACCATAAATATTAACAGAGGAGAGGGAGAGATATGCAACAAGTTACACCAGAAGAAAAGAAGAAAGAAAGACCTATAGAAAGGAAAGCAAGAGAAAGATCAAGAAGAAAAAAAAGGAAGGATGAAGAGTGAAAGAAGCTCAAGATAAAAAAGGGGGGAAAGTGATAGCCAAACCTCAAGAAGGGTTACAATCAAAAAAAAGGCTACCAACCAAAGTGAAAAGGAACATCCCACCATCATTGCTAACAAACCTCATAGAAATGCATCACAAAGCAAAGAAAAGTCACCAAGAATAATGATAGCAACCACCATCATAGAAGGAGAAAATGAAATTAAGTAAAAATATAGGCAAACCAGCTTTATCTAAGTTAGAAAATCCTCTTATTGCTTTGAATATTATCATTGGAAAATAAAGTAAAAAAAAAGATTACTCCCTGCCAAAGAAAAAAAAATCAAGACTAATTACCTTCTCAAAATATGAGTCATCTTAAAAGAAAAATAATAGCTTTAATATTCTTAAGTAGAAAAATTGAGCATTACCCTTCAGGATTTGAGTTGATCATAGTAACAAACCATCTCTCAAAGATCGATTCTAACCAAATGGAAAGAAAATTCTTCTCCAAACAAAGCTTAAGAGCTTGAACCATTAGTTCAAATAAATAGAGAGAGAGAGAGTAGAAAGCCAAGATAATACTCCCAAGATTATTACAAAAATACCATAGATTTGTCATGCAAAGCCAA